>JAZKJV010008086.1:0-618093 GCA_037367405.1 Ottelia alismoides | reverse complement strand
TACTTAATTTAATTAAATTAATTGTTGTTGTGTTTTTACCAACAAATCATGACCATTGAAAAAAACAAAAATGAATGTGAACCATTGGATTTGTGTTGTCCCATGGATTGAGATCCATGGATCCCAAAATGTAATAAAAGGAGAGGTACCCCATTGCTCTTCTTTACATAATGCTTTTGAAGCATCTCTCTCTCTCTCTCTCTCTCTCTTTCTCTCTATACGTCAGCCCTCTCTCTTCCTCTCATGGCCGTCCACCATGGATGCCCTAGAGAGACTCTCCATCGCCGTAACATTGTCGTCATGCTGCCCGACCAATTGCTCATGGATCTCCGTCTCCTTCAGTGTAACTCGCTCCTGAAGAATACGTTGGATCTCGTGTATCAAGATCAGGAGATCCGCCGCTTGGATCATCAACATGGATTGCGAGAAGCACGCGATTCATCCCCGCGGTCGCAAGTGTCTCCTCCATCGGATCGAACTTGAGACAGGAGGTCTCTTCGTTTAGAGACTCGATCGCAACCATGCTTCAAGAGGTAATCCTATTACTTGTTTGTGGTTTAGACGAAACGATCCGAGAAGTGTTCTTGGATCATGTGGTTTCATCGCATGAAAAATTTTAATTTCCGCTGCTTAGAACAACTAGTCCGACTAGTCGTTCTTCGTCGTATTCGATACGACGCTCATGCTTCCGTGATGCGCTTGAGGATTATACCATATCCTTCAAAGTGGCCTACGAAGTAGTCTAAAAATGAATAAAATAATAATAAAATGTTTTGGTGGATTTTATATTTTTTTATATTTTTTCATATTTTTAATTATGAGGAATATATATATATATATATGGGATTGGGGAGCCTACACCCATGTGTAGGTAACTTTCCTACACCCACCTCTTGTTTCCTATTTTTTTTGATTTTTTTGAAATGGATCTTTAGGGGGATTTACTTAGAATATTAAATGAAATACGTGTTTTCAAATTTCATGCAAAACAGACATTCCCAACAGCTCTATCGGACGGGGCCGATTTCAGCAAATTTCAGACCGTTAAAATTTGACTGTCATGATGGATAAGTTAAAAGTCTCGAAATAACTTGAAACTTGAATGACAACATTGTGATGTATTGTGATCTAAATTCCTCAAGGAATTATTTCAAAAAAATAAAAAAATTTGAGAGAACAAGAGGTGGGTGTAGGAAAGTTACCTACACATGGGTGTAGGCTCCCTTTTCCCTATATATATATATATATATAAAGGCTAAAAGAGTGCAAACAACAAATTATTTAACACATCAAAACAAATCCAAAAATTACAGTAAAAATATTTTTGGGTTTTGTGATTTTTTAAGTGTTTTTGTAATTTTCTCAAAATTTTATGTTTTTTAGTTGATTTTATAAAAATGAAATAACGCAAAAACAAAGAGCTACTATGCAGCCAGATTTGAAAGGCTATTTAAAAATAGATAAATAGATTATAAAAATGTGTAGACAATTTTATATGAAACTACAAGTAAAGCTAAACTACAAGAAAAGAAATTAATTTTTTTTGAATTGTTTAGAATTTTTAATGATGTTTTTACAGTTTTTAGGGGTTTTCAAATTTTAGGGGGTTTTATATATCCAAATGCAACAAAAATCAAAATGAAACAAGAAGACAACAAAACTAATAAACACTATTTTTTTAGAATTTTTAGAGGTTTCCAATATTTTTAATTGATTTTATAATTCAAAAAGTAGCAAAAATAGGTGTTTCTGAATTTTTAAAAATAGAAAAACAACAAAAAAAGTTCCAAAAAAATTACTGAAATTTTTACACAGTGGCATGGGCCACGCATCCAAATTTCAGAAGATTTGGACTTGATATGATATTTTATTCAATTAATAAACACGACACAACATACAGGGACCTAATCGCAAGAAAAATAAGTTTCAGGGGCTAAAATTAAACATGTGCGAAAATTATAGGAGGTAAACTATAAATTTCACACTCGATTCAACACATGCTTAAATACATCACATACAGGGGTATAAATGCAATATTTGAAACTAAAAGTTCAATTCATAACATTCATAAACCCAAGTCCTTACATACAATTATCCTAGAAAAATCATTTGTCGAAGCACGTGCACGACATCCAGAGGGACTAAAATGCAAATATTAAAACTATCAGGTCCAAAGTGAGATTATTCCAAAATAAAAACAACTACGACACGTATTTACAAGACTAAACTATAAAGTCTAAAGAAAGAGGGGCCTAAGTGATATTTAACCCTTAATTATGATCCGACGGCTGGAAGGCGCTCCATCTCAGATCTGATGGTGAAGAACAACGGATGCCCCTTCGCTGATCGACGCCTCAGATCTGATCCTCAGATGGATCTGATGGTCACGAGCCTCGCGCGAACGGATGGACGGGATCAAATCTGGAGCGTGGGGCTCGATCGAACGATGGAGGGGGCTTCTATAAGAACACTTCGTCGGGGATCTTCGCCCGGCCGTGGCGCACGATGGAGACCTCCTCCGGTGCTGCTGAGATGGGCGAATCGAAGGTGAAGGTTGTCCGCAACGATTGGTATGCTCTGATGGGGCCGGGAGGACCTGGAGGGTCCCCGGCGACGAAAGGAAGCTGAAGCTGCTGTGCGTCGATGTTAGATTCTCCAGATGAGGTCCTTATGCCTTCTAACCTGCACAGGAAGAAATAGGGGTCGAGGGCAAACTGCCTCGACCCGTTAGCGGGCTAATGGGGTGTGTGGGTGAGGCGGAGCGTGGGTCTCCAACGAGCGGCGGCGGACGAGAGCCGAGCTCCCGGTTCCGGGGCGAACCAGGATGATCGGAGTGGTGAAGAAGGTGTGGAGAGGTCTCGTGAAGGTGTGGGTGTGGTCGGATGGTCGAAAGGATGAACAAATGATGGGGAATTGGCCAGCAAAGGCCGACGGCGTGAAACCTAAAATCTGGAATTGAAGCCACGCTACTAGCTAAAGAGAGTACCTTACGGTCGAGATCGTTTGTGGTGGAGGTCAGCTACCTCCCAGGATCTTCGCCTCGATGGAGCGACGCCTCAAGAGGCTCGAGCTTTGCTGGTGGCGGAGCTCGGCGATGATGGTCGCCGGACCTAGGTCAAACGCCTCCAAACAGTCTTTGTAACACGCGCCCGCACACGCTGTCACTTGAGGAAGAAGGTGGAGGTCACGATGGTCGATGACGAGGGCCAAAAGGTGTTGGGAGAGGCGGCTGAAGCTCAAGCTATATAGTGGTGCAGGTCCGATAAGAATGGAGTGAAGCACGTGGATCGATGCATGGAGCCCTAGCAAGAAGGTCAGGCATGAATCTTGGATATGTTGTTGATAATCGAAGCCCGGGGTTTGAGGGATGATAATCAAATCAGTGCGGGATAAATCGGCGAAAACGGGTCGAAACGAGGTCCGAATGCAAAGTGGTCCAGGGGGGAGTTAAGTGGGGGTCAATATTCCCCGTGGACTAATGAGAATTCGCTCTTTCGAAATTATTTGTAAATTCGATAAAAAATAGTAAATGATTTTATTTCGAAATATTTACAATATGAAAAATTTTATTATTTTTCAAATTATTTTTTAGTAATTTTTATTTATTTTTTTTGAAAAATAATTTAATGTATATACATAATATATTATTATATACATGTATAAATACTTAGATATTTTTTATTTTTATTTTTATTAGTTTATTTTTGTACAATTATCCCTATTTTATATTTTATTTATTTACAACATAAAATGTGGGATATAAAATAATTTCTATTTCTATTTTTATTGTTTATTTACAATGGTAAAATAAATAGGTATATGTACATATATACATGGTATATACAAGGGTGAGAGAGAAATTTTATTTTTATTTTATTTTTCTCATTTTTATTTTATTTTTAGAAATATATACAAAGTGTGAGGAACACATAAATATTTTCATTTTATGAAAATAAAATATATACATGAAAGGGGGAATATTTGTACAATGTTGAATGGCCCTATCTCTCTCTACTTGTTTTATTTTGTGGACAGGCCAATGCTTGGCCCTCCCTTGGGTTCGGGTCACTCAATATTTATTCTAAATATTTCCCTCTTTTCTTTATTTCTTTATTCCTTTATTTTTGCACAAAAACATGCTAATTATTGCTATTTACACAAAGCATGCCGTTTGACAAATTATTATATTTACAAATATTTACATGATGTTTTGCAAAGATTTTTTGCTAAAATAAATGAATAAAGATAGAGAAATGGGGATTCATCAGTTACGCCTCATTCAGTCTGGAAGGTACCTGAATACAATGAAGGCTTTATGAACCTAATACAATGGAGTCCATTATGAATTTTATTTGGGTCAAAGTTTATTTAGTAGTCCTCTTATTTTAATTTTTAGATTTTCAATTTTTTGAATATTATTCAGACAGTCTAATGAATTTTCTAATTCTCAATTGTTCTTTGTCCACGAAAAACTAGGGGAGAAAGTCAGATAAACAGATGTACATGAAAAATATGAATGCATGTACATGATAGAAGGTGTATCTTGCTCCAACGCTCTACATGCAAAATGATCCACACATATAATAAAAACTAACTATATGTATGCATTTGAAGAAATCTACCAAGATATAGAAAATGTTATTATCTTTAAAAAAATTATTTGACTAAGTCCATGCGAAAGGACTATAGGTACCGAATTCTTTTTAGGCTTTGGACCTACTTACCGTATCAAAAAATCTAAAATCTAATGGCTCAATCGATGGAGCCATAAAAATAGAAAAAAGCGAAAAACACAAATCACAAGAAACAAATGAAGATAAGGTGAGAAATATGGAGAATAAGAGATGCGATAAAAACCATGTAAAAGCCGACATATCCTCTAGTGAACAAACACTTGGTAAAATAGACCTGTAAGTGCTAAGAGTCATGAGAGTGTCAATTATTAAAAATTAAATATATAACTCACCAAAAATAAAATAAAAATATGCTATTGCTAAACTAATTCTAATCAGCTCCTTTTCTTCCTCTTGTTGATCTACCCTATCGTCTCAAAAGAGAAGAGTCAATCTTTGCCTTGCTCGGATGCCTCGGTCTCATAGAAAACTACCCTCGCTCTACGGGCCCTCATAGTAAAGTCAAATAAGAAATGTGATCAGAATAGATAAACAATTATCATATAAAAGAAATAAAAGAATATAATAATAAAAGAAAATAAACGAGCTATATACAAGCTACTATGCATGTTGGTCCTCAACAACGATGCAATTTGTTTAACTGATAACCTGATATGATAACTTAACGAGCTTAGCCACCAATCATTATGGTGACCAACTATCAATTAAACAGTAATTAACCTTCAATAGGTGATAAATAAATCGATTCGTGTGTAGGTTAAAATGTATTACAACATTACAAAATATGTGTATAGGGAAAATAGGCAGAGTGTCGAACTATGGGAGAAAATGCTACGTAGGTAATTAATAATAATAAATATTTTAGTTTTTCTAATTTTTATTGTGTTTATGTGGGTTTTTAAGTATATTTATTTTTTATGGATTTTAATTTTGTTTATGTTTCTTATATTTTAAATTTTATATTCTGCTTTTATATTTTAAAATTTTAATTTATTTTTGATTTATAAATAAGATATTTAGTAATATATAAAAATGTCGATAATATAGATATTATATATGTAATACATATAATAGGTAATGTAGAAATACATTTTTTAGTGAAAATGTAGTGTAATTATAGAAAATTAAATGTTTTGTATTTGTATGTTTTTCTCTCTTTTAATAATTTAAATGATTTTTCTATTATGTATGGTTTTTTAAAGTTGCAAAATATTCAAAACAATGAATAAAATAAATATATGAGATTTTGAAGGTTTAATAAATATATAATAGTATCAAAACTCCCCAAATATATTTTAAATATATTCATTATATAATAAAGAAAATTAAAAAACAAAAATAAATATATTTGGATTTTTAGATATTTTTTGTTAATTTTTCAGGGTTTTATGATTATTAGATTTTATATTTTGTATTTTTAGTGATTTTTAGATATGAGATAAATAATATTATAGTATGGCCAGTGATTTTTTGAAAAATATTTCATATTTTATTGTATTTTTAGGTCTAAAAAGGGAGAAAATGTGTTTTTCGGAGTTTCAAAATATTGGAAAATTTGATAAAATGCCCAACAATTTTTATGCAAGGATAAGCATGGTATCAGTCATCTAACATAATTTCCTAACATTTTTAGAGAATTAAAAAATATTTAATAATGACAATATACAATAAAATAAAATGCAAAGTTATAGGGACTTGTCTATAATTAATTCAAACTGAACATTAATTTACTAATAATTTCAGGAACTTGAAGAGTACACGTGCAAATACTATATCACCTCACGTGGTGCTACACATGAGTAGGGAGGACTAATGTCTAATACTACAAAAGTTTGAGGTTCAACAAGCAATTTATACTAATGTGTGGGCTTGGATGAAATTACCTAAGGAGTCCTCGTGTAGTGTGCATATGGGCAGATATATACAGCTCTTGTGCGCTATTGAACATAGATTGACCTATAGTTCCCAACAAACCTTGAATGATAATCATTGTGTGACCAATCTCCAATTCAGACAACAATTATCCCCCGATTATATGACAGATATATCAATGAAATTAAATGTGAGATAAAGATGTGTATAGGTTTAAGTAATCTAAATATCAAACACTTGGAGCAAAATGGTAGGCAGATAATTATTAATAATTATCTCTAATTAATGGCAATTATTTTTGTATTTTTCCTTTCTTTTCTTATTTTTATGTGGTTTTTTAATTATAACTATTTTTTATTTTTATTTTTTTTTATATTTTTTATATTCGTATCTTTTATTTTATATTTTTTAATTTTACAAATTTTAATTTACTTTTTATGTCTAAAATTAGATATAAGTATATACAAGTAATAATATAAATCTTTTAACTATTATAAGTAATATATAGATAATATGTATAATCTAGTTATTTATATTTTTATTTAATTCAAAATATATTAAAATTTAAGAAAATGGTGGGGGAGTGGTCTGGATGAAAACCTGAAAAACAAAGCTCTGGTGAGATTTGATCATTGATTTCTCCTCCGTCCGGCCTCCTCCTTCATGAATGAGCTGCTCCTCGGTGATGAATCTCCATTTCATCACCTTTGTTCTATCATTTTGGCCTTAAAAACCTTAGCTAATGTATGTAAATTACCTTAACTTGGAAAAATTAATATTTATTCCTTGTTCTATAAAAATTGTATAAAAGAATGTTTTTAATTCTAAAATTATAGAATAAAGAAAAGAGAAGAAAAAGAATAAAATGCCAAAGGTATTTTATGCCTTAAACCCCAAAACCAAGTCAAGAATTGGCTAGGTCGACAAGGAATAAAGTAGAGCGAGACAAGGGCCCAAAATCACGATTAAAATCCCATTTATTTATTCATCATTTATTCATTTTTTGGACATGTCTTGTTCTTTATTATTTTTCATCGAACAAAGAAACTTCTTACATGCAAGTTGTAGATAAAAATGCATATAAAAATACAAAATTGAGATGGCACAAAAATAATTTAAAGTGTACATTTTATGCACAGAATGAAAACCAAACCCAAACTTCCCAGACTCATATCTCTCAGATAAGAACTCAAAATGTATCAGAATTACCTTTAAAAATAAGCTATTTAATTTAGGTGGTTTCATATTTTTTGGAGTTAGTATGTGAAAGTTACGTTTTGGACCCCTATTTTTTGGAGTTGTTTACTATTTTTTGGAGTTGTTTACTATTTTTTACATATTTTATAAATAATTTTCTGGCTGGATTTTTCTTGTTGGTCCACGTGGACCAACCAGATCACCCCATGAGTTGACCAAGGTCAATTTCTCTAACATGTACATGCTCCTATCAAAATCGAATTTTGACCCATTTCACTTTTCCTCAGATCGTTGCAAGCATCGAATGAGTTGATTTCTTTGTGACTTTTCTACCTTGATCCTTGTCGATTCACGCCTGGACGATTCCTTGTTCTTCGCATCTCTCAAGTAATCAAACCACTTCGATCTTTGGAGTCACTTCACACCCTATAGAAAAACCACCCTCCATCTTCCTCCATGTTTTGGCTCACTTTTAGCTCTCGTTTTCCCTTTATTTCATGTCATTAAGTCTAAGCGAGGTGACAACGTGTTCAGGCGACTCTTTTGAAGCATGGAGATGGAGGCTAGAATTGATCCCAGCCCCATCGCTGGAGCTTGGCTCTAGGCGGTCTATCTCGCGGCCTAGCATCGCTCCAAGTTTGCTTTCTTTTGCTTGTTAGATTAATCATAGTTGTACGTTTCATTTTATGTATTTATATTAATGTTTAATCCATCATTTTAGTGTTTAATCATGACACTCGTAGTTTGCTAGAGCTGAGCTCTGATGAACCCATTCCTATGTGCAAACCCTATTCCTCGACACATCTTCCGCCACCATCACCTTCCCTAGCACGTTCTTCACCTTTTCCCTCACTCATATCATCTCAACATCCTTAGGCTCGAGCCCACCGTATCCTTCCACCACCCATCATCGGAGACTACTCGCTCACCTCGACTAATAAAGTCCCAGCCCGCATCGCACGAGCCTGCTATTTCTGTTTGTACAGATCTCATGGCTGGAATTGGGCATTTGCGCCCCATTTGTAACCTAGGAATGTGCTCCAGGTGACAAAGCCATCCAGGTTCCCATCGATGTACGTCGGATCATTTTGAAACTTGTTTGAGGTGCAAATTAAGCCCAATAATGTTATCGACCTCTTGGCACCTTCAGAGAGTGCGGTAGCATCGATTTTTGGCTGGTCAAATGAGCTTAAGGAGTTGTTCTTCACGTTTTTATCCAGAAGCCTTCCGATCTATCAATCTTGTCCCAGTCCTTCGCACGCTACAGCTGTCATCGGATCCCATTGAGCCTCCACCATCGATCTCCTGTAGGATATCTAATCAGATCGTCCCAATGTGAAGTGACATCGCGTGCTCACGTTGCAACACTTGTCAAGTGGGAGAAATCAATCCTCGGATCTAGCACTTTGTTGGGTATTTCGCAACTTCATCTCAGTGCATTTTTTATATTAAAAAATTATCACCTAATCATTTATCTATTATTTAAACATTTTGGACAATTTGCTAAAAGGATCATGTACTTAGTTGATTCGTACTTAGGTCCTTCTCTAGGTCAGCCGAGCAACTTGGGTGTTGTTGCACACAAGTCATTGTAAGTTTATTTTATTTGTGCTTATTTGGAAATTTTGTATTTCCCTTTGTAACCTTTTGGATAATTTGCGATTTGGCCCTTGCACTTTATTTTATTTACATATAAACCAGTATTAGGACACCAATTTTTGTGTGTTTGTTGCATTTATTTAGAATAGCTATTGTACTCCAAAAATCGGCACAAAAAAGGGGTAAGTTCCTGATTGCACACACTTTCACGTCATAATTTTATTTTTGCAAATTAAGACTTTTAGTATTTATTAAAAATCATTTAGAGCACATTTATTCTCTATTTGACTTGGAAAACCCATATAAATTATAAAATCATTTTGAGAATTTCCGAAAAAATACATTATGTTTTTAAGTAATCTTAGCCTTCATACTAAAAATCACTAAAATAAAAAAGAGAACTCTTAAAAACTGAAAACCCCCCAAAAACCGTTATAAAAATAAAAAAAACTTGAAAATCACAAAAAATGTTTCTATTTAGTAATTTGCTTTATATCTTTGTTTATATTTATAATGGATTTGGAAAATTTTGGACTTAATTTTCTATTTGTAATTTCGATTTGAATTTCGTCATCTTATTTAATCTCTTATTTGGTGTATTTGTTATTTTAAAATGCATAATAATTAGAAAAAAACTAAAAATACAAACATAGTAAAAATATTATTTAAAATCCAGAAAAAATTTATTTTCTAATTTTTAGATCTTTTTATTTATATTTATATCTATATTACTCTATATTGTATATATAATCTTATATATACTTTGATACCTATTTAAAAGAAAAAGAAATATAAAAATAAGAAAATATAAAAAAGAAAATATAAAAAAATATAAACTTAAAAAATAAAATATAAAAATATCAGAACAAAAATATATAAAAATATATAAACTAAAGCCCATACAAAAATAACATATAGACAAGAACATCTATTTTATGCTTAATTACTTGATCTATCCATTCTACTCCATGTATTCAACACTCTACACTACTTGCACTATACACATATTTGTAGAGTAAATAAAATAAATTTGAACTCAACACATTATTTTCATTGCTTGATTAATATTGTGGGTTAATTGTTCATTACTTGGGGTTTCGTCTGAAGTTGCTTCGACGATTGTCTATCTGCCTTATGGATTGACAAGGCTTCGACAAAATCTCAGTTATCACTCGACTTCCTAGAAACCTTGCGCTTCTATAGGTACCCTCAGAGATGACTGGGGCTCGTCGGAGGAGCCCTGTAGCTCAACCACCTAGAGCTCTTGTTGAAGCATCAAGGGGGAGCTCAAGGTGTAGCAAGGTATTGTAGACCTACACAAAATTGTTAAGGGGGTCAAGGGATATCTCCTCAACCTTTTATTGAAGCTAGAAATGCAATGGAGTGGCTCTTGTCGGTGGAGCTCCAGTGAAGGCGGAGGAAGGGCTCTGACAACTGCTCGATCCTTGCGAGATCAATGGGAAAATGAGGAGGTTTGACAGAGGACATAAAGGGGATGACAATGAAGGTGAATGGGGGTCGGTATAGTGTCAGAGCACGATGAATTTGGTGTTGGAGCATCGGGTTCTGATGATTTTAAAACCTAAAATTACACTAAATGGCAAACTAATTAACCTAGCTAAGATTAAATCTATGTCATTGAAACAAAAATCAACAAAAATATCCTAACCTAGCCGCTCAACAAGCTTGGAAACCTAGAGCAGACGAAGCTCGATTAGAGGTCATCTAGCTGACCTCAGATCGCACCCTCAACCGCTTTATTCATGCCAAGAAGGGCTGGAGGACCTTCTGTTACAAGAAACTTGATGGAGGTGTCCCAATGGGGTTACAATGGTGAAAGGGGGATAAAAACTCAAAATGGGGTCAACCATGGTTTATTTATAGGAAGGGAAGATGATGACCGAGGAGAAGTTGCATGCGAGGAGGAAGGGGTTGGTAAAGATGCTTGTGTGAGCAAAGGTGAGGGATGAAGGAGCTGCATGAAGGTGAAGGTCTCAAGGAGGGAGATGCATGGAAGATGGATAGGAAATTTGTTAAAGTCTGATCCTTCACATGCTCTGATAGAAGAGGTGGCATAGGCTAGACAGTTGACCGGGGGTCAACAGTCCTTACAATTTGGTTGGTCCATGTGGACCAACTAAAAATTAGGGATTTAGAAATCCCTTATAAAAATATATTAAATGATTTATTTATTTATTCAAAACATGACAAATACTTGTAATTTTATGTAGTATTTAGTTATGATTTTTATTTATTTTACAAGTGAATTTATTGTATGTTAATGTTTACATGTATCTATAGAGGTATAAAAATATGCATTTTATTATTTTACACATAATTTATGTATTTATAACTTTTTAAATACACTTGTACATATTTTTCATTTATTTTCTGAGTTTATTATATACATAAATAATTATGTGTGTGTATACATACTATAGCCATATTATAAGTATACTTTACCTTTATATTAAATAATTGTATTGATTGTATTATATTTTAAAGTTTTATTCTAATTTTATTTGGTATATGTACTTTAAATAATATTTACAAATTTTTTAAAAATATAAGAAAGAGAAATATATTGAATGAATATATTGAATATTATATACATGTATACTGCACAATGAAGGATCAAAAGCCAACTTTTACATTTTAACTCCAAATTGAATGAAACCACCTTCATTAAGTAGATAATTTAATTTTATGAATAATAAATGTAAGTATGGTGAATTTTGAGTTTGTATGGAGAAGATACAAGTTTGCACAGTTTTCTTTGAGGATTTTTATTTGTCCCTAGCACACTGTGCATTATTTTTGAATGAAATAAATTTTGTATTTTCTTTGTATTTTTTTGTACAACATTTATGCTAATGATTTATTGATTTGAGGTACAAAAATATGGAAATAAAATAGGTCCTAAATTGTAATTATTGGGCTAAAAACTTGGTGATTTTAGATTGTGTTTTCTATGCAATTGGTTGTCCCTCCTCCTCTTTTATTCCTTGTCAACTGAAAATTACACAACCTGATAGCTCTAAAAGAACAAACTATCTTCATTGTGTTGGTCGGGTAATTTTACAAAAAATATAATTTTTTATTTATACTCCTAAATCTAAATGTGTATAACATTATGCATGGGACTGTCCAACTCAGGGAGGCAAATTGTTTAGAAGGTAAAATAATAGTAAACTAAGGTATATATGGTTTCCTAATATATATATATTATGTATTTTTATTTAATTTTTATGAATTCAATATTATTTTTGTGATTTAATATACCTATGTAAAAATATAGATATAGATTTTATATTTTTATATTTATCTTAAATTTTGTAGTTTTTATGTGTTTAAATTATTTTATGATTTTTATATCATTTTAAAAAATAGTTTATAGTTTTTATTTGGTTTTAAAAGTTGAAAACTTATTTTTATTTGAAAACATATCTTTATTTGTGATTTTAAAAAGAAACAATACTGAGAAAATATTTTTATTTTATTTTTTATTAATTTAGTTACGTTTTTTCATTTTTTGATGTATTTTTTAACTTCTTTATTTGTTTTATTATTTAATTTTTATTTTTGTTTATGGTTTATCATGTATAATATTGTAAAAAATACGGATGGTAATTTTATTAATGTCTTATATGTGTTATGTGTTTTTTCAGTTTTTGTATTTTTTTATTTTTAAATGATTTATTTAAAAATAACGTAATTTTATTTATCGAATTACTATAAATACTATATATAGTGTAAAATATGATATCTATATCTATATGTATTGTTATTTTATTTTTGTATCTTTTATCCTATTGATTATGTATTAGAGTAGTATAGTATTTAAGATACAGTTATAAGGGTACGGATGTAATTATAAAGAAGTGTTGGGGTGCACGTGATAATATGTAGAACTACAAGAGTGTTTTGTACAATTAGACGAGGTTGCTCGTGCGCTTCAGATGATTTATCTGCAACCTAGACCTACTTGAAAATAGTAAAAAAATCTAGGGTACAAAATATAAATGAGTCAAAAAATTCTTCGTTGCACCTGTGCTCACGTGATTCCCCCAAACGAGCGGGTGTGCATCTGGAACTGACGGTGGTGATCAAACTGTCGTTTGATCAATCTAGATTGGTAGGGGTCATTTTCCCCAATTATGTAAAGCTGCGGTGACTTCGAAGCGATGATCTTGATTCTTCGACCAGCTCCAAGCGGTGTTACCTGATGATGAACCTCCATTTCATCATCTTTATTCTATCATTTTGGCCTAAAAAACCCTAGTAAATACATGTAAATACCCACAATTCCTCCATTTTAGCAATCATGCATGTACGCGTAAAAATTATATAAAATACTATTTTTAATACCAAAGTTATAGAATAAAGAAAAAAAAGAATAAAATATTGTAAATATTTTATGACCCGAATCCCCGAGACCTATGCATCTAGACGAATAGGTCAACAAGGCATAAAATAGGGGGAGATAAGGGCCAAAAAACAAATAAAAATACCCTTTTATTTATTCATTTATTCTTCACTTTTGGGACCTATTTTTAGTTCCGTTTTTTATAATTCAAATAAATAAACTTTGTACATGAAGTTGTATATAATTAAATATAGAAAAATATAAAATTGATTTCACACAAAAATAATATACAGATAAAAAGTTATGATCTGAATAAGATTCTAAAATCCCAACTTCCCCGACCTGTATCTCTCAAATAAATACTTGAAACGTATCAAAATCACTTTAATTATATATAATTTTCAATAAGGAATTTAATGAAGGTCGTTTCATATTTTTCCGAGTTACGGTTTGAAAGTTAGGTTTTAGACCTCTATTTTATACTTATACTGATTAAAATATTCATTTTAGTTATTATTATTTTTGTAGTTTTATGTTTTTATAATTTTATAAATATTATTTATAATATATGTGTATATTAAAATAGGAATAAAACACTATATAAAACACAAAAATAAAATACATGTATACAATACATAGATGAAATACCTATAACTATACCCATGTAAATAATACATCTATTTATTTAATTGTAAAATACATCAGAAAAATAAAATACAAATATATTTAAGTGTATAAAATTAAGTTTCAAATTTATAAAATAATAAACCAAATTAATAATATAAAATATATAAAAATAAAAAATATTAAAATATATAGATAAATATACCTATGTAGCCCTTAAATGGGAACTTGTAATTTTATACCTTGAAAAAATAAATAAAAATCATAATAAAATACTTTATAAAATATAAATATTTTTATTTTAAAACTAAAAATTAATAAAATAGATTTCTATTTTTAATTGATTATTGAATTAATTTCTCCAGGCTTTTTCTTGTTGGTCCATGTGGACCAACCAGGAATTTACATTGTGTTAAAACTGCATTTTTGGCCGTTTTTGCCTATTTTTAGAGGACACATCTTGCATCGTTTTGCGATGAGGTCTTCTTGACTTTTTCTCCCCTTATATCTCTCTTACATGCCTAGGGTATATCTTGGGGAATGGATCATGGGTTCGCCCTATTTTCTTCGATCCTTGGAGCATGTTGATCACGTTGTCTGACCCCCTATGCTGTGCGTCTGAACATTGGTCTTCTCCGATTTTATTGAATTTTTAGAGGCTGCCTCTTTCACCTAATCACTAGGATTCCTTCGCGACTTTTTCTCCTCATGGTACCCTCATACATGCCCAAGCATTAGATTGAGGATTGATTTGTCGATTCGCTGGATACACACCGATCTTCTTGCCGCCTCATCAACTCTCTAACCAACTCATGCCACTCCTTTCAGAGCCTTGTTTTTGTCCGTTTTCTCAAAATTTTAAAGGCTGATCCTTTCACTTAATTGTTGAGCTTCCTTCACGATTTTTTCTCCTCGAAGTACCCTCATACACGCCCTTAGATTGCTTAGAGGATTGGATCAACGATTCTCTTGATCTCCATCGTTCTTTGGAATCACCCACCTCACATGTATAAAATACCCCATCTTCTTTCCATTCATTTTTTGAACGCTCTTGGACGAGATCTTGCCCTCCTTCTTCTAGCTCCAAGGTAGAGCAAGGTGACAACATGTTCCTCGGAGGCATGGTTAGGTTGTTTCAGAGGGGTCTCCACCACCTCCGACCACCGCCGCCATCGAGGTTCCACCTTCCTGGATTCCTGATGAATCCACATTTCATCATCTTTATTTTATCATTTTGACCTCAAAAACCTTTCCAAATGCATGTAAGTACCATTAATTCCCGTATCTTAGCATTCATGCATGTGCATGTAAATAGTGTATAAAATACTGTTTTTAAAGCCAAAATTATAGAATAAATAAAAGAAAAGAAAAAGAACAAAATATTATAAATATTTTATAACCTGAAACCCTGAGACCTAGGTATCTCGATGACTAGGTCGACAAGGAATAAAGTAGGGGGAGATAAGGGACAGAATACAATAAAGATCTTATTCATTCTTTATTAATTTTGGGACCTATTTTTGGTTTCACTTTTTATACCTCAAATAAAGAAATGTTTTACATGAAAGTTGTAGATAATTAAATAAAGAAAAATACAAAATTTATTTCACTCAAAAATATTGTACAGATAAAAAGTTATGATCTGAATAAAAATCCAAAATACCAACTTCCCAGACCTGTATCTTGCAAAAAAAACTCGAAATGCATCAAACTCACTTTAATTGTATATAATTTTAAATAATCTACTTAATGAAGGTGGTCTCGCATTTTGCGGAGCTACAGTTTGAAAGTTGAGTTTTTGACCCCTATAGTATACTTGTACTGATTAAAATATTCATTTTATTTATCATTCTTTATTTCCATAATTTTATATTTTTGTAAATATTATTTATAATATATATGTATATTTATTTCAGAATAAAAACTCTAAGAAAACACAAAATAAAATACTTGTATAAATAGCATAACTAGGTATAATATCTATACATATACCTATAGAATTACTATTTATATTTTTATTAAGTGTACAAAGTACATAAGAAAAATCAAATAAAAATATATTTAAGTGTATAAAAATATTCTATAAATTTATAAAATAATAAACACAAATAAATAAAGTAAATATATGAAATAAAAAAATAAAATAATAAAATATATAGATACATGTACCTATATAGGTCATAAAAGGTAACATGTAAATATATACCTCATAAAAATAAATAAAAATCACCATAAAATTCTTTATAAAATAAGGAACATTTTTCATTTTATAACCTAAAATTAATAAATTCATTTACTAATTTATTTCGAATTTACAAATAATTTTGACCTGCATTTTTCTGATTGGTCCACGTGGACCAACCAGCGCCGGTCAAATGTTGATCTCGGTCAACTCCCTGACCGAGGCCTGCCACCCTTCCATCTTCTGGCCTCGATCCCTTCTTGGGAATTCTTCTTCGATCATTACTGAGCCACGCCATGCATCCATATCACGCAAAATCTCCATCATTTGCGCGAGGCCCTCGCTTGAAGGAGACGCCACCACCTTGTACAAAATCGACCTGCCACCTTCAAGCTCGAGTTTGAAACCCTTCGGACCGAAATTTGCCCCTCCTTTCGAGTGCCCGTGCGAGCTAGAGTAACAGGCGACCTCTAGGGCCCGTTGGTGAGTCGCGGCGTGGACCAGGGCGGTCTCCATCACCTCTGGCGTAACTCACCGTCGAGGTTCCTTCCTCTGGTTCCGACCATCGAGGTACCCTCTCTCACCTCTTCCTATTCCACTTTTCTTAGCCCCTGTAGTCGTAGGATCCGATTAGACCATTTAGATTCCCTCGGCGATCGCTATCTCTCCGTCCACGATCGCCTCGCCGGAGCGCACCTCCGGCCGAATACCCAAGTCACCGCTCCACCTTCATCCGACCTCCATTCCACCTCCACGGGATCCAGGAATTTTACCCTGGTCCCCTTCACCCCTTTTTGCAGGTCAAAACGCCGTCAACACACCTGGAGATCATTTTGCGTAGTTCGCCGGAGCTACCTGGAGCTCTAAGCTCCGCCGCCTTCGCGCTAGTGCCACAACGCTCCTCCGACGAACCTGAGACCTTCAACACTTAGCCTGACCTTCCAGGAGCACGCCCGGCCGTTCTTCACGCTTCCAGACTGCCGGAGACCCGAGATCGAGCTCGGGGAAGTTTGCCTCGTCGGCGTTCTTCCCCCTGGCCTCTCTGTCGTCCGATTAGGCCCCCGCTCCAGTTCGATCCGCAACCGTTGGATCTTGGCCCGCATCAGTCGTCGATCTACTCGCCAGATCTAATCCTAGCCGATCATCGCCGAATCGTCATCAGCCGTCCTCGAAGCTCTAGGTGGATAAGTGAAGGACGTCAGTCGTCGGCTCACCACGCCGTGGGTATTTTGCACCTTTGACCCCGACCATTTTGCATTTTATTTTTAGTCCATAAAATTTTATCTGTAGTTTAAATATTTCTGTAATATTTACATTCGGACCCCTGTGCTTTCATTATTTGCATTTAGGTCCGAGCCACGTCACCTCACGTGACTCACGCACATGGGGGTGGTGGGAATTTTGCATCAGACCCCCCAGAGTTTGTTTATTTCATTCCAGTCCATGAACTTTTTAGTTAAGTTGTAATATTTTGATAAAATTACTTGTTAGCCCCTGGATCTTTATAAAATTGCAAAAATACCCCTGCTAGGTCAGAGAACCTCCTCCGAGTTTGGGTATTTATTTTTATTCCAGAAAATTTTCTTTAACGTTATATATTTTTGGAAAATTGCAAGTAGGCCCTTGAACTTCTTTGTATTTACATCTATGCCCTTGCTAGTGTTGTATTTTGTTGGGATGTTTGCATTTATTTCATGCATCATTTTAACTCGATAAATTACCAAAAAATTACCATAAGCTCCTGTTGCATTATAGTTTAACGCCATATTTTTAGTTTGCATTTTATTGCATTTTATTATTTATAAAAATTCAAAAACATGCATTTTCAGCACTATTTGCATTAGAAAATACATAAAAATTATAAAAACACCTTGGAAAATTCCCCAAAAATTATATTTTGTGTCTTTTAGTGTCCTTTAGCTCTAGACTAAAAATCACTAAAAGAGACAAAAGAAAACTGCTAAAAATTACAAAACCCCTAAAATATTTATAAAAATCTGAAAAATGCTACAAAAATCCTAAAAATACAATTTCAGTTTCTGTATTTTCCCTATTTTATTGTCTCTAGTTTAAAATTAATTTGAGGAATTTTGGATTCTGTTTGATATTTTTCATCCTCATTTTAATTTCGACCAGCAACTTATCTCACTGTTTACTAGTATCTTTTCCCTTTAAAATACCAAAAAAATTAGAAAAATATAAAAATCACAAAAACATTCCATTTTCTGTATTTTGAGCATTTTTCCCTATTTTTATCTCTCTCTTATCTCTAGTGTACATATATATATTCCTTATATACACTATTTCTTTTTTAAAAAAATATAAAAATATAAAATATAAAAAGAAAATATAACATCAGTTAATTAAAAACCAAAATATAAAAATATAAAATCAAAATTAAATAAAAAATATAAAATTCAAAACCCACAAAAAATAGCACTTGTAGGCATTTAACCACTTTGACAATTCTGAGCATTATGACCTTATTCTACCTATTTGCTCCCTGTGTTCGATACTCTACATACTTGCACTATACACATATTTTGTAGAGTTATAATAAATTTTAACTCCACACATTGATCTCCATTGCTTGATTTAATTGTCGTGGGTTAATTGTTGATTTAATCAGGATTTACCGAGGGTCACCGCAACGACTTTGTCCCCGCCTTGTGTGAGACATTTAGACCCTCGTATCTCGCAGTTAATCAAATGGCGTCGTTGTCGGGAGTAACAACGTAGTTTAGTGTTTTTGTTGATTGTGAATATTTGCCTACCTTTTTACATTATTATTTGATTACAATGTTTGATTGGTCTAATCACCCATTTTGTTGGATTTTGTGCTAGGTACCGTCGAGCGAGGGAAGCGCCCTATCCTAGGCGCTTGGGCACCCACGTGAAAGCTCACTTAGCATCAAAGAAAACTTGGAGGCTTGAGGAGACCATCACTTTTTTGTAGAATTTTTGTAGTTTAAAAATTTTGTAATTTGAAGTGAGAGAGAGACTTAATTTGTAATAACTTGGATTTTCCACGACACTCGGGCCTAATTTCCAAGTGTTTGTTCACTTGGGGGCTCACCGCAGTTTTGTGTTTTTCGTGGCTTTCTCGCTTTTATTCATATTTTTTTCACAAGGATTTAGCCGCTAGACATAGGAATTTTTGTTGATTATGACGACTTAAGAAGCTAAGGCCCAATCCCTAATATCTTGCTTGTACCTATAGATTGTAATTGGATTTGGCTAAAAATCAATTGAAAAGGCTATTTGACTTGGACTAGAGACCACGTGCTGGGAGGGGTCGTATACAGTGCGTGCAGGATCCATTGTGGTGGACACCGATCGACCCCCAAGATCGGACTCCGGACTCTCTTCCTAGTCGTAGCTACTTGTTTTTCACGTTAATAGAAGTTACTCATCTTAGGGCGATTTCCTTGTGCATGCATCTAGGTAGTTTTATTTATTATCTTTAATTTATGCGCGGATCACTTTGCATGTATAGTGCTGGCGGAAAGGTACGCATCTCTATCCGTGCATGCATCATAGATTTTGACTGCGCATTAACTTTTCCGTTTCCTCCCTCAGTTTTGTTAGACTTTAAATAACAAGGAAATTGGAAAATTCGTTAGACGATGTTTGTTCAGAAAAATACCTAAAAAGTGAAAGCAATAAAATTGGGACTGCTAAAGCAAACTTGACTTAAAATTCACCTCACAAAATTTTTGTCTTGGGGAGAGCAACCCCCTCATTGATTGATTTATCTGCTACGAGAGAGTGACTCGATACTAGGGTAGAGCCATACCCAAAATTTTAGTTGACTACTGGTCGTGGTTAGTCGTTCTCCAGTGAGGATCTCTCCGGTAACCGGTAAAGCGGACCATGACGTCCTTAGCAGATTGAATTAGCGGGAACAACCGGGTTACGGTCCACAATTCATACTGGCTGGGAAAAATCTAATGTGGATTGGGACAGTCGGCTAGGAAAGTAGGGTTCCTAACAACTCGTTCTAACGATATGATAGATTGATTGATAACCCAATAAAATTTGACATGATAAAGGACTGAACCTTCACGGTCTTCAGCTCAAGGGTTGCGTAGGTGAATTTGGGGTTTGAATTCAAATCTTGTGTGCTTTCCAGATCTCATCCGCCTTTCTGTCTAGATTAAGATGATGGGAAGGAGATCCCTTAGGTCACGTCTGATGGCACCGTTGTCGAGCACTCCTACTTTTTCATCTAGGTCGGCTTTGGGGAGTCCAGACCCACTCTCCAAGCCCGAGTTTACTTCCACCCTGTTCCCCTTCGACCATCCTTCTTCTTCTCTCAGTCCAGTGGTGTTAGAATTTGGTGCAACACAGAGTTTAGAGCATTTGACGACATCTAAGATGGATTATTTTGACTTTGTAGAAACCCAAGATATGGAAGGTAGAGAGGAATACCCAGATGAGAAGAGACCACCACCGTATATATTTGATCAAGCTGCCATCAACAACTTACTATAAGCCTCCCTGGAAACCATGCAGAGACAGATCCGAGACCAGGGGGTGTTCATGGGTGAAATCATGAGGGAAATGCGTGAAGGAAGAGAAGAACATGAGGGCGGTGAAATACCAAATGCATAAGGCGAAGGAGGAGGACCTGACCAAGAAAGACCACCTCCGCGGACCATGAGGTAGTTGCACAACCCTGGTGCAACTCTCACGCACCAATGGATCTGACTCCCTCCCATCTATGGAGACTTCGAGCTTCGCCCGCATACCATTCATCTACTTCTTAAGTTTCATGGGCTGGACACCGAAGAACCACACCTCCATCTGCAGGAATTTGAGATGATATGCAGTACAATCCATGACAGGTTTGTGACTGAGGATACAATTAAAATGATAGTTTTCCCATTCTCCTTGGTTGATAGAGCTGCTGATAGCCGACCCCGCACCCAATGTTTATTCGGTCAAATTAATAGTCCAAATTAAGTTTAATTGTTCGTTGCAGTCGGATACGAGAGGCTAGTCAAAAACCACTTCTCAATTAATGTTAAGTTAATTTCAAGCGGCAATATTTTTTTACTTGGTGAAGTCCAAGGTCGAACTCAGGGAGGCAACTGTCTCCTTAGGTCAAATTTTAGCAAAATCCAAGTGTGAGATTTTCGGGGAGAATATTTTTGGTCTTTTTCTATTTTCTATGCAGACACATGCAACCCGCAGGCCAATATAACAATTAATTCAAGTAAGATATCAAATGAAGTCCAAAAATTCTAAAAATTGCCCAGATGATTAATTATGATGAAAAGATCTACCCTAATTTTTTTGGAATTTTTAGACACTAAATGAATTTACTGTGAATTAAAGATGCAGACAGGGTGATTTTCACAATTTAATTTTTAATAAATAACAAATCACAAGTTCTTCAAGAGATAAAATTATCCTAGATATCACTCAAGATAAGGAATCCAGGAAAATTGACAGATCTTAATTCCCATGTGAAATGAATTTACTAAAATTAAAATGCGAAAACCACTCAACAATTTATTTAGGCCTCAATATGTGTGCAAATGACATGAAATTTTTATGGCATGTTAAGAATACTGTCCTTAAGCTACTGTGAATTTTTGAGGATTTTTGGAACCACAGAGAATTAATTAGAAATTAAAAGGTGTCACTGGGCAAAATATTCCAAAAATATACCAATTAATTCATTAATAATTCCACTAAAATTACAAAAATGTGACACGTGGCTCAATAGACAGAGGACAAGTTTCTCAACAAAATGCAACTTTTAGAATTGAAAAATGATGTAATATGCAACCTAGGGATGCGTGCAAACACAAGGGTATAAATGCAATATAGGAAAATAAAAATACAATAAGCAAATATGCAAACATGGACTAAAATGCAATTACCTATAATGCTGAGGACTCAAGTGGAATTTCTCCAACAAGCACGTGCTCCTCACGTGGGCTCAACTTCACAGGGACCTTTTTGCAAATATGGAAAGTCCCGAGGGCCTCGGTGCAAAATTCCCAGGCCGCACGTGCTCCTCACGTGGGCGGCCTAGGCTCGGATGGCTGCGGAGGCTCGGGGCTAGGCTCGGCGCTTCTGGAGGTCTGGAGTGAGGCTCGGAGAAGCTTCGGGCTGTCCGAGCCTAGGTTCGGGGAAGAGGCTCGGACCCTTTCTGCGTGGCTCGATAAGGATCGTTGGATCAAGCTTGATCCAACGGCGATCTGGGCATCGATGAAGATGGCGACGTGGCTCGCTGAGGGCCCTTGGATCAAGATTGATCCAAGGGGTGTCGGTGCTGACGCGTGGCTCGATCAAAGATCGTCAGATCTACATTGATCTGACGGCTCCTGGCTGCTCCAGATGTCGATGACGTGGAGGGCTAAGCGCCGTTCGATCCGGAAGGATCCAACGGTACTGGTGAAGCGCGACTGAGGGGCGATGTGGCACGAAGTCTACCGTTCGATCAAGGTGATTGAACGGCAGCTGGAGCTTCTCCTTCAACGGGCCTCCGCCGCCTGCGGAGGAGATGGCTGGGCTCCGACGAGGTGGCGTGAGCTCCGCCCGTTCCTCCAGATGCCGATGAAGCTCTCCGAGGTGTCAGAGATATCCCAGTAAGAGCGTGGCGATGCGGCGAAGGCGCTGATGGTCCCAGGAGCTGGAGAGGGCCGTCGGAGGTTGCTGGAGACGAAGCTCGAAGTCGTCTCCGGCAAGCTTCCGTTCAATGAACAGAGGTGCTCCTGCAGATGTTAGAGGTAGAGCCGGAGCTCGTGCGTGTGCTTGTGGAGAAGTGACGGTGATCGGAGAGGCCTAAGGGATACGGAGGTGGGTTGGCGATGGTGCTCTGGCCAAGTGGCGGAGCTGGATCTGATGGAGGATGCAGTGTATCGTCGGCGGGCATAGATGTGGCCGCGAAGATGAGAGCTTCGACGCGAAGCTCGGCGGGATGGAATGGAGGCGAGAAGGTGACCGTAGGCGGTGAATAAAAAACGAGAAAAACGAAGAAGAAAAGAAGAGAAGATCGGAGATGGATGGAGGGGTTCACCTGGGGATTGGACCTCCCTCTTGGGGTCCAGCTCGTCGCTCGAGGGATCGGTGGTGTCCCGAGCTCGTGCAGCGTCGCAGAGTAGCGGCTGCGACACGGCGGAGGTGCCGTGGATCTCGCTGGAGAAGAAGCCCTTCTTCGCTCAACGAATCGTCAAATTGCTGTCACCAATTGGAGCCTCGGAGCTCAGGGAAGCTCTCTGGAGTGGCGGATAGCCATGACGGTGGCTGGTGATGGTGTATTTATAGGATGGAGGTGGCAGTAGTGTTGGCGACGAGGCGAGGTTCATGGGCGTCATGGAGCGACTCTGGTGGTCGTAGTGGGGAGTGAGGTAGCTGACGAGGATGAGGGACGAGTGGGTGACATCGTGGAGGTGGTGGTGCTCGTCTGCGGTGGTCGAGGAGCTGCCAAGAATAGGAAGGGGGCGCCCCTACGCAAGGCAGAGAACGTGGGAGAGAGGGGCACCCGAGGTAGGAGACGAAGTCTCCACCGTTGGATCTTCTGATCCAACGGTGGTGATCGAAGCGGAATGGGACGTGTGTGATTAGATCGGGGCGCGGTGATGATGGGCCGTGATCGCGCCACGTGGAGGGAGCTGGGCGAAGCGCGGGCGAGCGGCTTGGATGAGGAGATGGAGATGATCGAATGGACGAGGAGCGCCAACGGAAGAGCGGCTGTGATGGAGGGATCAGGGGCTTGATCAGATGGTTCATATGCCGCCACATGGCGAGCTCTGGAAGAAGCGAGGACGGGCGGATCAGATGAGGCCCTGGAGATGTTCTGACGGCGTGGATTTAAGGCGCACATGGAAGCAGCTAGGCCGTTGGATCTATAGCGTAATCCAATGGCTGTGGCTGCGGGCGACTGGGGCAAGGGGAGCGGGCCGCGTGGCGCAACCAGAGGGCGCCACGTGGCCTGCTGTGAATGGCTGGAAGAAAATGAATGTGTAGAGAGAAGAGGGGGCCGAATTTGGAAAAACTCAAAACATGAAAGTTGTAGATTTTGATGAGATCTACAAGTTTCATGTTGACCAAAGACGAGGATGAGGTCAAATATGATACATAAATACAAGGATACATATATACATATATGTAGTATACAAAGTGGCCCAAAATCCCAACTTTCTTATACGAGCTCCAAATTGGATGAAATTAGTATCATTTTAAAGGTCTTTTAATGTGTAGTATTCTAAGAGTAAGTAGACCTTGTTCGGAGTTTGTATGAGGGATTTATGTGCATTTTAGTGTACAGGGGTTCTAGGGCTTTATTGACTAATTTACATGGGGGATTTTTGTCATTCTTCCCTATATTATTAACTAAGGAGTACATATTATAAGGAAGACGTTATTTTAGTGAGTGGATATTTTACAAGGGATTTTGGCTTCTTATTTGAATGCAAATGGATTGCTAAAATGAATGTATTATGTGTGTATGCATGAATGCTATTGATGCATTATAAAGGGAAATATGCCTCTATTTACTCAGGAACAAGGCTCTATTTTTGACTTTTGAAGTGATGAATCACAGATTCATCAACCCCCTATACTTAAACCTTGCTCGTCCCCGAGAAACTAAATGAAATGCAAGAGTGAAATGATTTTAGGTTCCAAACCAAGGTCATGAACAAAAGTTAAAAATAGAGCTTGACTCGACCTTTGGATTAATTATGTGTCGGAACCTTATTGGGATCTGAGTTTAAGACTTAACAGACTTCAAGTTCCACAAGTCTTCTATTCAAGACTCCTCAACACACCTGATCAGAATAAGTCTACATACACAAACTCTAATGACCATGAATCTTTCCATGCAGTGTAAGTGATATATGACTCCCCACCTCAGAAGTAACAAAGAAACAACATCCCCCAACCAGGTAACTCTAATGCCTCGGTCTAGCAACTCTTTCCTCGAGAAGCGGGTATTCCCTTCTAAGTTCAAGTGCAACCGGCTCAAGAAGAGGGGGAAGAAGTATAGATTTTTGGGAGCTCAGCCAGTGTAGCTAAGTCTCCCGCTGCAAGCTTCATGAGATGTAACATGGGGACCATAAGCTTTTGCTTTTCTTGACTACGTACACTCCGGTGGGGTTATTAAATTTTCAATCCGACCCACCACTTTTTTGGAGTTCTTTTTGGCAATTTTTTTTCAAGTGCCTCTGTACAACATATCTACATGGTGCAGCATATATACAAGAAATTTCCTCTTGAGCCAGTAGACTATCCCTCTTTTGAAGCTTTATTTCAACCCACGGCTTCTGTCTTTAGCCTTCATCACCACTAGGCCAAGTTGAGACGCACTTCCTTCACTAGAAGAAGAAGAGAGGTTCCGCCTAGAAGTACTACCCTCATATGCTACCCCAAGCCTAAGGAAACTGCCTCCTCATCACCTCATCCGTAGAGAGCCATGTGTAAAGTGCTGGTGCACGTCAAGCCATTGTCTCTAAGAGTCATGTGTGTGTTGTTACGTGCTCTACTCAGGTCATCAAGATGACATATGAACATAGACTTGCAGACTTAAAGAATTAAGTCACCTGACCTGAAAAATCTTAACTCCAGTTCCTATAAGGTTCCTCTAAAATTAGGTGGATTAAGGTCAAATCAATTCCATCCTCAATATCTGCTCATAACTTAGTTCATAACCCACTAGCTTTTCACTTTGCCTATGCAAAGTATGCCGATGAGATGTCATGCTATGAAAATGCAAGACTCTTTTTGGATGCAGAGATGGTATGCAAGGTTAAACAAGAAGCCTTTATTTTCAACTTTTCCATTTTATTTTCTATTATACAACAATCTTCAGTTTGTATCATATTTTACAGGAGTATTATTTTTGTTTTATACAAGTAAAATATTTTATTATTATTTTATTATTATTATTTTTTTCAATTTTTACCCACCGTACTTATTGCATAATATATACAAAAATACGCGAAAATACGCGAAAGTACGAGCTATGGGGAAAGTATATATGTAATATATACACACCCCCCTATACTTAGTGTGTGCTATGTCCTCAGAGCATGAAAAGCGACCAAAAGACATAGCTCGGGCTAAGCGTAGGAGAGCTAAAATTACAAGAGTATAGAAGTCGTCCTGCCCCCCTATACTTAGGCTCTGGCAGCCTAAGTGTAGAAGAAGATCAGAAATGGGGCGGGTAAGGGAGAGATGGGTAGTTAATGAGTATCAATGCGGGCATCGGTCCCCCCTATACTTAGGCTTAGGTCAGCCTAAGTATCGGTAAGAAATGAGTATGAGGACCAATGTGATCTGGAGGATGTACAGTGAACTGACTCAGGTGACCCCTCCCCCCTATACTTAGGATCTGGTTATCCTAAGTATAGTCCAGGATAGTGATCTAATGAGGCGGGGATGGGTTACTAAAGTCGTGTAAGAGAGAGGATAAGATGTACAAGAAGAATGATATATACAGATGAGTCGGTCTGAATCTTTCGAGATGCTGCGGATGGCTGGAGTTCACTGCTGCAAGGTCTCATACGCGGCTTGAGGTGTATCTGCTGTATCTGTCTCGCGCATGAATACAATCTCCTCAACATGGACTAACTGCTCATTGGATTCGACGAAGTGCTTCAACAGCTGTCCATTCACTAGGAATGTCGGTGCGTCATCTGCAAGATCTGAGATCTCGACACATCCACTATCATGCACCGTAGGGACGACAAATGGACCTGTCCACTTAGACTTCAACTTGCCTTGGAAAATCTTCAACCTAGCATTGAACAACCATACCTTCTGTCCAGGAACAAAGGTCTTTCGTCTGATATATCTATCATGCCAACGCTTCACCTTGTCCTTGTACACCAAACTGTTGTCATATGCGCGGTTTCTGACTTCCACAAGCTCATTCAGATCCATATCTCTCTGCTTCTGACCCAGGTGTGTGTTCCAATTGACCTTCTTGATTGCCCATTATGATTTGTGCACTAACTCTGCGGGCAAGTGGCACGGCTTTCTGAATACCATTCGGAATGGGGAGGTGCCTAATGGTGTCTTGTAAGTTGTCCTATACGCCCAGAGGACTTGATCCAAGATCTGAGACCAGTCCTTCCTGTCCGGGCGGACAAGCTTCTGCAATATGGTTTTCACCTCCCTATTTGACACCTCAGCCATACCATTGGTTTGTGGGTGGTAAGGACTCGCGACACGGTGTTCAATGCCGTAATCCTTCAGGAGTTTCTTCACCTCTCGATTCACAAAGTGGCTACCCCCGTCTGATATCATCATTTTGGGGATCCCGAAGCTAGAGATTATGTGCTCTCTGATGAATTTGCAGACAGTCCTGCTGTCTGCGGCTCGGGTCGGGATAGCCTCCACCCATCTGGACAGATAGTCTACCGCAAGAAGGATATATTCGAACCCGTGGCTGATAGGGAATGGGCCCATGAAATCGATATCCCAGGCGTCAAAGACATCACAAATGATGACCGGCTGCATTGGCATCTCATCCTTGGAACCAACGGTTCCTCCCATTCTCTGGCAAACTGGGCACGACTTCACGAAGGCGGTGGCATCGTGAAACAGAGTCGGCCAGTAGAAGCCACACTGAAGTACCTTCCATGCGGTCCTCTTCCCGGAGTGGTGTCCTCCTGCCTCCAAACTGTGGCATAAAGAAAGGACACTCTGGTATTCCTCCTGAGGAATACACCGTCTCCAGACACAATCCGGTCCTTCGAAGAAAAGGATCGGATCCTCCCAATGGTAGTGTCTAGCGTCCGACTTTAGTCGGTCGATTTGGTTTTTGGGCCAATCTTTGGGAACTTTCTTGGAGACAAGATAATTCACGATATTGGCGTACCATGGGAGTGAGTCAATAACAAAAATCGACTCGTCAGGGAAGGAGTCTCGAATTGGTGAAATCTCGGAAGTATTACGATCTTCGAGACGAGAAAGATGATCGGCCACTACATTCTTCTTTCCAGGTTTATCACGGATGTCCAAATCAAACTCCTGGATAAGTAAAATCCAACGAAGAAGACGCGCCTTCGCGTCCTTCTTCTCCATCAAATACCGTAGTGCCGTGTGGTTAGTGAACACAGTTACCTTGGATCCAATTAGGTGAGATCTGAATTTGTCCAAGGCAAACACTACCGCAAGCATTTCCTTTTCCGTAACTGTATAGTTACGTTGAGCAGAATCAAGCACTTTGCTTGCGTAGTGAATTGCAAAAGGGACGCCATTTCTTCTTTGTCCCAACACAACCCCAACAGCATAATCAGAGGCGTCCGTCATGATCTCAAAAGGTAGAGACCAATCTGGGGCTTGCAGGATGGGTGCGTCCATAATCATTCCTTGTAAAAGCTTAAAGGCCTCAAGACATTTGTGATCAACAATAAACTCCATGTCTTTGCCTAAAAGCTCAGTTAGCGGTCGGGCAATCTTAGAAAAATCCTTAATGAATCTCCGATAAAATCCAACATGCCCGAGGAACGACCGCAATTGCTTTACATTGGTGGGTGGCTGGAGTCGTCTGATCACATCCACCTTGGCAGGGTCAACCTCCATTCCTCTCTTGGAGATGACATACCCCAACACTATGCCCTCCGTCACCATGAAGTGACTTTTCTCCTAGGAGAGCACCAGATTAACCTCACAACATCTTTTGAGGACTCGGTCCAGATTCCTAAGACAGGAATCAAAAGAATCGCCGTGGACCGAGAAGTCATCCATGAAGACTTCCAGGAATTCGCCGACCATTTCGGCGAATACAGCAATCATGCACCTTTGAAAAGTACTTGGAGCATTGCATAGCCCAAAAGGCATGCGCCTGAAAGCATAGGTACCAAAGGGGCATGTAAATGTGGTTTTTTCCTGGTCCTCTGGAGCTATGGCTACTTGATTGTAGCCCGAGAACCCATCTAGGAAGCAGAAGAACTCTTTCCCTGCTAGTCTCTCTAAGATCTGATCAATGAATGGTAGGGGGAAATGATCCTTCTTTGTCGCGGCATTCAAGCGTCTGTAATCCACACAGACACGCCACGACGTGGGTACTCTCATCACGATCTCCTCTCCGTCCTCGTTAGTGGTCGTCTGAATTCCCGACTTTTTCGGGACAACATGGATTGGGGCCACCCACTTAGAGTCGGAGATTGGGTAAATGAAACCCGCGTCGCACCATTTCTCTATCTCCTTCTTTACGACCTCTCGTAAATTTGGATTCAACCGGCGTTGGAATTCACGAGAGGGCTTGGCTTCATTCTCCAAGTAAATATGGTGCGAACAGAGAGCGGGATTTATCCCGTGGAGATCGGAAATGGTCCAGCCTATCGCCTTGCGGTTTTTCTCTAGGATCTCTAGCAAGCGAGATTCCTGCTCCTCGGTCAATCGCGAACTGATGATGACCGGAAATTTCTTGACTTGTCCCGCTAGGAAGGCATATTTTAAAGTTGTGGGTAAAGGTTTGAGCTCAGGAATAGTGTGATCGTCTAAGAAGTCTGGCTCAATCTGATCTGGCTCGGTGTTGGAAGTGGCTGGATCATTCTCTGTGATAGCTGCCACCAAGTTCGGCTCTGGAGTCGGATCGTCAAAGGTCTCCATACAATCGGCAAACGCCTCGTCCGACTCGTCACCCTCATCTTCCGATTGTCCTAGAGATGTAAGGACTGACAGGCCCAACTGGGCCTCTACGTCATCGAAGATGTAGGGCGATGCAGGCTCAGAGCTGTACTCGTCCCTGAGGATCTCGCAGACTGACTCATGCACTGGATCATCTTCGGAGGAGATGGACACATCGGTGCTGGCTGGGTTCTGTCTCCATGGCCCAACTAAGTCTACATGCTCGTAGTTTGTTCCGGTAGAAGAGTACTCATGCTGGATTCTGAATCCGGTCTCTGCCATCTTGTCTGCTTCATTTCAAGTTCCTCATCTCCGCCTGGAGTTTGGAACTGAATCTTCCTGATCTTATAATCAAATAAGGCCCTTGTTGTTCTGAGGAAGGGCCTACCTAAATGATCTGGGAGTCTCTCTAATTACGAGGGGTTTCCATATCCAGGACAGTGAAGTCCACCATGTATTCTTGTCCCTCGACTTTGATCACAATGTTCCTCAATTCTCCTTGGGACCTCTTGGTTGATTTATCAGCAAACTGTAGGAGGGCTCTAGATTTCTTAAGAGGTCCGAGATTAAGCCACTCATAGAGGGCTGTAGGCATCAGATTGATCGAGGAACCATTGTCCAGGAGAGTGCATGCAAACGCGATGTCATCAACATGACTCACTACATAATGTGCACCCATATCTCTTCGTTTCCTTCGAAACGAGTTCTTTATTGCACAAGTCGTGGCTACTGATAAAACGTGTTTCTCAACACGTCTTTTGGTCTTCCTGCTAACCCTAGTAGGTGTGCATCTCACCTTAAGGTATTTCTGGAATGCAGGGGTCATCTCTACGTACTTGTCAAAGGGGATTGTGACCTTGATATGTTTGTTGCAGAATTCAGCCATCTCAGGGTCATCTTTTTGGAATTTTTTGGTTTTCTTCTTTCCACCTGTAAGAGCTCGGGGGAAAGGGATTATTGACTCTAACTCATGTTCGGAAACAGAAAGATTTTCATTGAAAACTGGAACTGAGTTATGTACATGACTCGGACTCTTGAACAGATTAGGACTCTGACGCGAACTGAAAGAAACATAATGGGGCGAAATTGGTGATGCGTCTTCCGCTTCTTCTAGACGGTCCTCCTCAGACGGAGGTGCGGGCTCTTCATCAGTTTCGTCTGACTCACTAATGGTGCGGGAATGCTGCTTCGAGGACTCAGATGTCCTCTTCTTCTGCCGGTGATGGTGGTGGTGGTGGTGGTGCTCCTCTTCCTCCAAGTTCTCCTCAGGTAGAGACTTGGAAGTTCCTTCCTTCTGTGCCCGTGCCCGATCAGGTATGGTCACTGTCCTTCCGCTCCTGAGGGACATATGATTTACATTATCGTACAAAAGGATCTCATGTTCAGATAAATAATTATCTGAATAGTATACCTGATCACGAGGTCGGTTCTGGCCATTAAGTATGTTGTTCGGGTTGGCCTGAACCTGTGCGGGAATTGGGGTCTTTGGCGCCATCTGTTGGTCCTGGGTACAAGAGACGCGATTAATATCGGTTCTCATATCCAGATATTCATTCTACATCTGTTGGACCCTATCAGACAGGGTCTGGATCGCCAAGGTGAGGGACTCCAACTCAGTGGGCTGGGCTGGCTGATGTGCAGATGAGGTTCTGTATTGGCCCTGCTGGCCATGCCGATATTGCTGCTGTTGATGGGATGGTGCTGGCCCCTGCTGATAGGTGCGCTGTTGCTGCTGGTACTGCTGAGGCTAGTACCCTTGTTCTGGCCTGGACTGAAAGCGTGGTGTGGGAACAGGGCTGGTTTCTTGGTAGGCTGGGGATGAACGGTGAGGCTGATCCTTCCCCATTTCTGCCTGCCTGACAATCGGGTCACGGCTATACCAAAGCCCGTTGATCTCGTACACTTGCGGAGGCTCCTCGTATCCCGTCTCTACTTGTGGGGGTGCATGCTGGTCCTACTGGGTGTAAGTCTGATCCCAGCTACTCTGAGACCCAGGTGCCTGTTCTTGTACAAGATGGACTCGATGTACAGGTACATGTGGTGCAGAAGGGGCATGTAGCTTGATCTTAGCTACCTTCTCAGAAAGTTCCTCCACCTTCTTCGGTAGGCGCGAAAGAGACTCAAGTTTCGCGACTCTCTTGTGGATCTGCTCGACCATGTTAAGCTTGTTGGCAATCATCCCCATGCTGGTGATGAGGTCCTCAGTCAGATCCGCTACATGTCCATTAAAACAACCATAACTATAGCATACGAAATCCGATTTACGCAAACTCAGTTCCTATGGTTTCCTTATTTAATGGGGAACAAAATCCAAGTATTAAATTCGTGTTTAAACAATTTAAATAGTGCCGAATTTATTTACTAAACAGATCTGCGAAATCAAATGCGATGAAAACTTTCGCGACCTAAACGAACCCAAGTCGTCCTCGGTTTTTCGAATCATATTCGAAACCGTCGACCTAAGGTTCTGATACCACTTGAAGGATATGGAGAAATCCTCAAGCGCATCACGGAAGCGTGATCGTCGTATCGAATATGACGAAAAACGACTAGTCGTACTAGTTGTTCGGTGCAGCGGAATTTAAAAAAAAATTAAACCGATGAAACCACATTATCCGAGAACCATTCTCAAATCGTTTCATCTATAACCACAACAAGTATAATGCAATACCTCTTGAAGCGTGGTTGATCAATTCTCTACGAAAAGAGACCTCCTGTCTCAAGTCCGATCGTCGGAGTAACGACTTGCGAGCGCGGAGATGAGTCGCGGTGTCCTCGCAATCCAAGTTGATCCAAGCGCGGTTGCTCCTGATCTCGTCGCACGAGATCAAACGTCTCCTTTGTGAGTGAAGCACTCCAAGAAGACAAAGAATCGCAGAGAGTCGAAGCGGCAGCACGATGGCGCGGGCGTCGACGATTCTCTCCACCAAGGTGGACGACCACCAAGAAGAGAGGGAGAGAGGGCTGTCGTGTATGAGAAAGAGAAAGAGAGTTTGTGCTACAATAGCATGTGTCAAGAGAGAGCCAAGTAAGCCTCTCTATTTATAGGGTTTTGGGATCCATGGATCTCAATCCATGGGACACATAAAATCAATGGATGAGATTGATTTATGTTTATCTAATGGCTAAGATTGTTGTTGTCAAAGACAAGAAATTTAGGTTAAAATATATTTGACAAAATCAAATATAATTCATTCCTAAATCAACCCAACAAATAAGGAGAGAAGACACATGGAGATTTCCTCTCCATGTGCCTTCCAAGTGGGCGCACACCCATTCCATATAGGAATGGTGTGCCGTCCATGAGATTGCATGGAGATTGCAATCTCATGGAAATCCATGAGATTGCATATCTCCATGAAATCTCTCTTATTTATTTGCAACAAATTTATTTGGGTTTTATTCTTCAAAAAGTAATTCACAATTATCTTTGAGAATATTGCAATCTTGCCATGGAAAAATTGTGAATCATATTCACAACCCAAAACAACATGTAACTCAAATTGTTAATTAATTACACAATGTGTATCCAATACACATCATAATTAATCAACACATATAAATTATAATTAACTCTCTCTAATACATTATAAATCACATTTATAATATATTATGAATAATTGGATATTTCTATCCACATTATTCTTATCCAAAATAATTAAATCACATTTAATCATATTGGACAACTTCTCATACATCATGATAATTAAATCACATTTAATTATCAAATTCTCTTTGCTTAGATCTCATGGAATTGTTCTTAAACCATTTAAGAACAATGCTATTTCTCCTCAGATACTTGGAGATAAGGAAAGGGCGATTGTATTGTTCCACGTATAGTGACTTGGATGTTGAGATCATATCTCAAATCCAGATCCTATGGACCTCCCACTGATGCTTGATCAAATCAAGACCGTAGACTTAATCTTCTCATTGCATCTGAATCTTATTCAAATCAATGTCCAGTTCATGGACTAAGATTAGGTCACTTCTCTAATGAGAGGAGTCACTAAAATCCAAACCTGTTTCATCACTCCCTCGGAATGGAAGCGTCATGGTTATACAATCGTATATGATCAAATCACCCTTCAGGTATTCCCAATACCTGCACATCCTACATACTGGAAGACCTATGATCATCCTGAAGATAAAGATCACTTTTACACTGTCATCTTCAGGGTTAGATCATTAAGTTTATCAATCTTGGTCATTTGGGATTTGGTATAGATCATATGCTTTCACAAAGCATATATCTTACCTTCAAATTCATGTCATGCTTCCAAAGCATGACGACCATGCATGGAATTTGTTTAGTCCCAATACCTCATGAGTGAGCTCATGTCTCCTGGTTCACAAGTGAACCTGTATGATCCCTTTGAGAGATCGCATTACTCATATGTCCTTACATGCACACCAGCTCGCCGGTATATAGACCTTGATTAGGTCATCAACCTATTGGTCTGCCAAATGTACATACTCAGACATATAGCAATACATCTGTCTCTAGTCAGAGGATGCATGCCTATGTTGTGACAGTATTCAACGTAGGTCTTTGATTATCTCGATCTTGTCAAGTCAACCCATTGACTTAACTAACCTGACACCTCTGAATCGCTATTCCCATGCAGAGGACCTGCATCAAGAGGTCAGTCAGATATCAGTCATATGAGATAGGATTGCCATCTCCTACTCAGACTAGAGATCATCACTTATTGATCATTTGATGATGCTTGATGAGTCCTCTATCTAACTCCTTAGATATTCATCCAAGCATCAACCTCTATGATCCATCCAATGAATCAACAGCTGTATGATCATCAAGTTGGCCATGGTACATAACCCTTATTGTACAGAGGGACCCTATAGTGCATTCATTCATTAATCTCAGAAAGGCAGTGAAAAATAATCAATAACTTTCATTGATAATTTATTCATTACAATAACAATTATTGTAGAAATGGTTCGCCCGGGGCTCACATGCTAACAATCTCCCACTAGCCCTCAGAACCATTCAGGTACAATCTTTAAACCCATACTCATTACATGCTGGTCGAAAACCTTCTGTGTCAGATGTTTGGTAAGAGGATCAGCAATGTTGCCGGCAGAGGCCACCTTGGTGATGATGATATCACCACGCTTTTGTATCTCCCAAATGATGTGGTATTTCCTTTCCACATGCTTGCTCTTTTGATGCCATCTGGGTTCCTTTGCCTGGGCAATGGCTCCCGTGTTATCGCAGAGTAACGGGATGGGAGTATCAGAGGAAACTACGCCAAGCTCCAGCACGAACTTGCGCAACCACACCGCCTCCTTTGCAGCATCTGATGAGGCAATGTATTCGGCTTCTGTTGTTGAATCTGCAGTAGTGTCCTGCTTCTTGCTTCTCCTGCTCACAGCACCACCATTCAACAAGAACACGAACCCCGATGTCAACTTTCGATCATCTACATCTGATTGGAAGTCAGAATCTGTATATCCCAAGACTTGGAGATCACCATCTCCATAGACCAAGATGTAATCTTGCGTCCGTCTTAGATATTTGAATATGTTCTTTACTGCATTCCAGTGTTGTTCTCCATAGCAGGATTGGTAACGACTTACCACTCCCACTGCATGGCAGATATCAGGCCTAGTACACATCATGGCATACATTAAGCTTCCTACGGCTGATGCATAAGGACATCCAGCCATGGCTTTCTTTTCCTCAACAGTTTGAGGAGCCATTCCTTTAGACAGGTGGATACCATGTCTTAAGGGTAGGAATCCTTTCTTAGAACTATCCATACGGAATCGTTCAAGAATCTTCTTAATGTATCCATGTTGTGACAATCCCAAAATCCTCTTTTCTCAGTTTCTGAACAGCTTCAGGCCTAAGATATAAGAGGCTTCTCCAAGATCTTTCATCTCAAAGGTATGGGACAACCAAATCTTTACACTGGTCATCATCCCTGTATCATTCCCAATGATAAGGATGTCATCTACATAAAGCATGATGAACACAATGGCGCTCCCACTAAGCTTCTTGTATACACAAGGTTCATCAGGATTCTGCACAAAATCATAACTCTTTATGGTTTCATCAAATCTGATGTTCCAACTACGAGAAGCTTGCTTGAGCCCATAGATGGATTTCTTTAGCTTGCATACTTTACCATCCTCTGTCATGAAGCCCTGGGGCTGCTCCATGTAGATATCCTCCTCGAGGTATCCATTGAGGAAAGCCGTCTTGACGTCCATCTGCCGGATGTCGTAGTCAAGATATGCAGCTATAGCTAGCAATGTCCGGATGGATTTAAGCATAGCCACAGGAGAGAATGTCTCATCATAATCAATGCCTTCTCTCTGTGTGTAGCCCTTGGCTACGAGCCGTGCCTTGAAAGTCTCTACTTTCCCATCAGGTCCCCTCTTTCTCTTGAAGATCCATTTACACCCAATGGGTTTTACCCCTTTAGGTGGATCCTCTAGGATCCATACACCATTCTTATGCATGGAGTCAATTTCTGACTTCATTGCTAGCATCCATCTATCCATGTCTTTATCCGCGAGTGCTTCATCAAATGAAGTAGGATCAATGTCAGTTTCACCTGACACATGGAATCCATAACTTTCAGGTGGTGCAACCACCCTCGAACTCCTTCGAAGAGGTATGGGTGTTTCATCTTTATTTATCTCTTCCAGTTTCTGGTCTAGGAAGCTCAAAATCCTCAGGGGATTCAAAGAATTCATCTACTTCATTATTGTCTTGACCTTTAAGGAAATCATTTTCCAGAAACTTCACATCTCTAGAAACAAAAACCTTTTGGGTCTCAGGGTCATGAAGTTGGTATCCAATACCATCTTTAACATACCCAATGAAGTAGCACTCACGAGAGCGAGATTCTAGCTTACTTGCGTCCACGTTCTTTGCATAGACCAAGCAACCCCAAACCCTCAAGTGATTAACACTAGGTTTGGTTCCCATACCATAGCTCATGAGGAGTCTTACGCACGGATTTGATAGGAATCTTATTCAGGATATATATTGCAGTGTCTACTTGCATATCCCCAGAAACTAAGAGGTAAATTTGCTTTATTCATCATTGATCGGACCATGTCCATGATGGTCCTGTTGCGTCTTTCAGCAACACCATTTAGTTGGAGAGTTCCAGGAGGAGTGAGATTGGAAACAATTCCATTCTCCTTGAGGTATTCCTTGAATTCATCTGACAGGTACTCGCCACCTCGATCAGATCGAATCCGTTTTAATCTTCCTATCGGTTTGGTTCTAAAAGCCTTGAATTCTTTGAACTTTTCAAAGGTTTCAGACTTATGACGTAGTAGGAAGATAAACCCGTATCGCGAATGGTCATCAATAAACGTCAAATAATATCGATATCCATTTCGAGTCGCGGTACTGAAGGGACCACATACATCGGTATGTATTAGGTCAATAATACCTTCGCATCTTGTAACCTTGTTACGGAAAGGCGTCCTAGTCATTTTACCCTGTATGCAATGTTTGCAAGTGGGCAAAGGTTGAACCTGTAGAAAATCTAGAGGTCCATCGTTTATCAATCTATTGATCCTATCAACAGATAAATGACCAAGCCTTTGATGCCATATCTCATTTGAGATATTTTTATCCTCTCTGGATCTTTTAGGGTTTTTATTAGTGGTTGTCACATTCATAATACATTTATCAATGCACAATTCATAGAGTCCACCAGAAGTCAAAACACCATCCGCAATATATTTATCATAACGACTTATGACTAATTTATTACAGAAAAGGAAAGAATATCCGCTTCTAACAAGCTTAGATACAGATATCAAGTTCCTTCTGACTTCGGGTACATAAAGACATTCTTTAAGTATAAGGACTCTTCCACTAGATAATGATAGTCTACAAGTCCCGACGGCTACTGCTGCAACACTTGCATCAGATCCCATCTGGATGACTATCTCCCCTTCCTCAAGATTCCTAGTTTCCTGAAACAAATGCAACAAATTGCATACATGAACAGAAGCACCAGAATCTACAACCCAACTTCCTTCTCGTCCGACGAGAAAGCTAGTTTCAATGATGAAAGTAGATTTCATACCTGCTGGGGCTTTACCTTTGTCTGTGGACTTCAGGTAATCTGGGCAGTTACGCTTCCAGTGCCCCGGCTTCTTGCAGTGATGACAGACGTCGGTTTTCTTCGACGCCATGAGAGTGGATGCATTGGAAGAAGAGGCAACACTTTGTCCCTTCTTCTTTCTCTTCTGGGCCGGGCCCTTCCGAGAACCATGCTTCCGACCGCGCTTCCCTTTGACCTGTGCAACCATTGCACTGCCACTGGGACCATCCTTCTTCATCACGTCCTCTGCGGACTTTAATGCAGCAAGGAGAGCAGCACTTGTCAATTCCAACTTGTTCATGTGGAATGACACTATAAAGTTATTAAAAGACTTGGGCAATGACAGCAGAATGAAATCAGCTTGCATGTCTGCATCCATCGTTGCCCCAAGAGTCTCCAGCTCCGACAGGTACCCAAACATTTTGAGTACATGTTCACGGACCGAAGTCCCTTCCTGCATTCTACAGCGAATGAGGTCTTTCATAACATTGTACCGCTGAGTGCGGTTAATGTCACCAAACATATCCTTAAGATTCTGCATTATTTCCTGACAGGTATTCATCTCCACATGTTGCTTCTGCAGAACATTGGAGAGAGAACCTAGGATATAGCACCTAGCCAAGACATGATCTTCATCATACTTGTCATTAAATGCTTTTTCTTCCTTGGACTTAGGGTTCTCATGCTTGTCCTCGGATAGCACATAACTTATGCGCTCAGCAGAGAGAACAAGCTCCAAATTTCGGATCCAATCCGAGTAATTTGGGCCGGTCAATTGGTTGACCTCTAGAAGCCTACTAAGTGGGTTCAAAGACTTCATTTTCTGAAATTAAGAATGCACTATATTAGAATATAGAAATATATATTCAAATTTATGACATTTGATTAAGGTATTTTAAATCAAATTATTCTTGCATTGTCGACTTTGAAAGTTCATTCCCTTAATCACTTTCAAAGTAAGAGATATACTTACCGCTATATCTCTAGCAAGAATTGGGATCTCCTCTTTATCATTGTCACATCCCAATAATATGAGAATCTGTGACTCCAATAAAGAAAAGCAGGAACTCATTCCAATTTGCAAGTCCAACTTGCAATTTCCCAATTCGGTCTTTAACACCCGAGCCCACCACCCCTAAGGCGATGTTGACCCGTTGTTAATTGAACCAACCGTCAACAGGAATAGTACTCGCTATGCGCAATCCAATATCGCCCCAATAATATGAGGATCCGATATTGGGGTCACTACGCATACGGCCTTACTCTTTCGAGAAGCAAAGAGCCCGATCCAGATGCGCTTGCACACAGGAGCTGTCACTTCGGACAGGCGTCTCCCATATGCAATCCCTGGCGACGAAACTCTTCGCCTTGACGGGAGACCATGGATGTCACTTATGTGATCCTCCATCTCATATTCAAATTTTAATTAATTATCGTGAATCACATTCACATAATTAATTCTTCCAAGGGAATTAATAACTCTAATCATATTAGAGTATTTCAATTGGACATAATCAATTTAATCATATTAAATTAATTATCAATCCAATTCAATCAATCAAACTTGATTATTTTACTTGAATACATATATGGTAATATCTCAAAATACGTATTAATTCGAATTTTAATAATTAGAAAAATACATCTTAATCCCTCGGACATTATCCCGGCCCTACCCGCTGTCATGGCCAGTACCGACGAGAGTGGGACGGACCACATACGTTGCAACCCGCAACCCCAATGCTCTCCGACTAGGCACCACATCCGCCTCGGGAAAGGATAATGCCAAATTGATTAATTTGTACTTGAGATGATCATCGGTTTTTCAACCGAAATTGTACCATATAGTAATAATCAAAACATTTTTGATTATAAGGAAATTTGCTAGACAAATTCCCAAATCCTATTCAAGCATCAAGTTTGAAAGATTGTGGTTTCCAATTATGATTTAGATCACATCTTAATCAATTAATTGGTTGGGGCCAAGTCAATTAGGCAAATAATCATGTTTCAATATTTCACAAATATTTTTCAAGATTATTTCACGAAATTAACAATTAATTTCACTAATTGACAACCACTTGGTTCTAGATTAGGAATGCAATTTCAGTAATGACCCCTATTCACTAAAATAGGCATATCTCAATCAATTTAAATCCAAATTAAGCAAACTCAATTTTCATAGATTGCTAACTTGATTTACAACAGAACCTAAGTGGATTTGCACGCATTTCGAGGCAGATGATAACAGTAATTAACTCTTTAATCATGTTAAAATCTACTGTTCCCGCAACAGTGCATACATGTCCATTAAAACAACCATAACTAGAGCATACGAAATCCGATTTACGCAAACTCAGTTCCTATGGTTTCCTTATTTAATGGGGAACAAAATCCAAGTATTAAATTCGTGTTTAAACAATTTAAACAGTGCCGAATTTATTTACTAAACAGATCTGCGAAATCAAATGCGATGAAAACTTTCGCGACCTAAACGAACCCAAGTCGTCCTCGGTTTTTCGAATCATATTCGAAACCGTCGACCTAAGGCTCTGATACCACTTGAAGGATATGGAGAAATCCTCAAGCGCATCACGGAAGCGTGATCGTCGTATCGAATACGACGAAGAACGACTAGTCGTACTAGTTGTTCGGTGCAGCGGAATTTAAAAAATTTTAAACCGATGAAACCACATGATCCGAGAACCATTCTCAAATCGTTTCATCTATAACCACAGCAAGTATAATGCAATACCTCTTGAAGTGTGGTTGATCAAGTCTCTACGAAAAGAGACCTCCTGTCTCAAGTCCGATCGTCGGAGTAACGACTTGCGAGCGCGGAGATGAGTCGCGGTGTCCTCGCAATCCAAGTTGATCCAAGCGCGGTTGCTCCTGATCTCGTCGCACGAGACCAAACGTCTCCTTCGTGAGTGAAGCACTCCAAGAAGACAAAGAACCGCAGAGAGTCGAAGCGGCAGCATGATGGCGCGGGCATCGACGATTCTCTCCACCAAGGTGGACGGCCACCAAGAAGAGAGGGAGAGAGGGGCTGTCGTCTATGAGAAAGAGAAAGAGAGTTTGTGCTACAATAGCATGTGTCAAGAGAGAGCCAAGTATGCCTCTCTATTTATAGGGTTTTGGGATCCATGGATCTCAATCCATGGGACACATAAAATCAATGGATGAGATTGATTTATGTTTATCCAATGGCTAAGATTGTTGTTGTCAAAGACAACAAATTTAGGTTAAAATATATTTGACAAAATCAAATATAATTCATTCCTAAATCAACCCAACAAATAAGGAGAGAAGACACATGGAGATTTCATCTCCATGTGCCTTCCAAAGTGGGTGCACACCCATTCCATATAGGAATGGTGTGCCGTCCATGAGATTGCATGGAGATTGCAATCTCATGGAAATCCATGAGATTGCATATCTCCATGAAATTTCTCTTATTTATTTGCAACAAATTTATTTGGGTTTTATTCTTCAAAAAATAATTCACAATTATCTTTGAGAATATTGCAATCTTGCCATGGAAAAATTGTGAATCATATTCACAACCCCAAAACAACATGTAATTCAAATTGTTAATTAATTACACAATGTGTATCCAATACACATCATAATTAATCAACACATATAAATTATAATCAACTCTCTCTAATACATTATTAATCACATTTATAATATATTATGAATAATTGGATATTTCTATCCACATTATTCTTATCCAAAATAATTAAATCGCATTTAATCATATTGGACAACTTCTCATACATCATGATAATTAAATCACATTTAATTATCAAATTCTCTTTGCTTAGATCTCATGGAATTGTTCTTAAACCATTTAAGAACAATGCTATTTCTCCTCAGATACTTGGAGATAAGGACAGGCGATTGTATTGTTCCACGTATAGTGACTTGGATGTTGAGATCATATCTCAAATCCAGATCCTATGGACCTCCCACTGATGCTTGATCAATCAAGACCGTAGACTTAATCTTCTCATTGCATCTGAATCTTATTCAAATCAATGTCCAGTTCATGGACTAAGATTAGGTCACTTCTCTAATGAGAGGAGTCACTAAAATCCAAACCTGTTTCATCACTCCCTCGGAATGGAAGCGTCATGGTTATACAATCGTATATGATCAAATCACCCTTCAGGTATTCCCAATACCTGCACATCCTACATACTGGAAGACCTATGATCATCCTGAAGATAAAGATCACTTTTGCACTGTCATCTTCAGGGTTAGATCATTAAGTTTCTCAATCTTGGTCATTTGGGATTTGGTATAGATCATATGCTTTCACAAAAGCATATATCTTACCTTCAAATTCATGTCATGCTTCCAAGGCATGACGACCATGCATGGAATTTGTTTAGTCCCAATACCTCATGAATGAGCTCATGTCTCCCGGTTCACAGGTGAACTTGTATGATCCCTTTGAGAGATCGCATTACTCATATGTCCTTACATGCACACCAGCTCGCTGGTATATAGACCTTGATTAGGTCATCAACCTATTGGTCTGCCAAATGTACATACTCAGACATATAGCAATACATCTGTCTCTAGTCAGAGGATGCATGCCTATGTTGTGACAGTATTCAACATAGGTGTTTGGTTATCTCGATCTCGTCAAGTCAACCCATTGACTTAACTAACCTGACACCTCTGAATCACTATTCCCATGCAGAGGACGTGGCATCAAGAGGTCAGTCAGATATCAGTTATATGAGATAGGATTGCCATCTCCTACTCAGACTGGAGATCATCACTTATTGATCATTTGATGATGCTTGATGAGTCCTCTATCTAACTCCTTAGATATTCATCCAAGCATTAGCCTCTATGATCCATCCAATGAATCAACAGCTGTATGATCATCAAGTTGGCCATGGTACATAACCCTTATTGTACAGAGGGACCCTATAGTGCATTCATTCATTAATCTCAGAAAGGTAGTGAAAAATAATCAATAACTTTCATTGATAATTTATTCATTACAATAACAATTATTGTAGAAATGGTTCGCCCGGGGCTCACATTGCTAACACTCCCTTTCCTCGCTCCTATCCGGAGTTGGGGACACAATGAGGTGCCCCTATCTACCTGCAAGCAGGCGGAGGCTGACAAAGCTAGGCCTTGTCGCGGAGTACCGCTGGTTCGCCCTATCTACCCGCGAAGGCGGAGGCTACTTGGTACTTGTCAATGAGCTTAAAAGTATCCCACTCATGATATTTGCTAAGATCAGTTGGCTCGTGATATGGAAGGCGGGGATTTGGGCTCTGCCTTATGGTGTTCACACACACTCAAGTACCCTCACTCAGCCTGAAAACAGAGTCGGGGATTAATCTCCCGCAAACAATTTTCAAATTTTATTCTCTTTTTTTTGGTCAATACTGTTTAGCAGTCCTGATTTTAGGTTAAGTTATCACTGGTTAAGTCCACCACACAGCACGCCTATCGGACAGTCCCAATTTCCGTTTAATTAAATGTGAAAATCAGAGGGAGAAATCGAGAAAAAGACGATGCAAGATAAAATAATGATGTTATGCTGAGTTCAGGAGACTTACAGTGATCCTTCGCTTTTTTTGTGCAGGATGCATAACAGAAGTGAAATTTAATCTAAATGCAAATGCAGGCGATGAAAGCCGCTCCTAGACAGGCAATTCTATTAGCGTAAAGAACAGTTTAATTTGGCTAAGTACTGCGGTCTAAGTTCATCTTTTAAGTGATTTGTGTGGTCCTAATGATTACGAGCACAAGCAATTCCTAGATTGGCTCGGGGAGCCCGCTAGTGCAAGCTAAGTTACAATTCAACTCACACGCACAAGGACACGATTCCACTATTTTTACCACGCGCGAACCCGAATGGGAACCGCTGGAAATGATGCGAAAAATGTGGAAATAAATGAAATTACAGATTCTCTCAAATCACTCCAACAAATTCGAATGCGTGTTCCTCGAAGCGTCTTCGACTCCGGTGTCCCTCGCACAAAAATAAGTTGAGGTCAGATAAAGAACGACACAAAAATGCAAGAATTTAAAATACAAAGAAATATTCACAAGAAAAACCGGGGGTCAGACTACCCGGGGAAAGAAAATCAAGCAATCAGACTTTCACCAAAAATTAACCTAAGCCGTGCCTCCCCGACAACGGCGCCATTTTGATAGCCGACCGCACCCTATGTTAATTCGGTCAAATTAATAGTCCAAATTAAGTTTAATTGTTCGTTGCAGTCGGATACGAGAGGCTAGTCAAAAACCACTTCTCAATTAATGTTAAGTTAATTTCAAGCGGCAATTTTTTTTTACTTGGTGAAGTCCAAGTCGAACTCAGGGAGGCAACTGTCTCCTTAGGTCAAATTTTAGCAATATCCAAGTGTGAGATTTTCGGGGAGAATATTTTTGGTCTTTTTCTATTTTCTATGCAGACACATGCAACCTGCAGGCCAATTATAACAATTAATTCAAGTAAGATATCAAATGAAGTCCAAAAATTCTAAAAATTGGCCAGATGATTAATTATGATGAAAATGATCTACCCTACTTTTTTTGGAATTTTTAGACACTAAATGAATTTACTGTGAATTAAAGATGCAGACAGGGGTGATTTTCACAATATAATTTTTAATAAATAACAAATCACAATTTCTTCAAGAGATAAAATTATCCTAGATATCACTCAAGATAAGGAATCCAGGAAAATTGACAGATCTTAATTCCCATGTGAAATATATTTACTAAAATTAAAATGCGAAAACCACTCAACAATTTATTTAGGCCTCGATATGTGAGCAAATGACATGAAATTTTTATGTCATGTTAAGAATACTGTGGTTAAGCTACTGTGAATTTTGAGGATTTTTGGAACCACAGAGAATTAACTAGAAATTAAAAGGTGTCACTGGGCAAAATATTCCAAAAATATACCAATTAATTCATTAATAATTCCACTGAAATTACAAAAATGTGACACGTGGCTCAATAGACAGAGGACAAGTTTCTCAACAAAATGCAACTTTTTAGAATTGAAAAATGATGTAATATGCAACCTAGGGATGCGTGCAAACGCAAGGGTATAAATGCAATACAGGAAAATAAAAATACAATAAGAAAATATGCAAACATGGACTAAAATGCAATTACCTATAATGCTGGGGACTCAAGTGGAATTTCTCCAACAAGCACGTGCTCCTCACGTGGGCTCAGCTTCACAGGGACCTTTTTGCAAATATGGAAAGTCTCGAGGGCCTCAGTGCAAAATTCCCAGGCCGCACGTGCTCCTCACGTGGGCGGCCTAGGCTCGGATGGCTACGGAGGCTCGGGGCTAGGCTCGACGCTTCTGGAGGTCTGGAGTGAGGCTCGGGAGAAGCTTCAGGCTGTCCGAGCCTAGGTTCGGGGAGAGGCTCGGACCCTTTCTGCGTGGGCTCGATAAGGATCGTTGGATCAAGCTTGATCCAACAGCGATCAGGGCATCGATGAAGATGGCGACGTGGCTCGCTGAGGGCCCTTGGATCAAGATTGATCCAAGGGGTATCGGTGCTGACGTGTGGCTCGATCAAAAGATCGTCAGATCTACATTGATCTGACAGCTCCTGGCTGCTCCAGATGTCGATGACATGGAGGGCTAAGCGCAGTTAGATCCGGAAGGATCCAACGGTACAGGTGAAGCGCGGCTGAGGGCGACGTGGCACGAAGTCTACCATTCGATCAAGGTGATCGAACGGCAGCTGGAGCTTCTCCTTCAACGGGCCTCCGCCGCCTGCGGAGGAGATGGCTGGGCTCCGATGAGGTGGCGTGAGCTCTGCCCGTTCCTCCAGATGCCGATGAAGCTCTCCGAGGTGTCGGAGATATCCCAGTAGGAGCGTGGTGATGCGGTGAAGGCGCTGATGGTCCCAGGAGCTGGAGAGGGCCGTCGGAGGTTGCTGGCGATGAAGCTCGAAGTCGTCTCCGGCAAGCTTCCGTTCAATGAACAGAGGTGCTCCTGCAGATGTTAGAGGTAGAGCCGGAGCTCGTGCGTGTGCTTGTGGAGAAGTGACGGTGATCGGAGAGGCCTAAGGGATACGGAGGTGGGTTGGCGATGGTGCTCCGGCCAAGTGGCGGAGCTGGATCTGATGGAGGATGCAGTGCGTCGTCGGCGGGCGTAGATGTGGCCGCGAAGATGAGAGCTTCGACGCGAAGCTCGGCGGGATGGAATGGAGGCGAGAAGGTGACCGTAGGCGGCGAATAAAAAACGAGAAAAACGAAGAAGAAAAGAAGAGAAGATCGGAGATGGATGGAGGGGTTCACCTGGGGATTGGACCTCCCTCTTGGGGTCCAGGTCGTCGCTCGAGGGATCGGTGGTGTCACGAGCTCGTGCAGCGTCGCGGAGTAGCGGCTGCGACACGACGGAGGTGTCGTGGATCTCGCCGGAGAAGAAGCCCTTCTTCGCTCAACGAATCGTCAAATTGCTGTCACCAATTGGAGGCTCGGAGCTCAGGGAAGCTCTCTGGAGTGGCAGATAGCCATGACAGTGGCTGGTGATGGTGTATTTATAGGATGGAGGTGGCAGCAGTGTTGGCGACGAGGCGAGGTTCATGGGCGTCATGGAGCGACTCTGGTGGTCGTAGTGGGTAGTGAGGTAGCTGGCGAGGATGAGGGACGAGTGGGTGACATTGTGGAGGTGGTGGTGCTCGTCTGCGGTGGTCGAGGAGCTGCCAAGAATAGGAAGGGGGTGCCCCTCCGCAAGGCAGAGAACGTGGGAGAGAGGGGCACCCGAGGTAGGAGACGAAGTCTCTACCGTTGGATCTTCTGATCCAACGGTGGTGATCGAAGCGGAATGGGACATGTGTGATTAGATCGGGGCGCGGTGATGATGGGCCGTGATCGCGCCACGTGGATGGAGCTGGGCGAAGCACGAGCGAGCGGCTTGGATGAGGAGATGGAGATGATCGAAGGGACGAGGAGCACCAACGGAAAAGCGGCTGTGATGGAGGGATCAGGGGCTTGAACAGATGGTTCATATGCCGCCACGTGGCAAGCTCTAGAAGAGGCGCGGACGGGCGGATCAGATGAGGCCCTGGAGATGATCTGACGGCGTGGATTTAAGGCGCACGTGGAAGCAGCTAGGCCGTTGGATCTATAGCGTATCCAACGGCTGTGGCTGCGGGCGACTGGGGCAAGGGGAGCGGGCCGCGTGGCGCAACCAGAGGGCGCCACGTGGCCTGCTGTGAATGGCTGGAAGAAAATGAATGTGTAGAGAGAAGAGGGGGCCGAATTTGGAAAAACTCAAACATGAAAGTTGTAGATTTTGATGAGATCTACAAGTTTCATGTTGACCAAAGACGGGGATGAGGTCAAAAATGATACATAAATACAAGGATACATATATACATATATGTAGTATACAAAGTGGCCCAAAATCCCAACTTTCTCATACGAGCTCCAAATTGGATGAAATTAGTCTCATTTTAAAGGTCTTTTAATGTGTAGTAATCTAAGAGTAAGTAGACCTAGTTCGGAGTTTGTATGAGGGATTTATGTGCATTTTAGTGTAGAGGGGTTCTAGGGCTTTATTGACTAATTACAAGGGGGATTTTTGGCATTCTTCCCTATATTATTAACTAAGGAGTACATATTATAAGGAAGACGTTATTTTGTGAGTGGATATTTTACAAGGGATTTTGGCTTCTTATTGAATGCAAATGGACTGCTAAAATGAATGTATTACGTGTGTATGCATGAATGCTATTTATGCATTATAAAGGGAAATATGCCTCTATTTACTCAGGAACAAGGCTCTATTTTTGACTTTTGAAGTGATGAATCACAGATTCATCAGCTGCCTATTGGCTGAAACGTTTGGGGAGGTAAATCGACACTTGGAGCAGCTCTGGATCGCATACTTGCATAAATATTATCCACTCGGTCGGACAAACGCAGCGCGAGCTATGATCAACAACTTCACAATGATCCCGAATGAACAATTACATGAGGCTTGGGATCGCTTTAGAGAGCTCATTGATAGGTGTCCACATCACGATATATCAAAGCCCAACTTGGTTCAGAGTTTCTTTTGTGGGCTGACACCAGAGCTGCAGGGGCTTGTTAATGTCTCTTGTGGAGGGTCCTATTTTTCAAAGAGGGAAGATGACGTTTGGGCTATTTATGAAGGAATGATAGAGAACTCTACAGTCATGGCCCAAGCCAGAGTCTACACACAGTAGAAACCCCCCAAGGGGCAGGATCATATTAGAGGATCGCCCGCATGGATGCCGGTCCCCATACTTTGTCAGCAGCAGCCACACAAGATGAATCATCAGCTATTGACATGGGAATAATCAATGAAAAATTAGACCGCATTGAGATTTTGGAGAAGAAGCAAGGCTAAGGTCTGGCATAGATAGACCAGTTGGCTAAGTCCATGAGTGACATGAAGACTCACATCTTGAGTATCCAGGAGGAACAATCAGCTTCACATCCGCCTCCCAGGTCACTGGCTGAATCCAAAGGTAGCCGTTCTACCCAACCATCCCCTGAATATCGACAAGTTCACCATATACAGGAGGTGTCGGTACAACAGCTACCACACTATTCACAACAACCACCATCTCATGACACTCAGACGGTGGTCTATCAACCGGATCAGCCACTGGAAACACTACCACCTCCACCCCTTCGAGCAGGAGCCGTTGATGGAAGTCAACGGGATATGATATGACCGGTACCACTAGCAGTCCGGGATTTGCCGTGATCACCCGGATTTTGTTGGTCCACCGGAGGCACTTCATCCCAGCAGCAGTCTCCAGCTCAGGGCAACCAGTACAACCAACAACAACCCCAATACTCCCAACAACAACAACATTATTAGCAGAATCCTCGTCCCGCCTATCAGGGACAACAGTGGAGGCAGCGACAATAGCCTCACCAGCAGCAGTACCCTCAGTCTCACCAGTAACCTCAATTCCAGCAAGGGAACACTCTTGGTTCTCACGCACATGCCCTAGAGAACCCAGCACTTGACGATCTCGTCCGCTTGCTCTCCGAACAGCAAGCATCCTTCTGGCGAGAAATGAATGAGTTCCGGTAGGAAATGAGGGACATCATGAATGGAAAAGCCGCCATACCTGCACAGAGCGAGCTAAACCCAAATAACTTAAAGAGAAAGTCTGAGCAGGTACAGTTTACAGAGGATACCACTCCTAGTGCTTATTTGAATGACATGCAATCTATGTTTGATACTCACTTCGTGTCACTTAGGAGAGGTAGGAAACCAGCCGGCAACGCCTCATCTGAGTGACAACACCATGGAGGATCAAGAGCCCCAGATGAGGAGAGGAGCGGTGCTGATGTCGCTAATAACAATGATGATGATGGTGGTGGTGTTGATGCCACCAAGGATGACCATCCAGACGACGGTGCTGAGGTCGTCATAGAACCAGATGCAGATGGTGGTGCTGAGGCCACCATCTTTGAGGCAGAACCAGAGCACGGTGCTGAGGCCGTGAAGGAGAATATTTTGGGTGGTGCTGATGCCCCCATTTTGAGTCCATCTATATTCCAACCGTTTGTTTTACCATTTTTCTATATCCCTGGACACTAGGAAAAAAGACCAAAAAATGAATAAAGGAAAGGTTTCTCCATCAATTCCGAGTCCATGTGTGTTGAATGATTTTGTTTGCATGGATTTCATTCCTTCACAGGGCCAGAAAACCTTCTCCTAGTACTCTGTCTGAGGAGGGCCCATCCATCCCCTTCCCTCAAGCACTTCGCTCGACGAAGGGGAATAAAATAGAAAAAACTAAAAAGAAAGAACAATTAGAGTTCAGTCAGCAGATGATAGATAGATTTCAGATACAACTGACTCTACAGGAGGCACTAGAGCACATCCTCCTTTTCCAAAAGAATCTGAGAGAAAAGGCCACCGTACGCAGGAGGAGGTAGAACACTAGAGGAGAAATCCATGTGCTGACCCGTGCCACATGTTGTGCCATTCAGAACCAGTTGCCAGCCAAACGACCGGATGCAGTAGCTCCCATATGTCAGATGCCAGATTAGTGAGCAGCCATTCGATCGTACTCTATTAGACAACGACTCTTCTATCAACCTCCTTCCGACAGCCTTACTCGACCGATTCGAGTTCGGCCCGCTCCGATCAGAGTCGGATAGTTCTTTAGTTTGCTGATAGGTCTATCAAGAGACTGAAGGGGTTGTTGAGAGACGTGGTCATTGAAGGATATGGAGAAATCCTCAAGCGCATCATGGAAGCGTGATCGTCGTATCGAATACGACGAAGAACGACTAGTCGCACTAGTTGTTCGGGCAGCGGAATTTTAAAATTTTTAAACCGATGAAACCACATGATCCGAGAACCGTTCTCAAATCGTTTCATCTATAAACCACATCAAGTATAATGCAATACCTCTTGAAGCGTGGTTGATCGAGTCTCTACGAAAAGAGACCTCCTGTCTCAAGTCCGATCGTCGGAGTAACGGCTTGCGAGCGCGGAGATGAGTCGCGGTGTCCTCGCAATCCAAGATGATCCAAGCGCGGTTGCTCCTGATCTCGTCGCACGAGATCAAGCGTCTCCTTCGTGAGTGAAGCACTCCAAGAAGACAAAGAACCGCAAAGAGTCGAAGCGGCAGCACGATGGCGCGAGCGTCGACTTTCCTCTCCACCAAGGTGGACGGCCACCAAGAAGAAGAGGGAGAGAGGGCTGTCGTGTATATGAGAAAGAGAGAGAGAGTTTTGCTACAATAGCATGTGTAAAAGAGAGAGCCAAGTATGCCTCTCTATTTATAGGGTTTTGGGATCCATGGATCTCAATCCATGGGACACATAAAATCAATGGATGAGATTGATTTATGTTCATCCAATGGCTGAGATTGTTGTTGTCAAAAGCAACAAAATTAGGTCAAAATATATTTAATAAAATCAAATATAATTTGCTCCTAAATTAACCCAACAAATAAGGAGAGAAGACACATGGAGATTTCATCTCCATGTGCCTTCCATGTAGGCGCACACCCACTCCAATTAGGAGTGGTGTGCCGCCCACCATGGATTGCATGGAGATTTCAATCTCCATGAGATTGCAAATCTCCATGTAATGTCTCTTATTTATTTGCAACAAAATAATTTGGGTTTTATTTCTCAAAAATAATTCATAATTATCTTTGAGAAAAATTGCAATCTAGCCATGGAATAATTGTGAATCATATTCACAACCCAAAACAACATGTAATTCATATTGTTAATTAATCACACAAATGTGTATCCAATACACATCATAATTAATCAACACATATAAATTATGATTAACTCTCTCTAATACATTATAAATCACATTTATAATATATCATGAATAATTGGATATCTCTATCCACATTATTCTTATCCAAACTAATTAAATCACATTTAATCATATTGGATAATTTCTCATACATCATGATAATTAAAACACTTTTAATTATCAAATTCTCTTTGCTTAGATCTTATGGAATTGTTCTTAAACCATTTAAGAACAATGCTATTTCTCCTCAGATACTTGGAGATAAGGACAGGGCGATTGTATTGTTCCACGTATAGTGACTTGGATGTTGAGATCATATCTCAACTCCAGATCCTATGGACCTCCCACAGATGCTTGATCAAATCAAGACCGTAGACTTAATCTTCTCATTGCATCTGAATTTTATTCAGACCAATGTCCAGTTCATGGACTAAGATTAGGTCACTTCTCTAATGAGAAGGAGTCACTAAAATCCAATCCTGTTTCATCACTCCCTCGGAATGGAAGAGTCATGGTTATACAATCGTATATGATCAAATCACCCTTCAGGTATTCCTAATACCTGCACATCCTACATACTGGAAGACTCATGATCATCCTGAAGATAAAGATCACTTTTACACTGTCATCTTCAGGGTTAGATCATTAAGTTTCTCAATCTTGGTCATCGGGATTTGGTATAGATCATATGCTTTCACAAAGCATATATCTCACCTTCAAATTCATGTCATGCTTCCAAAGCATGACGACCATGCATGGAATTTGTTCAGTCCCAATACCTCATGAGTGAGCTCATGTCTCCCGGTTCACAAGTGAACCTGTATGATCCCTTTGAGAGATCGTATTACTCATATGTCCTTACATGCACACCAGCTCGCCGGTATATAGACCTTGATTAGGTCATCAACCTATTGGTCTGCCAAATGTACATACTCAGACATATAGCAATACATCTGTCTCTAGTCAGAGGATGCATGCCTATGTTGTGACAGTATTCAACGTAGGTCTTTGGTTATCTCGATCTCGTCAAGTCAACCCATTGACTTAACTAACCTGACACCTCTGAATCATTATTCCCATGCAGAGGACCTGCATCTAGAGGTCAATCAGATATCAGTCATATGAGATAGGATTGCCATCTCCCACTCAGACTGGAGATCATCACTTAATGATCATTTGATGATGCTTGATGAGTCCTCTATCTAACTCCTTAGATATTCATCCAAGCATCAGCCTCTATGATCCATCCAATGAATCAACAGCTGTATGATCATCAAGTTGGCCATGGTACATAACCCTTATTGTACAGAGGGATCCTATAGTGCATTAATTCATTAATCTCAGAAGGGGAGTGAAAAATAAACAATAACTTTTATTGATAATTTATTCATTACAATAACATTTATTGTAGAAATGGTTCGCCCGGGGCTCACATTGCTAACAATCTCCCACTAGCCCTCAGAACCATTCAGGTACAATCTTTAAACCCATACTCATTACATGCTGGTCGAAAACCTTCTGTGTCAGAGGTTTGGTAAGAGGATCAGCAACGTTGTCGGCAGAGGCCACCTTGGTGATGATGATGTCACCACGCTTTTGTATCTCCCGAATGATGTGGTATTTCCTTTCCACGTGCTTGCTCTTTTGATGCCATCTGGGTTCCTTTGCCTGGGCAATGGCTCCCGTGTTATCACAGAGTAACGGGATGGGAGTATCAGAGGAAACTACGCCAAGCTCCAGCACGAACTTGCGCAACCACACCGCCTCCTTTGCAGCATCCGATGCGGCAATGTATTCGGCTTCCGTTGTTGAATCTGCAGTAGTGTCCTGCTTCTTGCTTCTCCAGCTCACAGCACCACCATTCAACAAGAACACGAACCCCGATGTCGACTTTCGATCATCTACATCCGATTGGAAGTCAGAATCTGTATATCCCAAGACTTGGAGATCACCATCTCCATAGACGAAGATGTAATCTTGCGTCCGTCTTAGATATTTGAATATGTTCTTTACTGCATTCCAGTGTTGTTCTCCATAGCAGGATTGGTAACGACTTACCACTCCCACTGCATGGCAGATATCTGGCCTAGTGCACATCATGGCATACATTAAGCTTCCTACGGCTGATGCATAAGGACATCCAGCCATGGCCTTCTTTTCCTCAACAGTTTGAGGAGCCATTCCTTTAGACAGGTGGATACCATGTCTCAAGGGTAGGAATCCTTTCTTAGAACTATCCATACGGAATCGTTCAAGAATCTTCTTAATGTATCCATGTTGTGACAATCCCAAAATCCTCTTTTCTCGGTTTCTGAACAGCTTCAGGCCTAAGATGTAAGAGGCTTCTCCAAGATCTTTCATCTCAAAGGTATGGGACAGCCAAATCTTTACACTGGTCATCATCCCTGTATCATTCCCAATGATAAGGATGTCATCTACATAAAGCACGATGAATACAACGGCGCTCCCACTAAGCTTCTTGTATACACAAGGTTCATCAGGATTCTGCACAAAATCATAACTCTTTATGGTTTCGTCAAATCTGATGTTCCAACTACGAGAAGCTTGCTTGAGCCCATAGATGGATTTCTTCAGCTTGCATACTTTACCATCCTCAGTCATGAAGCCCTGGGGCTGCTCCATGTAGATATCCTCCTCGAGGTATCCATTGAGGAAAGCCGTCTTGACGTCCATCTGTCAGATGTCGTAATCAAGATATGCAGCTATAGCTAGCAATGTCCGGATGGATTTAAGCATAGCCACAGGAGAGAATGTCTCATCGTAATCGATGCCTTCTCTCTGTGTGTAGCCCTTGGCTACGAGCCGTGCCTTGAAAGTCTCTACTTTCCCATCAGGTCCCCTCTTTCTCTTGAAGATCCATTTACACCCAATGGGTTTTACCCCTTTAGGTGGATCCTCTAGGGTCCATACACCATTCTTATGCATGGAGTCAATTTCTGACTTCATTGCTAGCATCCATCTATCCATGTCTTGATCCGCGAGTGCTTCATCAAATGAAGTAGGATCAATGTCAGTTTCACCTGACACATGGAATCCATACCTTTCAGGTGGTGCAACCACCCTCGAACTCCTTCGAAGAGGTATGGGTGTTTCATCTTTATTTACTTCTTCAGTTTCTGGTCTGGGGAGCTCAGAATCCTCTTGGGATTCAATGAGCTCCTCTACTTCACTTTTATCTTGACCTTTAAGGAAATCATCCTCCAGAAACTTTACATCTCTAGAGACAAAAACCTTTTGGGTCTCAGGGTCATAAAGCTGATATCCAATACCATCTTTAACATACCCAATGAAGTAACACTCACGAGTGCGAGATTCCAGCTTACTTGCGTCCACGTTCTTCGCATGGACCAAGCAACCCCAAACCCTTAAGTGATTGACACTAGGTTTGGTTCCATACCATAGCTCATGAGGAGTCTTAGGTACAGATTTGCTAGGAATCTTATTCAGGATATATATTGCAGTCTCTACTGCATATCCCCAGAAACTAAGAGGTAAATGTGCTTTGCTCATCATTGAACGGACCATGTCTATGATGGTCCTGTTGCGTCTTTCAGCAACACCATTAAGTTGGGGAGTTCCAGGAGGAGTGAGATTTGAAACAATTCCATTCTCCTTAAGGTATTCCTTGAATTCATCTGATAGGTACTCGCCACCTCGATCAGATCGAATTCGTTTAATCTTCCTATCGGTTTGGTTCTCAACCAAAGCCTTGAATTCTTTGAACTTTTCAAAGGTTTCAGACTTGTGACGTAATAGGAAGATAAACCCGTATCGCGAATGGTCATCGATAAACGTCAAATAATATCGGTATCCATTTAGAGTCGCGGTACTGAAGGGACCACATACATCGGTATGTATTAGGTCAATAATACCTTCGCATCTTGTAACCTTGTTACGGAAAGGCATCCTAGTCATTTTACCTCGAATGCAATGTTCGCAGGTAGGCAAAGATTGGACCTGTAGGAAATCTAAAGGTCCATCCTTTATCAATCTGTTGATCCTATCAACAGACAAATGACCAAGCCTTTGATGCCAAATCATATTTGAATGATTTTTATTCTCCCTGGATCTCTTAGGGTTTTTTATTAGTGGTTGTAACATTCATGACATTCTCATTAATGCACAATTCATAGAGCCTCCAGAAGTTAAAACACCTTCTGCAATATATTTATCATAATGATTTATGACTAATTTATTACAGAACAGGAACGAATATCCACTTCTAACTAGCTTAGATACAGATATCAGATTCCTTCTAACTTCAGGTACATAAAGACACTCTTTAAGTACTAGGACTCTTCCACTAGATAATGATAGTCTGCATGTTCCCGACGGCGACTGCTGCAACACTTGCATCAGATCCCATCTGGATGACTATCTCCCCTTCCTCAAGACTTTTAGTTTCCTGAAACAAATGCAACAAATTGCATACATGAACAGAAGCACCAGAATCTACAACCCAACTTCCTTCTCGTCCGACGAGAAAGCTAGTTTCAATGATGAAAGTAGATTTTATACCTGCTGGAGCTTTACCTTTGTCTGAGGACTTCAGGTAATCTGGGCAGTTACGCTTCCAGTGCCCCGGCTTTTTGCAGTGGTGACAGACGTCGGTTTTCTTCGACGCCATGAGAGTGGATGCATTGGAAGAAGAGGCAACACTTTGTCCCTTCTTTCTTTCTCTTCTGGGCCGGGCCCTTCCGAGAACCATGCTTCCGACCGCGCTTCCCTTTGACCTGTGCAACCATTGCACTGCCACTGGGACCATCCTTCTTCATTACGTCCTCTGCGGATTTTAATGAAGCAAGGAGAGCAGCATTTGTCAATTCCAACTTGTTCATGTGGAATGACACTACAAAGTTATTAAAAGACTTGGGCAATGACAGCAGAATGAAGTCAGCTTGCATGTCTGCATCCATCGTTGCCCCAAGAGTCTCCAGCTCCGACAAGTACCCAAACATTTTGAGTACATGTTCACGGACCGAAGTCCCTTCCTGCATTCTACAGCGAATGAGGTCTTTCATAACATTGTACCGCTGAGTGCGGTTAATGTCACCAAACATATCCTTAAGATTCTGCATTATATCCTGACAGGTATTCATCTCCACATGTTGCTTCTGCAGAACATTGGAGAGAGAACCTAGGATATAGCACCTAGCCAAGACATGATCTTCATCATACTTGTCATTAAATGCTTTTTCTTCCTTGGACTTAGGGTTCTCAATCTTGTCCTCGGATAGCACATAACTAATGCGCTCAGCAGAGAGAACAAGCTCCAATTTTCGGATCCAATCCGAGTAATTTGGGCCGGTCAATTGGTTGACCTCAAGAAGCCTACTAGTGGGTTCAAAGACTTCATTTTCTGAAATTAAGAATGCACTATATTAGAATATAAAAATTATATATTCAAATTTATAATATTTGATTAAGGCATTTTAAATCAAATTGTTCTTGCTATGTCAACCTTGAATGTTTATTCCCTTATTCACTTTCAAAGTAAGAGATATACTTACCAATATATCTCAAGCAAGAACTGGGATCTCCTCCTTATCTTTGTCATATCCCAATAATATGAGAACCTATGACTCCAATAAAGAGAAGCGGGAACACATTCCGCATTGCAAGTCCAACTTGCATTTCCCAATTCGGTCTTTAATACCCGGGCCCACCACCCCTAAGGCGATGTTGACCCGTTATTAATTGAACCAACCGTCAACAGGAATACAACTCGCTATGCGCAATCCAATATCGCCCCAATAATATGAGGACCCGATATTGGGGTCACTACGCATACGTCCTTACTCTTTCGAGAAGCGACGAGCCCGATCCAAACGGATCGTATGCAGGAGCTGTCACTTCGTACAGGCGTCTCCTTCATACGATGTCTGGCGACGGAACCCTTCGCCTTGACGGGAGACCATGGATGTCACTTATGTGATCCTCCATATCATATTCAAATTTTAATTAATTATTATGAATCACATTCACATAATTAATTCTTCCAAGGGAATTAATAACTCTAATCATATTAGAGTATTTCAATTGGACATAACCAATTTAATCATATTAAATTAATTATCAATCCAATTCAATCAATCAAACTTGATTATTTTACTTGAATACATATATGGTAATATCTCAAAATACGTATTAATTCGAATTTTAATAATTAGAAAAATACATCTTAATCCTTCGGACATTATCCCGGCCCTACCCGCTGTCATGGCCAGTACCGACGAGAGTGGGACGGACCACATACGTTGCAACCCGCAACCCCAATGCTCTCCGACTAGGCACCACATCCGCCTCGGGAAAGGATAATGCCAAATTGATTAATTTGTACTTGAGATGATCATCGGTTTTTCAACCGAAATTGTACCATATAGTAATAATCAAAACATTTTTGATTATAAGGAAATTTGCTAGACAAATTCCCAAACCCTATTCAAGCATCAAGTTTGAAGATTGTTGTTTCCAATTTATGATTTAGATCACATCTTAATCAATTAATTGGTTGGGGCCATGTCAATTAGGCAAATAATCATGTCTCAATATTTCACAAATATTATTCAAGATTATTTCACGAAATTAACAATTAATTTCACTAATTGACAATCACTTGGTTCTAGATTAGGAATGCAATTTCAGTAATGACCCCTATTCACTAAAATTGGCATATCTCAATCAATTTAAATCCAAATTAAGCAAACTCAATTTTCATAGATTGCTAACTTGATTTACAACAGAACCTAAGTAGATTTGCACGCATTTCGAGGCAGATGATAACAGTAATTAACTCTTTAATCATGTTAAAATCTATTGTTCCCGCAACAGTGCATACATGTCCATTAAAACAACCATAATTAGAGCATACGAAATCCGATTTACGCAAACTCAGTTCCTATGGTTTCCTTATTTAATGGGGAACAAAATCCAAGTATTAAATTCGTGTTTAAACAATTTAAACAGTACCGAATTTATTTACTAAACAGATCTGCGAAATCAAATGCGATGAAAACTTTCGCGACCTAAACGAACCCAAGTCGTCCTCGGTTTTTCGAATCATATTCGAAACCGTCGACCTAAGGCTCTGATACCACTTGCAGGATATGGAGAAATCCTCAAGCGCATCACGGAAGCGTGATCGTCGTATCGAATACGACGAAGAACGACTAGTCGCACTAGTTGTTCGGAGCAGCGGAATTTTAAAATTTTTAAACCGATGAAACCACATGATCCGAGAACCGTTCTCAAATCGTTTCATCTATAACCACATCAAGTATAATGCAATACCTCTTGAAGCGTGGTTGATCGAGTCTCTACGAAAAGAGACCTCCTGTCTCAAGTCCGATCGTCGGAGTAACGGCTTGCGAGCGCGGAGATGAGTCGCGGTGTCCTCGCAATCCAAGATGATCCAAGCGCGGTTGCTCCTGATCTCGTCGCACGAGATCAAGCGTCTCCTTCGTGAGTGAAGCACTCCAAGAAGACAAAGAACCGCAAAGAGTCGAAGCGGCAGCACGATGGCGCGGGCGTCGACTTTCCTCTCCACCAAGGTGGACGGCCACCAAGAAGAAGAGGGAGAGAGGGCTGTCGTGTATATGAGAAAGAGAGAGAGAGAGTTTTGCTACAATAGCATGTGTAAAAGAGAGAGCCAAGTATGCCTCTCTATTTATAGGGTTTTGGGATCCATGGATCTCAATCCATGGGACACATAAAATCAATGGATGAGATTGATTTATGTTCATCCAATGGCTGAGATTGTTGTTGTCAAAAGCAACAAAATTAGGTCAAAATATATTTAATAAAATCAAATATAGTTTGCTCCTAAATTAACCCAACAAATAAGGAGAGAAGACACATGGAGATTTCATCTCCATGTGCCTTCCATGTAGGCGCACACCCACTCCAATTAGGAGTGGTGTGCCGCCCACCATGGATTGCATGGAGATTTCAATCTCCATGAGATTGCAAATCTCCATGTAATCTCTCTTATTTATTTGCAACAAAATAATTTGGGTTTTATTTCTCAAAAATAATTCATAATTATCTTTGAGAAAATTGCAATCTAGCCATGGAATAATTGTGAATCATATTCACAACCCAAAACAACATGTAATTCATATTGTTAATTAATCACACAATGTGTATCCAATACACATCATAATTAATCAACACATATAAATTATGATTAACTCTCTCTAATACATTATAAATCACATTTATAATATATCATGAATAATTGGATATCTCTATCCACATTATTCTTATCCAAACTAATTAAATCACATTTAATCATATTGGATAATTTCTCATACATCATGATAATTAAAACACTTTTAATTATCAAATTCTCTTTGCTTAGATCTTATGGAATTGTTCTTAAACCATTTAAGAACAATGCTATTTCTCCTCAGATACTTGGAGATAAGGACAGGGCGATTGTATTGTTCCACGTATAGTGACTTGGATGTTGAGATCATATCTCAACTCCAGATCCTATGGACCTCCCACAGATGCTTGATCAAATCAAGACCGTAGACTTAATCTTCTCATTGCATCTGAATTTTATTCAGACCAATGTCCAGTTCATGGACTAAGATTAGGTCACTTCTCTAATGAGAGGAGTCACTAAAATCCAATCCTGTTTCATCACTCCCTCGGAATGGAAGAGTCATGGTTATACAATCGTATATGATCAAATCACCCTTCAGGTATTCCTAATACCTGCACATCCTACATACTGGAAGACTCATGATCATCCTGAAGATAAAGATCACTTTTACACTGTCATCTTCAGGGTTAGATCATTAAGTTTCTCAATCTTGGTCATCGGGATTTGGTATAGATCATATGCTTTCACAAAGCATATATCTCACCTTCAAATTCATGTCATGCTTCCAAAGCATGACGACCATGCATGGAATTTGTTCAGTCCCAATACCTCATGAGTGAGCTCATGTCTCCCGGTTCACAAGTGAACCTGTATGATCCCTTTGAGAGATCGTATTACTCATATGTCCTTACATGCACACCAGCTCGCCGGTATATAGACCTTGATTAGGTCATCAACCTATTGGTCTGCCAAATGTACATACTCAGACATATAGCAATACATCTGTCTCTAGTCAGAGGATGCATGCCTATGTTGTGACAGTATTCAACGTAGGTCTTTGGTTATCTCGATCTCGTCAAGTCAACCCATTGACTTAACTAACCTGACACCTCTGAATCATTATTCCCATGCAGAGGACCTGCATCTAGAGGTCAATCAGATATCAGTCATATGAGATAGGATTGCCATCTCCCACTCAGACTGGAGATCATCACTTAATGATCATTTGATGATGCTTGATGAGTCCTCTATCTAACTCCTTAGATATTCATCCAAGCATCAGCCTCTATGATCCATCCAATGAATCAACAGCTGTATGATCATCAAGTTGGCCATGGTACATAACCCTTATTGTACAGAGGGACCCTATAGTGCATTCATTCATTAATCTCAGAAGGGGAGTGAAAAATAAACAATAACTTTTATTGATAATTTATTCATTACAATAACATTTATTGTAGAAATGGTTCGCCCGGGGCTTACATTGCTAACAGTCATCACCATTCATGGCCTGAAATTCCCCGTGGACTTTTTTGTATTAGACATGGAGATCCCTGAATCGGTGACCGATGCCCCCATCATACTAGGACGCCCATTCTTGGCCACATCCAAGGCGGTGACCGACCATGATAGTGGGAAGGTGTACTTTCGCATAGAGGGTGAGAGTATACAAATAGAGACGATTGACGAGACCCGAGCGAGAGATTCAGTCTGCTCAGAGCCATGCAGTGATACAGTGCAGATGACAGATGCAGAGTTAGACGCCCACAATGAGTGTGATTTTGTGATGACCAATGATGAAGTAGTTTGGGAAGACCTAGAGGCACGAGCCCTCGCCTTGTCTGCAGACTTAGTGTACACACCTTTTGTGGCAGACGAGAGTTCGGAGAGCGCACCCTTGGCAGAGGACACTATAGAGGCTGACAGCTGTGTGATGAGTGGAGATACCGATGTTTGTTCAAATTAAGATCCCTCGGAGGAAGACTTCGATTGGAAGGATTTTGATACATATTTTCCATGTTTGTTTCCCGATGAGCCGATAGAGAGGACGAAGAGCGAGCCAACACAGATGATAGACACCAACAGGGTTCCCTTCGTCAGAGTCATAGGTACACTGAGAGTTCTCACATGCAGACCTGGTTGCTTTCACATAAACATATCAGAAGACAGATTTGCCAGCACCCCCCATGCCAGAATTGAAGCCTTTACCGCAGTCGCTCAAGTATAGATTCTCTACAAGAGAATCACATATGCACCCAGTCATTATCTCCGCAGATTTTACTGGAGAACAAGAATCTCGTTTGATGGAGGTTCTTGAACGCAACCACAAGGCAATAGGATGGAGTGTGGCTGATCTCAAGGGATAAGTCCGGCCCTGTGCTCCCATCGTATCTACCTCGAAGAGGACGCTAAGCCGTCGCATGAGTTCCAGCGACGACTGAACCCGAATCTTCGAGACGCAGTAATGAAGGAAATATCTAAATGGTGGAGCGTCAATTTTATCTACCCCATCTCCGACTCCAAGTGGGTTAGTCCTTTACATGTGGTTCCCAAGAATACGGGTATCACTAAAGTTATGAATGAGTCTGGAGAAGAGATCGTCACCCAGGTACCCACTTTTTGGCGAGTCTGTGTGGACTACAGACCATTGAATGAGGCCACCAAGAAGGATCATTTCCCGCTACCATTTATTGATCAGATTATTGAGAGGCTAACTAGGAAGAGTCATTACTTTTTTCTTGATGGGTACTCTGGATACAATCAAGTGGCCAATCGAGAGAGGGACTTTCTTAGCTTGCTCGCCTCATCACAGTGTAAAAGTTGCGCCCGAAGACCATGATAAAATGACATTCACTTGTCCATTTGGGACTTATGCTTTCAGAAGGATTCTTTTTGGTCTATGTAACGCCCCGGCGACATTCCAGAGGTGCACATTGTCCATCTTTTCGGACATGATAGGTGACTGTTTGGAGGTCTTCATGGATGACTTCTCGGTCTATGGCGACAGGTTCGATGCTTGTCTTGACTGCCTAGACCGAGTGCTTCAGCGCTGTATAGAGGTAAACCTTGTACTATTTTGGGAGAAGAGTCACTTTATGGTGACTCAGGAGACGGTCCTCGGTCACATCATCTCCAACAGGGGCATGGAGGTTGATCCGGCCAAGGTGGATATCATTAGAAAACTCAATCCACCGTCCAATTTGAGACAGTTGCGGTCTTTTCTGGGGCATGTCGGTTTCTACTGACGGTTCATTCAGGACTTCAGTCAAATTGCCCGACCACTTACCAATTTATTGACTAAAGACACCAAGTTCCTAGTAGATTATAAGTGTCTTAAGTCCTTCAAGACTCTCAAGAATTTAGTTGTCGAGGCTCCTGTCCTTCAGCCACCCGATTGGTCTCTCCCATTTGAGATCATGACGGATGCTTCTGATTATGCCATAGGGGCTGTGCTTGGACAGAGGAGGGATGGATTAGCCTATGCCATACACTACGCTAGCCGGACTTTGGATGCAGCTCAAAGGAATTATACAATGACTGAGAAAGAGATGTTAGCGGTAGTCTTTGCTTTGGATAAGTACAGATCTTACATTCTTGGATATAGAGTGATAATTTTTACAGATCATACTACCATTCAGTACTTGATGTCAAAGAAGGATGCCAAAGCCAGATTAACCAGATGGATCCTTCTCCTCCAGGAATTTGATATTGAGATTAAGGATAAACCTGGAGTTAAGAATGTTGTGGTAGATCACCTCTCCTGTTTAGAGAACCTTGAGGAATCTGAGCCCATAGCACCTATTACTGAGACTTTTCCAGATGAGGCGATCCTTGCTATCACCTCTCTCCCATGGTATGCCAAGATTGTGAATTACCTTGTTGCCAAAACTATTCCACAAGGTTGGCCCAGACAACAGTTTGAGACCTTCCTTGCGAAGGCCAAGTCGTACCATTGGAAGGATCCCATCCTTTATCATGAAGGAGGGGACAACATTTGGAGACGGTGCATTCTTCAAGACGAGCAGCATAGCGTCTTCACCTACTGCCACAAGCTTGAGGCAGGAGGACATCATTCCGGGAGACGGATGACACAGAAGATGCTCCAATCCGGCCTTTGGTGGCCTACCCTTTTCAAGGATTCTGATGAGTTCGTGAGAAGGTGTACTGACTGTCAGAAGATGGGTACTTGCGGATAGAGAGACATGATGCCCATGCAGCCCATTCACTTTTGTGAGGTTTTTGACGAATGGGGGATTGATTTCTTGGGCCCATTTCCTAAAAGTCAGGGGTTTGAGTATATTCTTCTTGTCGTAGATTATATTAGTCATTGGGTTAAGGCCATCCCCGCCCGAGCTGCAGATGCTAAAACCGTATGTCGTTTCTTAAGGGAAAATATTATTTCACGGTTCGGGGTACCTAGATTCTTGATTTCAGATGGGGGTCTCACTTTATTAACGACAAGGTAAAGGCCCTTGCAGACGAGTTCAGTACTGACCATCGTGTTGCCACGCCATATCACCCTCATACTAATGGTCTTGCTGAAGTACCGAATATGGAGATTAATACAATATTGCAGAAGGTAGTTCGCGCAGACCGAAAGGATTGGTCACAGCTTTTGGACTCGGTCTTGTGGGCTTATCGGACCTCCTTCAAGACACCATTAGGTACTTCACCCTTTCATCTCGTCTATGGCAAGCCATGCCATTTACCAGTGGAGATAAAGCACAAGTCACTTTCGGCAGTTGCAAAGCTATTATTGGATCCTAAGAGTGTAGGAGAACAGAGGAAAGCAGAGTTGGCAGCCCTGGAGGAACTGAGAGACACAACCTTTGCTAGCAACCTATAGTATAAGGAAAAAATGAAGACATGGCACGATTCTCATATCAGCCATAAACAGTTTGAGCCTGATCAGCGCGTATGGTTGTTCGATTCTAGGCTGAAATTATTTCCAGGGAAATTACAGAGTAAGTGGAAAGGACCGTATGTGGTCAGGAAGGTACATGATAATGGTTGTATTGACATATCCGAGTTGTCATCTTCCTCTACTTTTCGTGTCAACGGTCAACGCTTGAAATTATATCTTGATCATGATCCACTGACCGTTGATGTTACCCCCATTCATTTGGTATGAGATGTGCTCTTGGACTCACACCTTCTGCATCTCGTACGAGATTATCACTTCTATCTTCCACTGTATAAGATCCGTTTACCCATATCATTAATTCTTTCATTCATCTGTTATGTCTGTCACCCCATCGTCATCCTATGATTTTGCTATACTTAGGACATACCTTGTCCTAAGTATAGGGTATGCACACACTGAGCTGTGATCTGTTTATTCTTTTTGTTCTTTTCTTCTTTTCCTTTTCTATCTTCTTTATCTATCAGAAAGGTGTCGCTCCTTTTGGTCTGTCTTCTATACTTAGAATGGACTTTGTCCTAAGTATAGGGGGGCGTGCACCCCGAATTAATTCTATTCTTTTGATCCTCTCCATGGTCTCCTCTTCTTCTTTGTACATAGGGATACCTTACCCTAAGTATAGGGGGAGACAGTCTGAGTACGATCTGCTCATTCCCACCCTTGACCCTCCCTGCCTTGTATACAGTCTGCTATATTTAGGATTATTTGATCCTAAGTATAGGGGGGACGGTCAACTTCTCATCGTTGATTCATTCATTTAGACTTTTCTATACTCAGGTACGAGTTATGTCTTCGCTTTTCTCTTCGATCTATGAGGACATAACTCAAGCTAAGTATAGGGGGTCGTATATACTGTATATATACTTTAGTCAGAACTCGTACTTTAGTATTTTTACTATTATACTTATAAAATTCATTTAAAACCTTAACAAAAAGATGTTTATATTCCTCAAATTCTTTTTTGTACATATTGATTAATAAATCAGGTGAAGAACCTTTGCAAAATGTTGGAAAAATAGTTTGAAAAAACATTTTGATTGCAAAATTTATTTTCTTTGTGTGAAATAAAATGTTTGAAAAATGATTTGCAAATGGTTTGAAAAATGGTTGCAAAAATATTTGAAAAATCTATATATACTGTTTGGAAAACCTTTGCAAAATGATTTTCAAATGTGTGTACATGTTTGTAAAAACTATTTGTAAAAATTACTTTGGACTATAGTTTCCAAAATTGTTTGAAAAACTTTTATCAAATAAGTTTGAGGAATACTTGCATCGCACCTGAAATTCTCTATGTATATACCTATAAAATTGAGCACTTACCCTTTGTAAATTCTTAAAATCTAATTCTTGTAAATATAAGATGCATTCCCGTGTAGATATTTGTACCTAGTTTTTAGCCAAAACCTGTTGCTCTTTCAAAAATCCCAAAAACATTTGCAAAACTAAAATTCCAAAAACATTTGAAAAACATTTTTGAAAAATCTAAAAAAAATGCATATGCATCATCTTTTAAAAAATCCATAAAAAGTTCAAAATCTTTGAAATTACATCACAAAAATATTTTCTTCATAGCATTTGCATGGCATTCGCATTTTTTGGATTGACTTTGAAAGTTGAACGAGTCTAAGTAAAATCTGAAGATTGGAGCTTGGTTGGACCTTGAATCTACCTAATTAACAGGAACCTTATAGGAGCTGGAATTGAGGTACTTCAAGTCTAGTTGAGTTAATTCTTTGAGGATTACGAGACTTGGTTCAATGGATTCTTGACTGCCTAAGTAGAGTATTTCGGAGCACACGCACGACTCTTGTTGAAAAGGACCTAACTTGGACACATGCACCTTTCACTTGGCTCAACTCAGTTGGAGTGGTGAGGGGGTTGGATTTGCCAGTATGAGATGCACACAGGTGGAAACACTTGTCCTCCTCTAGGGAGGGAAGTGCACCCCAACCCATCCGGTGATGATGAGTTTCGAGGATAGGAGATTGTTGGTTGCAATAAAGCTTCAAAAGAGGGATAGTCTACTGGCTCAAGAGGAAAAACACCCTATGTAAATGTTGTTGTATATGGTATTAAAAAAATGCAAAAAGCAAAAACTCCAAAAAGTGGACAGGCCTGTACAAAAATAAAATACCTACCGGAGTGTACATATGTGTATAGCCAATAACCAAGCCTGACTTTCAAAGTCAAATCATGTAATCCTGCAGCTGGATGACTTGAATACACTGGTCTTGCATCCTAGGATAGGTAGCTACACTGGCTACCGGCCGTTCTTCTCTTCACCCCCTCCTCTTGAGTTGGTTGCCACTTGAACTTAGAAGGGAATACCCTGCTCCTTGAGGAATGAGTTGTTGGATTGGGGAATCATTGGGTTGTCATACTAGAGAAGTTAGTCTCATTGTCCTTTCAGTTGGGGAGAGCCACCATCACTTACACTATACGAGTCAGATTCATAGTCATAAGGGTTTGCGTATGAGTTGAGATATTTCTGACCTGGCTATTGAGGAGACATGAGCAGAGTTTTGGGATTCTCAGGGACTGTTGGATTTCAAATCTGGTTCTCATTAAGGTTCCGCCCGCACTAAAATTCCAAAGCTCTGACTTAGGCTCCAAACTTTGATTTTGTGAAGACAATTTTGATAATTAAAATCAATCCATCTTTCTTCTTTTTCTTTTCTTTGTTTTCTTCTCTGCACTTATTGCATAAGTGTTTGCTAGGGACTAGAAAAGGCAAAGTATAGGGGGATGTTGAATCCACATTTCATCATCTTTATTCTATCATTTTGGCCTCAAAAACCTTGGCAAATGCAAGTAAATACCATTAATTCTCGCATCTTAGCATTCATGCATGTGCATGTAAATAGTGTGTAAAATACTATTTTTAAAGCCAAAATTAAAGAATAAATAAAAGAAAATAAAAATAATAAAATATTGTAAATATTTTATGACCCGAAACCCCGAGACCTAGGCATCTCGATGATTAGGTCGACAAAGAATAAAGTAGAAGGAGATAAGGGCCAGAATACAATAAAGATCTCATTCATTCTTTATTCATTTTGGGACCTATTTTTGGTTTCACTTTTTATACCTCAAATAAAGAAACTTTGTACATGAAAGTTGTAGATAATTAAATAAATAAAAATACAAAATTTATTTCACTCAAAAATATTGTAGAGATAAAAAGTTATGATCTGAATTAAAATCCCAAATACCAACTTCCCAGACCTTTATCTTGCAAATAAAAACTCGAAATGCATCATACTCACCATTAATTGTATATAATTTTAAATAATGTAATTAGTGAAGGTGGTCTCGCATTTTGCGGAGCTACGGTTTGAAAGTTGAGTTTTGGACCCCTATAGTATACTTGTGCAGATTAAAATATTCATTTTATTTATCATTCTTTATTTCCATAATTTTATATTTTTGTAAATATTATTTTTAATATATACGTATATTAAAATCAGAATAAAAACTCATATAAAACACAAAATAAAATACTTGTATAAACAACATACCTAGGTTTAATATCTATACATATACCTATAGAATTACTATTTATATTTTTATTAAGTATACAAAATACATCAGAAAAATCAAATAAAAATACATTTAAGTGTATAAAAATATTCTGTAAATTTATAAAATAATAAACAAAACTTAATAAAGTAAATATACAAAATAAAAAAATAAAATAATAAAATATATAGTTACATGTACCTATATAGGTCATAAAAGGTAACATGTAAATATATACCTCAAAAAAAATTAAAATCATCATAAAATTATTTATAAAATAAGGAATGTTTTTCATTTTATAACCTAAAATTAATAAATTAATTTACTATTTTATTTCAAATTTACAAATAATTTTGACATGCATTTTTCTAGTTGGTCCACGTGGACAAACCAACACCAGTCAAGTGTTGACCTCGGTCAACTCCCTGACCGAGGCCTGTCAGCCTTATGACGCCGTGATTTCGCCTCATTTTCGAGATATTTTGGCACCTCACCCTTCCATCTTTTGGCCTCGATCCCTTCTTGGGAATTCTTCCCCGATCATCACTGAGCCACGCCATGCATCCAGATCAGCAAAATCTCCATCATTTGCGCATGTCCCTCGCTTGGAGGAGACGCCACCACCATGTACATAATCTACCCGCCACCTTCGAGCTCGAGTTTGAACCCCTTCGGATCGAAATTTGTCCCTCCTTTCGAGTGCCTGTGCGAGATAGAGTGACAGGCTACCTCCAGGGCCCGTTGGTGAGTCGCGGCGTGGACCAGGGCGGTCTCCATCACCTCCGGCGTACCTTGCCGTCGAGGTTCCTTTCTCTGGTTCTGACCATTGAGGTACCCTCTCTCCCATCTTCCTTTTCCTCTTTTCTTAGTCCCTGTAGTCGTAGGATCTGATTAGACCATTTAGATTCCCTCGCCGATCGCTATCTCACCCTCCACGATCGCCTCGTCGGAGCATGCCTCCGGCCGAATAACCAAGTCGTCGCTCCGCCTTCATCCGATCTCCATTCCACCTCCACGGGGTCCATGCATTTTAACCTGGTCCCCTTCACCCCTTTTTACAGGTCAAAATGCAGTCAACACACCTAGAGATCATTTTGCGTAGTTCGCCAGAGCTACCTGGAGCTCCATGCTCCGCTACCTTCGCGCCAACGCCACAATGCTCCTTCGACGAACCTGAGACCTCCAACACGTAGCTTGACCTTCCAGGAGCACGCCCGGCCGTTCTTCACGCTTCCAGACCGCCGGGGACACGAGATCGAGCTCGGGGAAGTTCGCTTTGCCGGTGTTCTTCCATGTTCTTCCCCCTGGCGTCTCAGCCATCCGATTAGGCCCCCGCTCCAGTTCGATACGCAGCCGTTGGATCTTGGCCCGCCTCAGCCATCGATCTCCTCGCCAAATCTAATCCCAGCCGATGATCGCCGAATCGCCATCAGCCATCCTCGAAGCGCCACTTGGATAAGTAAAGGACGTCGGCCGTCGGATCACCAGGCCGTTGGTATTTTTCACCTTTGACCCCTGCCATTTTGCATTTTAGTTTTAGACCATAAACCTTTATATGTAGTTTAAATATTTCTGTAATATTTGCATTCGGACCCACGTACTTTCATTATTTGCATTTGGGTCTGAGCCACGTCACCTCACATGACTCACGCATGTGGGGTGGTGGGCATTTTGCATCGGACCCCCCCCGGAGTTTGTTTATTTCATTCTAGTCCATGATCTTTTTAGTTAAGTTGTAATATTTTGATAAAATTGCATGTTAGCCCCTGGATCTTTATAAAATTGCAAAAATACCCCTGTCGGTGTTTGGACATTTTGAAGAGAACCCCCTCCGGGTTTGGGTATTTATTTTTAGTCCAGAAAATTGTGTTTAACGTTATATATTTTCGGAAAAATTGCAAGTAGGCCCTTGGACTTCTATGTATTTACATCTATGCCCTTTCTAGTGTTAAATTTTACTTGGATGTTTGCATTTATTTCATGCATCATTTTAACTCGAACATTACCAAAAAATTACCATAGGCTCCTGTTGCATTGTAGTTTAACGTCATATTTTTAGTTTGAATTTTTACTGCATTTTATTATTTATAAAAAAAATCAAAAACATGCATTTTGAGCATTTTTTGCATTAGAAAATATATAAAAATTATAAAAACACCTTGGAAAATTCCCAAAAAATATATTTTGTGTCTTTTAATGTCCTTTAGCTCCAGACTAAAAATCACTAAAAAAGACAATAGAAAACTCTTAAAAATTACAAAACCCTTAAATCTTTATAAAATCTTAAAAATTCTACAAAAATCCTAAAAATACAATTTCAGTTTATGTATTTCCCTATTTTATTATCTCTAGTTTAAAATCAATTTGATATTTTTCATCCTCATTTTAATTTCAGGCAGCAACTTATCTTACTGTTTACTAGTATCTTTGCCATTAAAAATATGAAAGAAATTAGAAAAATATAAAAATCACAAAAACATTCCATTTCCTGTATTTTGAGAATTTTCCCCTATTTTTATCACTCTCTTATCTCTAGCGTACATATATAAATTCCGTATGTATATTATATCTTTATTAAAAACTATAAAAATACAAAATATAAAAAGAAAATACAAAATCAGTAAACTAAAAACCAAAATATAAAAATATAAAATCAAAAATGAAATAAAAAATACGAAATTCAAAACCCACAAAAAATAGCACTTATAGGCATTTAACCACTTTGACATTTTTTAGCAGTATTTCCTTATTCTACCTGTTTGCTCCCTGTGTTCGACACTCTACTTACTTGCACTATACACATATTTTGTAGAGTTATAATAAATTTTAACTCCACACTTTGATTTCCATTGCTTGATTTAATTGTCGTGGGTTAACTATTGATTTAATCGGGATTTACCGAGGGTCGGCGCAGCGACTTTGTCTCCGCCTTGTGTGAGACATTTAGACCCTCATATCTCGTGGTTAATCACTTCCCAAGCGGTAGAGGTAACTTTTAGATTTAGTTTTTATTATTGTTGTAGTGTAACAACCTATCATCTTCAACATTCATTCATCCTCCTCGATGCGACTCACATCTTGCCACCGCCATCCTCCACTATTCTGCGTATTCTCCACGCAATCCCCTCCATCTTTGACCACATACAGTGGCCAGAGCACCTCCTTCTTCCCTCACCAAATCGAAGGAAAATCCATTCATACCCCATTTTTCTGTGAACCTAATATTTGACCGAGTTTTATACTCGAGCCCTTCTTCTAATTGCAGGTACATCGAAGCATCTTCACGTCGTCGAGGGCCATCGACCTTGGGATCGGTCTTCTTGTTTTTGTTGTCCAAAGGAAGAAGAAGGAAGAGGCGTATAGCAACCACCGTTGGATCTGCCCCTCTCCCTCTTATCGTAGCCCTCCATCCAAGGGGTAGAACCCCTGTACACGCACCCCTTTACTTAGGGCATTTTATGTGTGTGTCCCAGCCCTCCAAGAGCCTATGACTGGCACGTGGATAAGTGGCAAGTTTTGCAGACATACCCCTATGCTTTTGGGATATTTCAGAAACTTTTCAAGCTCTATTTTGAACTACAATTTCGTACTTACTATTGCAGTTGTACCCCTTCAGTTAAATGGTCATAAAGCATTCATCTGAACTCCGTTTCATGAGAGAATTTTTTGTTAGAAAGATGCTTTAAAGCTCTACATCGTATCCAAATTTAAAAATATTTCGATGTACGAACTATTAATGGTGAATTTTTGAACTCAAGATAGTGAGTTGGTGTATTTTGTTAATAAATGTTTCAATACTTGATATCACTTGCTCATTTTCTGGATATTGTAGAAATTAGTGGGGCCGAATTTGTATTCAAATTTCATCGAAGGATATTGTGGTTTGTGTCCTGTAGAATTTCTACAATATTTTGAGTGACTGATTTATTTCTGGAGCAACTTTTACCTATTTCAAAATCTAAAAATATGTCTGTGTGCCCCTGAGTTTGTTCTACAATCAGAGATTTTTGTTGTATTTTTATCCTATTGTTCGAGTAGTTAAAAAAATCTACATTATCATTTCTACTTTCCCCTTGTCTTTTATTTTTAATATATTCATTACATCTCAGAAAAATACCAAAAAAACTGTAGCTTTCTCTCATCTATATCTATAGCATATCCGAAAGGCATTGAATAATATTAGGTCTAGTATCCAAAAACCCAAAAACACTTCAGAAGTTGCAAAAATCACTAAAATTTGAAATAGTGTCAAAAACCCAAAAACAAAGTCATGTTTTCTTTAATATAATTTTCTCTATCTTGGAAAATAATAGGTATAATTTTAAGACTTCATTTTGAACTATTGGTAGTATTTTTTATTAGTGTTCTATTTGCCTTATTTTTCCATGTTTAGAATTGCCCGTTTTATTTTATTACTTTCTCTTTTCTAAAATAATTCTAAAAAATTTGCAAAATTAATTAAAACGCCAAAAATATTTTAGAATCTTTATTGTGAATTTATTTGACTTATTTTAAAAATGCAAAAATAATTTATCTATTTCTTTCATTTATATCTCTCTCTTAGTAGATCTAGATGTCTATATATCTCTGTCCTTGTATTTATATTATTATTACTAAAATTTTATTTATAAATATAAAACTAAATTACTTTTGAATATTTAAAAATCAAATAAAAATAAAAAAAATTAAAACACACAAAAAATAGCACTTGTAAAGACAAATACATCACATTCACATTTGAGCTTGATTGCCCCTATCTACCTATTTGCTTCCTGTGTTCGACACTCTACATTACTTATCCTATACATACACTTTGTAGAGTAATAATAAATTTTAACTCCACATTTTGATTTCCATTGCTTGATATTATTTGTGGATTAATTGTTGATTAAATCCGGATTTCTTTGCGATCAATGCATCGACTGTGTTCCCACCTTGTATGGAATACACGATCGCCTGATTTTTGGGTTTATTAAATGGCACCATTGGTGGGGAGCGACAACATTTAGATTGGGATTGATTATTGATTGTGATTATTTGCTTTTTTTTGAGCTCTATTTGTTTGATATTATTGTTTGACTTGGCTAATCACCCTCTCTTTGGACTTTGTGCGAGGTACCGTAGATCGAGGGAGGCACTATATCCAAGGCATCTGTGTACCCACGTGAAGGCGGGGCGTGACTTCTGACCTAGCATCAAAGGAGATTTGGAGGATCTGAGGAGACAGTCACCATATTGTGCATTTCTGCTTATTTGTTTATTTGCGTAATTTGAAGTGAGAGAGAGACTTTAAATTGTAAAAACTTGGACTCTCTAGGACACTCGAGCCCAATTTTCAAGTGTTTGTTAACTTGGGGGATCACCACTATTTTTCGTCGTTTTCTATATTTTACTATCTGCTTGATTCACACAGATTTAGCCCCTAGATTTAGGAGTTTTGTCGATTGTGATGTAATTAGCTAAGTCCCCACACCTAATATCTTGCCTACACCTATAGATCGTAATTGGACTTAGCGATCAATTCATTTAAAAAGCTATTTGACTTGTATTAGAAACTACGTGCCGGGAGAGGTCGTATACGACGCTTGCAGGATCCACTGTGGTGGACATCGATCAGCTTCCAAGATCAGACTCTGGTCTCTCTTTCCAGTGATAGCTACTTGTGCTTCACGATCATAGAAATTGCTCATTTAGGGGCAGCTTCCTCGTGCATCATCGATGCGGCTCAAATCTGATTGTGGTTAAGTGATTGTGTTGTCGACGTAGAGAACCGCAAAGAGATCTGAGTTAAATCAAACAAAATTCGGTTTTAAAATAGGAGAGAGTGAAAGCGATGTGAATTAATAGGCTTCTCTCCTATTTTCAACCTTACACTTTTTTATTTATCCAAGTAAGTGTTCTTGAGTCAAACTCAAGGAGGCAGAATAGAGATAATTTGATTTTTGTGTGAAAATATATTTTTGTGATTTTTTATCTCTTCTCAAAGTGAGCAAGAAACTCAATGTCATTTTTATGGATTTTTGATTTCTAAGTTTTTATTTGATTATATATTTTTTTTTCAATTTTAATTTATTTTTCAAAATGATATTTTTCAAACAATTTACCTACAATATAATATGTGAGAAATAGATGAAATATAGGTGATATTATATAGTAGGTAAATCGATTGAGTAACGAATTCAAAGAAGACTTAAAATAAAGTCAAAATGAAGACGACGTTCGGTGAATCAAAACATGACTGTAAAGCGACAAAAACACTCAACAAATACTGAATAACCTCGCTAGGGTAGTTTCATAACTACCCTAGAAAACGTGATGAAAAATATCGTCGAAAAAGTGTTCAAAGTCCCCCTACAACTCAGAGGTAGAAGTGCAAGAAAAAGTATAAAGCGTTCTGCAGTTAGGTCCTCTGTCTGGGACTAAATCGTAAAGAAAATATGAATTATTACATTTAGGTCGCTACACGGGGACCTAAATGTAATATCTGGAAAGCCTGGAGGCGCGCTGAAATTCTGGAGATCCTTTGGACTTAGTATGCAAATTCTTCACCCCTTCAGATTGACGGTTAGGATTATAATGTCACAAGGGATCTGGGTCGTCCAAGTGTGCCACGTGTCGCACACCTGTAGCGTCTGCCTATTGTTCAGTTGTTCTTCTGTTCTGTGCGGCTGACGATGATGACTTCTTCTTCGACTTTTCGCCGGCGATTGGCGATGACCTGGGGCCTCGGGCAGGGCCAGAGGAGTGGCTCCTCCACCCCTCGAGCTCGCCCGCAGTGGTGTACGACCGGAGGTTGCAGAGAGCGGTGGCGGAAGGCGGAAGAAGATGGCTGCTCCAATGATCTGTTCCTGGAACTAAGTTTGTTGCTCCTTCTTTGATGACGATTTGCGTGAAGATGAAAGGCTACAGATGACGTGAAATTGCTCCAGATTGTTGTTGGATCTGCAAAGATGAAATATATGTGCTCGATTAGCAAAGAAATCGGCCAACGAGTTAAGAATTGCAAGATCCAAATAGCGTTTCCAGACTTCATGAAATGTGCGTGAGAAGGGTAGTAAAAATTGAGATGCAATTTAATTTGATTTTGAAGTGAATGAAAGTGGTTCTAAGTTGTGGTATCTAAGAGGGATGATTAAGCATCCTAATTATGTTTTTAGTGATACTAATCAGAGCACGAGGATCGAGAAATAAAATGCCTAAAGATGGAGGAATACCTGTGGTCGCAGGGTGTATAGCCAATGCTGGTCGTCACTCGACGGGTCGGCTTCCTCGAGCTCCACGCGCGCACGGCGGCGATGCAAGGCGATGCTCAATGCCTTGGAACCTCCTCCGATCACCATCCTTCCACACGGGCCTAGGACGAGGAGCAGTCACCTCCATGGATGGCCGAAATCGAGGGAGGAAGTTGGTGCTCGGCCACTGGAATTGGGATTCTAGGTGGTTAAGGGAGAGTTAGTTGGAATGTGCCAACTTTAGGGGTATTTATAGATGAAATGGAGGATAGTTAGTTGAAGATCAATGGATGGCGTGAAGGATGGTTGTTAGGAGAATGCAACAAAGGGTTTAGATTGGGTTTACGAGGAAGAAGTCGACGGGAATAATTCGGCGAAGATGGCCGGTTCAAACAGAATCCACACCGGCTTCTTGGAGAAGAAGCACCAGGTGCTGACACGTGTCAGCACCTGGTTGGCCAGATTGTTAAAATAAAGTATAAATTAGATAATAAATAGTAAATAATATTATTCTAAATAATTATAAAAATGAAAATGTACATAATTAAATTCTCTAAATTATGGAATAATTAATTTTCATAAATAAAAAATATTATTAGAAATATAAATATTATATTAATAAATAAATATAAATAATATTTAATAAATAGGTTTTGAATTTTTAATTTAATAAATAATTTGTTATTTCTTAATTTTATATTTTGTTAATTATTATAATAATAAATAAAGTCTTTGTGAATTTTTAGGGATTTTAATAAATTAATTTAGACACATTAATAAATATATGTGCAAGTTATACAGTTCAATTTAATACATAAATTAGTGTTTTTGATTTTATTAAAATAATAAAAAATTTCCAAAAAATCTGAAATAAATCTTGACGAAAATACAATATCATGAAAAAATATAAATTATAAAATTAGTACAACTATAAATAAGTTGTTCTAAACGAACTCCGAATTCAATGAAACCAACACTATTAATTAGAGAATATTATTTTATGAACTTTAAAGGTGAGTAGAGTGAAATTGGAGTTCGTATGAGGAAGTTATGAGGTTCGAAAGTTGAAGATTTGTCGATTTAAAAGTTGTATTTCTTGGCATATATAAAATATAATATTTTTAACTTGTTTTTATATTTTTATATACAATTTTAGAAATAATTAGGAAAAGGGTTTGGTGAAAAATATGTACATATGAATTAATTAAAAATCATTGAAGATTCGGTATTTGTTGATAAATAGTGAAGAATGTGTGGAATGTGTCGTAAATTATTTTTATGGTTTTCTTTCCTTATATCCCCCTACTTATTAGTTTGTCGACCTATCCATGCTGACTTGGTCTCGAGGGTTAGATTATATAAATATATCTTGCAGCTATATTTATATTATCTGAGTCATATTGTACATATATACATATATCCACAATCTGCCTTATTTTCTTTTCTTTTTTTATTTACATGTTTTTGATGCATAAAATTGCATTCTTATTTATGAATGAGGTTTTGATAAAAGATGGGAATTCATGCATATTTACATGTATTTGTTAAGGGTTTTAAGATAAAATGCAACAGAAATGTTAATGAATCATGGATTCATCAATCATATAGGTAGTTTATTTCTTTTCTTTAAATTTATGCGCGGATCACCCTGCATGTAGAGTGCTGGACCAAGGTACGCATTTCTAACTTTGCATGCATCACTGTGTTTAATCGTGCATCGGCATTTCCGACTTCCTCCACCGTTTTATTGGATTCAAAATAACCAAAGAAATCAGAAAATTCATTAGGCATTGATTTTATTCATAAAAATACTAAAAGAAGAGATAACCAAATAAAATTGGGACTGCTAATGCAAACTTGACCTTAAAACTTACCTCACTCAAAATTTTTGTCTTGGAGAGAGTAACCCCCTCATTTGTTGATTTACCTATAGCAAGAGTGTGACCTGAACACTAAGATAGAGCCATACCCGAAATTCTAGTTGACTACTAGTCTTGGTTAGTCGTTCTCTAGTGAGGATCTCTCCGGTAACCGGTAAAGTGAACCACGACGTCCTTAGAAGAGTGAATTGATAGCATAGCCGGTAAACGGTCCGGAATTGATACTGGCTGGGAAAGATCTAATTTGGGATCAGGACAGTCACTTAGGAGAGTTGGGCTCCTAACAGCTCGCTTAATCTCTTTGATAGATTGATTGATCACCTAAATAAATTTGACAGATAAATGACTGATCCTTCACGGTTATCAGCTCAAAGTTCGTAGGTGAATTGGGGACTTGATTGTCAATCTTGTTTGCATTCCAGATCTCATCCGCCCTTATCTCTAGATCATGATGATGGGAAGGAGATACCTTAGGCCACATATGGGGGCACCGCTATCGAGCACTCCTCCCTATTCATCTAGGTCAGCTTCGGGGAGTTTAGAGCCACACTCTGAGCCGAGTTCGCTTCCACCATGTTCCCCCTTGACCACCCTTCTTCTTTTGCCAATCATGTGGTGTCAGAGCATAGTGCAACACAGATTCCTGTACATTTGACGGCACCTGAGATGGGTACTTTTTCCTTTGCAGAGACCCAAGATGTGGCCAGCAGTGAGGGACAACCAGATGAGTAGGGACAACCTTCGTTTGTGTATGATCAAACTACCATCAACAATTCAATATTAGCTTCCATGGAGACTATGCAAAGACAGATCACAGATAAGGGAGCCTTCATGGGTGACATCATGAGAGAACTAGCGCAAATGCGAGAGGATAGAGCGGACAGACCCGAGGGTGGTGGAGAGAGACCTGAAGCAGAAGGTGGAGCATAAGAGGACCGACCACCGAGGACTATGAGACAGTTGCACCATCCTGGAGCAAATTGTTGGACATGCGAGCCCACGACGATCCATTTTGCAATAAATGTTATTGCAAATATCATTCACTGATCTGATATGAAGAATAAATAATTTGCATAATAGGTCCCTTAGTACAATTAGGGTTATGTACCATGGCCATCTTGATGATCATACAGCTGTTGATTCAACTAATTGAATCATAGAGGCTGGTGCTTGGATGAATATCTAAAGGGTTAGATTGAGGACTCATCAAGCACCGTCAAATGATTGTTAAGAGATGATCTCCAGCCTGAGTAGGAGATGGCAATCCGTATCTCTAAAGCCGGATATCTGACCGACCTCTTGATGCAGGTCCTCTGCATAGGAATAGAGATTCAGAGGTGTCAGATTAGTTAGGTCAAAGAGTTGACTTAACGAGATCGAGATAACAGAAGTCCTATATCGTATGCTGTCACGATACAGGCACGCATCCTCTGACCGGAGACAGATGTGTTGCCATATGTCTGAGTATGTACATTTGGCAGACCAAGAGGTTGATGACCTAACCAAGGTCTATACACCAGCGCGCTACTGTGCATATAAGGGCATATGAGTAATACGATCTCTCAAATGGATCATACAGGTTCATTTTTTGAACTGGAAGACATAAGCTCACTCATGAGATATTGGGAAGAATCAAATTCCGTGCACGATCGTCTCGCTTTGGAAGCTTGACTGAATTTGTAGGTTTGATATATACTTTTGGAAAGTATATGATCTAGACCTAGGTATGATATATGCTTTTGGAAAGTATATGATCGATACCAAATCCCAATGATCGAATGAGAAACTTACTGATAAAACCATGAAGTAGATAGTATAAGTTGATCAAATACTTCAGGTTTAATCTGAGTCTTCCAGTATGCAGGATGTACATGTATTGGGAATACCTGAGGGTGATGTGATCATAAACGATGGTATAACAATGACGCTTCCATTCCTAGGGAGTGATGAAACGGGTCTGGATTTTAGTGACTCCTCTCAGTAGAGAAGCAATCTAGTCTAGGTCCAAATGTTGGACATTGATCTGAATGTGATTCAGATGCAATAAGAAGATTAGATTTGCGGTCTTGATTTAATCAAGCATCTACGGGAGGCCCGCGATCTGGATTTGAGATATGATCTCAATATCCAAGTCACTATACGTGGAACAATACAATCGCCATGTCCTTATCTCCAAGTATCTGCGGAGAAAGCGCAATATCCTTGAAATGGTTCAGGATAATTTCATTGTTGATAATATGTATCCGAGCATTGAGAAAATGGATAATTAAATGTGATTTAATTATCATGAGTAATATGAATTTGATTCATATTATAATGAGAGAATTATCTTAGATAATTAAATATGATTTAATTATCAAAGATATAAATAATGTGAATGTGATTCATATTATTTGGACACAAGTGAATAGAGATCCAAGATGATTAAATGTGATTTAATTATCATGGATATGACTAATGTGGATAGCATTATCCATATTAATTAAATATATTATAAATATGATTTATAATATATAAGAGAGAGATGTTTGTAATTTACATTTGTTAATGAAATGTTAATGTGAATTGGATTCACATTGGACATTAAATTGAAAATGTAATTTACATTGTATTTTGAGTTGTGAATGTGATTCACAAATTTCCAATGGCATGATTGCAATGTTCACAAAATTAATTGGATTTATTTTTGTGAAATAATTTGCAACAAAAGTTGTTGCAAATATTGGAGAGAATCATGAGATAATGTAATCTCATGTAATAGGAAAAAGGAGGCTCCCTTCAAAATGAGGAGAGGGGATGGCCACAATTCCATAAGGAATGTGGTGGCCGTCCACCCTCCTTATGGAAGGAGGCTTGCCTTCTTTCCTATTTCTCCAATGGAGATTGATTTCATATAAATCAAATTATATTTAATATATATATATATATATATATATATATATTTGATTTTTATTAAATTAATTGTTGTTGTGTTTTTAGCAACAAATCATGACCATTGAAAGAAATACAAATCAATGTGAACCATTGGATTTGTGTTGTCCCATGGATTGAGATCCATGGATCCCAAAATGCTATAAATGAAGAGGCACCCCTTTGCTCTTCTATACACATAATGCTTGAGAAGCAAATCTCTCTCTCTCTCTCTCTCTCTCTCTCTCTTCCTCTCTCTCTCTCCCTCTCATGGCCGTCCACCGCTGATGCCCTGGAGAGGTTCTCCATCGCCGCGGCATCGTCGTTATGCTGCCCGATGTTTTGCTCGTGGATCTCCGTCTCCTTCGATGTGCCTCGCTCGTGAAGAAGATGTTGGATCTCGTGTGTCGAGATCAGGAGAGCCGCCGCTTGGATCATCAACATGGATTGCGAGAAGCACGCGGTTCATCCCCGCGCTCGCAAGTGTCTCCTCCGTCGGATCGGACTTGAGACAGGAGATCTCTTTGTTTAGAGACTCGATCGCAAACACACTTCAAGAGGTAACCCTAATCCTTATTTGTGGTTTAGACGAAACGATCCGAGAAGTGTTCTTGGATCAAGTGGTTTCGTCGCATAAAATTTTTTAATTTCCGCTGCCTAGAACAACTAGTCCGACTAGTCGTTCTTCGTCGTATCCGATACGACGATCACGCTTCCGTGATGCGCTTGAGGATCTAACCATATCATTCAAGTGGTATCAGAGCCTTAGGTTGATGGTTTCGAATATGATTCGCAAACCGAGGATGACTTGGATTCGTTAAGGTCGCGAAAGTTTTTATTGCATTTGATTTTGCAGATCTATTTAGTAAATAATTTCGGCCATGTTTAAAATGTTTAAGCATGAATTATTTACTTGTATTTTGTTCCCCATTAAATAAGGAAACTATAGGATCTGAGTCTGCGTAAATCGGATTTCGTATGCTCGAGATATGGTTGTTTTAATGAACATGTATGCACTGTTGCGGGAACTGTAGATCTTAACATGATTAAAGAGTTAATTACTGTTTTGATCCGCCTCAAAATACGTGAACCATCACTTGGGGTTCTGTCCTAAATCAAGTTAGAAATCTTTGAAAATTGAGTTTGTCTAATTTGGATTTAAATTGATTGAGATATGTTAATTTTAGTGAGAAGGGGTCACTACTAAAATTGCAGTCCTAATCAAGAACCAAGTGATTGTCAATAAGTGAAATTAATTGTTAATTTCGTGGAATAATCATGAATAATATTTGTCAAATATTGGAAGATGATTATTTACTTAATTGACTTGGCCTCAACCAATTAATGATTAGATTTGATCTAAATCTTAATTGGAAACACAAACATCAAACTTGATGCTTGAATTGGATTGGGAATTTGTGTAGCAAATTTCCTTATAATAAAAAATGTTTTGATTATTACTATATGGTATAATTTCGGTTGAAAAACCGATGATCATCTAAAGTACAAATTGATATATCTGGCATTATGCTTTCCCGAGGTGGATATGGTGTCCAGTCGGAGAGCATTGGGGTTGCGGGTTGCAACGTATGTGGTCCGTCCCACTCTCGTCGGTACTGGCCATAGCAGCGGGTAGGGACTGTATAATGCCATAGAAAATCAAGGTGTATTTTTCTAATTATTAAAATTCGAATTAATACATATTTTGAGATATTACCATATATATATTCAAGTAAAAATTATCAAGTTTGTTGATCGAATTGGATTGATAATTAATTTAATATGATTAAATTGATTATGTCCAATTGAGACACTCTATTATGAATAGAGTTATTATTTCCCTTGGAAGAATTAGTTATATGAATGTGATTCATGATAATTAATTAAAATTTGAATATCATATGGAGGATCAGATAAGTGACATCCATGGACTCCCGTCAAGGCGAAGGGTTCTGTCGCCAGATATTGTATGTAGGAGACGCCTGTCCGAAGTGACAGCTCCTGCATACAATCCATTTCGATCGGGCTCTTCGCTTCTCGAAAGAGTAAGGACGTATGCGTAGTGACCCCAGTATCAGGTCCTCATATTATTGGGGCGATATTGGATTGCGCATAGCGAGTTGTATTCCTGTTGACGGTTGGTTCAATTAATGACAGGTAAACATTGCCTTAGGGGTGGTGGGCCCAGGTGTTAAAGACCGAATTGGGAGATGCAAGTTGTACTTGAAAGGCGGAAAGTGATCCCGCTTCTTTTTATCCGAGTTTTAAGTTCTCATATTATTGAGATGCAACAAAGATAAGGAAGGAGATGAGATCCCAGATCTTGCTTGAGATATAATGGTAAGTATATCTCTTAAATTGAAAGTGATTAAGGGAATGAACTTTCAGTGTTGACAAGGCAAGACAACTTTGATATAAAAATTCCTAAATCAAAGTAGAATATGTATATATATAAACATGTACACTTATGCAAATTTCTTATTTCAGATAATCCTTCATTAAACCCACTCAATGTTATACTCAATAATAACCAGTAAAATATCGTGGATTGAACTCATGATCCATATATTGTACTTGCAGTTGGACACATAATGTATGTGGTTGAAATGTACAAGTTTCCTCATAATATTGAGGAATGACAATTAAATAGATAATAGGACTACAACCCTAGGGTTTGTATGTCTCTGTAGTCTTGATGTCATCGGATGTACTTTGGAAGTGACATGTCGATGATGATCACAATTGTCAATTAATCCTTATAAAATCTAAGAAGATGTTCTGGCATACATATGTGCTCTTGACATTTAATCATGAATGACGTGGTTCTCTGCATCGTGCAGAATGGTAGCTCTATAAGAGATGATGTATTAAAATTGTTTGAATACCTACCTGAACCTATGTTTTAAGAGTTTAGATGGATGTAGATGATGAGTGTCATCATTCTACTATCTTTACTCTAGTCATTCATGAAGCTTCATAGTATTCATATTGTATGAATTTAATGAAGCATGTATAAGTGTTGAAATACTCTTATTTTGAATTCTTTTGAATTTAACATAAGAGATCCTTTAGTCTTGAGCAATGGTTGCTTATAGATAAAGGGAGCGCAGTGGAAGCATGGGATGGACCCGAGTAAGAAGTATGGTCAAAGAGTTGATTGTACATCTATGACTTCCATATGGCATCCGAAGAGTTGGATAAATGCCAATACTGCAATAAGTTGATGTGTTGATAGTATGACTATCAAGTCTGTCTAGAATCCTTAGAGAAGGACTCGGATAGAGCATCAGAATAATCTACATATAAATCATTGACATTGACTTGCTTAAAATATTTTAATTGTATCTCAATCTTCTATAACACTTGCAATGGGCTGCATATGTTTTGGAAGAATAAAAAAAATTGATATTAAGGCTTATAGTCATCTACATGGATATTGATGCAATTGTTGCAACAATCTCTATTGGATTGAAAGGCTATATAATTTCAGTGGGAGAGACCTTAGTCTTAGAGAATGTCTCTATGATCTAGATATTAGAATACATTCATTGTTTATTTCTAAATATTGGAAATAAACATAAATTCTATAATAAATCTATCATAAAGAGTTATGATGGAGATATTTCAGATAGTAATCTAAAATCTAGTGGACTCTACTAAATTAGAAAATTAATGAATGGTTCATTAACATTTATAAGTACTGAAATAAAACCTTAAGATCAATAGGAGGATAAAGATCATTTGACAATGATCTAGCATCAAGCCTTGGACATTTGTCTATTGAGTTGATCAATAGACTAGTAAGAGATGAAACTTTAGAATGTCTAAAATTTCAAAACTTACATACTTATGAATATTGTATTCAAAGAAAAATGTCCAATACACCCTTCTTGGGAATGGTGTAAGATGTCAAGGTATTCAGGATCTCATACATATTGATGTATGCGGATCATCTATATCATAGTAAACATTATGGATATATGATATCTACTGATGATTATGTATGATATGAGATTTCTTCTCTTCACTTAGAAACCTTTGAAATGTTCAAAGATTTCACATAATTTCGGTCCACAACCAAAGTTTGAAGGAAGAAAAAATGAATTTGATCTAATCAAGGTAGCCTATTCCTATTAGATGAATTCAAAGGATACCTTATGGAGATGTGAATATCATTTCTATCTCAATCCTCCTAACACACCTTAACTCAATAGAGTTATAGGGAGATACAATTGGATCTTGTGTGACATGTTCTTATTAATGATGAATTTTAGCATAATTATCCCTTAGTTTCCAGGTATATATGTGTAGTAGAGACTATGATGTATATCCTTAATAAGGTTCCATGCAAGATGGAATCTAGCACTTGAGAGTGCTGCTTCATTAGGAAAATAAAGGATGGTATTGGATACCTACTTTATGTCCTTGAGATTCTTAAAATTTCTCATCTCTGAGAATGTGATTCTTAGAGGTTGAGACTCTTAAGAATCAAGATGAAAATGAAGTGTAGGAACTCATTTAATCTTGAAAATATAATGAGGCTCCTGAAAATGAAAACTAAAAGGACGATTAAAAATGAAACACTAAAACCTCTTCAAATGAGTTTGAGGAAGGATTCCATGTTTCAGAGAAATCTGACAATGATCGAACTTCATGTGATGAAGCTTCTGAAGATCATAGCAGGGATAGATGGATGTTAGCAATAAAGGTCTAATGTAGACTTCATATACAAGTGTTTTATATGGACCCTCGAGGATCCACCTATATGGGTAAGACCTATAAAGGTGTAAATGGATCTTCAAGAGAAAGGGAACCTTATGAGAAGGTACAAACCTTCAAAGCACGGTTCGTAGCCATTAGCTACACACCGGAAGAGAAGACATTGCTTGCAATGAGACTTGCTCTTCGGTGACCATGCTTAAAATCATCGGAATATTGCTAACCTTGGCTGCACAACTTGACTATTGCATCTTCAAGATGTAAGTCAATATTGCATTCCTATATGAATACCTCTCTGAGGATATTCACATGAAGTAGCCCTAGGGCTTCAAGGTTGAGGAAAGCAAGGTATGCAAGCTAAGGAATCCATCTATTGACTCAAATAACTTCTTGAAGTTGGACCATAAGATTTGATGAAATTATAAAGTTATGATTTCAGATAGAATCTTGATGAGTGATGTGAAGCTTAGTGGGAGTGCCTTTGTGTTCATCGTGCTAAATGTAGATGATATCCTAATCATTTAAAATGATATAAGGATAATAATAAGTGTTTTATTATCTGGTTGTTCCATAACTTGAGATATGATCTCAAGGATACCTCTTGGATCTTAGTTCTGATGGTGTTCAGGAGCAAAGAGAAAAGGGTATTGGGACTATCACATTAGTAGTACACCTTGGACATATTCCATTTTATGACAATTCTAAGAAAGGCTTCCATCCCTTAAGATATGGTACTGACCTATATGAAGAGATAGCACCTCAAAGAGTTAAGGAAGTGGATGCTAGAACTACTTGCACTTGTGCATTAGTTACGAGAAGCAGAGTGTATGCTAGATGTGTACAAAAGCTAGATATCTGCCATGCGGTGGGAGTAGTAAAATGTTGCTAATTCTACTATGGAGAGAAAACACTTGATTGCAGTAATAACAATATCTTCATAGAGGACAAGATTTTTGAGATAGTGATCTCAAAGTCTTATCTTCAAAAGCTTAAGACTTTATAGATGAAGATCTAATAGGTCTTAACTTTGGATACCTTTGGAGATAGAGATCCCCAGGAATAAGGGTATTCTGATAAAGATTATGGAAATGTTGGTTATGATAATTATTAAGATGTAGTGTCAAGGATACTATACATAACAAGATTGAGTATTGGTTGCATGAGATGCAACATTCGCATCAGATGCGAGCACTGTTACTGGGGATATGCAAGTGCCATAAAAGGACTTGGCGTAGTCTCGCGGGAACAAAGTGACTGATCAGCTTACCTAGCTATTTTCTAAATAGACTACAATTATCACATGAGTGTGGGTTTAAATGATTAGCACATTAATGGCTCTTTGGTCTAGTGGGAGATCGTTGGACATGCGAGCCCACGACGAGCCATTTTGCAATAAATGTTATTGCAAATATTATTCCCTGATCTGATATGAAGAATAAATAATTTGCATAATAGGTCCCTTGGTACAATTAGGGTTATGTACCATGGCCATATTGATGATCATACAGATATTGATTCAACTAATTGAATCATAGAGGCTGGTGCTTGGATGAATATCTAAAGGGTTTGATTGAGGACTCATCAAGCACCGTCAAATGATTGTTAAGAGTTGATCTCCAGCCTGAGTAGGATATGGAAATCCTTATCTCTAAAGGTTGATATCTGACCGACCTCTTGATGCAGGTCCTCTACATAGGAATAGAGATTCAGAGGTGTCAGATTTGTTAGGTCAAAGAGTTGACTTAACGAGATCGAGATAACAGAAGTCCTATATCGTATGCTGTCACGATACAGGCACACATCCTCTGACCGGAGACAGATGTGTTATGTCTGAATATGTACATTTGGCAGACCAATAGGTTGATGAGCTAACCAAGGTCTATACACTGGCGCGCTGGTGTGCATATAAGGGCATATGAGTAATACGATCTCTCAAAGGGATCATACAGGTTCATTTATTCAACCGGAAGACATGAGCTCACTCATGAGATATTGGGAAGAATCAAATTCTCTGCACGGTATTCTCGCTTTGGAAGCTTGACTGAATTTGTAGGGTTGATATATACTTTTGGAAAGTATATGATCAAGACCTAGGTATGATATATGCTTTTGGAAAGTATATGATCGATACCAACTCCCAAAGATGGAATGAGAAACTTACTGATAAAACCATGAAGTAGACAGTATAAGTTGATCAAATACTTCAGGTTTAATCTGAGTCTTCCAGTATGCAGGATGTACAGGTATTGGGAATACCTGAGGGTGATGTGATCATAAACGATTGTATAACCATGACGCTTCCATTCCTAGGGAGTGATGAAACATGTCTAGATTTTAGTGACTCCTCTCAGTAGAGAAGTAATCTAGTCTTGGTCCAAATGTTGGACATTGATCTGAATGTGATTCAGATGCAATAAAAAGATTAGATTTGCGGTCTTGATTTAATCAAGCATCCACAGGAGGCCCGCGATCTGGATTTGAGATATGATCTCAATACCAAGTCACTATACGTGGAACATAAAATCGCCCTGTCCTTATCTCCAAGTATCTGCGGAGAAAGCGCATTATCCTTGAAAGGGTTGAGGATAATTTCATTGTTGATAATATGTATCCGAGCATTGAGAAAATGGATAATTAAATGTGATTTAATTATCATGAGTAATATGAATTTGATTCATATTATAATGAGAGAATTATCTTAGATAATTAAATGTGATTTAATTATCAAATATATAAATAATGTGAATGTGATTCATATTATTTGGACACAAGAGAATAGAGATCCAAGATGATTAAATGTGATTTAATTATCATGGATATCACTAATGTGGATAGCATTATCCATATTAATAAAATATATTATAAATATGATTTATAATATATAAGAGAGAGATGTTTGTAATTTACATTTGTTAATTAAATGTTAATGTGAATTGGATTCACATTGGACATTAAATTGAAAATGTAATTTACATTTTATTTTGGGTTGTGAATGTGATTCACAAATTTCCAATGGCATGATTGCAATATTCACAAAATAAATTGGATTTATTTTTGTGAAATAATTTGCAACAGAAGTTGTTGCAAATATTGGAGAGAATCATGAGATAATGTAATCTCATGTAATAGGAAAAAGGAGGCTCCCTTCCAAATGAGAAGCGGGGACGACCACAATTCCATAAGAAATGTGGTGGCCGTCCACCCTCCTTATGGAAGGAGGCTTGCCTTCTTTCCTATTTATCCAATGGAGATTGATTTCATATAAATAAAATTATATTTGATATATATATATATATATATATTTTTGATTTTTATTAAATTAATTGTTGTTGTGTTTTTAGCAACAAAGCATGATCATTGAAAGAAACACAAATCAATGTGAACCATTGGATTTGTGTTGTCCCATGGATTGAGATCCATGGATCCCAAAATGCTATAAAAGAAGAGACACCCATTTGCTCTTCTATACACATAATGCAAGAGAAGCAAATCTCTCTCTCTCTCTCTCTCTCTCTCTCTCTCTCTCTCTTTCTCTTTCTCTCCCTCTCATGGCCGTCCACCATGGATGCCCTAAAGAGGTTCTCCATCACCGTGGCATCGTCGTTATGTTGCCCGATGTTTTTCTCGTGGATCTCCGTCTCCTTTGGCACGCCTCGCTCGTGAAGAAGATGTCGGATCTCGTGTGTCGAGATCAGGAGATCCGTCGCTTCGATCATCAACATGGATTGCGAGAAGCACGGCGTTCATCCCCGCGCTCGCAAGCGTCTCCTCCGTCGGATCGGACTTGAGACAGGAGGTCTCTTTGTTTAGAGACTCGATCACAACCACGCTTCAAGAGGTAACCCTAATCCTTGTTTGTGGTTTAGATGAAACGATTCGAGAAGTGTTCTTGGATCAAGTGGTTTCATCGCATAATTATTTTTAATTTCCGCTGCCTAGAACAACTAGTCCGACTAGTCATTCTTTGTCGTATCCGATACGACGATCACGATTCCGTGATGCGCTTGAGGATCTAACCATATCCTTCACAACTCTCACTTACCGACGGATCCAGCTTCCTCCCCTTGACGAGAGCTTCGAGCTTTTCCCTGAACTATCCAGTTGTTGCCCAAGTTTTATTGGCTGGCCACCTAGGTGCCTCATCTCCATCTACAGGAGTTCGAGATGATTTGTAGCTCGGTCCATGATAGATTGGTGTGCGAGGACACGATAAAAACGATTGCCTTCCTGTTCTCATTGGTTGACAGGGCATCCTATTGGCTGAAGCATCTAGGAAGGTATGCACATCTTGGGAGCAGCTCCAGACCGAGTACTTGAACAATTATTATCCACTCGGCCAGACCAACGCAGTGCGAGCAATGATCAGTGACTTCACTATGATCCTGAATGAGCAGTTCCATGAGGCTTGGGATCGACTTAGAGATCTCATTGATCGGTGTCCACATCACAAGATATCAAAGCCCAACCTAGTTCAGAGTTTATTTTGTGGGCTGACACCAGAGCTGTTGGGGATTGTGAATGCCTCTTGTGGTGGGTCCTACTTTTCCACGGGTGAAGACCAGGTCTGGGCCATCTATGAGGACATGGCAGAGAACTCGGCAGTGATGTCTCAAGCCCAGGACCACACACAACCGAAGGCCCCCCAATAGGCAGTTTCATACCAGAGAATTGCACGTATCGATGCCATCCCCCACACTTCATCAGCCGCAGCAGCTCAGGCTGAATCCGCCGCCACCGACATGGGGATCATTAGCAAGAAGCTAGATCGCATCAAGATCCTTGAGAAGTAGCAGAGCCAAGGTCTTGCACAGATGCACTAGTTGACAAAGACAATGAGTGATCTGAAGACCCAGATCATGTGTATTTAGGAAGCACAGATGTCCACACAGCAGCCTCCCAGGTCACGTGTTGATTCCTGCAGTAGCAGCTCTACCCAACCCTGAGCCGCATACAACCAGGTTCACCATATCCAGGCAAAGCCAGTCCAGCAACTACAACACTACTCTCCGCTGCCACTTTCTCAGGACACTCAGATAGTGGTCTACCAACCGGATTAACCACTGGCAGTTCTTCCTCCACCACCCTTCGAGTAGGAGCTATTGATGGATGTCAATGGGATTTGGTACGATCGGTACTCACAGTAGGCCAAGATTCGATGTGATCACCCTGGATTCCATTGGACCACCGGAGGCACCTCATCCCAACAATATCCTCCCACTCAGGGCACTCAAAACAGCCAGCAGCAGTAGCAGCCCCGTCACTCCAACCAGCCGTACCAGCAGGGTCCTCGTCCCTCTTATCAGGAACAACAGTGGAGGTTGCATCAGCAACCTTACCAGCATTACGCCCAGCCTCCCTCTCACTATTCACAACAGCAACAACCTCATTTCCAGCAGGGGAACACTTTCGGTTCTTCGGAACCAGCCTTCGAGAACCCATCTCTTGACGACCTTGCATGCTTGCTCTCCGAATAGCAAGCATCCTTCCGACGAGAAATGCATGAGTTCCGGTAGGAGATGATGGATATCATCAAGGGCAAAGCTGCCATGCCAGTTCCGATCGAACCCAACCCAAATAGATTGAAGAGAAAATCTGAGCAAGTACAGTCTACAGAGGATACCACTCCTAGTGACTCTTTGAATGACATGTCTTCTATATTTGATGATGATTTTGTGACACTTAGGAGGGGTAAGATGCCAGCCGGTGGCACCTCGTCTGAGCGACAACCACAGGAGGAACCTAGAGCACTCGACGAGGAGAATAACAGTGTTGATGCTGCTGATGATGTTGATGACGGTGGTGCTGATGCCACCAAGGATATATATACAGCTGACGGTACTGAGGCCGTCGTGACTCGAGATGCTGGCGGTGGTACTGATGCCACCATTTCACTTGATGTTGAGCCAGAGCACAGTGCTAATGCTGCAAAGACAGATGTCGTGGGTGGTACTGATGCCACCACTTCTAATCCAGTTGTGCTTCCATATATTGTGTTGCCACCTTTTATATCTCAAGATTGTAGCAACAAAAAAACGGCCAAACATATGAATAAAGGAAAGGTTTTTTCATCTACTTCGAAACCATATGTATTGCATGATGATCTTCCTATGTATTACATTCCTTCACGGGAACCTCTTCCTAGCCCTCCATCTGAGGAGGGTCCAACCATCCCTTTCCCTCAAGCACTTCGCTTGACAAAGAATAAAAAAGAAAATCCAAAAAAGACACATCAATTAGAGTTCAGCTAGTAGAAGATTAATAGATTTCATATTCAGCTAACTCTACAGGAGGCACTAGAGCACATCCTCCTCTTCCAAAAGAACTTGAGAGATATCACTACCATACACAGGAAGAGGAGGAACCGCTGAGGAGATATCCATGTGCTCACCCGTGCCACATGCTTTGCCATTCAGAACTGACTGCGAGCCAAGAGACCTGATATAGGAGCTCCCTATGCCAGATGCAAGATTCAAGAGCAGCAGTTCGATCGTATTCTATTAGACATCGACTCTTCAATCAACCTCCTTCCGGCAGCCTTACTTGACCGATTCGAGTTTGGCCCTCTCCATCGGAGTAGGATAGTACTTCAGTTTGCTAATAGGTCTATTAAGAGGCCAAAGGGGTTGCTGAGAGACGTTGTCGTTACCATTAAGGTCCTAAAATTCCTCGTGGACTTTGTTGTATTGAACATGGAGATCCCTGAGTCGATGATAGATAGCCCCATCATACGAGGACACCTATTCTTGGCCACAACCAAGGCGATATTCGATCATGGTAGTAGGAAGGTGTACTTTCGTGTATAGGGCGAAAGTATACAAATAGAGCGTATAGGGCGAAAGTATACAAATAGAGACGGTCGACGAGACTAGAGCACGATATTCAGCCTGCTCAGAGCAATTGAGTGACACAGAGCAGATGACAGAGGCTGAACGAGATGCCCCCCAGGAGTGTGACTTTGTGTTGACCAACTATGAAGCAATTTGGGCAGATCCAGTAGCGCGAGCCCTCGCCTTGCCAACAGATTCAGCGTACGTACAATTTATGGTAGTTGAGAGTTTGGAGAGCACACCCTTGGCAGAGGACACATTAGAGGCCTACAGTTGCAGGCTGAGTGGTGAAGCAGATTTTTATTTGAGTTCTTTTGGTTCAGATCCTTTGGATTCAGACATCGATTGGGATGACTTTGATGAGTATTTTCCATGTTTGATTCCTTCTAAGACGACAGCTAGGACGGAGTGCGAGCCAACACAGTTTACAGATATTCCAACAAGGTTCCCTTCGTTAGATTTTCACGATCAGCGAGAGTTCTCACATACAGACCTAGTCGCCTTCACTCAGACATATAGCAAGCCATATTTTCCAGCTCTCAGTTGCCCAGAATTGAAGCCCTTATCGCAATCACTGAAATATAGATTCCTTGCGGGTGAGCCAGATATGCACCCAGTCATTATTTCAGCAGATTTGACTGGAGAGTAAGAATCTTGTTTGATGGAGGTTCTTGAAAGAAACCACAAGGTGATAAAATGGATTATAGCTGATCTCCAGGGTATTAATCTGGCTTTGTGCTCCCACTATATGTACCTCGAAGAGGATGCCAAGCCCTCGTGTAAGTTCCAGCGGTGGCTCAACCCGAACCTTCGAGATGTGGTCATGAATGAAATATCAAAATGGTGGACAGATGATTTTATCCACCCCATCTCCGACTCCAAGTGGGTTAGTCCATTACATATGGTACCCAAGAAGACGGGTATCACTAAAGTTGTGAATGAGTCCGGAGAGGAGACAGCTACCCAGGTACCCACTTCTTGGAGGGTCTGTGTGGACTGCAGACGATTGAATTAGGACACCAAGAAGGATCATTTCCCACTGCCATTTATTGATCAGATTATCGAGAGGCTAGCTGGGAAAAGTCACTATTATTTTCTTGATGGGTACTCCGGTTACAATCTAGTGGCCATTGCATCCGAGGACCAGGACAAAACGACATTCACTTGTCCGTTTGGGACATATGCTTTTAGACGGATGCCGTTTGGTTTGTGTAACGCCCCGACGACATTCCAAAGGTGCATGTTGTCCATCTTTTGGGACATGGTGGGTGATTGCTTATAGGTCTTCATGTATGATTTCTCGGTATATCGCGATGGATTTGATGCTTGTCTTGACTGCCTAGACAATGTACTTAAGCATTGCATTGAGATCAAACTTGTCTTATCTTGGTAGAAGAATCACTTCATGGTGACTCAAGGGACGGTCCTTGGCCATATCATCTCCAACAGGGGCATGGAGGTTGATCCGACCAAGGTAGATATCATCAGAAAGCTCAATCCACTGTCAAATCTACAACAATTGCGGTCTTTTCTGTGGCATGTCGGTTCTACCGATGGTTCATTCATGACATCAATCGTATTTCCCGACCACTCACTGATTTGATGACAAAAGACACTGTGTTCATTGTAGATGATAAGTGTCTTGCATTATTTAAGACTCTCAAGAATGTAGTTGTTGAGGCTCCTGTCCTTCTGCCACCCGATTGATCTCTCCCATTTGAGATCATGACGGATGCTTCTGATTTTGTCGTAGGGGATGTGCTTGGACAGAGGAGGGATGAATTGTCGTATGTCATACACTACGCTAGCGGGACTTTGGATGCCGCTCAATAGAATTACACTGTGACTGAGAAGGAGATGCTAGTTGTAGTCTTTGCTTTGGATAAATATAGATCATATATTCCGGGATCAAAAGTGACTATCTTTACAGACCACACCGCCATCCGGTACCTCATGGCAAAGAAGGATGCCAAAGCTCGACTTACCAGATGGATTCTTCTACTCCAGGAGTTTGATATTGAGATTAAGGATAAACCTGGAGTTAAGAATGTGGTGGCGGATCACCTCTCCCAATTAGAGATCCTTGAGGAATCTGAGCCCATTGCACCTATTACCGAGACATTTCCAGATGAGGCGATCTTTGTCATCGCCTCGCTTCCATGGTATGCCGACATTGTGAACTATCTTGTCGCCAAGACGGTTCCACAAAGTTGGACCAGGCAGTGACTTGAGACCTTCCTTGCGAAGTCCAAGTCATACCATTGGGAGGAACCCATCCTTTATCATGAAGGAGGGGATAGTATCTGGAGCAGATGCATTCCTCAAGAAGAGAAGTATAGAGTCCTCACCTACTGCGACAAGCTTGAGGCAGGAGGACATCATTCTGGGAGATGGACAACACATAAGGTGCTCTAATCCAACCTTTGGTGACATACTCTCTTCATGGATTCTGACGAATTCATGAAGAGGTGTATTGACTGTCAGAAGATGGGTACTTGCAGACAGAGAGATATGATGCCCATGCAGCCCATTCACTTTTGTGAGGTTTTTGATGCATGGGGTATTGATTTCATGGGCCCATTTCCTAATAGTCAGGGATTTTAGTACATTCTTCTTGTTGTAGATTATATGAGTCGTTGGGTTAAGGCCATCCCCGTTCAAACCGCAGATGCTAAGACTGTGTGTTAATTTTTGAGGAAAAACATCATTTCATGATTCAGGGTACCTAGAGTTCTGATTTCAAATAGGGGGACTCATTTTATCAACGATAAGGTAAGGGCCCTTGCGGATGAGTTCAGCATTTACCATCGTGTTTCCACTCCATATCACCCTCAGACTACTGGTCTTGCTAAAGTATCGAATAGGGAAATGAAGACTATTTTACAGAAGGTAGTCTGCCCAGACTAAAAGGATTGGTCACAACTTTCGGACTCGGTCTTGTGGGCCTATCGGACTTCCTTCAAGACACCATTGGAGAAATCTCCCTTTCGTCTCGTCTATGGCATGTCGTGCCACTTGCTAGTGGAAATCAAGCACAAGTCACTATGGGCAGTTACAGAGTTATTATTGGATCCCGAGAGTATAGGAGAACAGAGGAAAGCAGAGTTTGCAGCCCTGGAGGAACTAAGAGATACAACCTTTTCTAGTAGCCTACAGTACAAGGAAAAAGTGAAGATATGGCACGATTCTCATATCAACCATAAAAAGTTTGAGCCAGATCAGCATGTATTGTTGCTTGATTCTAGGCTGAAATTATTTCCAGGGAAATTACAGAGTAAATGGAAAGGTCCATATGTGATCAGAAAGGTACATGACAATAGAAGTATTGATATATCCAAGTTGTCATCCTCCTCTATCTTTCGAGTTAACGGTAAGTGCTTAAAACTATATCTAAATCATGATCTGTCGACCGGTGCCGTTGCCCCTATTCATTTGGTAAGAGGTGTGCTCTTTGACTCACATCACTTGCATCTCGTACATGGTTATCACTTCCATCTCCCATTGTATAGATCCATATGTCCGTATCATTCATTCATTCTTTCTTTTCTTATGTCTGCCACCCCGTCTTCATATTATGATTTTGATATACTTAGGATACACCTTGTCCTAAGTATAGGGGGGTGCACACACTGCGTTGTTCTATTCTATGATCCCCTCTTCTGTCTCTTCTTCTTGTCTTTACTCAGGGTATTTTACCCTAAGTATAGGGGGAGACAGACTGAGATGTGATCTGTTTATTCTCTTTTCCTGTTTTCTTCTTTTCCTTATCTTCTTCTCTATTCATCTTACAGGTGTCACCCTTTTTGTCAGTCTTCTATAATTAGGACGTACTTTGTCCTAATTATGGGGGGGTGTGCACCTTTGATTTGTTCATTCCCATCCTCGACCCTCCCTACCTTGTGTACATTCCGCTATACTTAGGATTATTTGATCCTAACTATAGGGGGGACGGTCAACTTCTCATTAGTTTATTCATTCTTCTTTTATTCATTTATTCTTTAGACTTTTCTATACTCAGTACGAGTTATGTCTTCTCTTTTCTCTCTGATCTATGAGGACATAGCTCAAGATAAGTATAGGGGGGCCGTAGCCATAACTCGTACTTTCATATTTTTCTTAATAAATATGGATAATTATATTTACGAAAATTCATTAAAACCTTAATAAAAATGTGATTATTCCTCAAATTCTTTTTGTATTTACGGATTAATAAATCACGTGAAAATATTTTTTGCAAAATGTTTGAAAAATAGTTTGAAAATCCTTTTTGCAAATCTTTTGATAACTATTTGGAAAATGTTTTGTTACATGTTTTCAACCTTTGTAAAATTATTTTTCTTTGTAAAATTTATTTTCTTTATGTGAAATAAAAAGGTTTGAAAAATGATTTGCAAATTGTTTGATAAATGGTTGCAAAAATATTTGAAAAATCTATATATACTATTTGGAAAACCTTTGCAAAATAATTTTCAAATGTGTGTACATGTTTGCAAAAAATTGTTTGTAAAAAATATTTTGGACTATAGCTTTCTAAATTGTTTGAAAAATCTTTTTCAAATAAGTTTGAGGAATATTTACCATCACACCAAAATTCATTATATCTATACATTTATTTAAAATTGATCACTTACCCTTTGTAAATTCTTAAAATCTACTTCTTGTAAATATAAGATGCATCCCTTTGTTAATATTTATACCTAGTTTTTAGCCAAAATCTTTTGTTTTCAAAAAATCCCAAAAACATTTGCAAAACTAAAATACCAAAAACATTAAAAAAATCTTTTTGAAAATATAAAAAAATGCATATGCATCATCTTTTCAAAAATCCATAAAAAGTTCAAAATCTTTGAAAATTACATCACAAGAATATTTTCTGCATTTTGCATAGCATTTTCATAGCATTCACATTTTTGGATTGAGTTTGATAGTTGAACGAGTCTATGTAAAATCCGAAGATTGGAGCTCGATTGGACCTTAATATATACCTAATAAAAGGAACCTTATAGGAGATGGAATTGAGGTACTTTAGTTCTAGTTGACTTAATTATTTGAGGATCACGAGACTTAGTTCAATGGATTCTTGACTGCTTAAGCAGAATATTGCGGATCAAACACACGAGTCTTGTTGATAATGACCTAACTTGGACACCTACACCTTTCACATGGCTCAACTCAGTTGGAGTGGTGAGGAAGTTGGATTTGCCGGTATGATACCCACAGAAGTGGAAACATTTATCCTCCTCTAGGGAGGGAAGTGCACCCCAACCTATCTGGTGATGATGAGTTTTGAAGACAGGAGAGTGTGGGTTGCAATAAAGCTTCAAAAGAGGGATGAGTTGTGATCTGTTTATTCTCTTTTCCAGTTTTCTTCTTTTCCTTATCTTCTTCTCTATTCTTTTGACAGGTGTCACCCTTTTTGTCAGTCTTCTATACTTAGGACGTACTTTGTCCTAAGTATAGGGGGGAGGGGCTGTGCTCCTTTGATTTGTTCATTCCCATCCTCGACCCTCCCTACCATGTGTACATTCTGCTATACTTAGGATTATTTGATCCTAACTACAGGGGGGACGGTCGACTTCTCATTAGTTTATTCTTTCTTCTCTTATTCATTTATTCTTTCGTCTTTTCTATACTCAGTACGAGTAATGTCTTCTCTTTTCTCTCTGATCTATGAGGACATAGCTCAAGCTAAGTATAGGGGGGTCGTAGCCAAAACACGTACTTTCGTATTTTTCTTAATAAATATGGCTAATTATACTTATAAAAATTCATTAAAAAACTTAATAAAAATATGTGATTATTCCTCAAATTCTTTTTGTATTTACTCATTAATAAATCACGTGAAAATATTTTTGGCAAAATGTTTGAAAAATAGTTTGAAAATACTTTTTGCAAATATTTTGATAACTATTTGGAAAAGTTTTGTTACATGTTTTCAACCTTTGTAAAATTATTTTTCATTGTAAAATTTATTTTCTTTATTTGAAATAAAAAGGTTTGAAAAATGATTTGCAAATGGTTTGATAAATGGTTGTAAAAATATTTGAAAAATCTATATATACTGTTTGTAAAACCTTTGCAAAATAATTTTCAAATGTGTGTACATGTTTGCAAAAAATTGTTTGTAAAAATTATTTTGGACTATAGTTTTCTAAATTGTTTGAAAAAAATCTTTATCAAATAAGTTTGAGGAATATTTACATCGCACCAAAATTCATTATATCTATACATTTATTTAAAATTGATCACTTACCCTTTGTAAATTCTTAAAATCTACTTCTTGTAAATAAAAGATGCATCCCTTTGTAGTTATTTGTACCTAGTTTTTAGCCAAAATCTTTTGTTTTCAAAAAATCCCAAAAACATTTGCAAAACTAAAATACCAAAAACATTTAAAAAATCTTTTTGAAAATATCAAAAAAATGCATATGCATCATCTTTTCAAAAATCCATAAAAAGTTCAAAATCTTTGAAAATTGCATCACAAAAATATTTTCTGCATTTTTGCATAGCATTTTCATAGCATTCACATTTTTTGGATTGAGTTTGATAGTTGAACGAGTCTAAGTAAAATCCGAAGATTGGAGCTTGGTTGGACCTTAATATATACCTAATAACAGGAACCTTATAGGAGCTGGAATTGAGGTACTTTAGGTCTAGTTGACTTAATTATTTGAGGATCATGAGACTTGGTTCAGTGGATTCTTGACTGCTTAAGTAGGGTATTTCGGATGAAACACACGACTCTTGTCGATAATGACCTAACTTGGACACCTGCACCTTTCACATGGCTCAACTCAGTTGGAGTGGTGAGGAAGTTGGATTTAATGGTATGATACCCACAGAAGTGGAAACATTTATCCTCCTCTAGGGAGGGAAGTGCACCCCAACCTATCTGGTGATGATGAGTTTTGAAGACAAGAGAGTGTGGGTTGCAATAAAGTTTCAAAAGAGGGATGGGCTGTGATCTGTTTATTTTCTTTTCCTATTTTCTTCTTTTCCTTATCTTCTTCTCTATTCTTCTGACAGGTGTCACCCTTTTTGTCAGTCTTCTATACATAGGACGTACTTTGTCCTTAGTATGGGGGGGTGTGCACCTTTGATTTGTTCATTCCAATCCTCGACCCTCCCTACCTTGTGCACATTATGCTATACTTAGGGTTATTTCATCCTATCTATAGGGGCATGGTCGACTTCTCATTAGTTTATTCATTCTTCTCTTATTCATTTATTCTTTAGACTTTTCTATACACAGTAATAGTTATGTCTTCTCTTTTCTCTCTGATTAATGAGGACATAGCTCAAGCTAAGTATAGGGGGGCCGTAGCCATAACTCGTACTTTCGTATTTTTCTTAATAAATATGGCTAATTATACTTATAAAAATTCATTAAAAACCTTAATAAAAATATGTGATTATTCCTCAAATTATTTTTGTTTTTATGGATTAATAAATCACGTGAAAATATTTTTTGCAAAATGTTTGAAAAATAGTTTGAAAATCCTTTTTGCAAATCTTTTGATAACTATTTGGAAAACGTTTTGTTACATGTTTTCAACCTTTGTAAAATTATTTTTCTTTGTAAAATTTATTTTCTTTATGTGAAATAAAAATGTTTGAAAAATGACTTGCAAATGGTTTGATAAATGGTTGCAAAAATATTTGAAAAATCTATATATACTGTTTGGAAAACCTTTGCAAAATAATTTTCAAATGTGTGTACATGTTTGCAAAAAATTGTTTGTAAAAATTATTTTGGACTATAGTTTTCTAAATTGTTTGAAAAAAATCTTTTTCAAATAAGTTTGAGGAATACTTACATCACACCAAAATTCATTATATCTATACATTTATTTAAAATTGATCACTTACCCTTTGTACATTCTTAAAATCAGCTTCTTGTAAATATATGATGCATCCCTTTGTAGTTTGTACCTAGTTTTTAGCCAAAATCTTTTGTTTTCAAAAAATCCCAAAAACATTTGCAAAACTAAAAAACCAAAACATTTAAAAAGTATTTTTGAAAATATCAAAAAAATGCATATGCATCATCTTTTCAAAAATCCATAAAAAGTTCAAAATCTTTGAAAATTGCATCACAAAAATATTTTCAGCATTTTGCATAGCATTTGCATAACATTCACATATTTTGGATTGAGTTTGATAGTTGAACGAGTCTAAGTAAAATCTGAAGATTGGAGCTTGGTTGGACCTTAATATATACCTAATAATAGAAACCTCATAGGAGCTGGAATTGAGGTACTTTAGGTCTAGTTGACTTAATTATTTGAGGATCATGAGACTTGGTTCAGTGGATTCTTGACTGCTTAAGTAGAGTATTTCGGATCAAACACACGACTCTTGTTGATAATGAACTAACTTGGACACCTGCACCTTTCACATGGCTCAACTCAGTTGGAGTGGTGAGGAAGTTGGATTTGCCGGTATGATACCCACAGAAGTGGAAACATTTATCCTCCTCTAGGGAGGGAAGTGCACCCCAACCTGTCAGGTGATGATGAGTTTTGAAGACAAGAAAGTGTGGCTTGCAATAAAGCTTCAAAAGAGGGACAATCTACTAGCTCAAGAGGAAAAACTCCCTATGTAAATGCTGTTGTATATAGTATTTCAAAAAAAAAAGCTAAAACTCAAAAAAAAAAGTGGACAGGCATGTACAAAAATAAAAACACTTGCCGCAGTGTATATATTTGTATAGTCTATAAGCAAGATTAAGTTTCAAAGTCAAATCATGTGAGCTTGTAGCTGGATGACTTGACTACACTGGTCTTGCATCCTAGAATAGGTAGCTACACTGGCTAACGTCTATTCTTCTCTTCACCCCCTCCTATTGAGCTGGTTGTCACTTGAACTTAGAAGGGAATACCCTGCTCCTTGAGGAATGAGTTCTGGGATTGGGAATTATTGGGTTGTCATATTGGAGAAGTCAGTCTCTTTGTCATTTTAGTTGGGGAGAGACACAACCACTTACACTGTACGAGCCAGATTCATAGTCATAAGGGTTTGCGTATGAGTTGAAGCATTCTGACCCGGCTATTGAGGAGACTTAAGCAGAGTTTTGGGATTCTCAAGGGCTGTTAGATTTCAAATCCAGTTCTCATTAAGGTTCCAACCACGCTAAAATTCCAAAGGTCCGACTTAAGCTCCAAACTTTGATTTATGAAGACAAGTTTGATAATTAAATGAAATCCATCTTTCTTCTTTTTTCTTTTCTTTGTTTTTATTTTCTACACTTATTGCATAAGTGGTTGCTAGGGACTAGCAAAGGCAAGTACATGGCGATGATGAACCTCCATTTCATGATCTTTATTCTATCATTTTGGAATCAAAAATCCTAGTAAATACATGTAAATACCCCTAATTCATGCATTTTAGCAATCATGCATGTTCGTGTAAATATTTGTGTAAAATATTGTTTTTAATACCAAATTTATAGAATAAAGAAAAGAAAAGAAAAGAAAAAGAATAAAATATTGTAAATATTTTATGACCCGAAACCCCGATACCTAGGCATTTAGATGAATAGGTCGACAAGGCGTAAAGTAGGGGGAGATAAGGGCCAAAAAAATAAAAATACCCTTTTATTTATTCATTTATTCTTCACTTTTGGGACCTATTTTTAGTTCCACTCTTTATACTTCAAATAAAGAAACTTTATAGATGAAAGTTGTAGATAATTAAATATAGAAAAATACAAAATTATTTTCACATAAAAATAACATCCAGATAAAAAGTTATGATCTGAATGAGAATCCAAATTCCCAACTTCTCAGACCTATATCTCTCAAATAAAAACTAGAAATGTATCAAATCATCTTTATTGTATATAATTTTCAATAAGCTATTTATTGAAGGTGGTTTCATATTTTCCTGAGTTACGGTTTGAAAGTTAGATTTTGGACCTCTGTTGTATACTTATACCAATTCAAATATTCATTTTATTTATTATTCATTATTTTTGTAATTTTATGTTTTTATAATTTTGTCAATATTATTTATAATATATGTGTCTATTAAAATAGGATTAAAACACTAAAGAAAAAACAAAAATAAAATACGTGTATGCAATACATAGATGAAATACATATAAACTATACCTATGTAAATAATACATCTATTTATTTAATTGTATAAAATACATCAGAAAAATAAAAAAATATATTTAAGTGTATAAAATTAAGTTGTAAATTTATAAAATAATCAAATAAATTAATAAAATTAAATATACAAATAAAAATAAAATATTAAAATATATAGATAAATAAACCTATGTAGCCCTTAAAAGGGAACTTGTAATTTTATACCTTGAAAAAATAAATAAAAATAATATTACAATACTTTATAAAATAATAAATATTTTTATTTTAAAATTAAAAATTAATAAAATCTATTTCTATTTTTAATTGATTTTTGAATTGATTTCTCCAGGCTTTTTCTGGTTGGTCCACGTGGACCAACGACGAGTCTGCACTGTGTTAAAACTGCATTTTTGTTTGTTTTCGCAGATTTTTAGAGGACGCATCTTGCATCGTTTCACTATGAGGTCTCTTAACCTTTTCTCCCCTTATATCTCTCTGTTTAACCCGAAAATCGGTAATCTCAAGTTCCACACAAGCCGGGAACTCAGTCGCTGAATCGACCACACGAAATTCAGATTAAAACAACAATTAACCCACAACAAGTAAATCAAGCAATGAAAGTAAATGTGCGGAGTAAAAATTTATTATTACTCTACAAAGGATGTGTATAGTGTGTAAGCAGTGTAGAGGTCGAACATAGGGAGCATACAGGCAGAACGGGGCAATTAAGCTCAAAAATGTGAATGTGACGTATTTGTCTATTTATGCTATGTTTTTGTGGGTTTTTCATTTTGTATTTTTTATTTAATTTTTGGATTTTATATTTTTATATTTTGATTTTTAATTTATGATTTTTATATTTTCTTTTTATATTTTATATTTTTGTATTTCACTTTTTCTATTTAATAAAGATATAATAGATATAAGGAATATATAATACAAGAGAGATAAGAGAGAGATAAAAATAGGGAAAAATACTTAAAATACAGAAAATAAAATATTTTTGTTAATTTTATATTTTTCTGATGTTTTTGTGGTTTTTCTAGATTTTTCCTTTTTTTGTATTTTTAAAGGCAAAAATACTAGAAAATAATGAGCAAGGTTGATGGCTGAAATTAAAATGAGGATGAAAAATATCGAATAGTGCTCAAAATTCCTCAAATTAATTTTAAATTAAAGATAATGAAATAAGAAAACTACAGAAACTGAAATTGTATTTTTAGGATTTGTCTTGAATTTGTAATATTTTTAGGAAGTTTTTTGTACTTCTGTAATTTTTAGGAGTTTTCTTTTGTATTTTTTAGTGATTTTTGGATTGAAGTTATAAGACACTAAAAGACACAAAATATATTTTTTTGGAAATTTTATGAGGTGTTTTTATAATTTTCATGGGTTTTCTAATGAAAACAGTGCTGAAAATGGTTGTTTTTTATTTTTTATATATATTAAAATGAAATAAATATGCAACACTAAAATATGGCGTGAATGAGCAAGCAAACATGATCTTAACCTAATTTGTTGGTGATTTTTAGCAATTTATAGACGCATGCAATAAATAGAGATAACAACAAGAAAATACACTCCTAGCAGGGACGCTTTTGTAATATTCAAAAAGTCCAGGGGCCTTAATGCAATTTTCGCAAAAAACTATAACTAAATAAAAAACTTCGTGGACTATCAATGAATAGCTAAAGTCACGAGGTTAATTTTGCAAAATCGCCAAGGCACACGTGACTTGCACGCGCACCTGGCAGGAGCCGAAACGCGATTATCAAAAACTTTGGGGCTATATTGCAAAATGTCCAGAAAGTTTATAAATACGGATACTAGTTTTGGTACTAAAAATAAATACACAAACTCCCCTGGTGTAAACCTGCAAAATTACCAAGTCACGTATGTGATGCACGTGACCTGGTAGGGATCTCAATGTAATATTGCAAAAGCACAGGGGGCTCTAAGAAAATCCTACAAAAAGTTAAAACTACTGAGGAAATTTCAGTTATTAAATTTTAAATACAAAAAAGAGTTGGGTTGGGAATGCAAAATACCCTCGGCCTTTGGATGGGGCGGCTGATATACGCCACTTAAACACGTGTCACTTCCTGGTCGCCCGATGCCCCTTTGTCTTCAATGGCTGAGATCAGAACGTCCAAGGTTGATCAACGACTGGGAAAGATCATGATCCGACGGATGCATCTAGCATTGGAAGAACACCGGCGATCGAACAGTTGCGGAGGGCGATGGAAGATCAGGAAAGCTCCCCGGCCAAGGCGAGCTTCCACCGGCCTATCCGCTCACCTCCGACGTGCAGTGAAGCCCCAACAACACCGGGCTTCCTCCTGGAGAGCCCCTCGAGCCACCGGGGGCGTCAAAATGGTGGTAGACAACCGGTGGACCACCACGGCATCGAGGTCGAGTCATGGCTCCAGGTACCTCATTCTTTGGCAAAAGTCGACCCCAGGAGGGGATCTCTCAGCACCTGGGACCTGCAAAAGAGCACAGCAAACACAGTAGATGGTCCCAGGATAGAAGCGAATGGATTGGGTGGTGTATGGTGCGAATAGTTGCTCGTCGGAGCAAGCTCCAGCGAGGGGGTGGCGAATGGTGTAAATGGCGCCAGTCGAGCAACTAAGGAGCAGGGATTTAACGTAAATGCTTTATAGATCTTGCAGGGCAAAGAAAACTAAACTAAATCAACCTCTAGCGGTGAGAAACCGTGAGATAAGCACCTCACGGCCAAGATGGCCGGAGATAGGCGGAACGGCCCAAGAAACGCCTCCTCGATCAATCTGATGGCATCAGGAAGGAGCTGTCACCTCCTTCCTTCTTTCTCGCGCAAAAGAAGGAGAGGGCAGCGGTCCAAAGGGGTTCGAATTTGAAAAATGGAGGAAGGGGCCCTTTTGAACATGGTGGCTATCGAGGCTCAAATATCGAAGTGTGGCTGACGCGTTTATGATCCACGCCCCAAGGTAATCCTTGGGCGTGTATCATCGATGCAAGGGGAGGAAAAGTCAATAAGGCGCAATCATGAAAGGAGGAAAGAATCGGCCTAGAAAAATCTGCGAAAGCAGACAAAAACCTAGTCTGACAGGATGCAGGCGCTGGGTCAGAGAGTTGACCCGAGGTCACCTCTCCAGCCCTCCTGGTTGGTCTACGTGGACCAACCAGGAAAAAGCATGGAAATAATAATTGTAAAATCATTTTAAAATAATAAACAGCTATATTATTTTTAGGTTATCAAATAAAAAATATTTATATTTTTCTGAATTATTTTCTTATGATTTTTATTTATTTTTTTGTGGTATAAAATAACAAGTTACCTTTTTAGGCTTGTATAGGTCCATATATCTATATATTTTAATATTTTATTTTTATTTTGAGAATTTCATTTATTTATTTTTGTTTATTATTTTATAAATTTATAGATATTTTTATATACTTAAATATATTTTTATTTTATTTTTCTGAAGTATTTTGTACACCTAATAAAATATAAGTATGTTAGTATAGGTTTGTATACATGTATTATACCTAAGTATTATATACAGGTATTTTTATTTTGTATTTTCTTTAAGATTTTATTCTGATTTTAATGTGCAAATATGTTTTAAATAATATTTACAAAATTATAAAAATATAAAATTATAAAAATAATGAATAAATAATAAAATGAATATTTTAATCTATACAAGTATACAAGTGGGGTCCAAAACTCAACTTTCAAATCGCAGCTCCGAAAAATACGAAATCACCTTCATTAAATAGCTTATTTGAAATTATATAAAATTAAGTGATTTTGGTACATTTCGAGTTTTTATTTGCGAGATATAGGTATGGGAAGTTGGGATTCTGGAATCTTATTCAGATCATAACCTTTTATCTGTGCATTATTTTTGGGTGAAATCAATTTTGTATTTTTCTATATTTAATTATCTACAACTTTCGTGTACAAAGTTTCTTTATTTGAAGTATAAAATGTGGAACCAAAAATAGGTCCCAAAATGAATAAGGAATGAAAGAAGTACACGATGTATTTATTGTATTTTGGCCGTTATCTCCCCCTAATTTATTCCCTGTCGACCTAGTCATCGAGATGCCTAGGTCTCGGGGTTTCGGATCATAAAATATTTACAATATTTTATTCTTTTTCTTTTCTTTTCTTTTCTTTATTCTATAATTTTGGCTTTAAAAACATCATTTTTTACACTATTTACACAATGATGCCTGTAAAATACCTAAATTAAGCCTATTTACACACATTTACTAGGGTTTTTAAGGCCAAAATGATAGAATAAAGATGATGAAACATAGATTCATCATCCCCCTATACTTGCCTTTGTTAGTCCCTAGCGAACACTTATGCGATAAGTGCAGAAAAGAAAAACAAAGAAAAGAAAAAGAAGAAATGTGGATTAAGTTTAACTATGAAACTTGTCTTCACAAAATCAAAGTTTGGAGCTTAAGTCGGACCTTTGGAATTTAAGTGCGGGCGGAACCTTAATGAGAACCGAATTTGAAATCCAACATTCCCTGAGAATCCCGAAACTCTATTCAAGTCTCCTTAATAGACATGTCAGAAATATTTCAACTCATACGCAAACCCTTATGACTATGAATCTGACTCGTACAGTGTAAGTGATGGTGGCTCTCTCCAACTAGAATGGCAAAGAGACTGACTTCTCCAATATGACAACCAGTGTTTCCCCAATCCAACAACTCATTCCTCAAGGAGCATGGTATTCCCTTCTAAGTTCAAGTAGCAACCAGCCCAAGAGGAGGGGGTGAAGAGAAGAATGGACGGTAGCCAGTGTAGCTACCTATCCTAGGATGCAAGACTAGTGTAGTCAAATCATCCAGCTGCAGGCTCACATAATTTGACTTTGAATCTCAAGCTTGGTTATTTGACTTTACACATATGTACACTCCGGCAGGCATTTTTATTTTTGTACAAGCCTGCCCACTTTTTTGGAGTTTTTTTAATACTATATACAACAGCATTTACATAGGGAGTTTTTCCTCTTGAGCCAGTAGACTATCCCTCTTTTGAGGCTTTATTGCAACCCACGATCTCCTATCCTTGAAACTCATCATTACTGGATGGGTTGGGGTGCACTTCCCTCCCTAGAGGAGGACAAGTGTTTCCACCTATGTGCGTCTCATACCGGCAAATCCAACCCCCTCACCACTCCAACTGAGTTGAGCCATGTGAAAGGTGCAGGTGTCCAAGTTAGGTCATTATCAACAAGAGTCGTGCGTGTGCTTCGAAATACTCTACTTAGGCAATCAAGAATCCATTGAACCAAGTCTCATGATCCCCAAAGAATTAAGTCAACTAGACCTGAAGTACCTCAATCCCAGTTCCTATAAGGTTCCTGTTAATTAGGTAGATTTAAGGTCCAATCAAGCTCCAATCTTCGGATTTTACTTAGACTCGTTCAACTATCAAACTCAATCTGAAAAATGCTCATGCTATGAAAATGATATGCAGAATGCAAATATTTTTGTGATGTAGTTTTCAATATTTTGAACTTTTTATGGATTTTTTCAAAAGATGATACATATGCATTTTTTTAGATTTTTCAAAAAGAATTTTCAAATGTTTTTGGATTTTAATTTTGCAAATGTTTTTGAAATTTTTGAAAACAAAATTTTTTGGCTAACAATTAGGTACAAATATTTACATGGGGGTGCATCTTGTATTTACAAGAAGTGGATTTTAAGAATTTGCAAGGGTAAGTGGTCAATTTTATAAATATATAGTGAATTTTTGGTGTGATGTATATATTCCTCAAACTTATTTGAAAAAGTTTTCCAAATAATTTTGCAAACTATAGTCCAAAACAATTTTTACAAACGGTTTTTACAAACATGTACACACATTTGAAAATCATTTTGCAAAGGTTTTCTAAATAGTTTGTATAGATTTTCAAATATTTTTGCAACTATTTTTTCAAACCATTTGCAGATCGTTTTTCAAACTTTTTATTTCACACAAAGAAAAAAATTTTATAATCAAAATGTTTTTACAAAGGTTGAAAACATGTAACAAAATGTTTTCAAAATAGTTTTCAAAAGATTTTTCGCAAAGGTTTTCAACTATTTTTCAAAAATTTTGCAAAAAATATTTTCACCTGATTTATTAATCAGTAAGTACAAAAAATATTTGAGGAATAAACACATCTTTTTATTAAGAATTTCAATGAATTTTAAGTATAATTATTAATGAAAAATACGAAAGTATGAGTCATGGCTAAAGTATATAGGCAGTATATACGACCCCCCGGTACTTAGCTTGAGCTATGTCCTCATAGATCAGAGAGAAAAGAGAAGACATAACTCGTACTGAGTATAGGAAAATCTAAAGAATAAATGAATGGAGAAATGAATGAACGAAAGAATGAGAAGTTGATTGTCCCCCTATACTTAGGATCAAATAATCCTAAGTATAGCATACTGTACACAAAGCAGGGAGGGTCAAGGGTGGGAATGAACAGATCGTACTCAGACTGTCTCCCCCTATACTTAGGGTAAGATACTCCTAAGTATAGACAAGTAGAGGAGACAATGGAGAGGATCAAAGAATAGAAGATCTCAGGGTGCACACCCCCATACTTAGGACAAAGTACGCCCTAAGTATAGAAGTGTGACATAAAGGGGCCACACATTTTCGGTAGATATAAAGGATAGAAGAGGAAAAGAAGAAAAGAAGAAAAGAAGAAAAGATATCAACAGATGGAAGAAGATAGAGAAGAATGTACGCATCACTCCCCCTATACTTAGGGGAAAAGAAGCCCTAAGTATAGGCAACAACATGAGTGATAAGACGGAACGACGAATGAACACTCGGCTCGTTCACCCCCCTATACTTAGGACAAAGTACGTCCCAAGCAAGGCAAACACAAGAATGGGTAGACGAGCAATACGGTGGAGAGAATATAGCTACACACAAGAGAATGTACAACAGAGGTAGTTATACACGGGATTAAGAAGGTTGAAAGTGAACCTTCTTGCGGGACCGCTGAGGAATAGATCTGGTGTGGTGTAGGTCGACATCAGGGTCCACAGTGGACGGAAGCCGATCAGGGTCGACGAAGTGAACATCCTCAGGGGCCCTAGGGTGTGAAGGCATAGATTGGTGAGTGGAAGAAGTACTACTAGGTTCGGCCTTAGGAGTCTCGCTGATGTCAAAGTGAAAAGGGACAAACTCCTCATCATCAGAAGTAGTGTAATCAGAGTCATCCTGCGAGGTCTCGTCCAGGTCAAAAACAAAAGGAGCGAACTCTTCAGTGGAAGGAGTCGAACTCTGTTCGTCCTCAATAATCTCGACCGGATCATCTTTCTCATCAAAAGGCCCGAATTCCCGAATAAAAGCAACTAAGTCAAATTCAGCCTTTGGCTCATTCGAATCTAAGTGAACAGGAGCGGACTCATCGGTGAAAGTAGTTAAATCATGTATGTCCTGTCTAGTCTCTAAGTTTGCCCTCCGCTCAATGGTGTCGATCATGTAAATCCCGCGGATTTCATCAACACAATGCCAAGTCCCAGAAGAAGGAACTCTAAGGTCCTTGCTTTACAAGTCTTCCTCCTTGGAGAGGAATTCTTGGGTCTCAGTGGAATCCAATAAGCAACAAAATTCTCTGATAGACTCATCAAGGTCATGGTCCTCAGGGTCAACCAAGATAGGTGAAGTCACATCAGGTGCAGGTCTCTGGTCGGCAGTGGGTACGGTGATCAACACTTCGCTCTCGTTAGCAGGACGGAAGCGAATCTCTCCTGATCCGTAATCAATAACGACCCTCGCAGAGGCGAGGAATGGTCGTCCCAGGATGATTGGAGAGTGATCCTCATCGGAGGTCTCCATGGGCAATACGACAAAATCAACATGGTAGCTCGTGCCCTGAATCGAAATGGCAGCGTTTTCAAGGATACTCTTCGGCCTCTTGATAGATCCATCATCAAATTGTACGATCATCATGGTTTTCTTGAGAGGCCCTAAGTAAAGAGACTATACCAGCGAGAAGGGTAATATGCTAATCGAAGCACCGTCGTCTAGGAGAGTGTGATCACATGTGTGGTCAGAGATGGTGCAGCTAATGAAAGGTGTGGCAGTGTTCCTCTTCCTAGGAATGGGACAGCGTGTGATGGAGTGGGCAGTGGCCATGGTCAAGATATGACGCTCAGATCTGCTCCTCCGCTTTCTCTTCTTGGGAGGAGGAGCAGATAAATCAGTCATGGCCTGCTGAAGTGGGGTACGGATAATCTCATTAATGGTGGCCACCACTTCGGGTTCAGTCAACATTTTTTTTTGAATTTTTGGACCTCCTCCATACAAGGGAGGAAGTTGGAATCATCATCTACACGAGGCATGCCACGAGCAGTCTGTACAGTGGCATCCTCGGGGTCAAAGGTGGGACATTGTGTGAATGAATGTGTGGGTGAATGATCAGGCAAGTGAGCACTCTCCTCACAGTCCGACTCAATCATGTGTCTCCCGAAATCTTTTTGTGTTTTTAAATTTTCTCATTTTTTTGGTTTTGGGCGATTGCAAGCTCTCATGATAATCCTCAGATGAATCCGAATCCTCAAAGAGTGGAGCTAGATTCTGGATCTTATTTATGCTAACTATATCACTCATCCTCGAGTTCATATGGTCCATTATCTGATTCAAGGTCTCGAGTGTGGATATCATGAAAGGTGACTCCAAAATCTCAGGATCGGGTGTGTCAAATGTGGGCGGTGGGTGTGGACAAAAATCACATTCCGGATCAGGATACTCAATGAAGAGTGGGTTGTCGAAATGTGAGGATGACGGTGATGGAAATGATTGGTGAAGGTCGAAGTCTGAATCCTGAAATAGTGGGTTGGTTGGATATGTACAAAAGTAAGGAGTAAAGTTCTCCTAGAAAAAAGGAGGTGGACCGACTGGAGTGAATGAAGCATCCGCAAAGTCCGGATAAAATATGCTCCAGGGGTCCATCTCGAAACAAGAGGGAAATGATTGGGAGAGCACGAAGGTCAAGTCAAGAGAGTGAAGAAGAAGGCGCAAATGCGCAGAAGTGATCTAGAATGCACACAAGTAATCACAAACAAAACTCACACAAATCAAACCCTCAATTCACCTACTCAACTCGGTAGACACCGTAAAGTCGGTCTTCTTATCTTGTATGTTTTAGAGTTAGGTGAGAAGTACAAATTTGCACAAACACTTAGGGGGAAAAGGATTTGGGCACTTTCCCTCAGTGTGTGCGCGAGCAATGTAAAATGAAGACAATGAGGGGATTACTCGCCCCAAGACAATTTTTTTCTTTTTAGTCGATTTTAGGGTCGAGTAATGTTAGCAATCCCAATTTTATTTGTTATCGTTTTTTTTGGGATTTTTAATAAAAATGCACGATCCTATCGGGGAGTCAATTCCTTTAAACACCTAGGTGATCAAAATCAGAGGGAGAGTCGGAAAAGCAATGCAAGCGGCAAACGATGATGAATGCTAAAGCGTAAATGCTCACCGTGCCTCCAGCACTCTACATGCAAAGATGCTCAGCATAATTGAAACCTAGACTATATGCATATACAAGACGATGAAATCGCCCTAGGGTGAGAAGTTGCTATTAACGTGAAGAACCAATGCTAATGACTTATAATAGAACCGACGTGTCCAATCTTGGGGGCCGATCGGTGTCCACCACAGTGGATCCTGCACACGCTGTATACGACCCCTCCCGGCGCGGTGGTTCCGAGACTAAGTGAGAAGCAATTTAATTCGACTAAGTCCAAACGTCACTATAGGCACAAGAAAATATATTAGGTTTTTGGCCTTAATCTATCGACAAGCAACTCCTATGGCTAAGGCTCGATCACACAAAATAAAGAAAATAAAATCGGAAAACAAAGGAAAAAAATTCGATGAAAATCGTAAAAGCCGCAGTGAGCACCCAAGTGAACAATCACTTGGAAATTGGGCCTGAATGTCCAAGTGTCCTGAGTACCTGTATTATTACAAATAACAAAGTCTCTCTCTCTCTCTCACTAAAATTACACAAATAAAGGCAATAAAATAAATGGCTCGGGAATTGTCTTCAAAAATCCCACCAAGTCTGCCTTGGTGCGAAGCCCAAGCCGCCTCGCGTGGGTGCACGAGCGCTCCTAGAAAAGAGTGCCTCCCTCGATCCGCGTACCTCGCACAAAGTCAAACAAGAGGGTGGTTAGACAATTCAAAGGATATATCAAAAATAAGCAAAAATAAAATAGCAAGAATAAAAGCCGTAAAAATAGATAAATAATCACAAGCACAAGTAAAAACCCGAACTACGTGTTGTTGCTCCCCAGCAACGACGCCATTTGTTTAACCCGAAAATCGGTGATCTCAAGTTCCACACAAGGCGGGAACTCAGTCGCTGAATCGACCACACGAAATTCGGATTAAAACAACAATTAACCCACAACAAGTAAATAAAGCAATGAAAGTAAATGTGCGGAGTTAAAATTTATTATAACTCTACAAAGGATGTGTATAGTGTGCAAGCACTGTAGAGGTCGAACACAGGGAGCAGACAGGTAGAACGGGGCAATTAAGCTCAAAAATGTGAATGGGATGTATTTGTCTATTTATGTTATGTTTTTATGGGTTTTTGATTTTGCATTTTTTATTTAATTTTTGGATTTTAAATTTTTATATTTTGATTTTTAATTTCTGATTTTTATATTTTCTTTTTATATTTTATATTTTTGTATTTCTCTTTTTCTATTAATAAAGATATAATAGATACAAGAAATATATAATACAAGAGAGATAAGAGAGAGATAAAAATAGGGAAAATACTTAAAATACAACAAATAAAATGTTTTTGTTAATTTTATATTTTTCTGATGTTTTTGTGGATTTTCTAGGTTTTTCCTACTTTTGGTATTTTTAAAGGCAAAAATACTAGAAAACAGTGAGCAAGGTTGCTGGCCGAAATTAAAATGAGGATGAAAATATCAAATTTGTCCAAAATTCCTCAAATTAATTTTAAATCAAAAATAATAAAATTGGAAAACTATAAAAATTGAAATTGTATTTTTAGGATTTTTCTGGAATTTTTAATATTTATAGGAAGGTTTTTGGACTTTTGTAATTTCTAGTAGTTTTCTTTTATATTTTTTAGTGATTTTTGTATTGAAGTTATAAGACACTAAAAGACACAAAATAGATTTTTTTGGAAATTTTCCGAGTGTTTTTATAATTTTTATGGTTTTCTAATGCAAACAGTGCTGAAAATGGTTGTTTTTTATTTTTTATAAATATTAAAATGCAATAAATATGCAACACAAAATATGGCATGAATGAGCAAGCAAACAAGAGCTTAACCTAATTTTTTGGTGATTTTTAGCAATTTATAGATGCATGCAATAAATAGAGATAACAACAAGAAAATACACTCCTAGCTAGGACGATTTAGTAATATTCAAAAAGTCCAGGAGCCTTAATGCAATTTTCGCACAAAACTATTACTGAATAAAAAACTTCATGGACTATCAATGAATAGCTAAAGTCGCGAGGTTAATTTTGCAAAATCGCCAAGGTACACGTGACTTGCACGCGCACTTGCAGGGACCTAAATGCGATTATCAAAAACTTCGGGGCTATATTGCAAAATGTCCAGAAAGTTTATAACTGCGGATAGCACTTTTGGTACTAAAAATAAATACATTAACTCCCCTGGTGTAAACCTGCAAAATTACCAAGTCACGTGCGCGATGCACGTGACCTGGCAGGGGTCTCAATGTAATATTGCAAAAGCACAGGGGGCTCTAAGCAAATTCTACAAAAAGTTAAAACTACCGAGGAAAGTTTAGTTATTAAATATTAAAAACAAAAAAGAACCGGGGTGGGAATGCAAAATACCCTCGGCCTTTGGTTCGGGCGGCTAATATACGCCACTTAAACACGTATCACTTCCTGGTCGCCCGATGCCCCTTCGTCTTCAACGGTTGAGATCAGAACGTCCGAGGTTGATCAACGGCTGGGAACGATCACGATCCGACGGCTGCAGCTAGTGATGGAAGAACACCGACGATCGAACGGTTGCGGAGGGCGATGGAAGAACAGGGAAGCTCCTCGGCCAAGGCGAGCTTCCACCGGCCTATCTGCTCCCCTCCGACATGCAGTGAAGCCCCAACAACGCCGGGCTTCCTCCTGGAGAGCCCCTCGAGACACCGGCGGCGTCAAAATGGTGGTAGACCACCGGTGGACCACCACAGCGTCGAGGCCGAGTCACGGCTCCAGGTACCTCGTTCTTTAGCAAAAATCGACCCTAGGAGGGGATCTCTCAGCACCTGGGACCTACAAAAGAGCACATCAAACACAGTAGATGGTCCCAGGACAGAAGCAGGTGGATTGGGTGGTGTATGGTGCGAATAGTTGCTCGTCGAAGCAAGCTCCGGCGAGGGGGTGGCGAATTGTGTAAATGGCATCAGTCGAGCAACTAAGGAGCAGGGATTTAAAGTAAATGCTTCGTAGATCTTACAAGGCAAAGAAAACTAAACTAAATCAACCTCTAGCGGTGAGAAACCGCGAGATAAGCTCCTCACGGCCAAGATGGTCGGAGATAGGTGGAATGGCCCAAGAATTGCCTCCTCGATCAATCTGATGGCATCAGGAAGGAGCTGTCACCTCCTTCCTTCTTTCTCGCGCAAGAGATGGAGAGGACAACGGTCCAAAGGGGTTCGAATTTGAAAAATGGAGGAAGGGGCCCTTTTGAACAAGGTGGCTATCGAGGCTCAAATATCGAAGTGTGGCTGACGTGTTTATGATCCACGCCCCAAGGTAATCCTTGGGCCTGTATCATTGATGCAAAGGGATGGAAAGTCAAGAAGGCGCAATCATGAAAGGAGGAAAGAATCGTCCTAGAAAAATCCGCATAAGCGGACAAAAACCAAGTCTGACAGGGTGCTGGCGCTGGGTCATATAGTTGACCTGAGGTCAACTCTCCAGCCCTCCTGGTTGGTCCACGTGGACCAACCAGTAAAAAGCCTGGAAATAATAATTCTAAAATAATTTTAAAATAATAAATGATTTTATTATTTTTAGATTATTAAATAAAAAATATATATATATATTTTTTAATTATTTTATTATGATTTTATTTATTTTTTTGAGGTAGAAAATAACAAGTTACCTTTTTTGGCTTGTATAGGTCTATATATCTATATATTTTAATATTTTATTTTTATTTTGTGAAATTAATTTACTTATTTTTGTTTATTATTTTATAAATTTATAGAGTATTTTTATACACTTAAATATATTTTTATTTTATTTTTCTGAAGTATTTTGTACACTTAATAAAATATAAGTATTGTTTATATAGGTTTGTATACAGGTATTATACCTAAGTATTATATACAGGTATTTTTATTTTGTATCTTCTTTAAGCTTTTATTCTGATTTAAATGTACAAATATGTTATAAATAATATTTCAAAAATTATAAAAATATAAAATTATAAAATTAATGAATAAATAATAAAATGAATATTTTAATCTGTACAAGTATACAAGTGGGGTCAAAAACTCAACTTTCAAACCGTAGCTCTGAAAAATACGAAACCACCTTCATTAAATAGCTTATTTGAAATTATATACAATTAAAGGTGAGTTTGGTACATTCGATTTTTTATTTGCGAGATACATGTCTGGGAAGTTGGGATTCTGGAATCTTATTCACAACATAACTTTTTATCTGTGCATTATTGTTAGGTGAAATCAATTTTATATTTTTCTATATTTAATTATCTACAACTTTCGTTTACAAAGTTTTTTTATTTGAAGTTTAAAAAGTGGAACCAAAAATAGGTCCCAAAATGAATAAGGAATGAATGAAATACAAGGTGTTTTTATTGTATTTTGGCCCTTATCCCCCCCTACTTTATTCCTTGTCGACCTAGTCATCGAGATGCCTAGGTCTCAGGGTTTCGGGTCAAAATATTTACAGTATTTTATTCTTTTTCTTTTCTTTTCTTTATTCTATAATTTTGGCTTTAAAAACCGTATTTTATACACTATTTACACAATGATGCATGGATGCCAAAGTTCCTAAATTAAGCCTATTTACACGCATTTACTAGGGTTTTTAAGGCCAAAATGATATAATAAAGATGATGAAACATAGATTCATCACCCTCTTACACGCCCAGGGTATATCTTGGGGAATGGATCGTGGATTCGCCCTATTTTCTTCGATCCTTGGAGCATGTTCATCATGTTGTCTGACCCCCTCTGTTGTATGTTAGGACATTGGTTTTCCCCGATTTTCTCGAATTTTTCGAGGCTGCCTCTTTCACCTAATCACTAATATTCCTTCATAACTTTTTCTCCTCAAGGCGCTCTCATACACACCTGAGAATTAGATTGAGGATTGATTTGTCGATTTGCTGGATACACACCGATCTTCATGCCACCTCATCAGCTCTCTAACCAGCCCCTACCACTCTTGTTAGAGCCTCATTTTTGTCTGTTTTCTCGGATTTTTCAAGGCCGATCCTTTCACCCAATCGCTGAGCTTCCTTAACGGTTTTTCTCCTCGATGTAATCTCATACACACCCATAGATTGCTTGGAGGATTAGATAAACGATTCTCTTGATCTCCATCGTTCTTTGGACCCGCCCACCTCACATGTACAAAACACCCCATCTTCTTCCCATTCATTTTTTGAATCCTCTTGGACTAGATCTAACCCTCCTTCTTCGAGATCCAAGGTAGAGCAAGGTGACAACATGTTCCCCCCCTCCTCGGAGGCATGGTTAGGTTGTTTTAGAGCATCGAAAGTTATTAGGTCTAGTGTCAAAAAACCCAAAAATACTTCAAAACTTGCAAAAATCACTAAAAATTGAAATAGTGTCAAAATCCAAAAACAAAGTCCTATTTTCTTTGATATAATCTTCTCTATCTAGAAAAAAATAGGTATAATTTTAGGACATCATTTTGAACTATTGGTAGTATTTTTTGCGTCCTATTTGCCTTATTTTTCCAAGTTTAGAATTGCCCGTTTTATTTTATTACTTGCTCTTTTCTAAAAAGATATAAACCATTTGCATCATTAATTAAAACACAGAAAATATTTTATAATCTATATTTTGAATTCATTTGACATTAAAAATCCAAAAACATTTTCTCTATTTCTTTCATTTATAACTCTCTCTTAGTAGATCTAGATATCTATATATCTCCATCATTGTTATTTATATTATTATTAATATAATTTTATTTATAAAAAACTATAAAAAATATTTGAATATTTAAAAATAAAATAAAAACAAAAAAATAAAAACCCACAAAAAATAGCACTTGTATAGATAAATACATCACATTCGCATTTGAGCTTGATTGCCCCCATCTACCTGTTTGCTTCCTGTGTTTGACACTCTACATTACTTGACCTATACACATATTTTGTAGAGTTATAATAAATTTTAACTCCACACTTTGATTTCCATTGCTTAATATTATTTGTGGTTTAATTGTTGATTAAATCCGGATTTCTGAGCGGTCAATACATCGATTGTTTTCCTGCCTTGTGTGGAATACATGACCGCCTGATTTTATTGTTTAATACCTAATGAGCAATGCGTTATTCAAGCGTTGGCTCTTGGATATCAAGTTGTTGCTCCTCATTAGATAGTTCGTCTTCAATTGGTTTATCATTAGGGATCAAAGAGATGATAACAAACCTTATATTTTTTCTTCACAGAGGCATGCACTTCGTGTGGTCCAAGTGTTATGGTGATCAAACAATAGGAAGGGAGACTGCTCTCTTCAACTCTCCTATTGCTAATGGAAGCACTTTTCCATTTTCAAATCAGAACAAGGGTTACGTGCTTAGCAATTTTAGAAGTAGTGAATGGTGTCTTTGTTGCGACACGAAGGAGCTCGATGATAGAGTTGAGAAGATCCTTTGCAACTCATCGATGATTTTGCAAATACAGATGAGAGCTATTTGAAAATGATGTTCGTTGTGATCCTGCAATAATATGATCTGACTCAAGCGCAAGGACTCGCTCTCATAGTTATAGAGAATATGAACGATGAAGACGATGAAGGCAATAGAAAAGCTCTAGGAAATCAAGACACGGTACATGGACTGAGGGGAATAGATTTGTGAGGTACAAAGAAATGGAGGGAATTGGGAATGAAGGGTGAATGTAATCGTGAAGGAGTTGAGGTGGACTATGAAGAATTGGATGGATTGAGAGGAGAATGGAAGAGGAAGGGGGAGAAGAGGGAAAAGGAGACTAAGGTTGCAGATCTTACTTGGAACTATGTGGACGACGCTTGGGGACAAAGCTTGAGGCAGATCTCTGCTGGATCTTGCGTCAACGCCTAGCGGACAGAGGAAGATCTCACGATGGAGTGGATCTATACATCAAAGAAATTACCACACCGCACCTCACTCTCCTCGCTCAATGGCAGAATGAAGAGGGACCCTGTCAATGAATCTCTCTCTCTCTCTCGGAGCATCTGGATAAGATGAAGGTGCTCAAATGTTGGATGTTCGGTGGCTGAAGGGGGTATAGGGTATATATAGGGTGGTTAAATTGGAGGCCATTGTAGTAGATAGGGTCACTGGAGGATCGATGACCGCAAGGCTGTTGGGTAAATGGCCAAAAGTTGCGCTTTTAGTTGGTTGGAGGCCGGAGGAGAGGAAGAAGAAGGGCGATGACACGACGGAGAAAATGAGGAAGTAGGAGAAGGGTGGGGGGAATAGGTCATGGATCTAGAGAGAGGAAAAGGTAAAATAATTAAATAAATGATTCGTTTAAAAATTAGAATAAATAAATTCATTTAAGAAATAATTAGACATTAAGTAATAAAATAATTAAATATATTATTAAATATATAATTATGTAACTTATAAAATAACTTAAAATTAATAATTAAATAATATATATTATTTAATTTAGTTTATAATAGCATATTCATAAAGTGTCTAAATATGATGGATGGCATATATTAAATAAGATAAAATTAAGGTACATTGTACATTGTATATTGTATACTAATATGGTTACACAATCCATTGTTCACATATTAACTCCAATTTCAGTGAAATCAGTGTCTTTTCGTAGATAATTCTATAAAACGAATAAAAGTGACTATGTCCAATTCGGAGTCCACATGGTCGAGTTGTGAGGTCTGAAAAATTTAGGTCATGGCTTCGTGGCTTTGAGATTTATTGGCATTTTTACTTGGATTATATTTTTTATTTTTCTATGGATTTTTAGAAACACATTGGAAAAAAGAATTAAGTCAAACAAAGTTAAGAATAATTAATTAGAAAAACAGGAGCTTTTTACAATTAGCATACATAGACAAAAAAGCCCAAACGTCAAAACTCACCTATTTTATTGTAATATTTTTTAAATATTTTTAATAAATAGTATTAGCTATAAAACAAAGTTTAAAAGCGAGTTTGGTCAATTTGGAATTTTTTTATAAATAGTTATGAACCTTGAAAATTGGATTTTATGATTTTTGCAGTTCATTATAATTACTTATTTTTATTGAATAATTTTTCTGATATTTTAATAAATAAGGATTCTAATCTCCCTCTACTTATTTATTTTGTCGATCAACTCAATATTGACTTGGTCTCGGGATTGGGATCAGTCTATATATTTTATATAAATCCTTCATTTTCTTTTATTTTAATTTTTCTCTTTATTATTTTATTTTTGATAAAATAAGTGTTAAATATATAATATTAATAACTTTGGTTCGAATGTTAATTAGTGGAAGTTAGTGAATATCTACATGCATTTTACCAAGGATTTTAGCCAAAATGAAAGAATGAAGATGATGAATCATATATTCATCATTTCCCTATACTTTACCTTTGCTAGTCCGTTAGCAAACACATATTCTATAAATAAGTGCAAGCAAAAAGAAAAAGGAAAAATAAAAAAACTCAGAACATGCTTGTTTATTTAAACTGAATCTCACTTCATCCAAAATTTAGAGCTTGGAGTAGGCCTTTGGATTATTAGTGTGTCAGAACTCTATTAGAATTAGGGTTTAAGCCTCGACAACCCTCAATTTCCACAAATCCTTATCCAGGTTCACCTCAACAGCTAGCTCAAATCCACCCATCCATCACGCAAACTATTCAGATTTGACATCAATATGTACTGTGTGTGAAGGGTGTTAGCTCTTCCTAGCTAAAGAAGCGAAGAAACTGCCCATCCCAGTAATACACTCCCATTGAGCCCTCATGCAGCTACATGATCCTCGAGGGGGGTATTTCCTTCTAAGGTTAGGTCATGTTGTGTCCACGATCGAGTAGAGAGAGAAAAGAAGAATGGGAAGTTGGAGTGTGACCAGCGTAGTCACATCTCGTTGTGAAGCTCAACTAGTTTAGCTTAGTCTTCACTAACATAATGTAGGCTTTTTGAAGCTTGGATCATTGTGGTCAAATTTCTATTTGGTGTATTTGGCTTCTTTTTGATATAAAGTGATTGTTGTACTACAATGATCTTTTATGCCCTGACGGTTATAGAATCTTTTATTTTCATCCATTTTTAGGTATTGGTAAAAAATGTGCCAGCAGATCCCTCCCTCATCTAAAGCTTCATTTCAACCCCACTATCCTATCTTTATTTGTCAGAGCCACCAGACAATGATGCCAAAGCACCACTGAAATGGAATTCATTTCGCAATCCCATGCAAGTTGAGTTAAGTATAGAGTGCATGAGTTCAAAATTGGTTCAAATAGAGAAGAGTTAAACGAATGACACGAGGTGTCCTATTGATGACGCGTCTAACAACTTGGGTTAAGTATGAAATAAACAAGGGTCATTGTGACCCGAATCACCAAGCACGGTCAACAGAAAAATTTGTATTTTAAACCACTCAAGAGGAAAAACAAACTCTTAATTGTAAGCGATTTCGCTATTCTATTTACCTGGTATAGAGACCAGGGTCGAACAAAAAGAGCATGATATAAAAACTATGTAGTTAAATCTTGAAAATGAGGTTTTTTTAGTGTTTTTTATATTTTTAATTTTTTTTAATTTTTTGAATAAAGCACAAGGGATAAAATACACAACACCACACTCTTTTTATATTTTTCAGAATAGTCAAAGTACTCAGAAAGTTATGCAAAAAATGTTGTTGTATTTTACAGGTTTTAAAATGTTTTTGGTATTTTTTTCAAAATTTTCTGATGTTTTTGTGATTTTATAAAAATCAAACAGTGGAAAATAGGGAAAATAGTGCAGAACCAAGAGTATTATGTAACTTAAAAATACAAGTGCTCAATACTCCTGGAACTTATTTTTAAACTATACTAGAATTAAATTTCTACAAAGAGAGTCTGGAATCACAATTTTATTTATTTTTTAGAATTTTATTCAATTTTATTAAGCCTTTTAGTTTTCACAATTTTTTGTTGTTTTATAAATGATCTATGTATGAAAATTGTAAAGATATTAAAAGAAAATAAAATACACCTACCGTGATTTTTTAGAAGTTTTAGAGTGAGAAACTAACTAACTAATCTCAGGGGGATTTATGATTTTCTTAACTTCGAGAAGATAAAAAATGTTTTTTTGAGTTTTTAAATATACTAAATGACAATAAAATGCAATGAAAATTTTATGCAATGTTCACGGACATAGCAGGAGCATACACAATTTTTTTGAGAATTTTTAGACCATGAAAAACATTTATTTCATTCAAAGAGAGCAAGCAAATTTAGTGTCCGGAACACAGGGACTAAAATGCAAATATTTAAAGTTTATGCCTTAAAATATGACAAAATTAAATATGCGGTTAGAATGTGTAAATTATACAATAAGAATGTGCATTTCACGTAATCTTCAAGAGCTCAGGGAAACTTTTGCAATTCTAGAGACTTCAAAGCGCAACTTTGCAATTATTCTAAATTTCTTTTATTTATCTCAAAACCCGAACCTCGGGGCTTCTCTTCGATTTTGTTAACAAGTTAGGGAGGATGGAAGGGGGTTGTCACCCACACAGCTTGGGGGGAGCTCGGGGAGGAGCGTGCTCGCGACGTGGGGTGGAGCGCTTGCGCATGATGGAGGAGAAGGCCCCCTGGCGTGTGCAAGCGGCTCGCGGGAGCAGGACGTTGGCACTGCTCCGGAGGGAAGTGCTCGAGCCATGTGTTCGAAGGTTAGAGCGGTAGGGGCCATCAGCGGAGGGCTGGAGTGACGCTCGATGGCAAATGGTGGTGGAAGGCGTGCACCGCCTCGCGCGACGTGTGCACGTAAAGGCGCTGGACGTGTGGGCATTGAAGACGCGCATGGGATTGAGGCGGCTGCGCAGGTAGAGGCGTTTGGAGATGACCATGGTAGAAGGAGCCTGGAGCGTGGAAGGCGGGCCATACTGCACGGGCTAGGATGTGGTGGCGAGGTGCTAGGGACATCTTCAACGGTACTGGGGAAGGCTCGGCACGGGAGTGAACTTGCTTCTTTTTTTTGTTTTTTTTTTTTTTTTTATAAAATTGTAAGCCTAAAGAAACTGTAAATTATTTTTTAAAAAAAAAATTTAAAATAGAATGGCAAACACAGAGGAAGAAAAAAATTTTCTTAATAATTTTTATAAAAACTGTAAGCAGCAGTAGAGACAAAAAACCTTTTCTTGTTTTTTTAATTTTCTTTAAGACGATCCTGCAAAATTAAGGTTAGAGAGAAAAGAAAAATAACTATGTGAATTTTTTTGTTTAACTATTTATTAATCAACAATATATGATGTGTGAATGGTTGAGGATCTTGGCGATATGGAAGATAGATCTGTGTCTCCCACCACAGTGCGTGGTCGGAGGAGCATGGTTGCGTGAGGTAGAACGTGAAAATGGAGAGATCGCGAGATAAGATGAAAAATCATTTTTGAAGGCGGATCAAAGTGGGATGGATATTTTTTTTGAATTTTTAAGGATCTAGAGAGTAATTGGGGAACAAAAATTAGATCTATGATTTACCAAGGAAAAATGACGGGAAATAAGAAATGGATCTCACCTCAGGATCGTATACGTCATGAGGGCCTCGACGAGGGCCCACGCACTGTCACCGGATGACTCGGAGGTTGGGCGCCCTTTTTCAACAAGATAGCTCTCAGAGATCGGGCTCCTCTCCACCAAAGATTGATCAACGAATAACGGAGGAGGAGAAGTTCATTAAAAGAGAAGAAAATTCAAAAAGGAAAAAATGTACAAAAGGGGAAGGTGTTTAGTGTTGAACTAATAAAATAATTTAATTAATTAATTAGAAATGAATTTCGGAATTAATTAAATTAAATTAAATGATTAATTTATATAAATTAATTAGCCACCTTAGTGGTGGCTATTAAAGGTATGGAATCATATCTTATATACAAGGTAGGTTTTAAATCAAATAAATCTAATAGATCAAATAATTAAATGCAAATTTCGTAACTAAAATAAATTAATTAATGTTATATATTTATTTTTTGATGATTTTATATAAGGAAATTAGTTGTATACAAATATTATGTACATATAATACAACTTACACATGTATAAATAAGGAAATAAATTTTAAATAATATTTTTTTTAAATTTATTATTTATATTATTTTTTACTTTATTTTTTATGAAATAAATATTAAAAATTATGTAAATTATGTAAAAAATAAATATAATAAATATACAAATAAGTACGTGGTTAAATGCACAAAACACCCAAGAAAACCTACTTTTCAACCGTAACTCCAAAAATTATGAAATCATAGTCATTTGAAAGATAATTTAATTTAGAGTATAATGGAAACAAGTTTGGTTCAATTTGAGTTTGTATGGAGCTGAAATTGGTATTTTAATTATCGTTTTGTGGCTTTTTCTGAGTGTGGTCATTTGGAATATGTACATTATTTTGCTTTGAAATTATTTTTATTATTTACAACACATTTTTATTTGAAATTTTATTTGCAAAAATAGTTAATTTGATGTCAATTTATGTACAAATAAAATAGTACAAGTTTTACACAAATATACAAGAAAAATATTTACAACATTTTTTGAATTTTTGAATGGAAGACCCTATTTCCCCCTACTTTATTCCTAGTCGATCAGGTCAATCTTGACCTTCTATCGGGGTTCGGGTCAGTCTGCATTTATTCCATAAATACATACTTTGTTTTTATTTTCTTTTTCTTTTCTTCTTTATTCCTTTCTTTAAGTACAAAAAGTGTTAAAAATGCATATTTAACAAATGCATGCAAAATGGTATTTTTTTGTAACTAGTGGATACTTATAGGTGTTTGATTATGGAAATGAAGCTAAAACAAAATAATAAAGGTGATGAATTGTGGATTCATCATTTCACAATACTTTACCTTTTCTAGTCCCTTAGCAAACACTTCTTTGGAAAATGAGTGAAAACAAAAATAAAGAAAAGAAAAAGGAAAGAAGTTAGAGCAATGTTGACTTTTAAACTTATCTTCATAAAAATGTAGTATGGAGATCTGTCGGACCTTTGGATTATTAGTGTGTCGGAACCATAATGGAAAATGAATTTAAAAACTAACAACCTCTAAGTTCCACAAGACACCTATTCAGGTCTCCTCAACAGTCAGATCAGAACAAGTCTACATACACAAATTCTTATGACTATGAATTCTTACTTGTACGGAGTAAGTAAAACATAGCTCCTCATCTCAAAAGTAGCAAAGAAACGGCCTCTCTCAACAAGGTAACTCAAATCCTCGAGGAGCGAGGATATTCCCTTTTAAGTTCAAGTACAACCAGCTTAAGAAGAGAAGATGGAGAAGAGAATGCATGGTAACCAGTATAGCTACCTCCATGAGTGCTTGTCCAAAGTGAGCTACGGTCTGAAAGAATCATGCATGTGTTGTTAAATATTCTACTTAGGCATATCAAGATGACATGTGAACATAGTCTTATGGACTCAATGAATTAAGTCACTAGGACCTGAAAAGTCTTAACTCCAATTCTTATAAGGTTCCTCTGAAATTAAGTGGATTAAGGTAAAACTAAGCTCCATTCTTCAAATTTATTCTAGACTTAGTTAAAATATCAAGACTATTCTGAAAAATGCACATGCCAATGCAAGAAATATGTACAATGCAAAGAAAGAAAACAAAATATTTTTGTTAAACAATTTTCAAAATTTTAACTTTTTCTGGATTTTTGAAAAATGATGCCATGCGGAAAGAATTTATTAATTTTTATGGAATTAGCTTTTAATATATACAACTATATACAATTTTCTATAAAGGTTAGGGACGAGATACCCATATTTACATAGTGATGAATTATTTATTTACAAGAATCATAAAAGGATTTACAACTTGAGTGATTTATACATCTATATATATATACAATTGAAATTTTTTTATTATTTTTTTATTCATTCATTTTTTAATTTTTTTTAAATTTTTGATATGTATATATTCTTCCAATTTATTTGAAAATCATTTTACAAATAGTTTTGAAAACTATGATCCAAAAATAATTTTTCACACAATTTTACAATCACTTACAATCATTTCAAAATAATTTTGCAAACATTTTTCAAACAGCTTATATAGATTTTGAAAATAATCATCAACCATTTTTCAAAGCATTTGCAAATAGTTTTACAAATTGATTTTATTTCACATAAAGAGAAAATTTTTACAAGCAACAATATTTTTACAAAGGTTGAAAATATTTTCAATATATCTCAAATAGTTTTCAAAAGATTTTTCAAATAGATTTTCAAACCATTTTCAAAATATTTTAACCCGACATATTATTCAGTATATAGAAAAAGAATTTTGAGGAAATATCTGCACCATTTATTAGTTTTTTTACAAGTATTTATACAGTATTTTAACCATATTAAAATTTGAAAGTACGAGTTATGGCTAAAGTATATATACAATATATACAACACCCTCTATACTTAGCTCGAACTATGTCCTCAAAGTGATCAAAGAGCTGCAAAGAAAGACATAACTCTTGCCAAGTATAGAAAAGTTAAAAGAATATAATACTACAATGACGAATAAAGAATATAATCAATAGAAGTCGGTGATCCCCCTATACTTAGGATCGAATAATCCTTAGTATAGAAGACTTTACACAAGGGGAAAACCGAGGATTAGAATGTACTGGTCCCCCCCCCATACTTAGGGTAAAATATCCCTATGTATAGGCAGCAAAATAGAGGTAATAAGAATCAAGTAGATAACCACATGTCTGACACCCCCCTATACTTAGGGTAAAGTACACCCTAATATAGCATAATCATGAGACGGAGATTGGGTGTTAGATAAAAGAATGTGCGATATGGACATCTGGATCTATACAACTGCAGGAGGAAGTGATAATGAGGCATGAGATGCAAATGATGAGAGTCAAAAACTGCATCTCATGCAAAATGAATAGGGGCAACATCGACGATCAGTGGATCATGATCTATATATGGCTTCAGGCGCTGACCGTTAACTCAGAAGGTGGATTCATATGACATCTCAGATATATCTATGCTGCCATTGTCATGCTCCTTCCAGACCAAGTATGGTCCCTTCCACTTGCTCTGCAACTTCCCGGGAAATAGTTTTAGCCTGGCATCGAATAACCATACTTTTTGATTCGGCTCAAACTGCTTATGACTAATGTGAGAATCATGCCATATCTTCACTCGCTCCTTATATTGTAGGCTACTCAAAAAGGTTGTGTCTCTAAGGTCCTCCAGGGCTGCCAATTCTACCTTTCTCTGATCTCCTACACCCTATGGATCCAAGAATATCTCAGTAACATCCTATAGTGACTTATGCTTCAGCTCAACTGGTAAGTGGCATGGCTTTCCATAAACGAGTCGGAACGGAAATGTACCCAATGGTGTCTTGAAGGATGTCCGATATGCCCACAAGACCGAGTCCAAAAGTTGTGACCAATCCCTTCGGTCTAGGCGGACTACCTTATGCAATATAATCTTAATCTCCCTGTTAGAAACCCCAACAAGACCATTTGTCTGTGGATGATAAGGAGTAGTAACTCGATGATCTAGGATGAACTCATTAGCAAGGACCCTTACCTTGTCGTTGATAAAATGAGTCCCCTTGTATGATATCAAAACTCTATGTACTCTAAACCGTGAAATTGTATATTTCCACAAGAATTTGCAAACAGCATTAGCATCTGCGGTTCAGGCGGGATGGCCTCAACCCAACGACTCACATAATCTACAACAAGCAAGATATACTCAAATCCCTGACTCTTAGGAAATGGGCCCATTAAATCGATGCCCCATGCATCAAAGTCCTCACAGAAGTGAATGGGATGCTTCGACATCATATCTCTCTGTCCACAAGTGCCTATTTTCTGATAGTCAGTACATCTCTTCACGAATTCATATGAATCCTTGAAGAGGGTAGGCCACCAAAGGTCGTATGGAAGCACCTTTTGTGTTGTCCTTCTCCCAGAATGACGTCCTCCTGCCTCAAGCTTGTGGCAATAGGTGAGGACTCTATACTTCTCTTCTTGAGGAATACACTGTCTCCAGATGTTATCCCCCCTTCATGATAAAGAGTGGAATTTTCCCAATGGTATGAGTTGGCCTTCGCAAGAAAAGTCTCAAGTTGTTGTCTGGGCCAATCTTGTAGAACTTTCCTTGTGACAAGGTAGTTCACAATATCGGCGTACCATGGAAGTGAGGTGATTGCAAGGATCACCTCATCTGGGAATGTCCCTATAATAGGTGTGATCTGATCCGAATCCTCAACCCTTCTCTGTCCAAGCATGGCCCCTACAGCAAAATCGGAGGCATCCATCATGATCTCGAATGGGAGAGACCAATCAGGCAGTTAAAGGACGTGAGCCTCAACATCTAGATTCTAAAGAGTCTCAAATGATGCAAGACACTTATCATCGACAAGGAACTCGATGTATTTTGTCAAAAAATCAGAAAGCGGTCGGGTAATCCTGCTAAAGTCTTATATGAACCGTCGGTAGAAACCGGCATGCCCTAGAAAAGACCTCAATTGTCATAAATTGGATGGTGGATTGAGTTTCATAAATGATACCCTCCTTGATCGGATCAACCTCCATGCCTCTGTTAAGGATGATTTGGCTAAGGTTTGTCCCCTGAGTCACCATGAAGTGACTCTTCTCGCAAGATAAGACTAAGTTGATCTCAATGCTGTGCAGAAGTACTCAGTCTTGGTAATTAAGACATGCATCAAAACTATCACCGTAGACTGAGAAATCATCCATGAAGACCTTTAAAAATTCACCAACCATGTTTGAGAAAATAGATAGCATGCACCTTTGGAATGTATCTGTGGCATTACATAATCCAAAGGACATCCGTCTAAAAGCATACGTCCCAAACAGACAAGTGAAAGTTGTTTTATCTTGGTCTTCGGGCGCTATGGCCACCTGGTTGTATCTTGCATACCCATCTAGAAAGCAGTAATAACTCTTCCCACCTAATCTCTCAATGATTTGATCTTTGAATGGTAGCGGGAAGTGGTCCTTCTTAGTGGCATGATTCAATCATATGTAGTCCACACAGACCCTCCAAGAAGTAGGTACTCAGGTAGCTATCTCCTCTCCAGATTCGCTCACAACTATGGTGATACCCATTTTCTTAGGTACCACATGCAATGGACTAACCCACTTGGAGTCCGAGATGGGGTAGATAAAATCAGCGCTCCACCACTTAGATATTTCCTTCATGACCACCTCTCGAAGACTCAGGTTCAGCCGTCACTGGAACTCACATGAGGGATTGGCATATTCTTCGAGATAAATGTGGTGGGAGCACAGGGTCGGACTTATCCTTTGGAGATTATCTACACTCCCTCTTATTGCCTTGCGGTTTCTTTCAAGAACCTCCATCAAACGAGATTCTTGGTCTTCAGTCAAATGTGTTGAGGTAATGACTGGGAACATACCTGGCTCACCCGCAACGAATCTATACTTCATTCTCTATTGTAAGGTCTTCAATTCTTGGCAAGTTGAAGCAGGTAAATCTAGCTTATGGAATGTCTGAGTGAATGCTACGAAATCTGTGTGTAAGAACTCTCACATTGATGGTAAATTGGACAAATATGGCTCTGCTGGTATATCTGTCACTGTAGTGGCTCATTTTCCATCCTAGCTATTGGCTCTATAGGCACCAGGCACGGTAAATATTCATTGAAGTCCTGCTAGTCAAAATCGATGTCTGTGTCTGAGGGATCTGAATCTGATGTGTATGAGACAAAATTGATTTCATTATCCTAACCATGATAAATAGCCTCTATTGTATCATGTTCCATGAGTGTGCTCTACGAACTCTCATCTGTCATGATCTGTGAATCTACATTGTCTGAAGATGTGATGCAGGATCTGCCCAAACTGTTTCATCATCTGTAATCACAACGTCACACTCCTGGTGGATGTCTAGCTCTACCTCTGTTATCTGCTCTGAATCATTCATCTGATATGAGCACTCTAAATCTTTAACTCAAGTCTCCTCGATCGTCTCTATTTGTACACTTTCACCCTCGATGCGAAAGTATACCTTCCCACTATCATGGTCGGACATCGTCTTGATTGTGGCCAAGAATGGTCGTCCTACGACGATTGGGGTATCTATCACTAATTCAGGGACCTCCATGTCCAATACAACAAATTCCACGAGGAATTTCATGCCCCGAATTGTGGTGAAAACATCCTTAAGTAATTCCTTTGGCCTCTTAACAGATTTATCAACAAATTGAAGGATCGTCCTGTGATGTCTAAGAGGGCCAAACTCGAATCGATCAAGTAAGGTAGCCGGAAGAAGGTTAATCGAAGAACAGTTGCTTAATGGGGTATGATCGAATTGCTGCTCATAAATGTGGCATGTGACATATGGAGCTCCTCCATCGGTTCTTTTGGCTTGCAGTTGATTCTAAATAGCAAAGCATGTGGCTCTAATCAGCACACGGATCTCTGCAGTACGATTCCTCTTCTTCCTATGTACAGCGGTCTTCTCTCTCAAGTGCTTTTGGAAGAGAGGGATGTGCTCTAGTGCCTCCTGTAGAGTCAACCGGATGTGGAATTTGTCGATCATTTACAGTACCGGTTAATCTTCGGCAGGCAGAATTTCTGATTTTATTAATTTTTTTGGTCAATTATATTTAGCAGTTCCAGTTTTAAACTTAGGTGATCACTTGATTAGTCCAATCACAAAGCACGCCTATCGTCCAGTCCCAATTTCCTTTTCATCCTAAGTTTGAAAAAAAGGGGGAAGGAGTCGAGAAAAGCTGGTGCAAGATAAAACTATGATGAATTGCCAAGTAGAGAAGACTTACAGTGATCCCTTCGCTTTTTCCATAGGATGCAAAATAGAATTTAAAACTGTATACTATATGCAATCCAAGTGATAAAAGCCACTCCTAGACAAGCAATTCTATTAGCGAGTGAAGCACATTTTGATTTTGTCTAGATCTGTGGTCTAAGTGTGTCTTTTAAGTGTGAAGTGTTGTCCTAAATTTTACGAGCAGAAGCAAGACCTAAAGTATACGTAAAAGCAATCCACATAGCATAAGGGGACACGTTTCCACTATACTTACATACACGAGAACCTAAACGGGAACAAAATGAAAAAATTCAAAAAATAGTGAAAATAAAGGAAAATTATAAGTCCGCACAATCACTCAAATTATTTACATGCAATTCCTCGGGTTGCTTGGCGAAGCGCCTTTGATTCCTCGTTTTCCTCGCATGAAAATAAATAGAGGTCAGATAAAGGATGAAACAAAATAGACGAAAATAAATGACAGAGAAATATTCACAAGAAAAGCCAGGAATCAGACTACCCGGGGATAGAAAATGAAAACTAAAAATTTCTCTAAAAATTAACCTAAGCCGTGCCTCCCTGGCAATGGCACCATTTTTGATGTCGTCTCGTCTACCCTTGTTAATTCGAGCGAGTAATCGATCCAATTAAATGTTAAGTTCGTCGCAGTCAGGTAATCGAGACTTCGTCAAAAAGACCACTCAGACTTAACAGATAATCAAGTTCAAGTGGCCGATTTATTTTACTTGGGCAAGCCCAAGGTCAAACTCAGGAACGCAGATGTCTCCGTAGGATATAAAGTTAATCTTGAGGTCTGATTTTTAGAAGAATATTTTTGGTCTTTTTATCCATTTTTATGCAAATGAAAATGCAAATTCAGGCCAAATTTGTAAGTTAAATCAAGAAATATAGCCAACAGAGATCTAAAATTAATGAAACTTGGCCAAATGATGGAATGCTATGAAACAAAGTGACTGCAATGTTTTGGAATTTTTAGACTCTATATGAATTTAATATGAATGAAACATGAATGCAGGGCAGTTTTTTCACAAAATTAATTTTTATAAATACCAAAGCACATTATTTCTAGATATAAAAATTATCCTAGATAGGTATAAGTAAGAGGGATCCAGGAAAATTAATAAACCTAAAAATCTATGTGAATTGGACCTATTTAAAATTTATTAGGCAAATTATTATTTGATTTATTTAGGCCTCGGGATGTGTGCAAACTAAATTATTTTTGGGCACAATGTAGAGTACCCTATCTTAGGTCTAATGTGATTTTATGGTGAATTTTAGAGCAACAATGAATTTAATATTAAATAAAAGGCATACCGTGGACAAAATATAGCAAATTTCACTAAAATGATATTATTAAATTCCAGATGGCTCACAAATATAAGACACGTGTCACACAAGAGAGAGGACAAGTTAAACTACAAATGCAAATTTTAAAATTTAAAAATAATGGAATATAGACACCCAAATATGCATGCAAAGACAGGGGCCAAAATGCAAATATAGAAAATAAATTTTCTTAAAATAAAACGTGCAGACATGGACTTAGGTGTAATTACCTATAATGCGGGGGTATGGATGTAAAATGTCCTCTGGAACACGTGCACCTCACGTGACGCGCCTGATAGGGACCAAAGTGCAATTTCCGAAACTTGTCGGTGACTTTGTGTAATTTACCTAGCCCTCACGTGACAGATACGTGAGGGGGCTAGGCTCAGACGGCGTTGAAGGCTTGGGAGAGGCTCGTATGGCTCTGGAGGTTCGGATCAGCCTCGGGTCAGCTTCGGTTACTCCGAGCCTAGGGTCGGGGAAGAGGCTCAGAGATTCCATGTGGCGAAGGTTTAGCCTCACGATCGAGGTCAATCCAACGGAGTGTGATGCGATTGACGTGGCGCGATCAAGGTCCGTCAGATCAAAGAGATCTAACGGTATGAATGCTGACAATGTTGCTTGCTGCAGATCTTGGGATGGTGACCTATCCAATAGTATCTGAAAGTCGAAGAAGAGGCGACGTGGCATGTCGAGATCCATTAGATCGGGAAGATCCAACGGATGCAGGCGCTGGTACACGTGTAGGGATGAGAACCATCAGATCAGGAAGATCCAACGGTACTTGGGAGTTGTCTTCTCAGGTCCCCTACCTCCTGCAGCAGACTTGTCGGGGCTCCGACGATGATGCTCCTGCTCTACCACCTTTGCCTGAGGTCGTGGAAGCTCGTCGGCGACTCCTGGAAGGCTCAAATCAATCATGGAAGTGTTAGGAGTCCACCGGAGGGTCTGGAGGCGGTTGGAGTCGATCGGAAACTGGTGGAGGCAAAGCTCAAAGAAGCTCCGGCATGAAGTTCACGGCGATGTGGGCGAGGGTTCTACGAGAGGTAGACGATGACTTCTCAGCCTTTAGATCTAGTGATCCAATTGCCAGAAGGTAGGCACGAGGAGACTGCCCAGATCAGATAGGAGCAGCGTTATTGAAGGGTGTAGAACACACCATGTGGAAGCATGGGGACGCGACGCTAAAGAACGGTGGAGATGAGATCTGGGACGATGATCCAAGGGTGACGATCTCCCAGGAATCGATGGCGGAGATATGATCGATGGATGGAGGATCGAGCGACACAAAGCTTGACACGTGGAGCTCTAAGGATGAGGTGCTAAAAGAAGTCCACGATTTCACCTGGGCTTTGATCGGATGGTCTGGCAGGGATTGAACGGTTGCGATCCGATCATTAGGTCTAAGATCCAATGGTCATGAGCTTGCCACGTGGGGTGCTAAGGTTATGGTGGAGACGTGCGGTTTGGATACGATATAGGGATCACTCAAACGGCTGAGAGATGATGAGGCATGGAAGGCCAGGATCTGAAGACGAAGAAGAAGATCCAAAGGCCAGGAGGCGAGGTGCGTAGCGGGTAATGGAGTGGCCGTGTGGTGCAACTAGAGGGCGCCACGTGGTGCAACCTGGTTGGTTGAAAATGAATGTGAGACAAGAGGGAGAAGATGGCCGAATTTGGAAAAACTCAAAACATGAAAGTTGTAGATCTCGATGAGATCTACAAGTTTCATGGTGACGAAAAACGGAAATGAGGTCAAATAAAGTACTAAAATACAAGGGTACAATTATACATACATATAGTATACAACGGGGGGCCGAAACCGAAGTTTGGCATACGAATCAGATTTAAATGCTCATTTTGAAGGTCTCTAAATGTGCATTAATTTAAAAGTGTGCAGGCCAATATCAGATATATGAGAGAGATATGTGCACTCTAAGGTCCATGGTCCTTAACTTGGTTTGGGGATTTATTGGCAATTATTCAAGTCAGCAATTTTTTTGGAATTTTTCTTGTATTATTTGTTAACAATATATACAATGTTAAGTGAATTTATGGAATTTATAGTTAGTGTAAAATATATAGATGAGTGATTTTTACATGTGAGGTAGGATTCCTATTTAGTGCATATGTGAGTGCTAAGATTCAAATGTTATCAATGCATGCATGAATGCTAATTATGCATTTTTTGTGCAAATATTCTCCTAATTACTCGAGACCAAGGCTCTATTTTCGACTTTAAGAATGATGAATCACATATTCATCAACTCCCTATACTTAAGCCTTGCTCGTCCCTGAGCAACTAAAATGAAATGCAAGAGTGAAATGATTTTTGGTTCCATACCAAGGTCATGAATAAAAGTTGAAAATGGAGCTTGACTCGACCTTTGGAATAATTGTGGTGGAACCTTATGGGGATTTGAACTTAAGACCTAACAGACTTCAAGTTCTACAAGTCTTCTATTCAAGACGTCTTAATAGTCAGGTCAGAACAAATCCTCAAACGCAAATTTATGATGACTATGATTCTTACTTGTACTGTGTAAGTGTAAAATAGCTCTCCGCATCGGAAATGGCTAAGAAGCAGCCTCCTCTAACAAGGTTACTCTAATTCCGTGATCCTTTAACTCTTTTCTCAAGGAGCGGGGTATTGCCTTGTAAGTTCAAGTGTGACCAGCTCAATAGGAGGAGGTGGAGAAAAGAATGGACGGTAGCCAGTGTAGCTACCTATCACATACTCTGACAGGTATTTTATTTTCACTCTGGCCTGACTTATTTTTTGGAGTTCTTGCATTTTTTCTTTTTTTCTTTTTTTTAACTATATACAAGGTGTAGCATGTACATCAGGAGTTTTTCCTCTTGATCCAGTAGACTATCCCTCTTTTGAAGCATTATTGCAACCCACAGCATCTTGTCCTTAGATGTCAATATCGCCAGACTAGGTTGAGATGCACTACCCTTCTTAGAGGAGGATGGATGTTTCCACCCGTGTGCTACTCCAAGCTAGAGTATTCTACCTCCTTACCACTACATCAATGAAGAGCTACGTGCATGGTGCTTGTCCAAGTTAGGTCATTGTCTATAAGAATCATGAGTTTCCACGAGATATTCTACTTAGACTAATCAAGAAGACATGTGAAAGAGACTTACGAACTCAAAGAATTAAGTCACTTGACCTGAGAAATCTTAACTCCGGTTCCTATAAGGTTCCTTTGAAATTAGATGGTTAAGGTCAAATCAAGTCCTTCCTCAACTTCTGCTCATAACTTGGTTCAGAACCCACTAGTTTTTCATTTTTCATATGCAAGATATGCAAATGAGTTGTAGATGACATGCTGTGAATGAAATGGAAGACTCTTTTTCTTTCTTTTTAAATGCAGAGATGATATGCAAGAGTGACTAAAAAGCCTTTGATTTATATATATATATATATATATATATATATATCAAAATATACAAGTATAGTACAAATATATGAGTATTTTACAAAAAAATCTCAATTTTTACCCACCCGAAATTATTGTATAGTATATACAAAAATACGTGAAAGTACGAGCTATGGATAAATTATATATGTAATATATACATGCCCCCCCTATACTTAGCGTGTGCTATGTCCTCGGAAAATAAAAAGCGAGGAAGAAGACTTAGCTCGTGTTAAGCGTAGGAGAACAAAAATGTGTAGAAGTCGTTCTGCCCCCCTATACTTAGGTTTTGGCAGCCTAAGTGTAGACAGAGATCAAAAACAGGATGGACTAGGTCAAGAGGGAAAGTGTAATAGTATATACATTATGGGCATCGGTTCCCCCTATACTTAGGCTCAGGTCAGCCTAAGTATAGGACAGGATTGAGTATGAGGACTAATTGGATTGGAGGATGTACAGTGAATAGTGTACGGATTCAGGTGACTCTTCCCCCATATACATAGGATCTGATGATGCTAAGTACAATCGTAGATGAAATATATAAAGCTGGGGTGAGTTATTAGAGTCGCAGGAGGGAAAGGATAATATACAGGAATGGTGGGTATATACAGGGATCGTGGTCTGAATCTTTTTGGATGCTGTTGATGGCGAGAGCTCACTACTACAAGGTCTCATGCACGGCTCCATGTTTATCTGATGAGTTTGTCATACGCATGAATACAATCTCCTCAACATGTACTAACTGTTCATTACGTTCGACGAAGTGCTTCAGCAGTTGTCCATTGTCTAGGAATGCCTATGCTCCATCTGTGAGATCTGAGATCTCTACGCATCCACTATCAAGCACATCATGGACTATGAATGGGCCCATCCACTTGGATTTCAGCTTTCCTTGGAACCTTCAGCCTCACATTGAACAACCATACCTTCTGTCCAGGAACAAAGGTCTTTCGTATGATATATCTATCATACCAACGCTTTACTTTGTCCTTGTACACCAAACTGTTGTCGTATGCTCGATTTTTGACTTCCACAAGCTCATTCAGACCCATCTCTCTCTGTTTCTGCCCTAGGTGCGTTTTTAGTTGACCTTCTTGATTGCTCATTCTGATTTGTGCACTAATTCTACGGGCAAATGGCACGATTTTCCAAATACCATCCTTAATGGGGAGGTTCCTAATGGTATCTTGTAAGATGTCCTATAAGCCTATAAGACTTGATCCAAGATCTAAGACCAGTCCTTCCTGTCTGGGCAGACAAGATTCTGCAATATGGTGTTCACCTCCCTATTCGACACCTTATCCATGCCATTGGTCTGTGGGTGGGAAGGAATAACAAAACGGTGTTCGATGTCGTAATCCTTCAAGATCTTCTTCACATCTATGTTTACGAAGTGGCTACCCCCATCTGATATCAACACTTTGGGGATCCCTAACCTAGAGATGATGTGATCTCTAATGAATTTACAAATAGTCCTGTTATCTATGGCTCGGGTTTGGATAGCCTCCACCCACCTTGACAGATAATCTACCACCAGAAGGATGTATTCGAATCCGTGGCTAACAGGGAATGGGCCCATGAAGTCGATTCCCCAGGCATCAAAGACATCACAAATGATGACATGCTGCATCGGCATCTCATCCTTGGAACCAACGGTTCCTCCCATTTGCTGGCATACTGGGCACGACTTCGCAAAGGTCATTTCATCGCGAAACAGAGTCCGTCAGTATAAGCCACTCTGAACTACCTTCCATGCGGTCCTCTTCCCTCTGCCTCTAGGTTGTGGCATAAAGTAAGTACACTTTGATATTCCTCTTGAGGAATACACTGTCTCCAGACACAATCCGGTCCTTCAAAGAAAAGGATCGGATCCTCCCAGTGGTAATGTCTCGAATCCGACTTCAATCAGTCTATGTGGCTCTTGGGCCAATCTTCAGGAACTTTCTTGGAGACAAGATAGTATTGGTGTACCATGGTAGTAAGTCGACAACAAAAATCAACTCATCAAAGAAGGAGTCTCAAATCAGTGTATCATCAAAAGCATTAAGATCCTCGAGACGGGAGAGGTGATCAACTACTATGCTTTCCAGAATCCACCTAAGAAGACGCGCCTTTGCATCCTTCTTTACCATTAAGTATCGTAGCGTTGTATGATCAGTGAACACAATCACCTTGGATCCAATTAAGTGAGATCTGAACTTATCCAAGATGAACACTACTGCAAGAATCTCCTTTTCTGTAATTTTATAGTTACGTTGAGCAGTATCGAGCACTTTGCTTGCGTAGTGTAAGGCGAACAGGACGCCATCCCTCCTCTGTCCTAACACAGCCCCAACAGTAAAGTCTGAGGCATCCGTCATGATCTCAAAAGGAAGAGATCAATCTGGGGCTTGTAGGATCGGGGCATCCATGATCATCCTTTGTAATTGCTTGAAGGCTTCAAGACATCTGTGATCAACAATGAACTCCATGTCCTTTCTTAAAAGCTTAGTTAGCGATCGAGCAATCTTAGAGAAATCCTTGATAAATCTTCGATAAAATCTAACATGCCCGAGGAATGACCGCAACTGTTTCACGTTGGTTGGTGGCTGGAATCATCTGATCACATCCACCTTGGTAGGGTCAACCTCCATTCCTCTCTTGGAGATGACGTGTCCCAACACAATGCCCTTCATCACCATGAAGTGACTTTCCTCCCACGAGAGCACCAGAATGACCACACAACACCGCTTGAGGACTCGGTCTAGATTCCTAAGATAGGAATCGAAGGAATTGCTATGGACCGAGAAGTCATCCATGAAGACTTCCAAGAATTCACCGACCATTTTGGCGAATACAACAATCATGCACCTTTGAAAAGTACCTGCAACAGGGCATGCGCCTGAAAGCATAGGTACCAAAGGGGCATGTGAACGCGGTTTTCTCCTGATCCTCAGAAGCAATGGCTACTTGCTCGAGAACTCGTTTAAGAAACAGAATAATTCATTCCCCGCTAATCTCTCTAAGATCTGATCAATGAATGGTAGGGGGAAATGATCCTTCTTCGTTGTGACATTTAGGCGTCTATAAACCACACAGATGCACCACAACGTGTGTACTCATGTCACGATCTCCTCTCCTTCCTCATTGGTGGTCGTCTAAATTCCCAACCTTTTCGGGACAACATGGATTGGTGCCACCCATTTAGAATTGGAGATGGGATAAATAAATCTCGTATCACACCTTTTTTTGGTCCTTCTTCAAGACCTATCGTAAATTTGGATTCAACCTACGTTGAAATTCACGAGAGGGTTTAGCCTCATTTACTAAGTAGATATGTGCAAACACAGAGCGTGATTAATCCCATGGAGATTGAAAATATTCCAGCCTATCGCATTGCGGTTTTTCTCCAGGATCTCTAGCAAGCGAGATTTCTGCTCCTCGGTCAATCGCAAGTTGATGATGACCGAGTATTTCTTCTCATGTCCCGCAAGGAAGCCATATTTCAGTGTTGTGGGTAAAGGTTTGAGATCATGTAAGGTGTGATCATCAAGGAAGTCTTGGAATTTGGTTTTGTGCTGGTAGTTGTTGGATCTGTCTTTGAAACTGCTGCCACCAACTCATTCAACTCTAGAGTCGGATCATCAAAGGTTTCCATGCGATCAGCTAAAGCCATGTCCAACTCATCATCCTCATCTTCTGATTGTCCTAGAGAGGGAAGGACTGACATGCCCAGCTGGGCCTCTACATCATCGAAGATGTAGGGTGATGCAATTTTCTGTTGTACTCGTTCCTAAGGGTCTTGCAAACTGACTCATGCAAAGGATTTTCTCCGGAGGAGAGGGACTCATCAGTGTTGGCTGGGTTCTGTCTCCATGGCCCAACTGTGTCTAAATGAATACAATCTGCTTCAGACGAAGAGTACTCGGTGATGGATTCTGAATCCGGCCTTTTCCACCTGATCTATTTCATCTCAAGTTCCTCATCCCCACCTGGAGTTTGGAACAGAATCTTCCCGATGTTGTAATCAAATAAGGATATGTTGTTATGAAAAAGGGCCTTCCTAATATGATCTAGGAATCTCTCTAATTTCGAGGGGTCTTCATATCACGGACTTTAAAGTCCACCATGTACTCCTGAACCTCGACTTTGATGGTAATGTTCCTCAATTCTCCGTGGGACCTCTTAGTGGATTTTTCTACAAACTAGAGTAGTGCTCTAGATTTCCTAAGAGGTCCGAGATTAAGCCGCTGGTAGAGAGTTGTAGGCATCAAGTTAATTGAGGAGTCGTTATCAAGGAGACTACGTGCAAACGCAGTGTCATCGACATGACTCACCACATAACGTGCACCCATGTCTCTTCATTTCCTCCGAAACACATTCTTTATTGCGCAAGTACTGGCTACTAATAGAATGTGTTTCTCAACACGACTTTTGGACTTCCTGCTAACCCTAGTAGGTGTGCATCTCACCTAAAGGTACTTCTGGAATGCAAGTGTCATTTCCACATACTTGTCAAAAGGGATTGTGACCTTGATGTATTTGTTACAGAATTCTGCCATCTCAAGTCATCTTTTTGTATTTTTTTGGTTTTCGTCTTTCCACCCGTGTAAGCTCGGTGGAAAAGAATTATTGATGATAACTCAGATTCTAAAACTGAAAGATTTTCATTAAACTGAGGAACGGAATTTTGTACATGACTCTGACACTGATACTGACTCGGACTCTGAATCTGACTAAAAGAAAATTTCTATTGCGAAACCGGAGATACGTCTTCCGCGACTGTTGGGACATCCTCCTCAGATGGAGGTACGGGCTCCTCATCGATCTCACCGGACTCAGTGCGGGTGTTGTTCTTCTTCTTTTTGAGGACTTAGAGGTCCTCTTTTTCTGCCGGTCGTGGTGCTGGTTCTGTTCCTCTACCTCCAAGTTCTCCTCATGTGGAGACTTGGAGGCATCTTCCTCTAGTGCCTATGCCCGATCAGGTACAATCACGGTCCTTTCGCTCCTGAGGGACATATTATTAACATTATCGTATGAAAGGATATCATGTTCAGATAAAGAGTTATCTGAATAGTATACCTGATCTCGAGGTCGGTCCTGACCCTTATTCAAGCTATTTGGGTTAGCATGAACCTGGGTAGGAATTGCGGTCCTTGGTGCCATTTGTTGATCCTGGTTGCGTGAAACGCGGTTCAGATCAGTCCTGATATCCATATAATCATTCTGCATCTTCTAGACATTATAAGTCAGGGTTTGGATCGCCAAGGTGAGGGACTCCAATTTGCTTGTGGGCTGGGCTTGCTGCTGCTGACTAGAGGATTTGTTCCTATATTGGCCATGTTGGCCATGTTAGTACTGCTGCTAATGGGAAGGTGGTGGAGGGACATGCTGGCCGAATGGAAAGTGCGTTGCTGCTGGTGCTGCTGAGGTTGATACCTTTGTCTAGGCCAGGACTACACGAAGCACGGTGCAGGGACGGAGCTGGTTTCCTAGTAAGCTAGGGAAGGTCGGTGAGGGTGACTGTTCCCTATCCTCGATTGTCTACCGACAGGGTCATGGTTGTACCACAGCTCGTTGATCTCGAACACCTGCGGAGGCTCCTCGTATCCTGTCTCCGCTTGTGAGGGTGTGTTATGCTCCTGCTGAGTATACTGCTACTCCTCTTGTTGGAAATGCGAGCCCACGGCGAGCCATTATGCAATAAATGTTATTGCACATATCATTCCCTGATCTGAAATGAAGAATGAATAATTTGTATAATAGGTCCCTTAGTACAATTAGGGTTATGTACCATGGCCATCTTAATAATCATACAGCTGTTGATTCAACTATTGAATCATAGAGGTTGGTGCTTGGATGAATATCTAAAGAGTTAGATTGAGGACTCATCAAGCACCGTCAAATGATTACTAAGAGATGATCTCCAGCCTGAGTAGGAGATGGCAATCCTATCTCTGAAGGCTGATATCTGACCAACCTCTTGATGCAGGTCCTCTGCATAGGAATAGAGATTCGGAGGTGTCAGATTAGTTAGGTCAAAGAGTTGACTTAACGAGATCGAGATAACCAAAGTCCTATATCATATGCTGTCATGATATAGGCACACATCCTCTGACCGGAGACAGATGTGTTACTATATGTCTGAGTGTGTACATTTGGCAGACCAATAGGTTGATGACCTAATCAAGGTCTATACACCGGCGCGCTGGTGTGCATATAAGGGCATATGAGTAATACGATCTCTCAAAGGGATCATACAGGTTCAGTTACTGAACCGGAAGACATGAGCTCACTCATGAGATATTGGGATGAATCAAATTCCATGCGCATGGTCGTCTCGCTTTGGAAGCTTGACTGAATTTGTAGGTTTGATATATACTTTTAGTATATGATCAAGACCTAGGTATGATATACACTTTTGGAAAGTGTATGATCGATACCAACTCCCAATGATCGAATGAGAAACTTACTGATAAAACCATGAAGTAGACAGTATAAAGTTGATCTGATACTTCGGGTTTAGTCTGAGTCTTCCAGTATGCAGGATGTGCAGGTATTGGGAATACCTGAGGGTGATTTGATCATAAACGATTGTATAACCATGACGCTTCCATTCCTAGGGAGTGATGAAACGGGTCTGGATTTTAGTGACTCCTCTCAGTAGAGAAGTGATCTGATCTTGGTCCAAGTGTTGGACATTGATCTGAATGTGATTCAGATACAATGAGAAGATTAGATTTACGGTCTTGAATTAATCAAGCATCTATGGGAGGCCCGCGATCTGGATTTGAGATATGATCTCAATATCCATGTCACTATACGTGGAACAATACAATCGCCCTGTCCTTATCTCCAAGTATCTGAGGAGAAATAGCATTGTTCTTAAATGGTTTAAGAACAATTCCATAAGATCTAAGCAAAGAGAATTTGATAATTAAAAGTGTTTTAATTATCATGATGTATGAGAAATTATCCAATATGATTAAATGTGATTTAATTAGTTTGGATAAGAATAATGTGGATAGAGATATCCAATTATTCATAATATATTATAAATATGATTTATAATGTATTAGAGAGAGTTAATTATAATTTATATGTGTTGATTAATTATGATGTGTATTGGATACACATTGTGTAATTAATTAACAATATGAATTACATGTTGTTTTGGGTTGTGAATATGATTCACAATTTTTTCCATGGCAAGATTGCAATATTCTCAAAGATAATTGTGAATTATTTTTGAAGAATAAAACCCAAATAAATTTGGTGCAAATAAATAAGAGAGAATTCATGGAGATATGCAATCTCATGGATTTCCATGAGATTGCAATCTCCATGCAATCTCATGGGCGGCACACCTTTCCTATATGGAAAGGGTGTGCGCCCACTTGGAAGGCACATGGAGATGAAATCTCCATGTGTCTTCTCTCCTTATTTGTTGGGTTGATTTAGGAATGAATTATATTTGATTTTGTCAAATATATTTTAACCTAAATTTGTTGCTTTTGACAACAACAATCTTAGCCATTGGATGAACATAAATCAATCTCATCCATTGATTCTATGTGTCCCATAGATTGAGATCCATGGATCCCAAAACCCTATAAATAGAGAGGCATACTTGGCTCTCTCTTTACACATGCTATTGTAGCACAAACTCTCTCTCTCTCTCTCTTTCTCATATACACGACAGCCCTCTCTCCCTCTCTTCTTGGTGGCCGTCCACCTTGGTGGAGAGAAACGTCGTCGCCCGCGCCATCGTGCTGCCGCTTCGACTCTCTGCGGTTCTTTGTCTTCTTGGAGTGCTTCACTCACGAAGGAGACGTTTGATCTCGTGTGACGAGATCAGGAGCAACCGCGCTTGGATCAACTTGGATTGCGAGGACACCGCGACTCATCTCCGCGCTCGCAAGCCGTTACTCCGACGATCGGACTTGAGACAGGAGGTCTCTTTTCGTAGAGACTTGATCAACCACGCTTCAAGAGGTATTGCATTATACTTGATGTGGTTATAGATGAAACGATTTGAGAATGGTTCTCGGATCATGTGGTTTCATCGGTTTAAAATTTTTTAAATTCCGCTGCACCGAACAACTAGTACGACTAGTCGTTCTTCGTCGTATTCGATACGACGATCACGCTTCCGTGATGCGCTTGAGGATTTCCCCATATCCTTCAAGTGGTATCAGAGCCTTAGGTCGACGGTTTCGAATATGATTCGAAAAACCGAGGACGACTTGGGTTCGTTACGGTCGCGAAAGTTTTTTATCGCATTTGATTTCGCAGATCTGTTTAGTAAATAAATTCGGCACTGTTTAAATTGTTTAAACACGAATTTAATACTTGGATTTTGTTCCCCATTAAATAAGTAAACCATAGGAACTGAGTTTACGTAAATCGGATTTCGTATGCTCTAGATATGGTTGTTTTAATGAACATGTATACACTGTTGCGGGAACTGTAGATCTGAACGTGATTAAAATGTTAATTACTGTTTAGTCTTGCCTCGAAATGTGTGTAACATCACTTGTGTTCTGTCCTAAATCAAATTAGCAATCTATGAAAATTGATTTTGTCTAATTTGGATTTAATATGATTGAGATATGCTAATTTTAGTAAGAAGGGGTCACTGCTGAAATTACAGTCCTAATCTAGAACCAAGTGATTGTCAATTAGTGAAATTAATTGTTAATTTCGTGAAATAATCATGAAAAATATTTGTGAAATATTTGAAGATGATTATTTACATAATTGACTTGGCCTCATCCAATTAATTGATTAGATTTGATCTAAATCTTAATTGGAAACACATTCATCAAACTTAATGTTTGATTGGTGATTGTCATTTAATCATTTAGTGAAATTAAATTGTTTAATTTCCTAGAATAATTGTGCATAAATATTTGTGAAATATTTGATGATAATTATTCCCTTAAATGACATTGCCTTAACCAATAATTGATTAAGATGTGATCTAAATCATAATTGGAAACCACAATCTTTCAAACTTGATGCTTGAATAGGATTTGGGAATTTGTCTAGCAAATTTCCTTATAATCAAAAATGTTTTGATTATTACTATATGGTACAATTTCGGTTGTATAACCGATGATCATCTCAAGTACAAATTAATCAATTTGGCATTATCCTTTCCCGAGGCGGATATGGTGCCTAGTCGGAGAGCATTGGGGTTGCGGGTTGCAACGTATGTGGTCCGTCCCACTCTCGTCGGTACTGGCCATGACAGCGGGTAGGGCCGGGATAATGTCCGAGGGATTAAGATGTATTTTTCTAATTATTAAAATTCGAATTAATACGTATTTTGAGATATTACCATATATGTATTCAAGTTAAATAATCAAGTTTGATTGATTGAATTGGATTGATAATTAATTTAATATGATTAAATTGATTATGTCCAATTGAAATACTCTAATATGATTAGAGCTAATAATTCCCTTGGAAGAATTAATTATGTGAATGTGATTCACGATAATTAATTAAAATTTGAATATGATATGGAGGATCACATAAGTGACATCCATGGTCTCCCGTCAAGGCGGAGGGTTCCGTCGCCAGGGATTGCATGTGGGAGACGCCTGTCCGAAGTGACAGCTCCTGTATGCAAGTGCATCTGGATCGGGCTCGTCGCTTCTCGAAAGAGTAAGGACGTATGCGTAGTGACCCCAGTATCGGGTCCTCATATTATTGGGGCGATATTGGATTGCGCATAGCGAGTTGTATTCCTGTTGACGGTTGGTTCAATTAATGACGGGTCAACATCACCTTAGGGGTGGTGGGCCCGGGTGTTAAAGACCGAATTGGGAGATGCAAGTTGGACTTGCAAGGCGGAATGTGTTCCCGCTTCTTTTTATCCGAGTTGTAGGTTCTCATATTATTGGGATGCAACAAAGATAAGGAAGGAGATCCCAGATCATGCTTGAGATATAATGGTAAGTATATCTCTTACATTGAAAGTGATTAAGGGAATGAACTTTCAATGTTGACATGGCAAGACAACTTTGATATAAAAAATTCCTAAATCAAAGTAAAATATGTATATATAAATACATACATCTATGCAAATTTCTTATTTCAAATAATCCTTCATTAAAACCACTCAATGAAATCCTCAATAGTAACCAGTGAAATATCTTGGATTGGACTCATGATCCAGATATTGTACTTGCAATTGAACACATAATGTATGTGGTTGCAATATGCAAGTCTCCTCATACTAATGAGGAATGACAATTAAATAGATAATAGGACTACAACCCTAGGGTTTGTATGTCTCTATAGTCTTGATCTCATTGGATGTACTTTGGAAGTAACATGTCGATGATGATCGCAATTGTCAAATAATCCTTATAAAATCAATGAAGATATTTTGGCATACATATATGTGCTCTTGACATTTAATCATGAGTGACATGGTTCTCTGCATCATGCAGAATGGTAGCTCTATAAGAGATGATGTATTCAAATTGTTTGAGTACCTACCTGAACCTATGTTTTATGAGTTTAGATGGATGTAGATGATGAGTGTCATTATTCTACTGTCTATACTCTAGTCATTCATGAAGCTTCATAGTATTCATATTGTGTGAATTTAATGAAGCATAAATAAATGTTGAAATACTCTTATTTTGAATTTTTTTTGAATTTATTGTAAGAGATCCTTAATCTTAAGCAATGGTTGCTTATAGATAAAGTGAGAGCAATGGAAGCATGGGTTGGACCCAAGAAAGAAGGAAAGTCAAAGAGTTGACTGGACTTCTGTAACTTCCATATGACATCCAAAGAGTTGGATGAATGCCAATACTGCAATAAGTTGATGTGTTGATAGTATGACTATCAAGTCTGTCTAGAATCCTTAGAAAAGGACTCGGATGGAGCATCAGAGTAATCTACATAAATCATTGATATTGACTTACTTATTGAATAAGATAAAGTCAAAATAATTGTATCTCAATCTTCTGATGACATTCGCAATGGGTTGCATATGTTTTAGAAGACTGGAAAATTTGATCTTAAAGGTTTATAGTTGTCCACGTGAATATTGATGCAATTGTTGCAACAATCTCTGTTGGATTAATAGACTTGTTAATTTCAGTGGGAGAGCCCTTAGTCTTAGAGAATGTCTCTATGACCTAGATATAAGAATACACTCATTGTTTATTTCTAAATGTTGGAAATAAACATGAATTCTGGAATGGACCTATCATAAAGAGTTATGATGAAGATATTTCAGAAAGTAATCTAAAATCTAGTGGACTCCACTAAATTAGAAAATTAATGAATGGTTCATTAATATTTCTAAATACTGAAATTAAAACCTTTATAAGATCAATAGGAGGATGAAGATCATTTGACAATGATCTAGCATCGAGCCTTGGACATTTGTCTATCGATTTGATCAATAGACTAGTAAGAGATGAAACTTTAGAATGTCTAAAATTTCAAAACTTACATACTTATGAATATTGTATTCAAAGTAAAATGTCTAATACACCCTTCTTCGGGAATGGTGTAAGATGCCAAGGTATTCAGGATCTCATACATATTGATGTATGTGGATCATCTATATCATAGTAAACATTGTGGATATGTGATATCTATTGATGATTATGTATGATATGAGATTTCTTCTCTTCATCTAAGAAACCTTTGAAATGTTCAAAGATTTCATTAATTTTGGTTTAGAACCAAAGTTTGAAGGAAGATAAAATGAATTTGATCAAATCTAGGTAGCAAGTACCTACTAGATAAATTCGAAGAATACCTTACGGAGATATGAATATCATTTCTATCTCAATCCTCCTAACACACCTTAACTCAATAGAGTTATAGGTAGATACAATTGGATCATGTGTGACATGATCTTATCAATGTTGAATTTTAGCATAATTATCCCTTAGTTTCCAGGTATATATGTGTAGTAGAGACTACAATGTATATCCTTAATAAGGTTCCATGTATCTTGGAATCTAGCACTTGAGAGTGCTGCTTCATTAGGAAAATAAAGGATGGTATTGGATACCTACTTTATGACCTTGAGATTCTTAAAATATCTCATCTCCGAGAATGTGATTCTTAGAGGTTGAGACTCTTGAGAATCAAGATGAAAATGAAGTATAGGAACTCATTTTCTTTGAGAAGATAATGAGACTCCTGAAATTGGAAACTAAAAGGACAATTAAAGATGAAACACTAATACCTCTTCAAATGAGTTTGAGGATGGATTCCATGTGTTAGAGAAATATGACAATGATCGAACTTCATGTGATGAAGCTTCTGAAGATCATAGCATGGATAGATGGATAGCAATAAAAGTCTAATGTAGACTTCATATACAAGTGTTGTATATGGACCCTCGAGGATCCACCTATATGGGTAAGACCTGTAAAAGGTGTAAATGGATCTTCAAGAGACAGGGAACCTGATGAGAAGGTAGAGACCTTCAAAGCACGGTTTGTAGCCATGAGCTACACACTGGAAGAGAAGACATTGCTTGCAATGAGACTTGTTTTTCGGTGACCATGCTTAAAACCATCAGAATATTACTAACCTTAGCTACACAACTTGACTATTGCATCTTCAATATGTAAGTCAATATTGCATTCCTCTACGAATACCTCTTTGAGGATATTCACATGAAGTAGCCCCAGGGCTTCATGGTTGAGGAAAGCAAGGTGTGCAAGCTAAGGAATCCATCTATGGACTCAGATAAGCTTCTTAAAGTTGGATCATAAGATTTGATGAAATTATAAATGTTATGATTTCAGATAGAATCTTGATAAACCATATGAAGCTTAGTGGGAGTGCTTTTGTGTTCATCGTGCTAAATGTAGATGATATCCTAATCATTTAAAAATGATATAAGGATAATAATTAGTGTTTTATAATCTGGTTGTTCCATAACTTGAAATAAGATTTCAAAGATGCCTCTCAGATCTTAGCTCTGAAGTTGTTCAGAAGCAAAGAGAAGAGGATAATGGGACTGTCACATTTGTAGTACACCTTGGACATATTCTATTCATAGAGATTCCAAGAGAGGCTTCCAACCCTTAAGATATGGTACTGACCTATCTAAAGGGATAGCACCTCAAAGAGTTGAGGAAGTGAATGCTAGTACTGCTTGCCCTTGGGCATCAGTTCTGAGAAGCCATGTGTGTGCTAGATGTGTACAAAAGCCAGATGGCTGCTATACAGTGGGAGTAGTAAACTGTTACTAATCCTACTATGGAAATAAAACACTTGGTTGCAGTAATAACAACAAAATCTTCATAGATGACAAGATTTTTTGAGATAGTGATCTCAAAGTCTTATCTTCAAAAGTTTAAGACTTTATAGATAGTGATCTAAAAAGGTCTTAACTAAAGATACCTTAGGAGATAGAGATCTCCAGAAATAAGGATATTCTTATAAGGATTATGGAAATACTGGTTATGATAATTGTTAAGCTGTAGTGTCAAGGACACTATAACTAACAAGATTGAGTATTAGTTGCATAAGATGCAACATTCGCATTGGATGCGAGCACTGTTACTGGGGATATGCAAGTGCCGTAAAAGGACTTGGCGTAGTCTCGCGGGAACAGAGTGACTGATCAGCTTACCTAGCTATTTTCTAAATAGCCTATGATTGTCACATGAGTGTGAGTTTAAATGATTAGTCCATTAATGGCTCTTTGGGCTAGTGGGAGATTGTTGGAAATGCGAGCCCACGGCGAGCCATTATGCAATGAATGTTATTGCACATATCATTCCCTGATCTGAAATGAAGAATGAATAATTTGTATAATAGGTCCCTTAGTACAATTAGGGTTATGTACCATGGCCATCTTAATAATCATACAGCTGTTGATTCAACTATTGAATCATAGAGGTTGGTGCTTGGATGAATATCTAAAGAGTTAGATTGAGGACTCATCAAGCACCGTCAAATGATTACTAAGAGATGATCTCCAGCCTGAGTAGGAGATGGCAATCCTATCTCTGAAGGTTGATATCTGACCGACCTCTTGATGCAGGTCCTCTGCATAGGAATAGAGATTCGGAGGTGTCAGATTAGTTAGGTCAAAGAGTTGACTTAACGAGATCGAGATAACCAAAGTCCTATATCATATGCTGTCATGATATAGGCACGCATCCTCTGACCGGAGACAGATGTGTTACTATATGTCTGAGTGTGTACATTTGGCAGACCAATAGGTTGATGACCTAATCAAGGTCTATACACCGGCGCGCTGGTGTGCATATAAGGGCATTTGAGTAATACGATCTCTCAAAGGGATCATACAGGTTCAGTTACTGAACCGGAAGACATGAGCTCACTCATGAGATATTGGGATGAATCAAATTCCATGCGCATGGTCGTCTCGCTTTGGAAGCTTGACTGAATTTGTAGGTTTGATATATACTTTTAGTATATGATCAAGACCTAGGTATGATATACACTTTTCGAAAGTGTATGATCGATACCAACTCCCAATGATCGAATGAGAAACTTACTGATAAAACCATGAAGTAGACAGTATAAAGTTGATCCGATACTTCGGGTTTAGTCTGAGTCTTCCAGTATGCAGGATGTGCAGGTATTGGGAATACCTGAGGGTGATTTGATCATAAACGATTGTATAACCATGACGCTTCCATTCCTAGGGAGTGATGAAACGGGTCTGGATTTTAGTGACTCCTCTCAGTAGAGAAGTGATCTGATCTTGGTCCAAGTGTTGGACATTGATCTGAATGTGATTCAGATACAATGAGAAGATTAGATTTACGGTCTTGATTTAATCAAGCATCTATGGGAGGCCCGCGATCTGGATTTGAGATATGATCTCAATATCCATGTCACTATACGTGGAACAATACAATCGCCCTGTCCTTATCTCCAAGTATCTGAGGAGAAATAGCATTGTTCTTAAATGGTTTAAGAACAATTCCATAAGATCTAAGCAAAGAGAATTTGATAATTAAAAGTGTTTTAATTATCATGATGTATGAGAAATTATCCAATATGATTAAATGTGATTTAATTAGTTTGGATAAGAATAATGTGGATAGAGATATCCAATTATTCATAATATATTATAAATATGATTTATAATGTATTAGAGAGAGTTAATTATAATTTATATGTGTTGATTAATTATGATGTGTATTGGATACACATTGTGTAATTAATTAACAATATGAATTACATGTTGTTTTGGGTTGTGAATATGATTCACAATTTTTTCCATGGCAAGATTGCAATATTCTCAAAGATAATTGTGAATTATTTTTGAATAATAAAACCCAAATAAATTTGGTGCAAATAAATAAGAGAGATTTCATGGAGATATGCAATCTCATGGATTTCCATGAGATTGCAATCTCCATGCAATCTCATGGGCGGCACACCTTTCCTATATGGAAAGGGTGTGCGCCCACTTGGAAGGCACATGGAGATGAAATCTCCATGTGTCTTCTCTCCTTATTTGTTGGGTTGATTTAGGAATGAATTATATTTGATTTTGTCAAATATATTTTAACCTAAATTTGTTGCTTTTGACAACAACAATCTTAGCCATTGGATGAACATAAATCAATCTCATCCATTGATTCTATGTGTCCCATGGATTGAGATCCATGGATCCCAAAACCCTATAAATAGAGAGGCATACTTGGCTCTCTCTTTACACATGCTATTGTAGCACAAACTCTCTCTCTCTCTCTCTTTCTCATATACACGACAGCCCTCTCTCCCTCTCTTCTTGGTGGCCGTCCACCTTGGTGGAGAGAAACGTCGTCGCTCGCGCCATCGTGCTGCCGCTTCGACTCTCTGCGGTTCTTTGTCTTCTTGGAGTGCTTCACTCACGAAGGAGACGTTTGATCTCGTGTGACGAGATCAGGAGCAACCACGCTTGGATCAACTTGGATTGCGAGGACACCGCGACTCATCTCCGCGCTCGCAAGCTGTTACTCCGACGATCGGACTTGAGACAGGAGGTCTCTTTTCGTAGAGACTTGATCAACCACGCTTCAAGAGGTATTGCATTATACTTGATGTGGTTATAGATGAAACGATTTGAGAATGGTTCTCGGATCATGTAAATTCATCGGTTTAAAATTTTTTAAATTCCGCTGCACCGAACAACTAGTACGACTAGTCGTTCTTCGTCGTATTCGATACGACGATCACGCTTCCGTGATGCGCTTGAGGATTTCCCCATATCCTTCACCTCTACCCTGCTGCTCTGAGACCCTTGTACCTGCTCTTGTACAAGATGGACTCGGTGTATAGGTAATGGTGGTGCAGAAGGGGTGGGTAGTCGTATCTTGGCTACCTTCTCAGTCAATTCCTCCACTTTTTTCGGCAGTCGCGAAAGTGCCTCAAGGTCAGTGACCCTCTTGTGAATTTACTCAACCATGGTTAACTTGTCAGCTATTATCCCCATGCTAGGGATGAGGTCCTCTATCAGATCGGCTACAGTCCTCCTAGTTGTCTCATTGGATAGGCTTGAGCGAGACAACTGATAGGCTCTGATGGCCTGATATCTTCCTATGTTCGCCATCTGCTCCAAGATCTTCCATACAACATCTTCTTTTTTGTTCATATAGCTTCCTCCACATGCGGCACTCACTAACCCCTGCATCTACGGGGTCATGCCATAGAACAAGGTCTGGACTAAGATCGCTTTTGTAATGATATGGCAAGGGCATTTCTGCGTTAGGTCATTAAATATATCCCAGACTTACTGGAATGGTTCATTTGGTCCTTGAGAAAAACTTGCAATCTTGGTTCTCATTTGATTAGTCCTACTGAGTGGGTAGAACTTCTTCAAGAATAGGTCCTTGAACTGCATCCAGGTCAGACATCTCACCCTGAGATTTTTCAACCAATGAGCGGCCTTATCTCTTAAGGCAAACAGGGTGGCCTTCAGCTTGATGTAGTCTTGCCCAATCCTAGGGTGACTAAGGTTGTTGCAAATCAGCTCGAAGTCTCTAAGGAAGGCATATGGTTCTTCTTCAGCAGCATGCTCAAAAAGTGGGGCTTCAGCTCGAACGCTTCAAGGGGGACCTCAAGTACTAGCCAGCTATGTATTTCATTCATCGCGGGATTGTAGGCGTCTACATGGGTCGGTCAATTCCTTCAGCCTTGATCACATGTCCCATCCTAGCCATCAGTTCTGCATTCAGTTTCTCGGCTCTTGCTAGTCAGGCCAGCACATGGAGCATAGGATCCTCTCCGTGTTCCTCCTCATTAGGGTTTTTCTTCGGCATTTTGTCCTCTTTTCATGGGTGAAGAAGATGGTCTAGGTTAGAGGACATATCAAAGAAGACATTCTCACTGAGGTGATGGTCTTCCTCTATGAGATTAGAGGAAAGAAAAGGGATGGTTTGAGGGTAACCACCCTGGGAGTGATGGATCCCGAACTCAAGAAGGTTATGAGCTCGGGTTGATCCAAGTTGCGCTTGGGCCGGTGAAGACAAACTTCGTGAGGGGCTCAAAGAAATATTTGCGAAGTGGGATTAGATACCCCCCCAGTCAGACACCTTGGATGGCGAGAAGAAGAATCGGGAGTATATGATACGATTTTATTCCTACCTGAAGCAAGCAAGTGAATCCAAACCCTGATTTTCATATTCAACACGGTGAAGGACCCGAAATTGAGTTCAATTAATCTGGTCGATTTTAAATATGAATTTTCAAGCAATTATCAAAGGATATGTGGCTTATAGGGAAGTCCTCTTAAAGCCAGATGTGTCTTCCCTATTTACCTGTCGCCTAAGATACCGGAGCCCTTCCTTTCTTCGCTCCTATCCCAAGTTGATGAGTTCAAAGACCTGCCCCTATCTACCTACAAGCATGTGGAGGCTGACAAGGTTGGAACTTCACCCCGAGGGGTTACTAGCAACTTATCATGAAGCACCGCTTGTTCACCCCTATTTACCTGCGAACAGGCGGAGGTTACTTGGTGCTAGCCGGTGAACCTGAAAGAATTCAATTCGTGATACTTGCTAGGATCAGTTGGTACGTGGTATAGGTGGCGGGGATTTCAGCTCTGCCTTAGGGTGTGCACACACACTCTAGTACCCTCACTCAGCATGAAAACAAGGTCGGGGTTAATCTCTCGCAAGAACAATTTCTGATTTTATTGATTTTTTTGTCAATTATGTTTAGCAGTCCCTGTTTTAAACTTAGGTGATCACTTGATTATTCCAACCACAAAGCACACCTATCATCCAGTCCCAATTTCCTTTTTATCCTAAGTTTGAAAAAAACCAAGTTGGAAGGAGTCGAGAAAAGCTGATGCAAGATAAAACTATGATGACTTGCCAAGTAGATAAGACTTACAGTGATCCCTTTGCTTTTTATGCAGGATGCAAAATAGAATTGAAAACATTATACTATATGCAATGCAAGCGATAAAAGCCGCACCTAGACAGGCAGTTCTATTAGCGAGTGAAGCACATATTGAATTTGGCTAGATCTACGGTCTAAGTGTGTATTTTAAGTGCGAAGTGTGGTCCTAGAATTTTACGAGCACAAGCAAGTCCTAAAGTAGATCTAAGAGCCGAAACTGCAAGCCTATTCGATGTAAAAGCAATCCACATAGCACACGGGGACACGTTTCCGCTATACTTACACACACGAGAACCCAAACGGGAACCTCTAGAAAAAATGCAAAAAGTAGTGAAAATAAAGGAAATTACAAGTCCTCACAATCACTCAAATTATTTACATGCAATTCCTCGGGTTGCTTGGCGAAGCGCCTTCGACTCATCGTTTTCTTCACATGAAATAAATAGAGGTCAGATAAAGGATGACACAAAATAGATGAAAATAAATGACAGATAAATATTCACAAGAAAAGTCGGGAATCAAACTATCCAGGGATGGAAAATCAAAATTCAAAATTTCTCTAAAAATTAACCTAATCTGTGCCTCCCCGGCAACGATGCCATTTTTTATGCCGCCTCGTCTACCCTTGTTAATATGAGCGAGTTATCGATCCAATTAAATGTTAAGTTCGTTGCAGTGAGGTAATCGAGACTTCCTCAAAAAGACCACTTAGACTTAATGAATAATCAAGTTCAAGCGGCAGATTTATTTTACTTGGACAAGCCCAACATCGAACTCTGGGAGGCAGCTGTCTCCTTAGGCAAATATTTAGTTAATCTTGATGTTTGATTTTCAGAAGAATATTTTTCATATTTTTATATGCAAATGAAAATGCAAATTCAGGCCAAATTTGTAAGTTAAATCAAGAAATATAGCCAATGAGATCTAAAATTAAAGAAACTTGGCCAAATGATGGAATGCAATGAAACTAAGTGACTACATGTTTTTGCAATTTTCAAACTCTATATGAATTTAATACGAAAAAATATGAATGCAGGGTAGTTTTTGCAAAATTAATTTTAATAAATACCAAAACTCATTATTTCCACTTACAAAAAATTATCCTAGATAGGTCTAAGTAAGATGAATCCAAGAAAATTAATAAACCTAAAAATCTATGTGAATTGGACCTATTAAAAATTCATTAGGCAAATAATTATTTGATTTATTGAGGACTCAGGATGCGTGCAAATTCAATGATATTTGGGCACAATATAGAGTACCCTATCCTAGGTCTAATGTGATTTTATGGAGATTTTTAAAGCAAGAAGGAATTTAATATTTAAAAAAAGGCACGCAGCGAGCAAAATAAAACAAATTTCACCAAAATAATATTATTAAATTCCAAATGGCTCACAAATATAAGACATGTGTCACACAAGAGAGAGGACAATTTAAACTACAACATGTAATTTTTGGAATTTAAAAATAATGAAATATGGACACCTAAATATGTATGCAAAGACAATGGCCAAAATGCAAATACATAAAATAAAATATCTTAAAACAAAACGTGCTGACAGGGACTTACGTGCAATTACCTATAATGCGGGTGGTATAGATGCAAAATACCCACTAGAATACGTGATCCTCACGTGGCACGCCTGGTAGGGATCAAAGTGCAATTTCTGAAACTTGTCAGGGCCTCTGTGTAATCTACCCAGCCCACACATGACAAACGCGTGAGGGGGCTAGGCTTGGATGGCGTTGGAGGCTCGAGGGAGGCTCTGGAGGTTTGGATCAGCCTCGGGTCAATTTTGGTTACTCCGAGCCTAGGGTCGGGGAGGAGGCTCGAAGAATCCACGTGGAGAAGGTTTAGCCGCTAGATCGAGGTTGATCCAACGGTGTGTGACATGGTTGATGTGGTACGATCAAGGTCAATTAGATCAGAGAGTAATAATGGTATGAAAGCTGACGACGTGGCTTGCTGCAGACTGTGGGATGGTGATCTATCCAACGATATCTGAAAGTCGAAGAATAGGCGGCGTGACGTGTCAAGGTCTGTTAGATCAGAAAGATCCAATGGATGTAGGCGCTGGTCCACGTGTCGTGACGAGAATCGTCGGATCAGGAAGATCTAACGGTAGCTGGGAGTCATCTTCTCCGGTCCGCCGCCTCCTGCGACGGACTTGGCGGGGCTCAGACAATGACGCTCCTACTCCGCCGCCTTCGCCTGAGGTCGTGGAAGCTCACCGACGACTCTTGGAAGGCTCAGATCAATCGTGGAAGCTTCATGAGTCCACCGGAGGGTCTGGAGGCAGATGCAGTCGATCGGAGACCAATGGAGGTGAAGCTCAAAGCAGCTCCGGTGTGAAGTCCGACCAATAAAGAGCAGGGTCCTACAGGGTTAGTTCATGCTAGAAATCTTGTGCAACGTGCTCGTGGGGTGTTGCGAGTGTAGGGAGGCCTGTAGCATGAAGTGGTGATCGAACGATGAGCGTTTCTATCGTGACCAGTAGAGTTGTGAGCTGGGATGGTGCTATATGTCAGGAAGGCTATCTGATGAAGGCGCGAAGATGAGAGCTCCGAGGCAGAGCTCGGTGGGTTGTCGGAGAGGCGTAAAGATGAGCGGAGAAGTGGAATAAATTGCGAAAAATCGATGATGGAGAAGATGGAGATTGAATACAACAATGGAGGATGCTACCTGGAGTCTGAAGCTCGGGGAGGAGCTCCTGGTCGTCGCTCGAGGGCCGGTAGCTACCCAAGTTCGAGCAGCTCGTCGGAGGAGCTACTACACGGCGAAGGAATGTCGTGGATCTCGCCGGAGGTATACCACCGCCGTCGCTCGTCTTCACACTCGATCACTATGTGGTAGATAGGAGCTCTAGGGTCCTCTCTACAATGACGGATGGGGCCAACGCTCGATGGAGATGGGATATTTATAGGGACATGGTGGAGGTGTAGGCGACGAAAGGTGATGTTAGTGGAGCATGTGGAGCGACGTGGGCGAGTGTCATGGAGATTATGGAGGTCGGCGAGGAAGGTGGAGGTCTGGGCTATGTCGTGGAGGTCATAATGGGCAGAGAAGGTGGATGGAGCGGTACCAAAAATAGGAAGGGGCGGTGTTGGAAATGCGAGCCCATGGCGAGCCATTATGCAATAAATGTTATTGCATATATCATTCCCTGATCTGAAATGAAGAATGAATAATTTGTATAATAGGTCCCTTAGTACAATTAGGGTTATGTACCATGGCCATCTTAATAATCATACAGCTGTTGATTCAACTATTGAATCATAGAGGCTGGTGCTTGGATGAATATCTAAAGAGTTAGATTGAGGACTCATCAAGCACCGTCAAATGATTATTAAGAGATGATCTCCAGCCTGAGTAGGAGATGGCAATCCTATCTCTGAAGGCTGATATCTGACCGACCTCTTGATGCAGGTCCTCTGCATAGGAATAGAGATTCGGAGGTGTCAGATTAGTTAGGTCAAAGAGTTGACTTAACGAGATTGAGATAACTAAAGTCCTATATCATATGCTGTCATGATATAGGCACGCATCCTCTGACCGGAGACAGATGTGTTACTATATGTCTGAGTGTGTACATTTGGCAGACCAATAGGTTGATGACCTAATCAAGGTCTATACACCGGCGCGCTGGTGTGCATATAAGGGCATATGAGTAATACGATCTCTCAAAGGGATCATACAAGTTCAGTTACTGAACCGGAAGACATGAGCTCACTCATGAGATATTGGGAAGAATCAAATTCCATGCGCATGGTCGTCTCGCTTTGGAAGCTTGACTGAATTTGTAGGTTTGATATATACTTTTAGTATATGATCAAGACCTAGGTATGATATATACTTTTGGAAAGTATATGATCGATACCAACTCCCAATAATCGAATGAAAAACTTACTGATGAAAACCATGAAGTAGACAGTATAGAGTTGATCCAATACTTCGGGTTTAGTCTGAGTCTTCCAGTATGCAGGATGTACAGGTATTGGGAATACCTGAGGGTGATTTGATCATAAACGGTTGTATAACCATGACGCTTCCATTCCTAGGGAGTGATGAAACGGGTCTGGATTTTAGTGACTCCTCTCCGTAGAGAAGTGATCTGATCTTGGTCCAAGTGTTGGACATTGATCTGAATGTGATTCAGATACAATGAGAAGATTAGATTTACGGCATTGATTTAATCAAGCATCTATGGGAGGCCCGCGATCTGGATTTGAGATATGATCTCAATATCCATGTCACTATGCGTGGAACAATACAATCACCCTGTCCTTATCACCAAGTATCTGCGAAGAGATTGCATTATTCTTGAAGGGTTCAAGAATAATTCCATAAGATCTAAGAAATGAAGAAATAATGATAAAATGTGATTTAATCAACTTGATGTGTGAAGAAATTATCCAATTTAATTAAATGTGATTTAATTAATGTGGATAAGAATAATGTGGATAGAAATATCCAATTATTCATAATATATTATAAATGTGATTTATAATGTATTAGAGAGAGCTAATTATAATTTATGTGTTGATTAATTATTATGTGTATTGGATACACATTGTGTAATTAATTAACAATATGAATTATATGTTGTTTTGGGTTGTGAATATGATTCACAATTTTTTCCTTGGCAAGAATGTAATATTCTCAAAGATAATTGTGAATTATTTTTTGGAGAATAAAACCCAATAAATTTGTTGCAAATAAATAAGAGAGATTCCAAGGAGATATGCAATCTCATAAATTTCCATGAGATTGCAATCTCCATGCAATCTCAAGGGGCGGCACATCATTCCTATAAGGAATGTGTGGCCGTCCACTTGGAAGGTACATGGAGATAAAATCTCCATGTATCTTCTCTCCTTATTTGTTGGGTTGATTTAGGAATAAATTATATTTGATTTTGTCAAATATATTTTGACCTAAATTTGTTGCTTTTGACAACAACAATCTTGGCCATTGGATTGACACAAATCAATCTCACCCATTGATTTTATGTGTCCCATGGATTGAGATCCATGGATCCCAAAACCCTATAAATAGAGAGGCATACTATGCTCTCTAATTACTTGAAATATTGGAGCTCTCTCTCCCTCATTTCTTCATACACGCCAGCCCTCTCTCCCTCTCTTGTTGGTGGCCGTCCACCATACCCTAGAGAAGGGAACCGTCGTCGCCTTCGCCACCGCGCCGCCGCTTCGACATTCTTCGGTTCTCCGTCTTCTTGGAGAGTTCCTCTCACGAAGGAGACGTTTGATCTCATGCGACGAGATCAGGAGCAACCACGCTTGGATCATCTTCTTGGATTGCGAGGACAACACGGTTCATCCCCGCGCTCGCAAGCGGTCTCGCCGACGATCGGACATGAGACAGGAGGTCTCTTTCTTTAGAGACTTGATCAACCACGCTTCAAGAGGTATTGCATTATACTTGTTGTGGTTATAGATGAAACGATCTGAGAATGGTTCTCGGATCATGTGGTTTCATCGAATAAATTTTTGTAAATTCCGCTGCACCGAACAACTAGTACGACTAGTCGTTCCTCGTCGTATCCGATACGACGATCACGCTTCCATGATGCGCTTGAGGATAATTCCATATCCTTCAAGTGGTATCAGAGCCTTAGGTCAACGGTTTCGAATATGATTCGAAAAATCGAGGACGACTTGGGTTCGTTAAGGTCGCGAAAGTTTTTATCGCATTTGATTTCGCAGATCTGTTTAGTAAATAAATTTGGCACTGTTTAAATTGTTTAAACACGAATTTAGTACTTGTATTTTGTTCCTCATTAAATAAGGAAACCATAGGAACTGAGTTTACGTAAATCGTATTTCGTATGCTCTAGATATGGTTGTTTTAATGAACATGTATACACTGTTGCGGGAACTGTAAATCTGAACGTGATTAAAATGTTAATTACTGTTTAGACTTGCCTCGAAATGCGTGTAACATCACTTGGATTCTGTCCTAAATCAAATTAGCAATCTATGAAAATTGATTTTGTCTTATTTGGATTTAATATGATTGAGATATGCTAATTTTAGTAAGAATGGGTCACTGCTGAAATTACAGTCCTAATCTAGAACTAAGTGATTGTCAATTAGTGAAATTAATTGTTAATTTCGTGAAATAATCATGAAAAATATTTGTAAAATATTTGAAGATGATTATTTACATAATTGACTTGGCCTCAACCAATTAATTGATTAGATTTGATCTAAATATTAATTGGAAACACATTCATCAAACTTAATGTTTGATTGGTGATTGTCATTTAATCATTTAGTGAAATTAAATTGTTTAATTTCCTAGAATAATTGTGCATAAATATTTGTGAAATATTTGATGATAATTATTCCCTTAAATGACATTGCCTTAACCAATAATTGATTAAGATGTGATCTAAATCATAATTGGAAACCACAATCTTTCAAACTTGATGCTTGAATAGGATTTGGGAATTTGTCTAGCAAGCTTCCTTATAATCAAAAATGTTTTGATTATTACTATATGGTACAATTTCGGTTGAAGAACCGATGATCATCTCAAGTACAAATTAATCAATTTGGCATTATCCTTTCCCGAGGCGGATATGGTGCCTAGTCGGAGAGCATTGGGGTTGCGGGTTGCAACGTATGTGGTCCGTCCCACTCTCGTCGGTACTGGCCATGACAGCGGGTAGGGCCGGGATAATGTCCGAGGGATTAAGATGTATTTTTCTAATTATTAAAATTCGAATTAATACGTATTTTGAGATATTACCATATATGTATTCAAGTAAAATAATCAAGTTTGATTGATTGAATTGGATTGATAATTAATTTAATATGATTAAATTGATTATGTCCAATTGAAATACTCTAATATGATTAGAGTTAATAATTCCCTTAGAAGAATTAATTATGTGAATGTGATTAACGATAATTAATTAAAATTTGAATATGAGGTGGAGGATCACATAAGTGACATCCACGGTCTCCCGTCAAGGCGAAGGGTTCCGTCGCCAGGGATTGTATGTGGGAGACGCCTGTCCGAAGTGACAGCTCCTGTATGCAAGCGCATCTGGATCGGGCTCTTTGCTTCTCGAAAGAGTAAGGCCGTATAGTGACCCCAATATCGGATCCTCATATTATTGGGGCGATATTGGATTGCGTATAGCGAGTACTATTCCTGTTGACGGTTGGTTCAATTAACGACGGGTCAACATTGCCTTAGGGGTGGTGGGCCCGGGTGTTAAAGACCAAATTGGGAGATGCAAGTTGGACTTGCAAGGCGGAATGTGTTCCCGCTTCTTTTTATCCGAGTTGTAGGTTCTCATATTATTGGGATGCAACAAAGATAAGGAAGGAGATCCCAGATCTTGCTTGAGATATAATGGTAAGTATATCTCTTACATTGAAAGTGATTAAGGGAATGAACTTTCAATGTTGACATGGCAAGACAACTTTGATATAAAAATTCCTAAATCAAAGTAAAATATGTATATATAAATACATACATCTATGCAAATTTCTTATTTCAGATAATCCTTCATTAAAACCCACTCAATGAAATACTCAATAGTAACCAGTGAAATATCTTGGAATGGACTCATGATCCAGATATTGTACTTGCAATTGAACACATAATGTATGTGGTTGCAATATACAAGTCTCCTCATACTAATGAGGAATGACAATTAAATAGATAATAGGACTACAACCCTAGGGTTTGTATGTCTCTATAGTCTTGATCTCATTGGATGTACTTTGGAAGTAACATGTCGATGATGATCGCAATTGTCAAATAATCCTTATAAAATCAATGAAGATATTTTGGCAGACATAAATGTGCTCTTGACATTTAATCATGAGTGACATGGTTCTCTGCATCATGCAGAATGGTAGCTCTATAAGAGATGATGTATTCAATTGTTTGAGTACCTACCTGAACCTATGTTTTATGAGTTTAGATGGATGTAGATGATGAGTGTCATTATTCTATTGTCTATACTCTAGTCATTCATGAAGCTTCATAGTATTCATATTGTGTGAATTTAATGAAGCATAAATAAATGTTGAAATACTCTTATTTTGAATTCTTTTGAATTTATTGTAAGAGATCCTTAATCATAAGCAATGGTTGCTTATAGATAAAGGGAGCGCAATGGAAGCATGGGTTGGACCCAAGAAAGAAGGAAAGTCAAAGTGTTGACTGGACTTCTGTGACTTCCATGTGACATCCAAAGAGTTGGATGAATGCCAATACTGTAATAAGTTGATGTGTTGATAGTATGACTATCAAGTCTGTCTAGAATCCTTAGAAAAGGATTTGGATGGGGCATCAGAATAATCTACATAAATCATTGATATTGACTTACTTATTAAATAAGATAAAGTCAAATAATTGTATCTCAATCTTCTGATGATATTTGCAATGGGTTGCATATGTTTTAGAAGACTGGAAAATTTGATCTTAAAGGTTTATAGTTGTCCACATGAATACTGATGCAATTGTTGCAACAATCTCTGTCGGATTAATAGACTTGTTGATTTCAGTGGGAGAACCCTTAGTCGTAGAGAATGTCTTTATGACCTAGATATAAGAATACACTCATTGTTTGTTTCTAAATGTTGGAAATAAACATAAATTCTGAGATAGAACTATCATAAAGAGTTATGATGAAGATATTTCAGATAGTAATCTAAAATCTAGTGGACTCCACATAAACTAGAAAAATTAATGAATGGTTCATTAACATTTCTGAATACTGAAATTAAACCTTAAGATCAATAGGAGGATGAAGATCATTTGACAATGATCTAGCATCAAGCCTTGGACATTTGTCTATTGATTTGATCAATAGAATAGTAAGAGATGAAACTTTAGAATGTCTAAAATTTCAAAACTTACATACTTATGAATATTGTCCAATACATCCTTCTTCGGGAATGGTGTAAGATGCTAAGGTATTCAGGATCTCATACATATTGATGTATGTGGATCATCTATACCATAGTAAACATTGTGGATATGTGATATCTATTGATGATTGTATGATATGAGATTTCTTCTCTTCACCTAAGAAACATTTGAAATGTTCAAAGATTTCATTAATTTTGGTTTAGAACCAAAGTTTGAAGGAAGATAAAATGAATTTGATCTAATCTAGGTAGCAAGTACCTACTAGATAAATTCGAAGAATACCTTATGGAGATATGAATATCATTTCTATCTCAATCCTCCTAACACACCTTAACTCAAAAGAGTTATAGGTAGATACAATTGGATCATGTGTGACATGATCTTATCAATGTTGAATTCTAGCATAATTATCCCTTAGTTTTCAGGTATATATGTGTAGTAGAGACTACAATGTATATCCTTAATAAGGTTCCATGTATGTTGGAATCTAGCACTTGAGAGTGTTGCTTCATTAGGAAAATAAAGGATCGTATTGGATACCTACTTTATGACCTTGAGATTCTTAAAATATCTCATCTCCGAGAATGTGATTCTTAGAGGTTGAGACTCTTGAGAATCAAGATGAAAATAAAGTGTAGGAACTTATTTATAATGAGACTCCTGAAATTGGAAACTAAAAGGACAATTAAAGATGAAACATTAATACCTCTTAAAATAAGTTTGAGGATGGATTCCATGTGTTAGAGAAATCTGACAATGATCGAACTTCATGTGATGAAGCTTCTGAAGATCATAGCATGGATAGATGGATAGCAATAAAAGTCTAACGTAGACTTCATATACAAGTGTTGTATATGGACCCTCGAGGATCCACCTATATGGGTAAGACCTGTAAAGGTGTAAATGGATCTTCAAGAGACAGGGAACCTGATGAGAAGGTAGAGATCTTCAAAGCACGGTTCGTAGCCATAAGCTACACAATGGAAGAGAAGACATTGCTTGCAATGAGACTTGCTCTTCGGTGACCATGCTTAAAACCATCAGAATATTGCTAACCTTAGCTACATAACTTGACTATTTCATCTTCAAGATGTAAGTCAATATTGCATTCCTCTACGAATGCCTCTTTGAGGATATTCATATGAAGTAGCCCCAGGGCTTCATGGTTGAGGAAAGCAAGGTGTGCAATCTAAGGAATCCATCTATGGACTCAAATAAGCTTCTTGAAGTTGGATCATAAGATTTGATGAAATTATAAATGTTATGATTTCAGATAGAATCTTGATGAACCATATGAAGCTTAGTGGGAGTGCTTTTGTGTTCATCGTGCTAAATGTAGATGATATCCAAATCATTTAAAAATGATATAAGGATAATAATTAGTGTATTATAATCTGGTTGTTCCATAACTTGAAATATGATTTCAAAGATGCCTCTCAGATCTTAGTTATGAAGTAGTTCGGAAGCAAAGAGAAGAGGATAATGGGACTGTCACATTTATAGTACATCTTGGACATATTCCATTTTATGGAAAATTCCAGTAATGGCTTCCATCCCTTAAGATATGGTACTGACCTATCTAAAGGGATAGCACATCAAAGAGTTGAGGAAGTGAATGCTAGAACTACTTGCCTTTGGGCATCAGTTCTGAGAAGCCGGATGTATGCTAGAGGTGTACAAAAAAAATAGATGGCTGCCATGCAGTGGGAGTAGTAAACTGTTTCTAGTCTTACTAAGGAAATAAAACACTTGGTTGTAGTAACAACAAAATCTTCATAGATGACAAGATTTTTTGAGATAGTGATCTCAAAGTCTTATCTTCAAAAGTTTAAGACTTTATAGATAGTGATCTAAAAGGTCTTAACTAAAGATACCTTGGGAGATAGAGATCTCCAGAAATAAGGATATTCTTATAAGGATTATGGAAATACTGGTTATGATAATTGTTAAGCTGTAGTGTCAAGGACACTATAACTAACAAGATTGAGTATTAGTTGCATAAGATGCAACATTCGCATTGGATGCGAGCACTGCTACTGGGGATATGCAAGTGCTGTAAAAGGACTTGGCGTAGTCTCGTGGGAACAGAGTGACTGATCAGCTTACCTAGCTATTTTCTAAATAGCCTATGATTGTCACATGAGTGTGAGTTTAAATGATTAGCCCATTAATGGCTCTTTGGGCTAGTGGGAGATTGTTGGAAATGCGAGCCCACGGCGAGCCATTATGCAATAAATGTTATTGCATATATCATTCCCTGATCTGAAATGAAGAATGAATAATTTGTATAATAGGTCCCTTAGTACAATTAGGGTTATGTACCATGGTCATCTTAATAATCATACAGCTGTTGATTCAACTATTGAATCATAGAGGCTGGTGCTTGGATGAATATCTAAAGAGTTAGATTGAGGACTCATCAAGCACCGACAAATGATTATTAAGAGATGATCTCCAGCCTGAGTAGGAGATGGCAATCCTATCTCTGAAGGCTGATATCTGACCGACCTCTTGATGCAGGTCCTCTGCATAGGAATAGAGATTCGGAGGTGCCAGATTAGATAGGTCAAAGAGTTGACTTAACGAGATCGAGATAACCAAAGTCCTATATCATATGCTGTCATGATATAGGCACGCATCCTCTGACCGGAGACAGATGTGTTACTATATGTCTGAGTGTGTACATTTGGCAGACCAATAGGTTGATGACCTAATCAAGGTCTATACACCGGCGCGCTGGTGTGCATATAAGGGCATATGAGTAATACGATCTCTCAAAGGGATCATACAGGTTCAGTTACTGAACCGGAAGACATGAGCTCACTCATGAGATATTAGGAAGAATCAAATTCCATGCGCATGGTCGTCTCGCTTTGGAAGCTTGACTGAATTTGTAGGTTTGATATATACTTTTAGTATATGATCAAGACCTAGGTATGATATATACTTTTGGAAAGTATATGATCGATACCAACTCCCAATGATCGAATGAGAAACTTACTGATGAAAACCATGAAGTAGACAGTATAAAGTTGATCCAATACTTCGGGTTTAGTCTGAGTCTTCAAGTATGCAGGATGTACAGGTATTGGGAATACCTGAGGGTGATTTGATCATAAACGGTTGTATAACCATGACGCTTCCATTCCTAGGGAGTGATGAAACGGGTCTGGATTTTAGTGACTCCTCTCAATAGAGAAGTGATCTGATCTTGGTCCAAGTGTTGGACATTCTGAATGTGATTCAGATACAATGAGAAGATTAGATTTACGGTCTTGATTTAATCAAGCATATATGGGAGGCCCGCGATCTGGATTTGAGATATGATCTCAATATCCATGTCACTATACATGGAACAATACAATCACCCTGTCCTTATCTCCAAGTATCTGCGGAGACATTGCATTATTCTTGAAGGGTTCAAGAATAATTCCATAAGGTCTAAGCAATGAAGAAATAATATTAAATGTGATTTAATCATCTTGATGTGTGAAGAAATTATCCAATTTAATTAAATGTGATTTAATTAATGTGGATAAGAATAATGTGGATAGAAATATCCAATTATTCATAATATATTATAAATGTGATTTATAATGTATTAGAGAGAGCTAATTATAATTTATATGTGTTGATTAATTATTATGTGTATTGGATACACATTGTGTAATTAATTAACAATATGAATTATATGTTGTTTTGGGTTGTGAATATGATTCACAATTTTTTCCATGGCAAGAATGCAATATTCTCAAAGATAATTGTGAATTATTTTTTGGAGAATAAAACCCAATAAATTTGTTGCAAATAAATAAGAGAGATTCCAAGGAGATATGCAATCTCATGGATTTCCATGAGATTGCAATCTCCATGCAATCTCAAGGGGCGGCACATCATTCCTATAAGGAATGTGTGGCCGTCCACTTGGAAGGTACATGGAGATAAAATCTCCATGTATCTTCTCTCCTTATTTGTTGGGTTGATTTAGGAATAAATTATATTTGATTTTGTCAAATATATTTTGACCTAAATTTGTTGCTTTTGACAACAACAATCTTGGCCATTGGATTGACACAAATCAATCTCACCCATTGATTTTATGTGTCCCATGGATTGAGATCCATGGATCCCAAAACCCTATAAATAGAGAGGCATACTATGCTCTCTAATTACTTGAAATATTGGAGCTCTCTCTCCCTCATTTCTTCATACACGCCAGCCCTCTCTCCCTCTCTTGTTGGTGGACGTCCACCATACCCTAGAGAAGGGAACCGTCGTCGCCTTCGCCACCGCACCGCCGCTTCGACGTTCTTCGTTTCTCCGTCTTCTTGGAGAGTTCCTCTCACAAAGGAGACGTTTGATCTTGTGCGAAGAGATCAGGAGCAACCACGCTTGGATCATATTCTTGGATTGCGAGGACAACGCGGTTCATCCCCGCGCTCGCAAGCGGTCTCGCCGACGATCGGACGTGAGACAGGAGGTCTCTTTCTTTAGAGACTTGATCAACCTTGCTTCAAGAGGTATTGCATTATACTTGTTGTGGTTATAGATGAAACGATCTGAGAATGGTTCTCGGATCATGTGGTTTCATCGAATAAATTTTTTTAAATTCCGCTGCACCGAACAACTAGTACGACTAGTCGTTCCTCGTCGTATCCGATACGACGATCACGCTTCCGTGATGCGCTTGAGGATAATTCCATATCCTTCAGGCGGAGCCGTTGCGACGTGGGCGACGTGGGCGAGGGTTCTGTGGGAGGTAGACAATGACTTCTCAGGCGTTAAATCTAGTGATCCCACGTCCAGAAGGTAGTGCGAGGAGACGATCCAGATCAGATCGGAGCAACACTATCGAAGGTCGTATAACATGCCATGTGGCAACATGGGGACGCGACGCTAAAGAATGGTAGAGATGACATCTGGGACAATGATCCAAGGGGGACGATCTCCCGGGAATCGATGGTGGGGATATGATCAATGGCTGGAGGATCGAGCGGCGCAGAGCTTTCCACATGGAGCTCTAAGGATGGGGCACTAAAGGAAGGCTATCATTTCATATGGGCTTTGATCGGATGGTCAAGAATTGGCCGAGATTGAACAGGTGTGATCCGATCATCAGGTCTAAGATCCAACGGCCATGAGCGTGTCACGTGGGGTGCTTAGGTTAAGGTGGAGACGTGCGGTCTGGATGCGATATAGGGATCGATCGGATAGTTGAGAGATGATGCAGCATGGAAGGCCAAGACCTTAAGAGGAAGAAGAAGATCTAAAGGCCAGGAGGCGAGGCGCGTGGCGAGTAATGGAGTGGTCATGTGGCGCAACCAGAGGGTGCCACGTGGCGCAATCTGGTTGGTTGAAAAAGAATGTGAGATAAAAAGGAGAAGATGGTCGAATTCGGAAAAACTCAAAACATGAAAGTTGTAGATCTCGATAGATCTACAAGTTTTATGTTGACAAAAAACATAAATGAAGTCAAATAAAGTACTAAAATACAAGGGTACAATTATACAGACATACATTATACAACGGGGGGCCCAAAACCCAAGTTTGGCATACGAGCTCAGATTTAAATGAAATTGGTCTCATTTTGAAGGTCTCTGAATGTACATTAATTTAAAAGTTTGTAGACCTATATCAGAGGCTATATGAGAGAGATATGTGTACTCTAAAGTCCATGGTCCTTAACTTGGTTTGGGGTTTTATTGGCAATTATTAAAGTCAGCATGTTTTTTGGTATTTTTCTTATATTATTTTTTAGTAATATATATAATGTAAAGTGAATTTATGGAATTTATAGTTAGTGTGAAATATACAAATGAGTGATTTTTACAAGTGATCTAGGCTTTCTATTTAGTGCATATGAGAGTACTAAGACACAAATTTTATCAATGCATGCATTAATGCTAATTATGCAATTTTTGTGGAAATTTGCTCCTAATTACTTGGGAACAAGGCTATATTTTCGACTTTAAGAATGATGAATCATTGATTCATCAATCATCAGCGGCATCAGCACTGCTATCCTCCTCGTCTGATGCTCTTGGATCATCATGGGGCTGTCATTCAGACGAGGCGCTGTCGGCTGGCATCCTACCTCTCCTAAGTGTCACAAAATCAGCATCAAATATGTATGAAGAAATATCACCCAATGAATCACTAGGAGTGGTAGTCTCTGTAAATTGTACCTGCTCAGACATCCTCTTCAGATTGTTTGGGTTCGGTTTAATCTGAGCGGGTATGGTAGCTTTGCCCTTGATTATTTCCCTCATCTCTTGCCTGAACTTGTCCATCTCCCGCCTGAAGGATGCCTTTTGGTCTGAGAGTAGGCAGACTAAGTCATCAAGGGAGGGGTTCTCATTGGCTAGTCCATGAGAACCAGACGTGTTTCCTTGTTGGAAATGAGGCTTGCTTTGCTGAAATAATGAAAGGGAGGTGAGAATACTGTTGAGGCTGCTGCAGCCTCCACTGTTGTCCCTGATGGTGCGATAAGGACCCGACTAGTAATATTGTTGCGTCGGGGAGTATTGGGATTGCCGTTGATGGCTGCTCTGTCCACCTAGAGTTGGAGGTTGCTGCTGCGATGAGGTGCCTCCGGTAGACCACCTGAATCTAGGATGATCTCAGCATATCCTAGGATGCTTTCGATCATACCAAATCCCATTGACTTCCACCAACGGCTCTTACTCGTGGGGGGGGAGAACCGTCAGTGGTTGATCTGACCGATACACCGCCATCCGAGTATCCTGAGATGATGGTGGTTGAGAGTAGTGTTGCTGCAACTACTGAACCGGCTCTGCCTGAATGTGGTAAACGTGGCGGTACTGAGTAGAGGGTTGGGAAGAGCTACTGCTGCTAGGATCAACTCATGACTTGGGATGAGGCTGAGAAGTCGTATGTGCCTCCTGGAGACACAGGATGTGGGTCATCAAGTCACGAAGAGTCTGTGCTAACTAATCTATCTGTGTCATACCCTGGCACTACTTCGTCTCTATAATCTCTATGCGGTCCAACTTCTCGCTAGCGGCTGAAGATTCTGCATGTGTTGTTGTTGCTGCTGACGAAGAAATGGGTGGACCTACATCAATCGTATTATCCTCTGATAGTACATAGCCTAGGGTGGAGGCTTCCCCTGAGCGTAGAGCCTGGTTTGGGATATCACTGTATAGTTTTCAACCATCTCTTCATAGATAGCCCAGAACTACTCATCATCTTTGGTGAAATAAGAGCCTCCACAAGAAACATTGACAAGCCCAAGCAGCTCCGGTGTCAGCCCACAAAAGAATCTTTGGACAAGATTGGACTTGGATATATCATGATGTGGACACCGGTCAATAAGCTAATGAAATCGATCCCACTCCTCATGGAATTGCTCATTTGGGATCATGGAGAAGTTGTTGATCAAAGCTCTTGTTGCATTCGTCCGGTCGAGTGGATAGTACTTGTTCAAGTACTCAGTCCGGAGCTGCTCCCATGAAGTAACATATCTCCCCAAATGTTTCAGCTAGTAGGCTGCTCTATCAACCAGGGAGAAAGGAAATGCCATCATCATGACGGTGTTCTCGTCCACAAATCAGTCATGGTCTGAGTGGATCCTGCGGATCTTCTGGATTTCCTCCTGCTCACTACCAACGGGTATCTCTCCACCGGCTGGTCTCAGCTGAGGCTCTCTTATGTCGGCTCGCATCCATGCTAATTCCTGACGGAATTCTGCCATGAATGATCCCTGGTCCCAAATATATCGTTGCATCGTCGCTAGGAAGGCTAGTAAGGTGTTGTTGATGGGGCCCTGATCTAGAACATAAGGAGAACTCTGAGGATGACCATCAGTTCATCCCTCACTACTGGCCATCTCTCGGGTCTTTGCAAAGGAAAAAGAACCCAACTCAGGTGTCGTCAAATGAACAAATAGTTGTATAGGTCTATGCTCGGGCACCTCAGGACTAGAAGAAAGGTGGTCAAGGGAGAACAAGGTGGAATCGAACTCAGGTTCGGAGAGTGGATCTCAGGTTTGGAGAGCGGATCTGGGCTCCCCAAAACCTCCCTAGATGAATGAGTCGGAGTGCTGGAGAGCGATGCTACTAAAGGCAGCCTAAGGGACCTTCGACCCATCATCATGATGTGGAGATGAGTGCGTATGAGATATGGTAAGCAAGCAATATGAGAAATCAAACCCCCAATTCACCTACTCAACATGAGCTGATGACCGTAAAGGATCGGTCGTTTATCTTGTCAGTTTTAGTTTAGGTGATAAATCAATCTTACAGAGTGATTAAGAGGCTGTTAGAAACCTGATACTCCTAGGAGACCGGCCCAATCCCAAAGATAGATATTTTCCAACCAGTACAAGTTGTGGACCGTTTACCGGCTACTCGTTCAACTTGCTCTATTAAGGACGGTGCAGTCTGCTTTACCGGTTACTGAGAGATTCTCACTGGAGAACGACTAACCCCAAGACCAGTAGTCTAACAGAAGTTAAGGTGTGGATCTATCCTAGTGTTGGGGCACTCTCTCGCTTAAGCAAACTAAACAATGAGGGGGTAACTCTCCCCAAAACAAATATTTTTAGATAAGGTGGGTTTTAGGGTCAAGTTTGCTTTAATAGTCCCTGATTTTATTACTTTCACTTTTTTAGATATTTTTCAAAAACAAACAATGCCTAACGAATTTTTTGATTTCGTTTGATTATTTTGAGTCCAAAAACATGGGGAGGAAGTCAAAAAGGTCGATGCGTGGTCAAACACAATGATGCATGCAAGGATACAAATGTGTACCTTGCTCCAGCACTCTACATGCAATATGATCTGCGCATAAATTAAACGGAGAAAGTAAACTAACTATATGATGCACGAGGAAATCAGCCTTAGACGAGTAGCTTCTATTGATCATGAAGAACAATAGTTAGCTAATCAAATCGAGTCCAGAGTCCGATCTTGATAGTCACTCGGTGCCCGCCACAACGTGTCCTGCTAGCGTTGTATGTAACTCCTCACGGTGCATTGTCTCAAATTCAATTAAGCTAACTTTTTCAATTAATTTTTAGCAAGGTCCAGTTACATTCTATAGGAACTGATAATCTATTAGGTGTTGGGCATTAGCTATTTACGTAACAATCAACAAAAAATCGTACGTCTAGAGGTCAAAACCATGAAAATCTAATAGAAAGTTATGGCGGTGAAATCAAAAATGCGGAAAACAATGGTGAGGTCCCCTATGTGCACCGACACTTAGCGAAACAAACCCCTAATAGTGTCCAAGTCCAACTATAGTTCACAGTTCTAAATTATTACAATGAATTCTAAATGTTCTCTCAAATAAAATAATTGCTTTCTTTTCTTCTCTGCTCCACCTCTTGTGTGGGTCCTCCAAAAAGAAAGTCCAAGTCGTACTCCAACAGTCCCTCGCACAAAAACCAAATAAGAGAATGTTAGAAAATAATTATAATATAGAGAGACAAATAGAATAAAACTGAAAAATGACTACAAAGTTTTGCTCCCTGGCAACGGTGCCATTCCGATGATGCGCCTAACAACTTGGGTTAAGTATGAAATAAACAAGGGTTGTTGTGACCCGAATCACTAAGCACGGTCAATGGAAAAATTTGTATTTCAAACCACTTAAGAGAAAATTAAACTCTGAAATGTAAGCGTTTTTGCTATTCTATTTTCCTACTATAGCGACCATGGTCGAACACAAGGAGCACGATTTAAGAGAAAATCAAACTCTGAAATGTAAGCGGTTTCGCTATTCTATTTACCTGGTATAGCGACCAGGGTCGAACACAAGGAGCATAATTTAAAAACTACGTTGTCAAATTTCGAAAATGAGGTTTTTTAGTGGTTTTTTAATTTTGATTTTTTTTATTTTTTAATAAAGCACAAGGGATAAAGTATATAACACCACACTCTTTTTATATTTATCAAAATAGTCAAAAGTACTCTGAAAATTATGTAAATTTTTTTTGCGTTTTACAGGTTTTAAAATATTTTAGGTAATTTGTTCAAATTTTTCTGATACTTTTGTGATTTTATAAAAATAAAACAGTGGAAAATAGGGAAAATTGTACACAACCAAGAGTATTTTGTAACTTAAAAATACTTTCAGCGCCCAATAATCCTAGAACTTATTTTTAAGCTAAACTACAACTAGAGGCTAGAATCACAATTTTTGGATTTTTCTAGAAATTTCTATAATTTTTAAGCTTTTTAGTTTTTTTCATTTTTTTGGAGTTCTATAAATGATCTACGCATGAAAATTGGACAGAAATTAAAAGACAATAAAATACATCTACAGTGATTTCTTTAGAATTTTAGGCAAATTTGCAATTTTTTATGATTTTCTTAATTTCGGGAAAAAATGTTGTTTTTGAATTTTAAAATATGTTAAATGGCCATAAAATGCAATGAAAATTTTATGCAATGTTCACGAGCATAGCAAGAGCATACACAAATTTTTTGGGAATTGTTAGACCATGAAAAACATTAATTTCATTCAAAGAGAGCCAGGAAATTTATTTTCTGGAACACATGGACTAAAATGTAAATATTTAAAGTTTCTTCCTTAAAATATAAAAAAATATGCGGTCAGAACGGGTAAATTACCCAATAAGCATGTTTGTTGCACGTGATCTTCTAGAGCTCGGGGGCACTTTCGTAACTCCAAAGACTTCAAAGGGCAACTTTGCAATTATTCCTAATTTCATTTATTTTATCTCAAAACCCAAGCCTAAGGGATTCAATATGAGTACATAGATGCTGAATATCCATTTCATCACATTTTCTATCATTTTGGCATTAAAAATAAGATTAAATGCATGAAAGTAGCATTAACTTATACAAATTAATATTTATTATTCATTCCATTTATCTATATATAATATTTTTGTTTAATGCCAAAATTATAGAGTAAATAAAAGTTTAAGATAAAATTCTAATCGTATTTTACGACCTTAAATACTGAGACCCATGCATCTTGATGATTGGGTGGATAAGGAATAAAGTAGGGGGTGATGAAGCAAAAACACAATAAAATTCCAAATTTATTTTGCCAAATAATTCAATTTTGGGACCCTTTTTATTTTTAATTATTTATACCTCAAAAAAAGAAACTTTGTACTTGAAATTTACCGATAATAATATATATAAAAATACGAAATTTATTTCATACAAAAATAACATACAGTGGACTTTTCATACTTAAAAGAAAAAGCCAAAACCTAAACTTCCCAGACCCATATCTTCTCCATATGAACTCAAAATGTATCTAAATCACTTTAATTATATATAACTTTTAATAAGATATTAAATGAATGTTCTCATTTAATATGGAGTTATTGTATAAACGTTAGTTTTTGGACCCATATTGTAAAGTATACCTGAATAAAATATCCATTTCATTTATTATTTATTATTTTCATAATTTTATAATTTATAATTTTATAATTATCATTTAAAGTATATGTACATATTTATAAGAGAATAAAATTATAAATACAACATCAAATTAAAATACTATATAAAAATAATAAAATAAAAAAACAAAATAAAAATAAATTTTCGAAAATATAGATGAACATACCTATAAATATACCCTTAAAAAGGAAATCATAATAACAAGCCCATAAAAATATATAAAAATATTATTAAAATACTGTAGAAAATAATATTTTTTACTTTGTAATTAATTAATTAATTTTTTATTTTTTTCTTTCTATTTTCCCAACCGATTTTGTCTTCTAGTGATCCAGTTGGACCAATAAAAAATTCCTAACTATTGATTTGAGTCAACTCTTCTGCCTTGGGCCTGGCCTTGTCGGGAGTAGCTGACCTGCCTTCTTCTTGATTTTCTATATCATGATATAGGGCTCGAGGAGGATATATCTTGTCATAGATTTTGACCACTATTCATCCATGATCATCATCGACTCCTCTACTAGGGACATGCATCATTGACGCACCCGTGATCCCTAGTTGAAACCCTCCTATCCACCAACATGTACATAACACCTCGCTACACCATTCTTCCTTTTTGGTTCCCCTTAGTGTTGATTTTTCCCCTCAAATTGTGCCATAGGTCTAGAGACTCATGATAGGAGGATTAGTTGGCTTTTCTTGCAACGAGGAAAGCGGTGGTGAGGGTGTTTCCAGCCATCTCTGACCACCTTTACTTTGAGGTCCAATCTCATGGCTATGAGCCCCTCGAGGTATTTTTCTCTGTTTTTTAGATAGCTATAGTTCTTACAATTGTTTTTATGCATTTTATTTAGTCATTTATTTACTATTTAGTCTAGGATTAGGTCTTATTCCCTTGCAGAAGCTCAAGAGAATCTGTCAATCCAGTCCATCGTAGCACCACCACTACCCATGTACCACCCATTTCTGCCTAATAAGACCTATCGACCTCCTATTTTGCATGCTTTAGCTTCCTATGTAGGTCAGAGGGGTCAAAAGACTCATGGGATACAATTTTGGTGAACTTGAAGATAGTGCATGTGCTTGAGCTTCCTCGACTGCCACACCTTTCCGATGATTCCCAAACTTCTTCAACACTACCAGCTGCCATGGGAAGCTTCCGGCTCCATTTTGTGACCTTTGTATCAGCTTCAGGTTGTCAGAGCAGCCAAGGATCATTGATCCAAGCTCGTCATCAACCGTGTTCTTCCTTGTTCTTCCCCGGGGAGCAGAGCTGTCGGATCGAGCCTCCTCACCTGAAGTTGCAGCTGACATTCCATCAAGCTCGCTTGAATGTTGATTCCATCTGTGGGATCAAATATCCACCATTGATCGTTGAATCAGCATCGCGCATCCTCTGTATGACATGTGGCAAGTAATGCGCACAAAACTATTGTATTTGTCGCCTTAGGGGTAAATCGCATCCCATATCCTCGATATTTGTAGATTCATTATTTAGTCTTGTAATATATTTTTAAAGTTTAAAAGTTTTGGTAAATATGCATTGGAACCCCCATACATTCTTGTATTTGCTATGGGTTCTAGTCCATGTCACCTCACGTGTTGTCCCAAATGAGGTGGCTATTTTGTAGAAATACCTTTTTAGGTATTTTTATTTCAAATCAGTCTAGTAACTTTGAATATTAGTTGAATTATTTTGGATAATTTTCACTATAGCCCTCACATGTAATTTTAATTGCGAAAATACCCTTTCTAGCACTTTTATTTTGTAATTATTTTTCATTTATTAAAATTATTATACCTACTTGGAAAATTTTGCAAAAATAATATTAAATCGTAGTTTCAAGACATATTTTTAGAATAACATTGGGGAATTTTACTAATTTATTAAAAAGCAGAAGAGCACATTTTTATCCCTATTTGAATTACGAAATACCAAAAAATATAAAAACATTTTGAAATGTTCCTAAAAAATTGGATTTTATGTATTTTACAATTTTGCAACTTCAGGTGGAAAACCACTAAAAATGAAAATAAAAAGTTCTTAAAATTAAAAGGATCCAAAATCCTTTATAAAAATACAAAAAAATCTCGAAAAATCCAAAAAAATCCATTTTGTAGTTTTCTTTAAAATATATATTATGCATTAAAATTGATTTGGAGAATTTTTTACCTTATTTCTTATTTTTCATTTTCAAATTAATTTTGCATATTTATTTAATCCTTATTTTTGAATATTTTTGACTTTAAAATTATAAAAAACTAGCAAAATTATGAAAATTTAACAAAAATAGTAAAAATATATTTAAAACCTAAAAACATTTTGTTTCCTATATTTATTATATTTTTAACAGTATTCCTAATTCTATTACTTTATATCATATATATAGCTTCATATATTCCAAATAATATATTTAAAAGAAAAAGAAATTCAAAATCAGAAAATATAAAAATAAAATGAAAATTATAAAATTAAAATCCATAAAAATTTAAAAATTTAAAAAATATATAAAAATACAAAATAAAAAACATGCGCAAAATATGAATAGACAAGAGAAACACAAACTTTGGATTTCATTTCCTAGTCTACCGTTTGCTCCATACATTTGACACTCTACACATACTTATTCCTATACACACATTTGTAGAGTTATAATAAATTTTAACTCCATATAGTATTTTTAATTGCTTTATTTATACTATGAGTTAATTGTTGAATTATTAGGGTTTCATGAGTGGTTGCTTCGACGACTATTGATAGACCTTTTGGATTGACACGACCTTAGCAAAATCCTAGTTTTTGATTATCACCATTGTAAGGGAGCAACGCCAATTAGAATGGATTTCTTCATTTATGTCTTCTTGTCTCTTGTCTTTATTTATTTCTATTTTATTTGATATTATTTTACAAATTGTCTAACCATCCTCTTTGTTGACTTTGTTGCGAGGGACTGCGGACCAAGGGAGGATCTCCTTGGAGCGCATGTGTACCCACATGAAGCGGAGTCGACTATTCTACACTAGTCGATAAGAGAGCACACCAAAGGAATACTTGGAGGAATTTTGAAGACAATAGTATATTTTTATTTTTTACTTAAAGTGATAGAGACATATTAATTTCAATAACTTTGACTCTCTAGGACTCTGACACTTTACGAGGTCTTGTGCCCGAACGATTTCTCGCTTGGTGGCCTCATCGATTTTTTGTCATGTGTTCATTGCTTTTATTTTTCTTTGTCTCATGATTTTATTTTATTTTCCTTGTGATTGAGACAAAGATTTTTGGACTTATTCAAATTTAAATTGTTTCATATTTAGACAGAGGTCCACAGCCCTAATATATTTGCAAGTACCTATAGATTCATTTTTGGACTTATTCAAATTTAAATTGTTTCATATTTAGACTTGGAACCGAGTGCTGAGAGGGACTCTACACAACTCTTGTAGGACCCTTTGTGGCAGGCAGCGAAAAGCTCCGCAAGACCGGACTTTTGGGTTCCTTTTTGAGTGATTAACATTTGTGCTTCTTGATAATAGTAAATACTATTCTAGGGCAATTTCATTGGTTTACATTTCATATAGATAGGTTTCTATTCTGCTTAACATCATTACATGAAGAGAGCCAAAGGTAAGATGAGCATTTTTTCTTAGTATTCATCATTGATTTCTCTTGCATTGCTTTTCCGCTCCCTCCCTCTGATTTTAACCCCATAGGATTGATTTGACCGAAATTCACGAGGTCTAAATGTGTCTCACACAAGGCAGAGACAACAGTCGCTGTGGCGACCCTCAATGAATTCCGATCAAAGTCTACAATGAACCCACAATAGTATAAATCAAGCAATGAAAACAAGTGTGGAGTCAAATTTATTTTAACTCTACAAGAAATGTATATAGTCCAAGTATGTAGAATGTCGAACTCAGGGAGCAAGCAGGATAGATCAAGCAATTCAAGTGCAAAAATGTGAATGTGATTAAGTGTCTACATATGCAATTTTTTGTGGGTTTTTAATTTTATATTTTTCTATTTTTAATTTTTAATTTTTTATTTTGGTTTTTAATTTTCTGATTTTATCTTTTCTTTTTATATTTTATATTTTTGTATTTTCTTTTTCAATAATAGAATATATATATATATATACAATATAAGGAAGAGAGGGAGAGAGCATTAATAAAAATAAGGAAAAATGCTCAAAAATTAGTAAATAAAATGTTTTTGGTCTTTTTATATTTTTATAATGTTTATGTGATTTTTGGAGATTTTCTTAATGTTTTTGTTATTTTTAAAAGTAGAAATACAAGAAAACAATGAACTATGCTATTGGCTGAGACTAAAATGAGGATAAAAATTATCAAACAGTATCCAAAATTCCTCAAATTTATTTTCAAATAAAGGCAATAAACTAAGGAAACTACAGAAATTGAGTTTGTATTTTTAGATTTTTTCTAGAATTTTTTAGATTTTTATAAAATTTTTAGGGGTTTTCTAATTTTTAGGGTTTTTGTTTTGAAATTTTTAATGATTTTAGATTGACACTAAAGGATGATAAGACACACAAAATATATTTTTTTGGAATTTTTCAAAACATTTTTATAAATTTTATGGATTTTCTAATGCAAACAATGCTGAAAATGCATGTTTTTTATTTTTAATAAATATGAAAATGCAATAAAAATGTAAAAAAATTTTTTGCGTGAATGAGCCAGCAAACAGGAGCCTATGGTATTTTTGTGGTGATTTTTAGCAAGTTATATATGCATGAAATAAATACAAACAACATCAAGAAACTACAATACTGGCAAGGGCATAAGTGCAAATAAGCAAACATCTAGGGTCCAAAGTGAAATTTTTACGCAAAATATAATACTAAATATTGTAGTTAATGGACTAGATACAAATAACAAAACCCGCGGGGGTACGGCTGCAAATATACCACTTCACGTGCAAGGAGCGGGTGACCTGGCAAGGATCAACCTGTAATAACACAAAACTCTGGAGGGGCAATTCGCAAATATTACAAAAATACAAAAGAGCAGATGAAAGTTTAAGTACTCTAAAATAAATTACAAAAGCGGGTAGGGTATACTTGCAAAATCCCCAACCTCAGCGGGATCCAATGGCTGGTGTGAGTCCACTAATCCACGTGTCAGTGCCCCGATCGCGCGATGCCCCTTCGCCCTTGGACGGCCCCGATTAGATGGAGTTTGAATTATCGAACGGCAGACATGAACAAAATCCAACGGTGGCTGCTCGTACTGGGGTTCCCCGAAGATCGAACGACGTAGGACCGATCGGGAAGAACAGCTCAAGAACTCGAAAGATCCGAGCTTCGAACCGCCCTCCTGACTGATTTCGGCCACCTGGGGAGCACGGAGAGGGTCCCCCAAGGTCCCACGGTGATGTGCTAGCATCTGGGGGCGTCAAAATGGCGAGGGTTGCACCAGGACTTCCTCACGACGTCGGAGACGAGACGAGGCCACCTGGTTCTTCCCGCGCATGCAAAATCGCCCTCCCGGCGAGCTACACCCTTCGGGCACCTGCAAAATATGGTTAAGGAGGGTGAAGGCAAAGTACCTCGCCCCTCATGGGTGTAGAGTGAGGCGGAAAATGGCGAGAAAGGGACTCTCCGGAGCTTGCTCTGGCGAGGTGGTGGCGGAAGTGATTGGGGGGTATGGATCGTAGCTGAAGGTCGGATTAGCTTCCTAAGGCTAAGCTAAATGAATAAAATGCAAGAAAAATGATGAAAATGCGAACCTCAGGGTGAAACACCCGAGATAAACCTCACGGCAGTGCGGCCGCCGGAGATGGTGGAACGTGCCTCAGAGCCCGAGATGCACCTCAACGAGGTGCTGGGATCGACCCTCTGTCACCGGGGATCCTTCTGCAACCACTCGGAGGTCTCAGTCGGCCCTAACACGGTTCTAAGATCAATGGAGGCGGCGGGGGTCTTTTTGAACGGGTGACTGACGTAGCTCAAAGATCGAAGTGAAACAGGAGCGGCAGTGACCCAATCCTCAAGACATACTATAGGCGGGAATCATGGAAGCATGGGGAGCAACATCTCTAAAGAAACCATCATGAAAAGATGAAAGGCTCGACCTAGAAAAATCCACAAAAGCGGACAAAAAACCAGGTCTGACACAGCCCAGAAGGGGAGTCAGACAGTTTACCTGCGGTCAACTGTTAGACTCACCTGGTTGGTCTACGTGGACCAACCAGGACAATCCTCCTAAAAATTATTTGAAAATTCAATTTAAATTAGTAAATGAATTTATTATTTTTAGGATAAAAAAAAGTTTATTATTTTATAAATTATTTTATGGTGATTTCTAATTATTTTTATGAGGTTTAAATTAACAAGTTACCATTTTAGGTCCATATAGGTATATTTATCTATATATTTTATTGTTTTATTTTTATTTTGTGAATTTAGTGGATGTATTTTTGCTTATTATTTTATAAATTTATAAAGTATATTAATACACTTAAAAATATTTTTATTTTATTTTTTTGAAGTAATTTGTATACTTAATAAAATATAAGTAGTAATTATATAGGTATGTATATAAGCATTATACCGAGGTGGAGTATATACAAGTATTTTATTTAAGTTTTTTTTATTCCCATTTTAATGTACATATATACTATAAATAATATGTACAAAATTATAATAATATAAAATTATAAAAATAATGAATAAATAATAAAATGAATACTCTAATATGTACAAGTACTCAAACCGTAACTCCGAAAATATGAAACCACCTTCATTAAATAGCTTATTTTAAACTATACACAATTAAAGGTGAGTTTGGTACATTTCGAGTTTTTATTTGCGAGATACAGGTCTTAGATGTTGGGATTCTGAATCTTATTCAGATCATAACTTTTTATCAGTACATTATTTTTGGATGAAATCAATTTTGTATTTTTCTATATTTAATAATCTACAACTTTCAAGTTCAATATTTCTTTATTTGAGGTATAAAAAGTAGAACAAAAAATAGATCCCGAAATGAATAAAGAATGAATTAAATAAAAAGTATTTTTATTGTATTTTGGCCCTTATCTCCCACTACTTTATTCCTTGTCGACCTAATCATCGAGATGCCTAGGTCTCGGGGTTTCGGGTCATAAAATATTTACAATATTTTATTATTTTTCTTTTATTTTATTTATTCTATAATTTTGGATTTAAATACAATATTTTATACACTATTTACATACACATGCATGAATGCTAAGATGCGGAAATTAAGGGTATTTACGTGCATTTGCTAGGGTTCTCGAGGCCAAAATGATAGAATAAAGATGATAAAATGTGGATTCATCAAGGATCTAAAAAGAATTGACTCCTCATTAGTTTCATGCATTCTCATTAGAAAAACAAAAGTGATAATCAATAAAATTGGGACTGCTAAGATTACTCGACCCTAAATTTAAAAAGAAAAAGTCATTGTCTTGGGGAGAGTAACCCCCTCATTGTATGTGCATTTTATTTTTATACATACACACTAAGGAGTAGTGCCCCAATCCCCGGCCTTCTCACGTGATTGCACAACTTTGTGAAATTCACCTAACTCTAAAATTTGAAATGATAGAAAGATCGAGCTTTCGCGGTCATCATTGTGTTGAGTAGGTGAATTGAGGGGTATGTTTTGTAGACTTATTTGTGATAATTTGTGTGCATACTATATCTTATCTACGCATTTGTACCTTTTTCTCACATATCTTATTTAACATTAATGTTATCCCTATCATTTTTTTGTCTCAAAGATGGTTGATTGGAGTTAATTTGATCCAGACATTGCGGATCCCATGTACCCTCCAGCTGGTCCACCTCTATTTTTCTAGGAAGACTTTCATCCTGACTCTTCTTTTTGTACATATATGCAAAATACACTATTTTAGGCATCAATATTTTACCCACCACCTCTACGCTCACTTGTCCCGCCGACTCACTCACCCTATACTGAGATATTGGAGTCACCTCTCACGAAAACCGTTGTTGAGTACATGACATAGTTAGTGGATCAAATGAATCCTAGGATAGAAGACCTTAGTAAATTAAATGAGAGCCATATTGATGCTTCACCTTCTACATTTATGTATTCATTTGAGGACACTCACGAGATCTTGCAATCCCCCAAAATACAAAAAAAGTGAGAAAAACCCAAAAATACAAAAAGATTTTGGGAGACATGCAATTGAGTCAGCTCGTGAGGAGAGAACACACCCGCCAACACCTTTGACAACACACACTCACACCATAGATCCACCCTTTGACCCCAAGTATGACCTTGTACAGTCTGCTCTTAGTCATCCTTGTGTAGATGATGATTTCGATCTCTTCGCTTGTATGGAAGAGATCCAAAATCTAAAAAAAAAATGTTGAATAAACATGAAGTAGTGGTATCTATTCACGAGTCTACTGAGGCCCCACTTAACCAAGCGATGACCTAATTATTTGCTCCTAAACCCAAGAAGATAAACCAAAGGAGTAGATCTGAGCATCCCATTTTGACCTTGGCCACTACCTACACCATCGCTCAACATCCACATATTAGCAAAGGGAACACTCTCACGTCTCTTGTGAGTTGCATCATTTCTAACTACTCTTATGATAACAATCCCCTTGACGACAATGATTCAATCAATAATACCCTTCTTGATGGTACATTCTATTCACATAGGGACTCTCAAGAAAACTAGGATAATTTGTCAATTTGTTGTTGGATCAATAAAGAGGCCAAGGAGAATTCTAGATAATGTTATCATTCAGATTGAGGGCATGAGCTTTACTATTGACTTTATCGTATTGCCCATGGAGAACTCCACCCCTTTGGAGCATCCTCCAATCATAATGGGACTGATTTTTCTCGCCTCTGTGAGAACTATTATAAATTATGGATCTTGAGAGATTCACTTCCGTTTTAATGTCAGGAGTGATGGGTTAATCACTACAAGCACTGTTGACCAGAGACCTATATCTCACGAGAGTGTGCCAGTGTTAGTCGACCCTGGGGACTATGACCTAATTGTTGATATGAAGAGGTTTTCTTCTTTATTGACGTGACTGAGGCAAGAGGATTCCTCTTTGGCAAGGAAGACTCGAAAAGATTATACCTTGGAGTTCCCCCTTCTGGTGAGTGGAGATGCATTAATGGAATCCAAAACATTTACATTGTAGACACTTTAAACAGGAAGGCGGATGTAGTAGAGACTGCAAAGGCCAAGTATGACCTTATTTCTTTCATCAAGGAATTCAAGCCTTTCGATGATGACCTAGTGGAGACATCTCCAGCCGAACACGACCACACTACTTCAACTGACCAGTTCGAGCCTTTCTTCTTTGAGATTGACAATGATCTTCACCAGGTAGATCTTGATAGGGTTGTGTCTGTTGACGTCCCCGATATATACCTGTACCTTGTCAGATCCATTCCTCAGCGATCGTGCAAGCAGGTTCGCTTTTTACCTTCTTGATCTCTATATATCCAAATCTTTGTATATCATCTTTCGTTTTATCTCCTTCCATCTACCATTTTTGCTTATCCACCTCATTATGTGTGTTTTGCCTTGCTTATGACGTACTTTGTTCTAAGTATATGAGAGGTGGATGAGTTGAATGATCTTTCTTATTTTATTCTTTCCATTTTCATTTTTCTTTTTCATCTTTATATCTTCACTTAGGATGTACTTTGTCCTAGTTATAGGTGGGTGTGCACCTCGAGTTATTCATTCTTTGATCCCCTCCAATGTCTCCTCTCCTTTTCTTGTATATACTTAGGGATATCATACCTAAAGTATAGGGAGAGACAGGCTGAATGTGATGTGTTCGTTCCATCCCTTGACGCTCCTTGGATGTAGTTATAGCCTTCTATACATAGGATTATTTCATCCTAAGTATAGGGGGGGTGGTCGACTCCTCATTCATTCATCTCTTCATTCCTCCAATCTTTATTCATTGTTGCAGTATAGACTCTTCAATACTCAGTACGAATTATGTCTTCCCTTTTCATTCTGATCTAAGAGGACATAGCTCTAGCTAAGTATGGGGGTTGTATACAATTTGTATATACTTTAGCCATAACTCGTACTTTCATATTTTTTGTATAATAATTAATAAAAATTTAAACACACTAAAACCAAATTCTTTATATATATATATATTGATTTATAAATAGGGTTAAAATGTTTTTTGCAAAATGTTTAAAAAATAGTTTGAAAAAACTTTTGAAAAATCTTTTAAAAACTATTTGAAAAATATTTTGTTAAATATTTTCAACATTTGTAAAAATATTTTTGTTTGTAAAGATTTCTTTCTTTATTTGAAATAAAACATTTGGAAATCTATTTGCAAATTTTGAAAAATGGTTGCACAAATATTTTTAAAAATCTATCTATACTATTTGAAAAATCTTTCTAGACGATTTTTATATTTTGTAAAATATTTGAAAAATTGTTTGTCAAATTACTCTGTAATAATAATTTTTTCAAAATACGTGTGTAAATCATTTCAAATTATTTTTGATAATGGGATATGTTATAAAAATCCTTATAAAAATTATAAAACCTATAAATTCTTAAAAACCCAACTCTAGTAAATATGAAGATGCATCCTCATGAAAATGTTTGTACCTAGTTCTTTAATAAAATGTTTTGTTTTTAGAAATCCCTAAAATTTTGCAAAATGAAAAAAAAAACATTTGCAAACCTTTACAAAAATTTTATAAAATTTTGCAAAACCTTTTTTCAAAAATCCATAAAAGTTCAAAATTTGAAAATTACATCACAAAAAGATTTTCTACATTGTGCATAGCATATGAATTTTTCGAACTGAGTTTAATAATTGAACAATTCTAAATAAAATTCGAAGATTATAACTTGGTAGGATCTTAAATCTACTTAATTACAGGTACCTTATATGAACTGGAATTGAGGCACTTCAGGTCTAGTTAACTTAATTCTTTAATATCACAAGATATGTTCAATGTCATCTGGACCGTCTAACTAGAGTATTCTGGATAACACATTTGACTCTTATTTATAATGGCCTTGCTTGTACACATGCTCTTTACACTTTGCTTATCTTGATTGAAGTGGTAGAGGGTTGTATTTGTTGGCATGATACACAAGCCAATGGAAATATTTGAAGTCACACATTTGTGGACATTGTATCCTAACTGGATCCAATGGCGATGAGATCTAAAGACAGGAGTTGTGGGTTGCAATAAAGCTTCAAAAGAGGGATAGTCTACTTTTTATGAAGAAAAATTCTTTATGTAAATGTTGTTGTATATAGTATTCAAAAAAATGGAAAAATAAAATAATCCAACAAATTGGACAAGCTGGATTGAAAAAAAATGTATGTCAGAGTGTATATATTTGTATAGTCAATAAGCAAGCTTGAGCTTCAAAGTCATATGTTTGTGAGCCTGCAACCATATTACTTGGCTACATTGGTAGAGCATTCTAGGATAGTTAGCTACACTGGCTATTGTCCATTCTTCTCGCCACCTCCTCTTTCGAGTTGGTTGTCACTTGAACTTGGAAGGGAATATCCCACTTATCGAGGAAAGAGTTCTTGGCTTAGGGAATTAGGGTCACCATGCTGGAGAAGATTTACTTTTACTACATCAACTGAGGAGAGCTACATATCACACACATTGTCCAAGATAGATTCATAATCATAAGGTTTTGCATATGAGTTGATCTATTATGACCTCGCTATTGCGGAGACTTGAACATAGTTTTGTGATTCTCGAAGGTTGTTTTCTTTCTGACCTGGCTATGAGTTGATCTCAATTTCATCACCAATATTCTATCATTTTGGCCTTAAAAAACCTAGCGAAATCCATGTAAATAACATTATCTTATACAAATTTAACATTCATTACTTATTTCATTTATTGTATATAATATATAGTTTTTAATGCCAAAAGTATAGATAAAAGAAAAGAAAAAAAGAATAAAATGCGAAAGGTATTTTATGAACATAAACCCTGAGACCAATGCATCTTGATGAATGGGTCAACAAGGAATAAAGTAGGGGGAGGTAAAGTCAAAAACACAATAAAATTCCCAATTTATTTTGTCAAATAAATCATTTTTTGGACCCTTTTTATTCTTAATGATTTATACCTCAAATAAACAAATGTTGTACATAAAAGTTGTAGATAATAATATATAAAAAAATATACAAAATTGATTTCATACAAAAATAAAATACAATATACTTTTTATAATCAAAATAAAAAGCCAAAATCAAAACTTCCCAGACCCATATCTTCTCCATATGAAATCAAAATGTATCAAAATCACTTTAATTATTTATAACTATTAAGCTGTTTAAGGAAGGTGGTATCATTTAATTTGGAGTTAAGATATAAAAGTTAGGTTTTGGAGCCACGTTGTATAATATACCTGCATAAAATAATCATTTATTTATTCTTTATTCTTTTTTATAAGTTTAGATTTTAAAATTTTGTAAATATTATTTATAGATATGTACATGTTTAGAATAGAATAAAAGCTTAAATAAAATATCAAAATAAAATAATACACAAAAATGTAACGATGAAATACCTTTACTTATACTTATATAATATGCATTCTTATTTATTTAAAAGTTCATGTGATATCAAAAAAATATAACAATAATATATTTATGTATATAAAAATAAGTTATTATAAATATATCAAATATGAAAATAAAATAATAAAATGAAAAATGAAAAAAAACCAATATTATACCCTCAAAAGTAACTCAATATAAATAAGCCCATAAAAATAAATAAAAATCATATTAAAATACTACAAAAATAATAAACATATTTTATTTTTATAACTTTTATTTTTAAATTAATTGATTATTTTATGTTTATTTATTTCTATTTTTCCAACTGGTTTTGTCTTAAAGTGGTCCAACTGTACCAATATAAGAGCCCCGACTGTTGACTTGAGTAAACTCTTTTGACTCGGGCCTAGCCTTGTTAGGAGTAGCTAACCTGCCTTATTCTTGATTTTTTATCTCATGATACACATGGTTCAAGGAGTACATATCTCTTCGTTGATTTTGATCACTATTCATCCATAATATTCACTGACTCCTCTCCTAGGGACATGCATCATTGATGCACCTATGATCCCTAGTCAGAGACCTCCTATTCACCAACCTGTACATACTTCGGCTATTATTGGACTTGCCTATTGGAGATCCAGGAACATGATAGAGTCAATCCAGGTGTGGAGCAGAAAGTTGGTAGAGCAAAGCTAGTAAGAGCTAGCTTGCCTATTCATTCTCTCAAAGGCTTGGATGCTTCTTCCCTTGGTCGAACTCATTCAAACATGTATCTTTCTTGATGCACCAGTTTACTATAACCTTCCTGACTTCCATCTACCATTATTCATTTTTTAGTTCCCCCGTAGCACCGATTATCCCCCTCAAACATTGCATTAGGTCTAGATCCTCGTGACAGGAGGCTCGGTCGACTTTTCTTGCAGAGAGGAAGGCGGTGCTAAGGGTGTTCCCAACCATCTCCAGCCACCATGGTCGTGAGGTCCGATTTCGTAGCTCTTAGCTTCTTAAGGTATTTTTCTATGCCCTTTGGGAGGCCTTAAGCCCTTGCCGGAGATCTTGAGCTCCGACCACTCTGTTCCATCGTAGCACCTCTACGACCTCAATACCGCCCATTTCCGCCTAATAAGACCATGAAGACCTCCTATTTTGCATGCTTGAGCTTCCTGTGTAGGTTAGAGGAGTCAAAAGCCTTTTCAGAGGTGATTTTGGTCAACTAGAACATGTGATTCCCAGGCTTCTTGATTACTACCAACAATTATGGGAAGCTTATAGATCCATTTTGCAACCCTTGGATCGGCTCCAGGTCGTCGGAGAAACCCATGATCAAAGATCGAAGCTCGCCATCAATTTTATTCTTCCTTGTTCTTCTAGAAGGTCCAGAGCCGTCGGATCGAGCCTCGTCTCCAGAAGCTTCTATCGTTCGATGAAGCTCACCTCAACCATTGATTCCATCCGTGGGATCTAATCTTCACCATTGATCATCCAACCAACATTGCGCATTCGCCATACGATCTGTGGCAAATGGCATGCCAACAACCATCGGATTTTGCACCTTAGGAGGTAAATTGAATCCCATTAACCTGACTTTTGTAGCTTTATTATTTAGACTTGCTTTTTTTAAGTTTAAAAGTTTGGTAAATTTGTATTGGAACCCTCGTATGTTTTGGTATTTGTTTTAAGTTGAGTCCACGTCACCTCATGTACGGTCCCTCGAGAGGTGGAAATTTTGTAGAAATAACCTTTTGGGTATTTGTATTTCGATTCAGTATAGTAACTTTAAATATAAGTTGAATTATTTTGGGTAATTTTTACTGTAGCTCTTCCACTTATTTTTAATTGCAAAAATACCCTTTCTATTACATTTATTTTGTGATTGTTTCTCTTTTATTAAAAGTATCATCCACGCTTGGAAAATTTTGCAAAAATAGATCTAAGTGCTTTCTAGATTGTAGTTTCATTCCCTACTTTTAAAATAACATTTTAGGATTTTTACCAATTTAATAAAAATCAAAAGAGCATATTTTTTCCCTATTTGGATTCTAAAATACCACAAAAATGCCATATCATTTTTAAAAATTCCAATAAAATATATTTTGTGTATTTTATCATTTTGCAAATTCAGACCAAAAAGCACTAAATTAGAAAAAGAAAACCATAAACATTAAAAAACTCGAAAATCTGTTATACAAATATAAAAAATTCGTAAAAGTTATAAAAACATTAATTTATATTTTTGTAATTTTCTTTATATTTTATATTATTATTAAAATTAATTTGGAGAATTTTTATTCAATTTGTTATTTTTAGTCTTTAAATCAATTCTGACTATTTATTTAATCCATATTTTGGGATATTTTTTATTTTAAAAACATTAAAAATAGGAAAATTATTTAAAAAATAACAAAAAAAGATTTAAAATTTAACAAAATTTCATTTCATGTATTTGGAATATTTTTAATAGTATTCATAATTTTATTACTTTATATTGTATGTATAGCTTTATATATTCCTATATTATATATTAAAAAAAGAAATGAAAAATCTGAAAATGTAAAAATAAAGTAACATTTACAAAATAAAAATCAATAACAAAAATTAAAATAAAAAATCCATAAAAAATATAAATTCATAAACTCACGCCAAAAAATAGATAAAAGAAACATAAATGTTTGATTTCATTCCCCGATCTACCGTTTACTCCCTGTATTCGACACTCCACACATACTTACACATATACACACATTTATAGAGTTATAATAAATTTTAGCTCCATATCTTATTTTCAGTTGTTTTATTTATATTGTGGGTTAATTACTGAATTATTAGGGTTTCATGAGAGGTTGTTTTGATGATTGTTGATCTGCCTTGTAGACTAACAAGACTCCACAAAACCTTATTTTTCAATAGAATAAGGCAAGTATAGGGGATGTATTGTTTATATTTCATATATACGTTAACCATAGCTTGTTTTTTGTAAAAAAAATAGGCTAAGGGTAAAGTAATTTTGAATTGATTTTGCAAAATGGTTTGTAAAATGATTTGGAAATTTATACTGATGTGAAATCGTTCTGAAAATGTTTTACAATGGTTTGTAGAAATTGAGATTTTACTTGTTTTGAAAATCATTTGTACAATGTTTGAAAAAAACTATATTTATGAGACTTGGTTGATAAAATGTTTTCAAGAGGGAATTAGATACTTGTCCAAGAAGAATATCAAGCCTTAGGAGCTTAATCTTAAGTAAGGAAAATGCTAAGAAGCTCGAAGAAGTTCAAGGCTAACGAAATCCAGCTCAAGCTCAGGGAAGGATCTCTAGATCAAGAAGAAGATGAAGTATGTTCTTTTATTAAATATTGCATTCTTTAATTGTTGGAGATTATAAAAGGCACCAAATCATACATATTTCATTTTAACCCTTTGACTTTGACTTTTAAGTCAAAGAGTCAAGCTAATTGATTTATCAACTTTGTTTCTCGATCGATCATTATTTGAATTGCAATGGCTATATCTCTGATTGGTCATTTTTTATCCTTGATCGATCTTCTCTTGATTTTGATCGATCACCTTTATACTCATGATCGATCATTTTATTCTGATCGATTATCCTTTCTATCATGATTGATCATATTCCATTTCAAAAATATTTTTGAAGGATATTTCATTCCCTATTTATTTACATCGGCTAATTTTTGAGAGCCAACAAGTATGGATTCTAAGACATATAAATAGGTACCCTTACCTCATTCTATAATACACAACAAAGAGTAACAATCTCTCATCTCTCTCCTTTTCCCCCATACTGTATGAGAAAGAATCTAGAGCTATTTTGTATTACAATCTTTGTTCCAGCAGCTTTGATTCTCTATCTTAATTCTTATGAGCACACTCCTCACTCTTTAAGATCGTTTTAGTTTTTGCCTTATATTTTTTATTGCATATTTATTCTTATACTGAAGTTGTTAGGATTGTTTCTTATATAGAGTTGAGTTCACTGTCTAATCACCTCATTATGTAATATAGTTGGCTTTTTCCACACAAACAACTCAATTTAGTGGTAAGACACATGTGGGTTAGGTTGAAAAGTCCAGTCAGGAGACTCGGGTCATGGATTTTTCCCAGGAGGGTCTCTACATTAAAAACATGTGCACATGTGGTTTGCTTCTTAATATTGTGATTAAAAGTGCTATGTGACATTGTTCTTATTTGAGTTATCATTTGCAGTGATCCATGTCATTCAATCGATGAACCAACACCAATAGACTGGTGTCCATTCGGGACATAGAAACTAACATCTTTTATAGGTAATCTTTGGTTCAAACAAGATCGAGAGAGCCATCATGGGAGCTAAAGAAGAGGAGTCTACATGCAAGACCTTGAAGCGACTCAAACCCATAGTCTAACCACCAAAATCTGCTTCCATAGCCTTATCGACAAGTTAACTGCGTACAAACGTTCTACGCAAGCTCCACATCACTCCACCTATATATAGAGAAATTTCGAGTACTAAGCATCAACCTAAATCCGAGTGAGCCAAGACCATGCTTCAACCCTGGTTCGACCTCCGTTGTTGCACTCAAAGAACTTGTTGCCATCGTGTCCATGACCTAATTTACTGTTTCGACCCAAGTTCTTGGTGGAGGATGTTGAGTCAATGGGTTCGTTCGTGGATCTGCTACTGATGGAGGACATGCCATTGTTCATAAGCGTTGTGGATGATGATGTGTTGTTTGGAAATGATCTCGAGTGAGGTGAGAGTTGGAGAAAGATTTGTTGTAGGCATCAAGAGAGTTGAAGTGGCAGAGGACGAAGGAGGAGGAGGGGTAGGGGCTTGTGAGGGAATTTCGGGAATGGTTGAGGTGGTAAAGGGAGTAGACGTAGATGAAAGAGGAGGGGACGACCAGTTGGAGAGCTGCAGCGCAAGACTATGGGAGGATGGGTAATTTAGATGATTTTTACTTAAACATTGCCGAGAGCATTTTGGTCCACCAAGCCCAAAAGATAACGACAATCTCCCTCCCGTTAATGGAGGACCACATTGTCACAAGTTCGATAGATATAGTACCACATTGTTACTTTTAGAAATTTAAGTATGACATTAAATTAGGTGTATAGTTTAAGGTCTTTTGTATAACTTTTTTTTAATGCAAGAGATATTCAATATATAATTGATCTCTAACAATATAACAACAAATATATTACTCATTGTAATTTGAAATATATAATTGATTTTGCGAGGAATATTATTTGTAGTTGTATATTTCGACAGTCTCCTTTGGTAAGCCTGGCCATAGTACATAAGCTAGTATTACGTAGGATCCAAATACAGATTTTCTAAAGGGAAATTTACGAAAGCTCCAGAAATAGAAATTTACCATATTCACTCCCGAATCACAAACCAGGATGCTATTTAACCTGGGCTTTCATATATGTACTATAACCAGTTGGATAAGAATGCCGATTTATCAATGTTAAAATGCATTTTTTTATTAGGTGGGGTTCATTCTCGTCTGAGAGGTGATCCTATAATAAGGAACTTGGGACGATTTTTCTCCTTTCTTAATAGTAATTGTTTGGTAGGAGCTGGAGTTCTGATTATGATGTTAGATGGACACTGGCCAATATTCATAGAGGACTTCGTAGCTTGCAAGGAAAGGTTAACACCCAATTTATTAAAGATATTTTTGCAATTATATCATTTCTATCTATACGTTTTTTGCAATTAGTGATACTTTTCTGCAGAAGTAACAATTATATTGGCACATGTAACACAGAACGACACTGCTGTATAATTTGTAACAGTATAGGCACATGTCTAATTGCGATAAAGTAAGGTGTACAAGTGCTATTTGAAAAATTGAAAATGACAATGTAAAATCCCTTTATGAAAATATGATATATGAATACCACCGTATTTTTATATCAACCAGCATCATGTGGATGATTTCTTGAGTTTAAGAGAGATGGTTTTCTGTAATCTACCAACACTAATAAAAAAACTTGAGAATTTACTAAGAAAGTACCGTAATGCAAGGTGTGAAATTCGTACTTGGGCCACAATATTTGAAGGGTCATGGATTAATAACTAAATTTGCTATGTACGAGCTAATAAATAGAGCTGTAATCTTTTTGGCATGTCTCCAACTAGAATCCTATATCTCATTAGTTATTTATATAACAGAGAACTATTTGATTGGTGTAGTGAAGGGATTAACCTACTGTATCCTAATCGAGGATCAATTAACTTTGAAGAAGTTTCTTTTAATTTTACAACATTAGAGACAACAGTTATCTTAGAAAACAGAATCACACAATTGATCAAAATTAAAAGGTGTTGTTGATCGAGGAGGTATGAGAAATCCAAGAACAAAATGTAGACAAAAGAGATTAAGCTAATAGCCAGGTAGAGACTGACTTTGTAACAATCGTGACATGTGCCCTAGCGAGCCATTATGCAGTAAATGTCATTCTGAATTATATGATTTCATCATATGAGGATAAAACATAATTATGTTTCCATTAATAAGGTTCCTATGTACAAAATTAGGTTATGTAAGATGTCCATCTTGATATCTTACATCCGTTGATCTAAACAGTTAGATCATAGTGGCCGAAGCACGACTGTAGATTTAAAGAACTACATCAAGGATGCAACCACAATCTTCAATTGATACTTTAGAAGGATCTCTAGTCTGAGAAAAAATGGTAGTTTTATCTAGAAACTACTATCTGACGGACATTGTTAGTATAGGTCAGATGAGTCAAGTAAACAATTAATTTGACAAGATCGAGATGCTAAAGACATATATCGTAAATTATCATGAACTGACACATTCTTTTACCAGAGACATATATATATATATATATATATTGGGAAGAAAAAATAGGTTGATATCCTAACAAGGTCTATATACTGTGAGCCGGTTTGCACACAAGGAAATATGAGATGTCTAATCTTTCAAAGGTAACATACATGTTCATACTTATCTAACTGGAAGACACGAGCTCACTATGAGACATTGCGGACAAGATAAATTCCAGCGGTGGTCATCTTCTTTTGGAAACACGATACAAATTTGAGAATGCTAATACATGCTTTTGAGAGCATATGGTTTATATTGAAGCCCAATGACCAATTGAAAAATCATAAATCGTATAAGGAGACAACCAAATATGGGATTGAACTTCAAGTTGTCCAAACTCTTCCGGTATATAGGATGCATGAGTATTAGGTATGCTTGAGATCATTGCAATCATAATAGATTTAATACCATGATATTTCCATTCCATGGGAACAATGAAACTCGATGAATTTTACCAACTCCGCATTCAGGATGAATGATAATCAATCGGATTAAGTCGCAAATTATTAGATTGTGCCCTATGCTCAAAGAGTTGAAAATTGACTGCAAATTTAATTTGCTAAGCATTAGCTAAGGTCCTACCTTTGGTTTTCTCGAGATGCTACAACTTTCAAGAAAGAGTCCAAGTATATGGGATCCATCAAATAGAAAGAAAACAAATGTGTTAAAGATAATTTTAAAAAATATAAAATAATAAAATGATTGGAAATAAATAAATGCTTGAAATAAATAAACATAAAAATAAACAAAGAAGAAATCTCGAGGTCATACATGAGATGTGCCTCCCCTACAACATCATCATTTGAAAAGTTTCTTTTCATCGATTTAATGTCAGAGAATGAAGTGTTGTAGTATGTATAAGCAACTGGGTTAAAACACACAAATAATGCCAAATCAATGAAATGTGCGACAATATATTTTTTTCCTGGGCAAGCCAAAGATCGACTCTAGAGGTAGATATTGGATTAGTAATCAATTCCAGATAATGAAGATTAAGGTTTTCACAGAGGTTTTTTTAAATATTTTTTATGCAAACAAAATGCTCAAACAAGTTGACTTCATAAGGAGAATAAGCACGCCTTGGGAACTTTAATATTAATCCAAATTAAGTTCAAATTAGCCAATTACTAATTTCTATAAACTTTATTCAATAATACATGCAAAAGCATATTTTTAGGGAATCTTAATAAATAAGAAGAAGTAAAATAAATAAAAGAAAGGAAAATATATAAAGTGTATACAAAATCACAACACATTTTTTCTATGGTTTCGACATTTTCTATTTTAGTTTTTCAGTGCATTTTATTAAAACAAAAGGCAAAGAAAATAAACTAAAAAGATTTATTTATATAAACAAAATAATAAATAAAGATATTTTTACACCACAAACCCAAAACTTTACAAATGACTTTGTCGACCATGCATTCTTTATACTTATCACTTAACCTCTGATGAATCTCCATTTCATCACCTTTATTATTTCGTTTGACTTTCAAACCCGAGCGCAATGCATGTATTAAACATTATTTTGTACAAAATAATCTCTATTATTTATAATGTAAATAGTTTATAAAGTTTATTATTTAATGGAAAAATAAAAGAATAAAGAAAGGGATTTTTACCCGGCAGACCCTATAAACTATGCCAATCACCTCCACGACCTTTGAAACAACCTAATTCCTCCCTAACCCTGTAAACTTACCAACTCTTACCCCATGAACCCTCCGGGTAATATATTTTAAGCTTGTGGGCGTTCTTGGGATAATTTACAAGGTCGATAGGGTAATTATATTGTGCAAAAGGTCGTAGAGGCATTTTAAAATGTTTATAGGGTTTGCTGGGTAAAAATCCCATAAAGAAAAGAAAAGAAATATCACAGGTATTGAATGACCCTAAACCCCGAGACCTAAGCATCATGATGACTAGGTTGACAAGGAATAAAGTATTAGGAGATAAGGTCAAAAATACAATAAAAATACTAATTTTTATTTATCGATAAAGCCAACTAGGGATGAATTTTTTTCTTTATTATTTATGGCTCAATTCAATAAACTTTGTACATGAAATTTATGGATAAAAATAAATACAAAAATAAAAAAATTATCACACAAAAATAATGCATAATGTACCCTAGACACTCAAAATAAAATACCAAAATCCAAGCTTCGTAGATTTCTATATTCTCCACACTTTACTAAAATTGATCAAACTCACTTTAGATATACATAATATTCAATAATCTATTTAATGATGGTGGTTTCATTCAATTCGGAGTTAAGAAGTAAAAGTTAGGTTTTGGACCCTTATTGTACATTACATCTGAATAAAATATGCATTTTATTTATTCTTAGATTTCACGCTTAATTTTTTATATTTTTGTATATATCATATATAATACATGTACATAATTAAAATAAAAAAATAAAAATGTCAAAAAATAAATAAGTTATATACTTGCATATACATATAAAGTAAATATTTATATTTAATTAAGTGTACATATAACTTTAAAAAAATATAATACAAAAATATTCTTGTGTATCTAAGTAAGTTATAAATATATAAAGGGTAAAATGGGGTTGCCCCCCCCCCTCGAGGGGGGGGGCTTACTTGGCTCCCCCTTCTCCATATTTCCTAATTTTTATTAATTTTTTAAAATTGCTTCCATGGCCATAGGGGTATTTGTTTCACAAGAAATGTAAATAGAATATTACAGGTTTATAGTAATTAATATTCACAAAAGAAATTTCCAAAAAAATTTAAAAATGGGGAAAATGGGGCGGGGGAGCCAAGTTAACACCCCTTAAGGGGTAGCAACATTAAACCCATATAAATTATGTATATAAAACAATGAAATTTAAAATATAAAATAAAATTAAAATACCTAATATATAAATAAATATACCTATAAATGTACATCAAAAAAGTAATATACGACAAATACATTCGAAAAAATAAATAAAAATCCTATTGAAATATTAATAAAATAATAAATATTTTATATGGTTCAAAAATTAATAAAATCATTTTCTATTTCTTTTCTATTTATTTTTTTATAATCTAATTTAGCATGTAGCGAGCTAACGTGGCCTAATAGACGGGTAACCTTGGTTGACCCGCTGGTCAACTGGTCCGCCATCGCCTTAGGCCTGTCAGACCAGTTGACTCACCTACTTCTTCAATTTCCCCACTTCATTTTGCATTATTTTGGGTTTATTCCTTCACCAATCTTCCTCATCTATTCATGTTCTTTCACGTCGCATCAAATCCTCGATCGATGGAGCTCTGTAGCGAGTCTTTATTTCGATAAAAGTCCACCTTGTACAAAATCTCCTCTGCCAGTTCCATTCAAACCTGATCCGTTTGGCCATCGAAATCCCCAAATTCTTGAGTACTCGTGGTTGTAGATGATAACAACAATCTTCACTAATCGTTTTGCGATGAGGAAGAGGCACTGGAGTGGTGATCCGAGCATCGCTGGCCATTTCTTCAGGTACATCCTTAGTCTACCCTTTCTTTATGTTCCTGTTACATACATTAGTGTAGGTTAGCATTTTATTTCACTTAGTTTAGATTTATTTCGCGTTAAATCATAGATTTGTAGTTTAGTGGAGCTCTGCTCTGACCACTATTCCACTGTCATTTAGTCACCCTACGATCCCCATTCCACCTTCATTTTGCTTCCTATCACTCCTACATATTTCCATGCAACACCATTCATCCGACCCTCTCTGGAATAGGAGATCAAGACCTCCAACCTGACTCAATCTTCACCTATTTGACCCAAAACATTCCCTTGGACCTCCTTGTGTGTGCCTTGACTAACAGTACATGTCTTGTAGGAAAATGACCCATCCTAGGTTTATTTTGTCCATTTCGATGGGGCCTAGAGCTACAAAGCTTTATCAAATTTTTTGGACAAAGCCTGAGGTCTGGGGACCCTTCTCAAGCATCCAACAACTATGGGTTACCATTGGGAGAATTTTGAGACTTACATCCCTGCCAAAGACCATCAGTGGAGAAAGGAGGACCGATCAAAGCCCACCCATATTGTTGTTCTTCCATGTTATTGGTGAAGTGGTTGTCTAATCTTTATCGACCTCTAGTTTTGATCATAGCTGTCAGATATAGCCATCCTCGAGGGCTCAATCATTAGCTGGGTTCTAATCTAGGCCGCCCATCTCTGAAGCGTCATCAGCCAGTTGGCACATGACACATGGCAAGTGGAAGAAGATCTGTCACGGCCAGCTCTTATTCGAGGTAATTTTACAAAATACACCCTGACTTTTTTATTTTATTTTTAGTCCATAAAAATATAATCTACTGTTTAAAACTCATTTTTGATATTTTGTACTAAGACCCTTATACTTTTGTTATTTACACATAGGTCCCTCACCATGTCACCTTACATGCCCATACATGTGAGATGGTGGGCTTTTTCCGGGGACCTCCCGATGGTTTGGTTGTTATAGTCCATACATTTTGTACTCCAGTTTTAAACTTATAGGATAAATTGTATGTATCCCCTATAACTTCTTGTAAATTATATTTATATCCCTACTAGTGTTGCATGAATTAAATATTAAGGGAAAATTATGTAGAGGCCCTTATACTATGGATTTTATATAAATATAATTTCATTTCAGTCCCAACCAGTGCTCGTTTTTTATTTTCTTTATTTCTGGCATTAAAAATATAATTTTGCATCTTAAATTTGTGGGGAATTTTTAAAGTGCATGTTATATTAAAAAATCACACATATTTTTCACATGGTCATTTAAAATATTTTCATATATTTAAAAAATCTAAAAATAGTGAATTTATCCTTGTTTACATTTAAAAATTGGAAAAAAATGATTTGAAAAATTATAGAAAAAATTATATTTGCTTATTATGGTATTTCTAGACTATAAACCAAAAATCATTAAAAATCTCAAAAGAAAAACACAAAATTTCAAAACCCTAAAAATCATATAAAAATCACAAAAAAATCTTGAAAAATACAAAAACTAAGTTTATTGTTTACTATTTCATTTATATAATTAGTTTTAGAAATTTTTGGGCTATGTGGCTATTTTAAATTTCAAAACAATCTGGCTATATATTATTCCTCATTGTTTTTTATTCAATTTAAAATACAAAAATTGGAATAAATCATGAAAATATATTTAAATTTCATAAATATAAAAAATATTATATTTTATGCGTTTTGAGTAATTATAAATGTATTTATGTTTTTCCTAGGAAACATTATATATATGTACCTATATTTACCTATATTAGTATTAATATAATTATAATAATTGGAAATACCAAAAATATTTTTATTATCCTTAAAAAATAAAAAGTATTGCATTTAGGGTATTTTTCTAATTTTTCTACATTATACATATCATATTTATATGTTAAAATATCCATATTATTCATATACCTTATAGATATATATATCAACTATATACATTACAATGAAAATTAAAAATTAGAAAATATAAAAAATATATAAATTAAAAAACCCACAAAAAATCCTTTTAAAACACAACAACATTATAGTCTTTTAGTAAATTCTTATAGTCTATCTCCCTTGCTCCATGTGTTCGACCTCTACATTCTTCACCTAAACACATCCTTATAGAGTTATAATAAAGTTCTACTCCACACTTTTATTTTTGCATTGCTTGATCTATATTGTGGGGTAATTGTTGGTTGAACAAATGTTCTCATTTGGTCACCACAGTGACAGTGTTCCCATTTTGTTAGGAACATTATATAGGAGACAATCACTCTTCAACAAATGGTGCAGTTGTCGGGGAGCAACGTGTAGGATAGTGTCTTGTGTGCATTTTCTCACATTATTATCTGCTTTTGTTTTTCTTCTTTCTAGAAATAATTATTTATCTATGCTAATAATATCTCTTGCGAAGTACCTCGAGGTGAAGGTGATCACCTAGGTGGTCAAAGCACCCGAGCTAGGAGAGAGAGCATGAAGGGTAGGGAGAGAAATTGGCATAACACCTTCTTATTTTATTTTTGTGAGAGAGAGATACTCCATTTTGGTCCATTTTATTATAATAATACAGGTGGACAATGGACATTCGGGCCTATTTTACCAAGTGATTTTTCACTTGGGGGCTTACCAAGTTTTTTGCTATTTTCTTCGCCATATTTTATTTGTTTTTCGTGATTTATGCTTTATGTCTTATTTTCATTTGTTTTGTGTAATGAGACCTTATCATTTTTATGATTGCTTGATTGGTAAATCAGGTCGAAACACTTATTAGATGCATGTACCTATAGTTATCTATGTTTATACTTGGTAAAAAACTTAATTGTTGGTTATTTAGACTTCAAACAGAGCATTGCGAGAGACTCTACATATGACTTGGAGGACTCATGGTGTCAGGCACCGAAGAGTCACTAAGACTGGACATTTGGGTTCCGTCTTTGAGTAGTTAGCATTTGGTTCATTACATCTTATAACAATTCCTATTTAGAGTGATTTTTATTGTTTGAATTTCATGCATATAGATTAGGTTTAAAATTTTATACCTTGCATCCGCATGGAGAGAGCTAGGAAGAACTGTAAGTACTTCTGACTAAGCATTCATCATATTGATTCAAGGGTGAGATTTCCATCCTTGAGTCGCCTTGTCTTCCTCCCTCTGATTTTGATAACTTAGGATTAAATAAAATAAAAATATTGTTAGGCACTTGTTTTTGAAAATACTCAAAATATTGAAAATCAAAATTTCAAACAAGGGGAAGTTGACCTAATTAAGAATCATAACGAACATCATTGTTTGGGATTTACAAAGCCCTCATTGCCTTAAAGTACATTATGGACAGAGCAAGGCATGATTCTTAAGGAATAGAGCCAAAAACCTGATATGTGGTTCCCTCAATTATCACCTGGGACCGGCGAAGTAATGGTGCTTCTATCGTACGTAGATGAGTTGGATCTTGTCAACGATGACGATCTCTCCTTGTATAGAGCATCCAACTTAATCTGAATTATTGAGCATAGGCCACAACGTTACAGAGGTGTCTAAACCATCATCCAACATCCGAGTACCTCTCTTACGAGGGAAGTAGTGGTTTCACCTATCGGCTTCCTCTCTCTTTTCTTTGGATGAGTAACCCCTAGGATCGATATTGAGGACCTCAAAAACTGCAGATCACAGGATACAAAGGTGGTTTAATAAGTAATGTGATACTTTTCTAGTAGTATACTCTCTCTTGTAAGGCTAGTCGCTTAAGAACTTTTTACAATTTTCCCCTAAATCACAACTCTAAAACTGAAAAGATAAAAAATAGTTGAATCCTTAGGACTTCACATGTGTTGAGTTGGTGAACCGAATTTCTCTTAGTGTTTTATTGATTTGAATTAAGTCCAAAGATTAAAGTCTCATGCACTTATGTAATTTTGTCATTTCTCTTTTTCATACTTCTTCTTGACCCTCTCTCATCGTGAGCCTTCTTGTATTTTACACTCCATTTATTTCTTGTTCATCATCGTATCTCTCATCCATTATCACACTCCCTTTTCCCTTAAAATATCGAATCTAGGACAGTTCGGTAGGGGCTCCGTCAACACCCACGTTGAGTCCTTGAGTTCACCATATCCAATAATTCAGGGTTATTTTCATGTACTTGGTTCGCACTCCGCAAACCATCCTCAGGACTCCCCGTTTCTTCTACCTCCCACAGACTATGAAAAATCTCTTCTTGAGTTCTCTTCTCTTTGGATGGAAACAGATTTCACTCCATATACCTTCCCATATCTAATTAGATTCAGTATAGACCCTAATTCTGAATTATTCTCTCCATCCGGTGCTGCATGCAGACTGATCAAGATACATTCCCATTGCATATCTAACCTCGATTTGGTGCATGTATCTTAACAGTCTGATATAGAGATGGCTTCCATAGGAAGTGGGAAGGGACCACAGCTCCCCAGCACATAATAGAATACGAAGCATGGTAAAAACCAGAAAGAGGTTAGCAATCATCTCCTGGCCTCCATCCAAGCTATCTAGTAGCAGTTGTTCTCGTAAATTTTGGCCCAGGTTACCTTTCAGAAAATGTTGAATGACCTGAGGAGAAGTTTGGATGAGACAGGCAGAAATCCAGGAGGAGGTGATGATAACATTCTTGGTGATTACGATAATAATCACTCTGTAGATGGACCTCGTGAAGGCAAGGGAGAAGAAGGAGAGGTCATCCCAAGCCCACCTTGAAGTAAACATACAACCTAAGGGCCAACTGCATTATTGAGTGGACCCAAATCCAGCCAATCCATGGACATTTTGACTTGAAGCCTCAATTCCTTTCTCTCTTCCAAAACTTCCACAATAACTCAAATGAGGAGCCTCACATTCATCTACAATAGTTAGGTCGTATCTGCAGCACCATGCACTACCACAACATCCCTCTAGGTGTAGTTATGATGACCGCTTTCCCATTTAGTCTTCAGGGTAAATATCTCTACTGGATCAACCATTTGGGGAAGGTGGTGATGACTTGGGAGGATTTGAAGTTCAAATTCTTGCATAAATACTATCCTCTTGACGGTCTCAATCTCATGCAATCGAAGATTGCCAACATCTCCCAAGGAGCCCAAGAGTCCATCCATGACACTTCGGAGAGGTTCAGTAATTTTATAAAGAAATGACCCACCATGACATATCGAAGATCAGCTTGGTCCAGCACTACTTTGGGGACTGATGGAAAATAGTCACTGTCTGAGAGATGTTGCCTACAAAGTCTCTCATTTTAACAAGGATAGGTGATGATACCTCACCATTATCGAGAGTCACCAGTCCAATGTGGGAATTACTTAGAAGAGGTTGTAGAACCTAGATATGCTCGTTGGGATCGAGCAATGCATGAAGGATCTGGACAAGATCGCCATCATTACAAAGCAGTTGGAGTTGCTGGTAAACACCATTAGTTCTTGCAATGTAGTGACAGCCTTACCTGAGCCTCCAGTTGAGAAGAAGGAGCATATATAGACACAGTTACCTCATTCGAGCCCCAATCATCCTCTGATCCATCACATATATTACTTATAGGCACTCAAGTCGTAGCAGCCACAACCGTAGAAATAGATGGTTGTATACCAACAACCTAAGTTTCAGCTACAATACATCGAGCTATGTTCTCCACCTCCTCCACTCATTGAAGAGGTGAATGGTCTCGGGAGAAATGGTCATCAGCTGACTTGTCCTTAGGGACAATCGCTGGGTCAGCACAATTTTAACCAACCATTCCACTAATACCAAGGAGGGAGGAAATACCATCCTAACTTGGTTGATGAATCCTAAATACCCTTGGTTATTTATGTGAATTATTTTTTCAAATATCAATGTGTCATCATTATTGCATCCCGTAATCAGAATCAATCAATAAAATAACCACAATTAATCAATTCAATTTAATTTAAGTGGCTTTATGTTTATTTTACTTGGGCAAGTCCCAAGATCGAAGTCAAGGAGGAAAAGGAACAACTTTGGATTACGTCTATCAAATTTCATGTGCAGTTGAAGGCGGGATATTTTTGGTCTTTTAATGCAAATTATGGAATGCAAATGAAAATGTGGTCAATTTTAGGGACTAAAAAGCAATTTTTGTTAAACGCAGTCCAAAAATTCTGAGATTTGGCTGAGATGTAAAATATGGTGAAAAAAAATGCTTTGTGACTTTTTTGGAAATTTCTGATGTAATATGAGTATTTGTCGAATTAATGAATGCAAACTATACGCTTTTCAATAACTAACTATAATAACTATTAAAACTACTTATTTTTAGAAAATAAAATTATCTAAGTTATAATAATAAATGTGATATACTAGAAAAATCTTAAACCCTAAAAATTATGAGTTTAATACCTATTAAAAATCAATTACTGAATAGCACAATATAACTTTTATAGAGCAAACTATGCATGCAAATGCAATTCTTTTTATATATAATGTTTTGAATATATAATTATACGATCCACAAAATTTTGGTAATTTTTGGATCTATGGTCATTTATATACAAATTTCTAAGCACGGATTGGGCAAAATAACCAATTTTTTGCAAGAAAATCAATTGCTAATCCACAAAGCATAAAAAATTAAAGAGCATGTCAATATGTAAAGAATTAATTGTAGAACACCATGCTTATTTTTAAATAATAAAAAATGCAACAATGTAGCTCAAATTACAAAATAAAGTTAGGGATATAACTGCAAATAAAATAAAGAAAAAATGCAGAACGAGGCCTTAAGAGGAATTACGAAGACCCTACGGGGTCTTTGATGCAAAACATGCAGTATGTCACGTGCAAAGCACGTGATTCTGGTCTGGGGGCTTCCATCAAAATAGGTAGAGTTCGAGGGAGTTCTCTGCAAGTCCCCTCCCGCATGTGTGTAGCACGTGGGAGGGTCTCGAGATTCGAGCTCGGTGGCTAGTGGAATGGACGAGTAGTGCAGAGGAATGTTGGCTCCAGTAAGTGATTGAGGCGGAGGTGTTATCGATGTCACATGTGTGGAGGAGCCTCCTACTCCATGTGCTGAGATGCATCGATGGAGTGGGGGTGGCATGGCGAAGGCGGTGTTGTCGACGAAGCTCTTCACGAGGTGGTGTCCTACTGGAGTCGAGGGAGGGCTAATGACTGAGCTTTGTGACTCGGGTTAAGTATGAAAATAACCAAGGGTCATTTTGACCCGAATCACCAAGCATAATCAATGAGAAATGTGTATATATATACATATACATATATATATATATATATATCTATGTATATATATATATATCCACTTAAGAGAAAAAATTAATCGAATGTAATGTAAGCGGTCTTGGGGATTTAATTTACCTAGTATATGGACCAGGGTCGAACAAAAGGAGCACGATTGCAAAACTAAGTAGTCAAATTTCAAAAATAAAAGATTTTTTAGTGGTTTTTTATTTTTCATTTTTATATGATTTTTTCAAAAAAAATCACAAGATATAAAATACACACACCAAACTCTTTTTGTATTTTTCATATATATAAAAAATGCTTAGAAAAATACAGAGAAAATAGTTTTAGGTTTTATATGCATTAAAATGTTTTTTGTTAATTTTTATAGAATTTTCAGATGTTTTTATATATTTCTAAAAATCAAATAGTGGCGAAAACGAGTAAACAATGTACGTCCAGGAGTAATTTGCAACTTAAAAATATTTTAACATCCAAAACACCTGGAAATTATATTTATGCTAAAATATAGACAAATATCTACAAACATGGACTGATATCATCACTTTTGGATGTTTTATAATTTTATGATTTTTGTAAGTTTTTAGATATTTTACAATTTTTGGGGTTTTTAATGGTTTTTCAAATTTCGAACAAAGAAAATGACATTATTTTTTAATTTTTGAAAATAGCAAATAAAATTAAAATCCAATCAAATTTATATACAATGAATAGACAAGTGATAGGAATATAACACAATTTTTACAGAATTTATATACCAACAAAAGTATTTATTTCAACAAGAACAAGAATGCAATATAAATTTCTGGAATTGTAGGGACTTGTTTTAATATTTCTACATTAAAAGATAATAAAAATAAAAATGTGGTGGAAATGTTGCAGTTCACCAATAAAAATTGCGCAGCATGTGAGTTGAAGTCTGGCAAGGGGCCTCTTTGTAATATGCAAAATTCTGAGGGATGAAATGCAATTTAGACAAATTTTTTAATACCCTAGGGTTTCTTATGTTCTCTTCATTTCTTTTCACATATGTAAGGGGGAAAACGACGTCGTAGTAGACGAGGGTCGCGGTTGTGGTGATGGTCTTCGGTGAGTAGGACGTGGCGAAGAGGGGCTTGCGCGACGGTGGAGGTGACGATCTGCTAGGCTGCGTAGGATGGATTCTTGGATGAAGGTCATGGGTACGAGGGGCGATGGCAGTCTGCGGAGGAGGGTGACACACACCCTCCAGGATGGTCGGGGACGAGGATGGCCTGAGGATCTAGCGGTGAAAGGGGCTGGGCTGGCAGGCACAGTTGCTTGTCGTGCCAAATTTTTTGTATTTTTATTTTATTTTTATTTTTTTAAAAAATATCAACAGAAATAAAAGAAATTTTTTATTTTATTTTTTATTTTTTTATTTTTGCTGCACAACAAATGTTACAAATGATATTTTTTAAAAAATTTTATTTATTCCTATAGCAAATGTGTCATAGAGAAAAACATATGAAATATTATATCAAATATTTATTTATTAATTTTATTGTAGGAACGAGAATGGACTCGAGCACGACGTCTCAGTCAAAAATTATTGGACAGAATATGTGAATGGAAAAATGGATCAAACGATTATGATGGAAGATCTGTGTGTTCGGCCACTGTGTACGGCCAGAGTTCAAAGATCGTGTGAGATAGAGTGTGAAATAGAGAGATTCAAGAGATGAGATGAAATCATATTCAGATTAGGATTGGATAAAAATAGGTGATGAAAATTAAGGATCTAGATCTACAATGAGATTGAAAATAAAATTTATGCTACCATCATTCTAGAGAAACGAGATAAAAATTGTATCTAACATAAGGGAGGCAGGCGCCATGATGGCCTCAACGACATCCGATCTACTATCACCGGATGGCTCGGTAGGGGATCCTCTATCGATCGACGGGATCTTGGGAATGTAGCTCCTTCTCTACCAAAGATTGATCAAAGGAAAAATGAAGGAGGAGAAGATCAATAAAAAGAAGAGGGAAAAAAAGGACAATAAAAGGAAGGTGTATATTGGTTAATTAAATAAAATTAATAAATTAAAAATAAAATTCGTAATGAAATGAAATAAATAAAATAATTAATTCACAAAAATTAATTAGCCACCTTAATAGTGGTTTTTTAAGGCATAAAATCAAATCTTTATATATACGATAGGTTTTCAAATCAAATAAATAAATAAAATTTTCATAATTATATTAATTGTATTAATTAATATTATATATTTAATATTTTGGTGATTTTTTATATACGGTAATTAGTTATTTACATGTATTATATACATATAGTACAATATATACATGTACAAATAATGAAACTATTTTTAAATATATTTTTTTCAATTTTATTTTTATTTTTATTTTTAATAACGAATAAAAATATTTACAATTATTTACATTATGTATAAAAAATAAGTATGAATATATATATATATACACAATAAGTAAGTCATGAAATTGCAAAAACCACTTCAGAAAACCGTCTTTTCAACCGTAACTCCAAACATTAGGAAACCACAACCATTTTAAAGATAATATTATTTAAAGTAAAATAGAAGTTAGATTGATTCAATTTGTGTTTGAATGGATCCGGAATTGATCTTTCAAATATCACTTTACAACTTTTTTTGAGTGTGATTAATTTTACACTATACATGGTTTTACTTTGCAATTATTTTTATTATTTACAAAAAAAAATATTTACAATTTTGTTTAGAAAAATATTTAATTTGAAGTCAAGTTATATACAAATAAAATAATGTAATTTTTCTACAAATATATAGGGAAAATATTTACAAGTTATTTTTGGATTAAAGACCCTATCTCCCCCTACTGTATTTCTGGTCGATCACGTCAAATCTTGACCTTCTCAAGGGGCTCGGGTCAGTCTGCATTTATTTCATAAATACATCCTTTATTTTATTTTATTTTATTTTCTTTTGTTTTGTATATAAAAAGTGTTTAAAATGTATATTAATAAATGCATGCAAGTGGTAATATCATGAAATTAGTAGGTATTTATAGCTATTTGACTAAGGAAATAAGGCTAAATCAAAGGAATAAAAGTTATGAATTGTGGATTCATCATTCCCCTATTCTTTACCTTTGCTTGTCCCTTATCAAACACTTATTTGGAAAATATGTGAAAACAAAAATAAAGAAAAGAAATTAGAACAATGTTGACTTTTAAACTTATCAACATAATATTGTAGTATGGTGCTCTGTCGAACCTTTGGATTATTGGCGTAGCGGAACCTTAATGGGAAATGTATTTAAAACCTAACAGCCTCTAAGTTCCAGATTCCTATTCAGGTCTCCTCAACAGTCAGGTCAAAACAAGTCTACATACATAAATTCTTAAGACTATGAATCTTTACATGTACGGTGTAAGTGAAATATAGCTCCTCATCTTAAAATAGCAAAGAAACAGCCTCTCTCAACAAAGGTAACTCTAGTCCCCCGATCTAGCAATTCTTTCCTCGAGGAGCAGGGATATTCCCTTTTATGTTTAAGTACAACCAACTCAAGAAGAGGGGGTGGAGAAGAGAATTGATGGTAACCAATGTAGCTACCTATCCTTGGATGCATGACCAATGGAGCCAAGTCATCCATTGCAAGCTTACAAAAATTAACTTTGAAGCTCTTATTCTTATTCTTCTTCATTTTCACTTGTATATACACTCCGACAGACATTTTACTTTTCAATCAGGCATGTCCACTTTTGGAGATTCTGAATTTTCTTTGAAAATATATACAAGGTGCAGCATGTACATAAGGAGTCTTTCCTCTTTAGCCAAGATACTACCCTCTTTTGAAGAATTTTTGCAACCCCACAACATCATTTCTTTAGACCTCAGCATCGCCATACCAGGTTGAGACGTAGTTCCCTTCCTAAAGGAGGATGAGAGGTTCCGCCTAGATGTACTAGCCTCGTTCTGCCCCCTCACTTCCTCCTCCATGAAGAACTACGTGTAGAGTGCTTGTCCAAGGTAAGCCACGGTCTGAAAGAATCATGATTGTGTTGTTAAATATTCTACAAAGACTAATCAAGATGACATGTGAACATAGCCCTATGTACTTAAGTAATTAAGTCACTAGGACCTGAAAAGTCGCAACTCCAGTTCTTATCAGGGTCCTATGAAATTAAGTGGTTTAAGATCCAACTTAGCTCCATTCTTCAATTTTATTCCAAACTTAGTTTAAATGATGATACTATCCGGAAAAATGCACATGCAAATGCAATAAATATGTACAATGCAAAGAAAAGAAAGTACATTTTTTTTGGGAAACAATTTTCTAATTTGAACTTTTTATGGATTTTTGAAAAATGATGCACATGTAAAAAGAGTTTTTTATTTCAATTATGCAAATTTTTATAAGCTTTTGGGTTTTAGTTTTTAGGGATTTTCTTTACAAAAAAGGCCTAGTGATATATACAAGTATATATATACAGTTATAATTTGTGTGAGTGTGTATGTGATACATAAATTCCTCAAACTTATTTGAAAATAATTTTACAAAGAATTTGAAAAACTATAGTCCAAAATAATTTTCAAACAATTTTACAAACATTTGAAGACAATTTTGCAAACTTTTTTCAACCAGTATATATAGATATTTTTTCAAAATAAAATTTCAACCATTTTCAACATATTTGCAAATAGTTTCACACAATAATTTTATTTCATACAAAGAAGATAAATTTTTACAAGCCAAAATATATTTAAAAAGGTCGAAAATATTTTTCAAATAGTTTTCAAAAAAAAGTTCAAATAGGTTTTCAAACTACTTTCAAACTATTTTTTAAAATATTTTAACCTGACTTATTAATCAGTATATAGAAAAAGAATTTTGAGGAAATATCTACATCCTTTTATTATCTTCTTTACTGAATTTTACAAGTATTTATATAGTATTTTAGCCATACAAAAAATATGTAAGTACTAGCTATGGCTAAAGTATATAATACAATATATATGACATCCCCCATACTTAGCTCGAACTATGTCCTCAAAGTGATCAAAGAGTTGCAAAGGAAGACATAACTCGTGCTATGTATAGAAAAGTGAAAAGAATGCTATGCTACAACGATGAGTGAAAGAATATAATTAATAGAAGTCGGTGTTCCCCCTATACTTAGGATGAAGTAATCCTAAGTGTAGAAGATTGTACACAAAAGGGGATATCAAGGAATAGGACGTACAGATAATTCCTCCCCTATACTTAGGGTGAAATATCCCTAAGTATAGGCAGCCAAACTAAAGGTAATATAATCAAATAGATAATCACAAGTTTGACACCCCCTATACTTAGGGTAAAGTACACCCTAAGTATAACATAATCACGAGATGAAGATGTGGTGTTTAGACAGAAAGAATGAATGATATGGACAAAATGAATCTATACAAGTAAGACAATGTTGAGGTAACTCTCAACAAGCACTAGAGTTTACACCCCTAGTTGGGTAAAAGGCTAGGATAACGTTGTATCGCGGCTCAAGATGGTATTTCTGAGGTGAATACCATACTGTCGGCACAGTCTCGGTGGGAGAAGAATAACAAAGTCAACAGTGTAAACTATGACACCCAAGTAAACAATCAGGCGAGTGTCTTCTACCGGGTAAATAAATGGGAAGATGAAATCAGGCTCTGGTAGCACAAAATAACTCATCAGCTCAAGATCATAATGGAGTGGAAGGGCAGAACCGAAGAAGTCGAACGTGGAGAAAGAAGAATGTGTCAAGGAATTCCCCATGTCAATCACCCTCTCAAATAGATAAGGAAGATCAAGATCTAGAGACTCACTAAAAAGGCTGATACCTGATGCACACAATGTAAAGAAATCAGTAAAATAATCGAATACCTCAAAGGTGGGGTCATCCTCGCGAGGGTCGTCGAGGTGAGAAAACTCAAACTCATGATCAGAAACATTAAAAGACTCAAACTCGTGATCCGACAGGTCGGATACACTCCTAGAAAGTGAAACCGAGTACGTAGGGTACGTGGCATCCTCCCATAGATAACCCTCGGGGAATAATGAAAAATCATCGGTGAGGAAAGTGGAATCACAATCGAACTGGGAATCTATGTTGTCAAATATCAGGTCCTCCACAAATATATTGACATCATAAAATGGGAGGACACATGACTCAAAGTTGGGACTATCTAGGTCTGTCAAAACAAAATGGTGTCCCTCTTCAAGCTCTCATGCTAAGATGGATCCAAATGTGTATCTAAATCAGAGACGATCTTCTGAAGAATGGACATTGAATCAACTGGACATGGACACTGAAATGATAGAAAGGAAAGATGAGATGTGGGTTCCTCCTTCATTTCTTGGGATACTAGCAGATCTAGAATCCAAGAATCTTAGACGTGAAAGTGTGAGACTGGCTTAAAATCTGGCTGTAAAACCAATGGGAACTCGACCAATGTTTGTCTTTGGGAACTCATAGTTTTTGTCAACACGTCTGTCATCTGAAATGTAGTAGAATCCACATCCTTTGACTGGTGTATGCTGTCTAAATCAGCATGACATTCCATACACTCAACTAGTGTCGTATCTCGCTCGTGTATTCTCTCAAATAAATCATCTCGTTAATATGGAACATATGAAATTTTTCCCAAGATGGTCTCAAACAAATCCATGTCGAGACTGTGGTGTGAAACATCACACGAGGTAATGACTAATGCAATCTGCCCTGCGGTCTTCCCCCTCATGGAGATACAAACAAGGTCATTCCTCGAGATTCCGTGATATGGAAATCTCCTCAATAGGTCAACAAACCTAAACCATGAATCTCTCAATGGCTCCTGAGGGTCTACTGAAAAATCTCGAATGCAAGACCGCATCAACTCAACTCTACGATGTGGGTAAAATATCTATAGAAACAATACCCAAAGGTCGCCTCATGTAGCAATCTTCCTCCCCAACTCTCTTTGCCATCTCAAAGCTCTAGTCTGAAGTGAGAAAGGGAAGGTCATCAGCATTAGCTCCTCAGACGTGATATCTAGGTATGCTCGTGATCCACAAAAATCCTCAAACTCAAATATATGAAAATATGGCTCCTCGTACACTCTCCCTGAAAACTTTGGTAGTTGATTAATGAACTCTAAATCTAGAATAAAGGGGATCATTGTAGAAGCGGATTGTGCTTTCTGATCTGGGTTCTCATCCATCATCCCAGGATAGAAGTCCTCTAAAACTTGCAATTGCTCAATGTGATCTCCTATGGAATGCACTCTCATCTCGGTAAGGTGATCACTTGTATCTTGTACCTGGTCAATCTGAACTCTTAGGGTGTCTTCTCTTAGTACAACATGCCCCGAATAAGAAGGTGGGTAAGGAGAAGATGGGATGTCAGTCAAAGTTCCAACCTCCCAAGAGAGTGGGTGGGAATGATGGGAATGAAATGAAGCAACCACAAAATCCAGCTGAAATGGAGTATGGTCCATCATGAAGAGAGGGAAATGAAGGGAGGGAGGGTGGGATGGTAGAGACGGAGTGAAGATAAGAAGGGAGACAGAAGGTGACTGCTAATGATGTAGAGAAGTTGATCTTAACCAACTCACACCAATCATATCTAAACACAATGCAAACCATCAATTCACCTACTCAGCGCAATGTGAAGATCGTGAAGATGCGGTCAATGATCTTGTCATTTCTTAGAGTTATGTGATCAAACAAAAGTTGTACTAACACTTAGGAGTTTTAATGGGATTTAGGTACCACTCCTTAGTGTGTACGCGAGCAATTAAAAATGCAAACAATAAGGGGGCTGCTCTCCCAAAAGAGTGATGAATCAGTTAAGTTTAATTTCAAAAGTCAAGTTCAATTAGCAGTCCTAATTTTTAATTTTTGATTTTCTCTTTTTTGGATATTTTTCAATAGAAAACAACGTCTAACTAATTTTTTGATTTTTTTGGGTTATTTTGAGTCCAAAAATAGGAGGAGCGAGTCAAAAAAGCCGATGCATGGTCAAACACAATGATGCATGCAGAGATAGAACTGTGTAGCTGTTTCTAGCACTCTACATGCAATATGATCCACACATAATATTAAAAACTGAAAGTAAATTAACTATATGATGCATGAGGAAATCAACCTTAGATGAACAACTTCTATTAATCGTGAAGAACAATACCTAGCTAATCGAATCTAGTCCAGAGTTCGATCTTGGGAGTCACTTGGTGCCTGCCACAACGGGTCTTGCTAGCGTTGTATGTGACTCCACACGGCACATGGTCTCAAATCCAATTAAGCTAACTTTTCTAATTTCTTTTAGCTAGGTGTAATTGCGATCTATAGGTACAGACAAGCAATTAGGTGTTGGGTCTTAGTTGATTACGCCACAATCAATAAAAATCCGAAGTCTAGTGGACAAATCCATGGGAATCAAATAGAAAGTATGGTAGTGAAATCAAAGAATGAGAAACAGTGGTGAGGTTCCCCAAGTGCACCAACACTTGGTGAAACAGACCCCGAAATGTCCAAGTGTCCAATAAGTCCAAAGTATATTTATTACAAAAGATATAATTGTTCTCTAAAATAAAATAACTCTCTTCTATCCTTCCCTGCTCTTCCTCCTGTGTTGGACCTCCAAAAAGACTCCAAGTCGTCCTCCAAGTGGTTCCTTACACAAAATTTCAAACAAACGATGGTCAGAAAACAATTATAATATAAAGAGACCACTAAAGCTGAAAAATGACTACTAAGCCATGCTCCCCGGCAACGGTGCCGTTCTGATGACTGGGGTTTCAGACTCGGGTTAAGTACGCAAATAATCAAGGGTCGTTGTGACCTGAATCACCAAGTGTAACCAATGAGAAAAATATACATAAAACCACTTAAGAGAAAAAAAATCAATTAAATGTAATGTAAGCGGTCTTCACTATTTAATTTACCCAGTATAGCGACCACGGTCGAACACAAGGAGCACGTTCGAAAAGCTAAGTAGTAAGATTTCAAAAATAAAAGATTTTTAGTGGTTTTTTTAGTTATCAAATTTTATATATTTTTTCAACAAAATGCACAAGAAATAAAATATACACACCACACAATTTTGTATTTTTCACGTATATAAAACATGCCCAAAAAATCTAGAGAAATATTTTGGGTTTTATATGCTTTGAAATGTTTTTGTTAAACTTATAGAATTTTCAAATGTTTTTATTTTTCTAAAAATCAAACAATGGTAAAAATGAGTAAAAAGTGCATATACTGGAGTAATTTGCAACTTAAAAATATTTTAAATGCCAAAACTCCTAGAAATTATTTTATACTAAAATATAAATAAATATCTAGAAATAGGGACTGGGATTATCGTTTTTGGATTTTATAGGTTTTTATGATTTTTTATAAGATTTTACATATTTCACATTTTTTGGATTTTGAAAATAATTAATACGTGAAAATTGTACAGAAATTATAATATGATAAAATACACCTAATCTATTTTATTTTGCAAATTTTCAGACAATATTTAATTTTTAATGGTTTTTCAAATTTCAAACAAAGAAAATGGCATCATTTTTGAATTTTTTAAAATAGCTAATAAAATTAAAATGCAATGAAATTTATATACAGTGAAGAGACAAATGACATGAATATAACACAATTTTTACTGAATTTATATACCAACAAAAGTGTTTATTTCAGCTAGAACAAGCAAGCAATATAAATGTCTGGAATTGCAAGTACTTTTTTACAGGTATTTAATGTTTCTGCATTAAAATATAATAAAAAAATGCGATGGAAATGTTACAGTTTACCCAACGTAAGCACTCGCACCATGTGACTTAAAGGACTAGCAAGGGCCTCTTTGTAATGTGCGAAATTCTGAGGGTACAAATGCAATTTAGACAAAAAATTTTATACCCTAGGGTTTCTTCTGTTCTCTTCGTTTCTTTTCATGCATGCAAGGGGAAAAATAGTGCCACAGTAGATGGCAGTCACGGCGATGGCGACGGTGTTCGACGAGCAAGACACGGCGAAGAGGGGCTCGCACAGTCCCAGGCTGTAGGCTGTCGGCTATACTATGACATGTGGTCGAAGGTGGCTTGCGGAAATGGTGGCACGCGCTGGTGGTGGAGGTGACGATCCCCTAGGCTGTGTCGGAGGGATTCTTGGACGACGGTCGCATGTACGAGGGGCGACCGCAGTCTGCGGAGGAGGGCGACACACAACCTCCAGGTTGTCGGTCAAGGACGACAATGGCGTGAGGATCTAGCAGTGAAAGAGGTTGGGCTGGCAAGTGGTCGTGCCAAAAAAAATTATTTTTTTTTATTTTTTTGAAAACTGTAAATAGAATTAAAAGAAGTTTTTAATATTTTTTATTTTTTTAATGTTTACTATAAACAAATGTTAGAAAATATATTTTAAAATTTTTTATTTATTCATGAAGCAAAAGTGTTAAAGATAAAAATATAGGAAATTATATATCAAATATTTATTTATTAATTTTATTACAAGAATGAGAATGGACTCGAGCATAATGGCTTGATCAAAATTATTGGACAGAATATGTGAATGGAAAAATGGATTTGGCGATTGTGATGGAAGATCCGTGCCTCCAGCCACCATGCGCGGTCGGAGTTGAAAGATTTTGTGAGATAGAATGTGAAATAGAGAGATTCGAGAGATGAGATGAAATCAGATTCTGATCATGATCAGATAAAAATTGGTGATGAAAACTACGGAGCTAGATCTACATTGAGATTAAAAATAAAATTTATGCTACGATTATTCTGGAGAAACGAGATAAAAATTAGATCTAACCTGAGGGAGACGGGTGCCGTGATGGCCTCGACGACAACCGATCCGCTATCACTGAACAGTTCGAGGGCTGGGCTCCTCTGTCGACCAACACCATTTCAAGAATGAGGCTCCTTCTCCACCAAAGATTGATCAAAGGAAAAATGGAGGATCTGAATAAAAAGAAGAGGAAAAATCAAAAAGGAAAATATATACAAAGAAGGAAGGTGTTTATTGGTTAATTAAATAAATAAAATTAATTAATTAATAAAAAATGAAATTTGTATTGAAATAAAATAATTTGAAAAATTAATTTACTAAAATTAATTAGCCTCCTTAATGGTGGTTATTTAAGGCATAAAATCAAATCTTTATACACAAGGTAGGTTTTCAAATCAAATAAATAAATTAAATTAATAAATAAATAAAATTTTCTTGATTATATTAATTGTATTAATTAATGTTAGACATTTTTTTGGTGATTTTTTTAGATAAGGAAATTAGTTATATACAAATAATATAGACATATAGTACAATATAGACATGTACAAATAACGAAATTGTTTTTAAATATTTTCTTAAAATTTTATTTTTATTTTTATTAATAATTAAAAATATTTAAAATTATTTACATTACGTATAAAAAATAAATATGAATAAATATAAACAATGAGTAAGTAGTGAAATTGCAAAAACAACCCCGGAAAATCGACTTTTCAACTATAACTCCAAAAAGTAGGAAACCATGACCATTTTAAAGATAATTTAATATATATAGTACAATGGAAGTGATTTTGATTCAATTTGAGTTCATATGGAGTCGGGATTGATATTTACTGTCACTTTACGACTTATTCTGAGTTTAATTAATTTTACACTATACATTTTACAAAACATTTTTATTTACAACTTTTGTTTAGAAAATATTTAATTTGTGGTCAATTTATATACAAATAAAGTAGTGTATGTTTTGTACAAATATATAGGGAAAATATTTACAAATTATTTTTTTATTTTTGAATTAAAGGTCCTATCTCCCCTTACTTTATTCATGGTCGATCAGGTCAAGTCTTGACCTTCTCTCGGGGTTTGAGTCAGTCTGCATTTATTTCATAAATACATCCTTTCTTTTCTTTTCTTTTTCTATTCTTCTTAATTCTTTTATTTTGCATACAAAAAGTTTTAAAAATGTATTTTTACAAATGCATGCAAATTTGTAATTTCATGAAATTAGTAGATATTTACAGGTTTTTCACTAAGGAAATAAAACTAAAATAAAAGAATAAAGGAGATGAATTGTGGATTCATTAAGGGTATGGAGGTGTGATCGAGGAGCCTCCTGCTCACGACGGTGGAGGCAAAGCAACATGATGATATTGTCGAGGAAGCTTAGGGGAAGCTCTGTCAGACGAGGAAAATGAAGTGTACGGCCGAGGAGTAGCAGATGATGTCGATGGAGAGCTCTGGAGGCAGTGGAGGCAAAGCTGAATGCTGGTATCGTTGACGAACGTTGATGGTGAATGGTAGTGGACGAAGAAGTCGTTGAATGTTGGCTCGAAGTAGGAGCTGGTAACGGTGTAGGAATCGAAGATGAATGAGCACGGGACGGAGCGAGGTCAATAGCAGGAGCAAGAAGGTGGAATCGTGAAGTGGGGTGGTTGGCTCTACAGGATTAATCAGAGCAGGATCAGACGCGAGGGATGGTTGTGTGCCAGAGAAGGGGGAAGGAGTGGTCGGGCAGTCACCACCAACCATCTTCCTTAATTGGCACAGTCGACTGATGGCGATCGAAGAGGGGAGACAGTGATGCATTAATAGGGAGAGGGACATGTTTGGAGATGGAAGGAGATCGATGAGGATTGATTGAGATTTGCGAGGAGATTGGGGATTTGATGATTGAAAATGGCCACGGATCTGCATGTCCAAAAAAGGAAGGAGGCCATCTGATTTATTGGAAAGAGAAGGCATAGGTCGGCTGAGAATGAAAGGAGGCAGAAATTGTGGAGGTGAGGGTGATGGCGTCGATTGGGAAATGGGGAAGTGGGAGATGCGTAGTGGTTGTCCCATCGACCGAGATCAGACGGTAGAGACTATGCCACATGGTATTATTTTTTTTATTTAATTAAAATTTTTATAATTAATGAAATATATAAATCCCAAAAATGGGTGACACGTGGCAGTTTTAGCAACTGCCACGTGTCACCACTAAAAAATCTGAAAATAAAAGTATACAGAAAACAAACAACAACTAAAACTTTTAAAAAGGTTCTTCACAAAATTTTCTCTTCACAACAAATAAAAGTATACAGAAAAATAAAAGATAAATAGCAAATGACCTACGTTTAAAAAGGTTCTTCACAAAATTTTCTCTTCTCAATGAGATGTAAAACTTTTATGAAGAGACCGAAATCGAAATCGATCATTTGATAAAAGTGATATTTTTGGGTACTCCATGTACATTGAATACCTTGATTTTTAGGTTTAATATTTTTTTATCATTTTAAATAAGATAAAAAACAAGAAAATTACAATAAAATCATAGATATGATTTATACATTAATTTTTTTGGATTTTTATTACATAAGAAAATGGAGAAATAAAATAAAGTACAATAAAGGGGAATGTTGTACAAACATTCAGTGAAGATTCGACTCAGTTAATTTCTTTGATTTCAGTCTTATTTGAGATTTGGATTTTTATGCATTTTAATAAAAATTATATCAAAGAAAAAATGAAAAAAATAAAATAAAATTAGTTAATTATGTACATAAAATAATAGTTCAAAATCGCTAAAATAAAAAATGTACAAAAGAGACACGAAACCCAACACTAACATATGAGCTTCGATTCACTTGAACTAGGTCTTCTTTTGAAGGTAATTGAATGTATATTAGTTTAAAAATGTGTAGAATCCAACTAGACATTGTATGAGGAAGATATCAACGTTTTAGTCTGAGAAACCTGAAATTAGGGTTTGAGTTTCTGGTCCATGTATTTGTGTTAGTAATCTTTTTGTATTTTTCATTTATTCTTGTTAGTCATATGTACACAATGGAGGTGGTTTCAGGTCATTTGTAGTTAGCATCAATCAACTAAAAATCAAAGAAGTTAGGCTATTTTTCAAGTCAACTGGGTTGGGAGTTTTGGCTCCATATTTTATGCAATTATGCATGCTAAAATGTAATTATTATTTATTCATGCATGAATGCTAATTATGCAATATAAATGAAGAAATGCCAATGAATTTTGAGGATTTGAGCTTAATTAGTCACTTTTAGAGTGATGAATCTGAGGTTCATCATCCCCATATACTTAAACCATGCTCATCCCCAAGCATCTAAAGGAATGCAATGAGGTGAAATGATATTGGGTTCCATACCAGGACCATGAGCAGAAGGTGAAAATGAGCTAGATCCGACCTTTGGATTATTCATGTTGTGGAACTTCTATGAGAATTAGGGTTTAAATCAACAGCCTCCAAGTTCTACACATAATTGCCACAGTTTCGGCTCAGAAGTCATCTTAGATCAATTCTCCTCCCAAAGCATACTCCAAGAACATTGAACAATTGACTCATGTGTGTGAGAGGTTTTAGATATTGCCATCAAAACTGCTGGACTACCATGCAAACATCCTCTCCAGTAACTCGTCCTTGAGGAGTCAAGTATTTCCTTCTAAGGTCTGATGCATTATGTTCACAATCGAAATGGGGAATAAGAATAGAAGAAGGGAAAAAGATCTGGAGGGTGACTAGTGTAGTCACCTCTCCTTGTGAAGCTGGTCAGTGTAGCCGAGTCTTCACCAAGATCTTTAGGTTGAGTTGAAGCTTCGACCTTTTGGTCAAATATTTATTTTGTTGTAGGCTTATTTTTGGGCTTTTTACACCCATAACCCTAGATAATTCTGCAATTACAACCATAACCATGCATAATCATGAATTATATTAGAAACCCCGAGTAATGCTTAACTCTTACTTGATATAACCCCATGTTATATTCCGTTTGGGTTATCTGTTATATTTGATTGTTTTCGTTGAAAAAGAGAAAACTACCCCTAAAACTCATTCTTATCTGTAATAATATGTCGTAATTCTCTCCACTGAAAACCCCCCTCTTTAGGATGAGTTGCTCCGCCCCTGCTCGAAGACCCCCACCACCGAGTTGCTCTGCCCCTGCTCGTCCTCGAAGCCCCCCACACACCCCGAGCTACACTGCCCCTGCTCAAAGCCCCCCGGTATGTCGACCTCGAAGCCCCTGTGCCCTGCTCGAAGACCCTGGCACCGAAGCCCCCCCCTCTGGGCATGTCGACCTCAAAGCTCTTGCCCCTCAGCTCAAAGCCCCAGCCCCCAACCCATGCACCTGCCCTGGCCCTGGTCGAAGCTCCCTGGCACATCGGCCTCGAAGCCCCCCCAGCACGTCGACCTCGGAGCCCTCGCCCCATGTGCCTGCTCCGTCCCTGCTCAAAGATCCCTCCACCACCTCCTCCCCTGCTCGAACCCCTCAATACGAAGCCCCCTCCCCCTCGTGTACGCCTGCACCACCTCTCCTCGGACCCTCTATCGTGCCTAGCTCCCTCCCCGCCCGTCGATAGAGGGGGAAGGGGAGGTCGGAGGGGAAAGGTTGAGGTTGAGGTGAACGAAAGGTGAGCATGTGGATAGAGGTTGAAGGGAGATGGATTTTTTTTGTTTATATTCTAACAGTTGACTGAGGATGATTTCGATTAACTCATTCATATGGTTGAGTTAACGTGTTAAACTAACAGAGGGTTATGAGTGTGAGACAGAGTGACTATCATAGATTTCTACTTTAATTATGGTTTTATAGGGTTATGATTTTAATTATGGAATTACTCAAGTTTATGGGTGTAAAAATCCCCTTATTTTTTGTTTGGATTTTTGGTTGCTTTTGCATGGATCTTGTTGTGCACCTATGGATATGGAATCTTTTTTCCATACATTTTTTGGGATCTTAGAAAAAAGTGTGCCCAGATGTCCATCCCTTTTCCGAAGCTTTATTTCAATCGTACTTCGTTCTTTAGTTGGCCATGCTACCAGAAAAGAGACCCACATAGTCGTCCATCCCGTCTAAGTTGAGCTAAGTGCATAGTGTGAGAGTACAAATTAATTCCCTATTCCAAAGTCGTATCCAGAATGAGAAGACCAGGTTAGAAACTAAGAGTCAAACTCTGTACATTGCCATGTGGAACTAGAAGAATTCAGTCAAAGACCTGAAGCTTTTAAAATCCTCTTTCTCGGTGAAGATCCTCTAAAAATTATGTGGAATAAGATCAAGTCTAGACCACTCTCGGTTTCTTCTCATAACTCGGTTCAAAACTCAAGAGCTTTTCATGAATTCATGAAATGCGTATAATGTTGGATGAAGTGCAGGTGTGGGAAATGCAAACACATTTTTTTTGTTTTTTCTGAATCTTATTTGAAGTTTTTTTATGCATTTTTTTATGCAAAAAAAGAATGAGAAGCCATTTTTCAAAGTTTTGGTTGCACAGACTTGGACATAGACAGTGTTAGTAGAAAAACATTTTTTATTTTGTTTTTGTTTTTTGTTTTTTTAGTTTTTTTAAAGATTTTACAAGTTACTTACACATCCCATAAATACATATAGACTTACACTAAAGAACGAGCTATGGGTCAAATATATACAGAGTATATATACATACCCCCTATACTTAGCGAGTGTTATGTCCTCAAAGCAGAAGAAGCAGAAAGAAGACGTAGCTCGGTAAGAGAGTGAAAAAGAATTATAAAAATAGGTCAGTCTGCCCTCCTATAGTTAGGTTGTGAATAGTCTAAGTAAAGAAGAAGAGAGGAAGTGTGGCAGATGAAGGGAGAAGTGGATGGAGAGAGTATATACAGATGGCATCGGTCCTACCCTATACGTAGGCTTTGGTCAGCCTAAGTACGGAAGAAGACTGCAAATGGGGTGATTGAGAGAATGAGTGGGTTTGGAACATGGTATATATTGATGGCATCGGTCCCCTCCCATACTTACACCTTGGCCTAAGTAGAGGAAGAAGATGTACAAGGAGACTGATGGGATCGGAGGGAGGGTGGGTTGCCGATGATTAAGGAGGTTTTTGGCAGCTCTTTCTATGAGCCATTGGTGGGAGGTCATAATGATTAGAAGAAGATGAAGCATATGAGTCATAGTCATTGTTAGTATTGTTCTCAGAATAATCATGATAGAGAGTAGATGAAGCCTATGAAGTGGATGAAAGCCAACCATGTCATCCTCATAAGAATAATATTTGAAGGTGGAGGAACTCCAGATATTCTTATTCTTAAGTTTCTTTATGAAGTTGCTCTTAGTCTTGGGGTCAAGCAATTCATCCTCAAATGATGAATACTCTGAAGCACCAGTCTCAGTCAGTTCATAAGAGATTATTCCAAAATATTTTATGAGACCAGGAGAATCAGCTCTAGATGAAAAATAATAAGAAACCAGAGTCTTCCAACATGAATCGATATTTGGATTCTTGCGTAGATAGGGTTGTAGAGCTACCGAACTGACCTCACTTATAAAGATTAAATTTTTTGGACCTTATGAGGAATCATCAGACGATTCCTTTTCTGGTATGTCAAAGGTGGAAACTTTCTTTCTAGATGAAGGAGTGGTCGGAATGGGCATTTTGGTTTGCTTATTTGGGAAGGTGTTGGTCCTGGAAGTGAGGAGTTGACATCAAGTCTCCGGATGAACAACGACTGAAATATTCCTCCTTGGTCATTGCATGTCCTGCATATTTGTTTTCAATTGACTTGATGTTGGTTCAATCCTATATCGTGTCGATTTGATTAAAGTGGTCAGAGAAGATTCTGGCCGACTCAACGTGAACCCATGCATATGTATTAGGATCATATAAGAATTCATGTATTCAATTTTCCATGGTGAGAGCAGCGGGAAATGGAACGGTGGGGAGACTCTCTGAACCAATGGTCAATTCAACAACTGCTATCTCCGATGTAGTAGCAGGGAAGGGCTCTTCTACCACTTGGTGGTTATGGTTGTTGATGTCTTCGTGGCTTGCCTCAGAAAATCATGGTTTCTCAAAGACTCGGTGAAATCGAAGTGCTCCCAATGCTATGAAGTTGATTTCCCGAGTCTCACACTCTATAATTTCCTTAGCTAAGGCTAAGAATGGCTTTTTAAGAATGATTGGAGACTGTGTGAATTCTCCTTGATGCTCAATTTCAATCATCGTGAAGTCCACCTTGAGCATAGCACCTTGGAATGTAATGGTGAGTGAAATCATTCCTCTCGGTCGCTTTATAGAATGATCATCCAGTTGAACGATCTCTCTTATCTTCCTGATAGGTCTGAGTTTCATTTTTTCAAATACAGAGGTCGGGAGGATATTGATTGGTGGGTCATCATTGATTCGAGCACAGGTAAATGTTGTGTCTTTGATTCCACAAACAAATCTGGGCAACCGCTTCACTCTACGGCTCTTAATTTTTTTCCTCATCATCAATGTGGTGGCCATTGAGAAGATATGTCTTTCAGTTCTAGTTCTCTTCCTGTCCACCATTTTTGGCATTAATTTACTCCTTACAAAATTCGTAATGTCGGGAAAGTGTTTAATGGCCTGAATCAAGGGAAGTTCAAAAGTCAATCTTTTATCCAGTGCTTCCTTTAGAGTAGGATCCAAATTCCTCGAGTTCTCTCCACTTTCAATTTTTATGGTTTCTGATTTTTCAATTTTTTGGGTATTTTTGGTCTTGTTAGTGTGGTATGTAGATATGTCAATCTCCATAGCTGAGGAGGGGCTTTGATGTGCCAAGTCAGAGTTAGAGTCATTCCCAAGGGAATAGTATGCAGAAGTGTCGATGTCAGAGTCTTCTTGGGGATTTCAACTTGAGATCCAATCATTCTATCCTCCCCTTCCATATCAGAGCTACCATAAAATGAAATTAGTCAGTCAGATTTGTCCTCAATTAGTTCGTATCTCTTAATTATCCTCAAAATTACATCCTAAAATATTTTCCATTACAAATCATGGGATCAGTCTCTTCAATTAGAGGATATTGTTGAGACTTGAAATTTTATACTAATATATTGTGACTCAGTCATGTACTGTTGGGTTGAGTAGAGTCCATTTCCATGGTCATGATTGATCAAATCCTCATATCATGGAATCATAAAGGGTTCACGTGTCTTGATACAATCATTCAAGTCCTCTGTATGTGCAGGTTGTCTAGGTCGATCAATAGTGTCAATCTAATACAAATGATCAAGATGTGTGAACATCCCCATTTATTCTGATCGGTCCATCGTGTTACTCCCTAAGGTCCAATCCGGATGTGGTTCTGTGAATGGTTGACCTGTCCCAATATTATGATGAGGAAAGAATGGAGTTGGTTGGTATTGATGTCTGGACCAGTCACTTATTTCTAAATTGGTTCGATCTTTGAATGATTCATTAGCTCCGGCGAGAAATCAGGAATATGTTGGGTCGGTCTAGGATGCATTTAGATCATGTATAACAGAGGCTGGGAAAGGTGGCAAATATAGAGTGTTGAATTCAGTTGGATGAATAAGATTCATAGAATGGGTTGTATCCATCCGAAGATTGAAGTCTCATGTGAATGTTGGTGTATGTCTGGTCGAAGGGGGTTTTGAGGATTTGGGTCTGACTGAGTAGAATTCATTTTCAAAGTATAGATCTGATGGGTACTCGAAGCAATGTCCCATCATTTTCAAAAGAGTTGGATGAGTTGTCATAATGGATATTGGTTAAATATGTTTAAGTTCACCATATACTCAACAGAAGAAACCCTAAATTCTTAAATCAAGGAGGGAGGGTGATGGCACAAGTGTGCGGTTTTTTATCTTGGAACTCGGTTTACATACACCAATGCAAATATAATACAAACCCCGGGTTCACCAACTCCCACAATGAGGGCTGCAAGAGTTCAGCCAATAATCTTGTCAATTTTAATTTGTGATAAAATCAATTGTGTAAAAGAATTAGTGAGCTGTTAGGTGTCGGAAATTTTTCCTAATGACTATCCCGAATTCTTACGACTAGTTGCACTTAATTTCAGCCAGTTTAGGTATAAGTACAGACCGTATAAATGGCTACCAGTTGCTTATGGATGGAGCCTTATATAGTGTCCTTTAAACCACCCAGTCTGGTAAGGAAATCCAAACCATTTACCAGCTACTTGTACTTCCTCTCAGAGAAGTAGCTAATCATTTTTATAGAATCAATAGTCAATATGAAAATCCAAAGCTGGGATCTAGCCTTAAATTTTGTCTTTTGCTCACTTAGAACAATAAATCTATCCAAGGACGGGGTTGCCATCCTGCAAAAATTCTTGATTTTATGAGTTAATTAAAGTCGACCTTATTTAGCAAACCCAATTTTAATGAGGCGGTCACTGAAAAATTAGGTTAGCACAAATACACGTTTACTGTCCAGTCTCAATTTCCTTTAACTTTTATGACAAAATAGGAGGGAGAAATTCGATAAAGCTGATACACATGAAACAATGATGTTTGATCGGATAAAAGACTTAAAGTGATTCCTCGCAATCTTCATGTGGGATGCCATATGAGAATTAAATATTCTATATGAAATCAATCTAACAAAACCGCACTTATCAGAATGTTCTATAGCCGTGAAGAATTGAGTTAAAATTTTTACTAAGTTCAACGTTCTAATGTATGTCTCGATTAATGTGTAGTGTTCCTAGGTTCTAAGAACACAATCGAAAAATCCTAGAAGCTCTAATAGTCATACGTGCAGGTCTAACCTACGAACCACTCAAGTCGGATCCCACTCTTACTAGAGAGTGAAACAAGCCACGACACACCATATAAAAAGTTTAAGTCTTGTTTACACACACGACAGTCCAAACAGATACCGATGTAAATAAGCAATTAATTACAAAAATTAAAATTGCAGAAAATAAATTCCTAGACTCTACGCTCTCTCATGACTCGACTCGATCTTATTTTTAATAGGGATTGGTGGTCGATGAAGATGCTCTAGTTTCGAGAGGACTGCTCCATGAGCATCGAGTACCTCACACGAAAAATAAGAGAGAGAGCATAAGAGAGTGACCCAAAAATTAATCAAAATTAAAACAAGAGAATAAATGCTAGAAATAAAATAAAAATAAATGTAGGAACAAATTAATCAATTCATTTTAATTCAAGTGGTTTAATGTTTATTTTACTTTGGCAAGTCCCATGGTCGAACTAATGGAGGTAAATGAACAACCTAGAATTACGTCTACCGAATTTCATGCACGGCTTTCGAGGTCAAATAGTTTTGGTCTTTTTAATGCAATTTACGAAATGTTAATGAAAATGTAGCCAGTTTTATGGACTAAAATGCAATTTCAGTCAAGCGAGATCCAAACATTCTGTAACTTGGTCGAGAAGTAAAATATGGTGAAATAAATGCTCTGTAATGTTTTTGGAGTTTTCTGATGTAAGATGAATATTTAATGAATTAAGAATGCAAACAGTGTAATTTTCAATACCTAATTATAAGTATATTAAAACAATTTATTTTCAGTAAATAAAATCATCCAAGATATAACCATCAATGCAATATCCTATAAAAATCTCAGACCTCTAAAATGATGAGTTTAATACCTATTAAAAATAAATTACTGAAATGCACAAAATAATTTTTATAGAGAAAACTATGGCAAATGCAATTCTTTTTTGATATAATGCTATTAACAATCAATTCTATGATCCATTAATTTTTAGTAATTTTTGGAGCTATGGTTAATTCTACACAAATTTCGAAACGCATATTAGGACAAATAACCAGTTTTCTACAAGAAAATAAATTCTGATTAACAACAAAGCACAAAAATTTAAAGAGAATGCCAATATGTAAAGAATTAATTGTAGAATACCATGCTAATTTTTTAATAATAAAAATATGCAGTAATTTACCTCAAATTATATAAGAAAGTTAGGGGTCTAACTGTAAAGAAAATAATTAAAAAAATACAGAACGGGCCTTGAGAGGAATTAACGAGACCTGTGGGGTCTTTGATGCAAAACTTCCAGTATGTCACGTGCGAAGCACGTGACTCTGATATGAGGGATTATGTCAAAATAGACAGAGTTCGAAGGAGTTCTCTTGAAATCTTCCCCTCCTACACATATGCAGTATGTGGTAGGGTCTCTAGATTTGAGCCCAATGACTGGAGGAGTGGTCGAGCGATGCAGAGAAGGGACGACTCCGATGAGAGACTAGGGCGAAGGCATTATCGACGTAGCACGTGTAGAGGAGCCTCTTGTTCCTGATGCTAAGAATCATCGATGTAGTGGGAGTGGCGTGGCAGAGCCAGCATTGTCGACGAATCTCTTTGTGAGGTGGTGTCCTGCTAGAGTCAAGGGAGGGCGTGAAGTTGTGGTTGAGGAGCCTCCTGATCATGGTGGTGGAGACAAAGCAGCGGGATGAGATTGTCGAGGAAGCTCAGAGGCAACACTTTCAGATGGGGAGAATGAAGTGTACAACCAAGGAGTTGCAGATGATATCGATGAAGAGCTTTGGAAGTGGCAGAGGCGATGTTGAATTTTGGTGTCATTGACAAACGTCGATGGTGAATGGTGGTGGACGCTGAAGTCATTGAACTTTCGCTTGAAGTGGGAGGTGGTATCGGTGAAGGAAGCAAAGATGTATGAGCACGGGGAGGAGCGAGGTCGGTGGCAAGATTGGAAAGGTGGATTATGAAGGTGCGGGTCATTGGATCTACGATTTTAGCTGGAGCAGGAGCAGATGCGAGAGATGGTTGCGTGTTGCAACAAGCCTAGCGAGGCTCGGATCTCGTCGGAGAAGGGGGAAGGAGCAGTCGGGCTGTCACCAATGACCCTCTTCCTTAATTGGCGAAGTCGGTAGATGGCAATCGAAGAGGGGTGACGACGGTTCTTTAATAGGAAGAGGGACAGTTCTGGTGATGACAGGAAATCGACAAGGATTGATTAAGATTTACGAGGAGATTAGGGATTTGATAATTGGTGATGGTCGCGGAAATGCACGACCAGAAGAGGAAGGCAACCATCTGATTGATTGGAAAGAGGTAGCGAAGGTCGGTCGAGAATGGAAGGAGGTAGAGATTGCAGAGGTGAGGAAAGGGGGAAGAGGGAGATGTGTAGAGGTCGCCCGATCGGCTAAGATCAGATGGTAGAGGCTACGCCACATGGCATTATTTTTTATTTTTTTTAATTTTTTAATAAAAATTTCTAATAAATTAAATATATAAATCCCAAAAATGGGTGACATGTTGTAGCTTTAGGAGCTCCCCCGTGTCACCACTGGAAAATCCAAAAATAAAAATACAAAGAAGAATAAAAATAAATAGCAAATGGCCTCAGATCGAAATGTTTTTTTCACAAAAATTTCTCATCTCAATGAGATATACAACTTTTATGAAGAAATCAAAACCAAAATCGATCATTTGTAAAAAAAAATATTTTTGGGGTACTTCATGTACAAAGAATATATTGATTTTTAGGTTTTCTATTTTTTATCATTTTTAAATAAGATAAAAATCAAGAAAAATAAAATAAAAGATAAATATTTATACATTAATCTATTTTTTTGATTTTTTTATTAATTAATAAAATGTAGAAATAAAATAAAGTGTGATAAAGGCGACTATTATACTGATAGTTACTAAAGACTCGACTCAGTTAGTTTCTACGATTTTAGTCTTATTTGAGATTTAGATCTTTATGCATTTTAATAGAACTTTTCTCAAATAAAATAAATGAAAAAGAAATAAAATAAAATAAGTTAATTATATACATAAAATAATAAGTAAAAAATCGCTAAAATATAAAATGTACAAAAGATGCCAAAAATCCAACTTTCACATATGAGCTCCGATTCACTTGAACTTGGTCTTGTTTTGAAGGTAATTGAATGTACATTAGTTCAAAATGAGTAGAATCATATCGGACACTGCATGAGGAACATATCAGCATTTAATCTGAGAATCCTGGAATTAGGGTTTGAGTTTCTAGTCCACTTATTTATGTTATTAATCTTTTTGTATTTTTCATTTATTCTTGGTAGTCATATGTACACAATGGAGGTAGTTTCAGGTCATTTAGAGTTACATCAATAAATTAAAAATCAAATAAGTTACGCTATTTTACAAGTCAACTGGGTTGAGAGTTTTGGCTCCTTATTTTATGCAATTATGCATGCTAAAATGTAATTATTATTTATTCATCTATGAATGCTAATTATGCAATATAAATAAAGAAATGCTAATGAATTTTGGGGATTTGAGCTTAATTAGTCACTTTTAGAGTGATGAATCTGATATTCATCATCGATCCATCACCAACAGCCTCCGCACAAGGATACACCTGGAGGCAGGACAACTAGAAGCAGCAATCCAGAAACCATTACAAGCTATACATGCAGTCGTCTGCTCTATACCATCAATACTCCTCCCAACCCTACTAGCAATCCCCTTCTCTTCTTCCTCCTCCTTAGTATTCTCAGGGATACCAATAACGACCATCCCCTTACCATCAGAGTCAGCGGTCTCACCACGATAAATTTTCTAAAGTTACCCTAGTCAGCCCTACACTTGTGTGAAGACCGCAAAACCCGAGCAGGGACTAAATCGTAAAATTCAGATGGATCTGGGTTTAATTGAAAATCTGATTTTATTCCAGTATCCAAAAAATATTCAAGTAGTTTATCGCGCAGTGTTCGTCTAGATCGTTCCAAAGAGTCCAAGAATGTGAAAATCTGAGTCCGGGAGCCCGGGTTACGTCTATTTTAACAAAGAGGGGTACATGTCATATTCAGACCCGAACTCGAATCCGAACTAAAATACCCCTTCACATAAAAAAACCCCAAACAAACCTTCCTCACCGAAAATGCCCCAAATCCTTTGACCAGCCCACTTCCTCCCCCCTCTTCCTCGCAGGAACACCACCGGAGCGCCGGATCGATCATCTGAAGCCTACCCCGTGTAGAGAAGGTCTAAGGTATCCCTGTTTGCGGTTCTCATCGTGAACGAAGCATCGCATGTGTCGTCCTTCACCGATAGAGAAACCGAGATATGAGTTTTCTTGAGGTACGATGCTCGTCCTCCTTGCTGCAGTTTTCACATGCGATTATCAATCCAATGGCAATCTCTTTACTTATTAGAGTCATAGGTGGTTGAGATATGTATTGTGTGTAAATCTTTAAGTGATTACCACACTCCGGCAGTCTTTGATTTTTTAATCATTTTTTTCTTGATTAGATATGGATGATATAAATCATTCCCATCTTTAAATATCCATATCTGAAGAAGTCATGAAACGAATGAACCATGATCGTTTGTGTTGCATAGCTTGTGAATTCTTTCCTATTGATGTGGCCGCAGAATGTGACCTAAATGTGGTTGGTGAAATGCGTTAGAATGAAAAAGAGTGCAAATAGATGTCTTCTAAAAACTGGAAGGTTCTTATTACCTTAATGGACGATCCATGACATATTGAGATGCTTCTATATTTTTTAGAATGACATTAGTGGTAGTTGATCATGACAGCTACATGTATCTAGGTCTCATTTGGAAGTTGCATGCCGGAATGATGTCATCATACACGCGCATAAACAGAGGTGGAGATGATAGATTGCTTCTGATATTTCAGATGCATAACGTAGAGGGCGAATTCAGGTGCTATAATTGGTTATAGGAAATGGTGTGGCTCAGAGAGTCCAAACATGATAATTGACGCTGAAGTGGAAATGCTAAACTGCCTCTGCCGTTTCAACCTTTGAAAGAGTAAAACTAAAATATGGGAGGAACACCATTGTCATTTTCGGGAAGGGAAGGATACTGGAAATGGGACAGGGTTCTAGATGGGTAATTAGGGATGAAGTATGATATTATGGAAGAGAAATTAAGCCATTCACTGGCGTTCTATTGACAGTTTGAGGAGTAGGTTTGGGACATTTTTACAACAACTTGGGTTCGACTCTTGGTGCACAAGAAGTGAAAAGAAACGAGAGACATACGTATCTATCCTTGTTATTTCTTACGCTATGTATATGTGTCAATATATTACAACACACCAAAGGATTATCATGTATTGGCAGCATGTCCCCATCATATGATGCTGACATTTGGGATGGCAACATTCCAAATGCATTTGCGCTGTCTTAGATGTATGATCTTCAACTATGGGTGAAAGGCAACATCATGCATTAATAAGTCATACCATGACTTATAGTACAGGCTGATGGATCGTTGCATCTAAATTTTATGTTTAGTAGTTAGAGTTTGAATATGCAGAATGTAGGGAAAATGCAGTCACGTCCTAAGAAAATAAGTGTTAATTTTTTTAGGAGGTTTCGATATTTTGTGGCCACTTTTAGTCCCAGAAGATTTCTATTTTACTAAGTAGCTCAACATTTTGTGTGAAACTGGGGTAAATCCACTACATTCTGTGCATCTGCAAGTTAATCCCTAACGAGATTCTACAAGTAAATTAATGATACATTGCTTGTATTGATTATGATAATAACCAACCTTACATGATTCTAATTGATTATATAAGGAGTGATTCTTTCCACTGCAAAAGGGAATTTCATGGTGATCGGGTAGTGAAGTAGTGTCGCAATGGATTGGGCATGTACCCTTCAGGATCCAGGTAGAAAGCCTAGATGACCGCGATCCCAACTACTACTATAGCTGCGATGGTTGGGGGACAAGTTGCTTGGCACTCCGAGATGCTAATTTGACGGTTTTGGCCTCGTCGCTTGCATGCTTTAGCCCGATGCTTGAGCCTGGGACAAGCAGTCATGGTTGGTTTACTAGTGTTTCGCTTGTCACTTAAAGTTAAATCTAGTGTATTGGCTAATGTAGGCCACATTAGTCGGTATTCTTAGAGAGAGTGCTAAGAGAGGAGTTCCGAGAAATGTGGTTAGTAAAGTTGGGAATGAGAGTTAATTCACCGTTTTACAAGGAGGATTAGGTTGTTGTGATGATTTGCAGGTTGGAATCTATATTCTAAATCGGAAGTAGTATTGGGAAGTGTGTCTAAGTGGAATTGTTGGGAACTTAGTTAGGATGTCTTGTACCCCATTACATGCCAACGGAGGCACCCCAACCCTAAGGTGTTCTTTTTGCCTTAGAGTCATAGTGTGAGGTCTTATATCCATACCAAGACCACAGACTTTCCACGAAGCTTGGTAACTCATATCTATATCCAAATCAAGCAATAATAATAATGTAATTTTTTGTGAGATCATTTACCCAGTTGTTCTTTTGCAAACTTTTAAATTATATCTTACTTATTATTGTCTAGTTGCTTATATCATATTGGGCAACTTTGTTCATAATGTACCTACGTGTGGATCCGAAGGTTTGTAGCAGTCGCTAGTTGGAGGCACCATCTTTTATGCAGCTTCACCCTTTTTGTGGTATAGTGGCTGGTAATTCTTTTACTATTTACGGTGCTTACTTTCTTTTTGAGAGACATGCCATGTAACGTATAATTGTGGACATCAATAGTTATATTTACATGTATATTTTTGTGGACATGGAAATGGACATTGGAACGTAATGGAATTGGCATATGGAATGAAAGAATGGAAATACATGTTATTGTAAACAGGTTGAATGCAAAGTAAGAAAGAAATTTTAAATTCTAATGCATGTTTCTATTTTCTCCTACTTTTGTCAATATCAAATATCTGAATGTGGAATGTATGTGCGTGGATTGGTTTGCCGAGTACCCGAATCGTAGAGGAGGACGGGTGTCACAACTTGACCATCTGACCCAGCTAATCAAGAACATGATTGAGATGAGCCAGAAGATCAACGAATTGACGGCTACAAAAACTATCATTATGTCCCAGGTTGAAGCAAATCCAAATAACTTCTATCGCAACGAGTACGTAGTTTGCATTGTTCAATGTGAATCAGGTAGGTATGATATTGTTTTATCTAATGTTGTAACTCTTAGGATTGGTAGAACACTCAAGTTGTCTACGATAGTGAAGGGAAAATGCAAAGCATCTGATGGTGAATATTCAGTCGATTCAGCCAACGGTGCCATAGACATTTTGTATGCAGCACCACCTACACATAAAACAATAAAAGTTGAAGAAAATTTAAAAAATTCAAAAAGACAACAACAACTAAGGTGAACCCGTGCCCGTGAAGGAGAAGCCAGCCACAACATCAGTTGAATCGGAGCAAGCCAAAGGAGCAAAGACTGCACCATTTTTTGTTTTACAAAATGCAGACGATTTTGAACATTTTTTCCATCTAACTATAAATCATGACATGGGCATAATTATATAGCATACAATTTCTTCTATTGTAAACATTTCATTTACGCAAGCAATTAATACAAAAACGGGAAAAAATTGAAAAATACTTTGTCTGATCCCAACATTGTTCAAATATTGCAAAATCTCATTTTTAAAATATCGTTATTGAAAGATACATGGAGTATATGACAACTGTGAAAGAGGACTTAAAGAGGCATGTAAACAAACCATCTAATAGAAGAAAGAGAGAGAGAGAAATTCAAAGACGCACATTCTGTCCATGGAAACTATAAACGCCATCAGCAATCTCATGCATAAAGAGAAAGACAAGGGAGCGACACACATTCGATGCTAGCTTTTTAACCAAGAATTCGAGCAAACACTGCTCCATAGTGGATCATCATCTAGTTTGTTGCCTTCTTCTCTGCTCAAGGAATTTGGAGTAGGATCTCTCAAGCCTATGAAGACGATTACGCAATTCATAAATAGATTCGTTAAGCGGTGTAGGGGCATTTAAAGGACGTCATCGTCACAGCCAAAGGGATGCAATTCCCTGTGGATTTCATTATCCTTGAAATGGACACCTCTACACCTCTACTTCACACTCTAATGATCCTTTGTTGGTCGTTCCTCTGAATCATCGAGGCAGTTGTTGATTACGACATTGGAGAGATCACATTTCGCTCTAATAGTGATAAAGTTCTGATTGATACGGTCGCTGAACCAAAATTGAAATTAGAGGCATCTGTATCGAGAGTACTTGAAGCAAATGGCAAAGAAGAGTATGAATTTCTACCCGATTTCATGGGTACAGATTTGACCTTGGATAGCAATGATACACAAGCATTCCTCTCACTTGAGGAGGGTATGGACAAGGCACTTGAATTTCCGGATGTCTTTGATCATGAATTATCTATTGATGGCCTTATTGAGATTTTTGAACAATCATATACGTTTGAGAATGATGAATTTGTTTTATATATATCTGTGTGTGTGTGTGTGTGTGTGTGTGTGTGTGTGTGTGTGTGTGTGTGTGTGTGTGTGTGTGTGTGTGTGTGTGTGTGTGTGTGTGTGTGTGTGTGTGTGTGTGTGTGTGTGTGTGTGTGTGTGTTTGAGTCTGAATGTATAGTAGCAGACATTTAACAGTTGAAATAGCCGACACCTATCTTAGTTTTTGAAATAATCATGAAGCCGACTCCATCTCCCAAAGAGTTGAAACCTCTACCCTCCAACATGAAGTACACTTTCCTTGTGTGTGACCTAGATATGCATCTGATCATTATCAATTCACACTTGACAGAAGCATACGAATCTCATCTGCTTGAGGTTCTTGAAAGAAATCACAAGGATATTGGTTGGAATATCACAGATCTCCTTGGGATAAATCCATCATTGTGCTCACATCACATCTATCTAGAAGAAGATAGCAATATCTCTCGGGAATTTTAGAGAAGATTGAATCCAAATATGTAGGAGGTGATCATGAAAGAGATCACCAAAATGGTGTGGCGCAGGATTTATCTATCATGTCTCCAACAACAAATGGGCGAGCCTCTTGCACATAGTTCCCAAGAAATCTGGGATCACCATTATAATATACCCTAGTTACTCTGCCATCAAGTATTTACAGAGCAAAAAGGACGCCAAGCCTCAACTGATTCATTGGATTCTTCTACTCCAGAAATTTAACTTAGAAATTCGTGATAAACCCGACATCAAAAATATGGTGGCAAACCACCTTTATAGAATAGTCAAAGTTGAATCTCTTGAGAAAAACATCCTCTTGATTATAGAGATCTTTCCATATTAGTCAGTCTTTTCTATCTTCTCTCTCCCCCGGTATTCAAACATCGTCAACTATCTTGGTTGACATTCACTTATACCAGTGGGAGGATCCACATCTATTTAGAGAGGGCGTAGATAGAATTTGGAGGAGATGTATACCTCAAGAGAAAATATTGGGTGTCCTAGACCACTATCACAAGCTTGAAGCTGGTGGAGACCATTTTGAAAAGAGAATGGTAGCAAAAGTACTCCAATCTGGCCTTTGATGGCCAACTTTATTCAAGGATGCATATGCCTATGTGAAGAAATTTACTGACTCTTAAAGAATGACCGAGAACATCAGTATGCGAGACACAATGCCTCTAAAGTACATTCAGATTTCGGACATCTTCGATACCCGAGGCATTGATTTCATGGGCACATTCCCTAGTAGTCAGGGATTTGAATACATCCTATTGACCGTCAACTATATTAGCAGATGGATGGAGGCAATCCTCGCTCAAACCACAGACCACCGTATCGTTTGTTGCTTCTTAACGGACAAAATCATATCATGGTTTGGGATTCCCAAGATCCTCATATTCGATGAGAGGGGACATTCATTAATAATGAGTTCAATAAGTTGACTAAAGAATACGATACCGAGCATCATGTTGGAACATCGTACCACCCTTAATCAAATGTCTTGGTAGAATGCTCAAACAAGGAGATCAAAACTATACTACAAAATCTTGTATGACCAGACATAAAGAATTGGTCTCAGCTACTTGAATCAGTACATAGGGCATATTTCACAACATACAAGTCTCCTCTTGGCATGTCTCCCTACTTTCTTGTTTATGGAAATACATGCCACCTGCCCATGGAGTTAATTCACAAATCATTATGGATACTGATTATGTGCAACTTGAATTATAAAAAAGAAGATAAGAATAGAAAGGTCGATCTCAACCATTTTCTTGAATTTAGATACTATGCATATGAAAACAACCTGATGTACAAAGAGGAAGTCAAGAAATGGCATGATAAACACATTCATTAGGAACACTTTCGAAGCTAGACCAAATGTGCGCTCTTTGATGCGAAGTTGAAAATTTTCCGGGGTAATCTGAAGAGCAAGTGGTCTGGGCCTTTTATTGTAGAAACTGTGCATGACAGTGGGAGTTTACTGATATCTGAATTGTCACGTGACACACAACCTTTTCTAGTAGGACGGGTGAACATCCCGAGTTGTTCATTCAATTATTGATCCCTCACTTGTCTCCTCAACACTTCATATTATGTCTATAGTTATGCATATTTTACCCTAAGTATAGGGGGAGACAGGTTGAGCTGATGATTTCGCACATTCCCGTCCTTGACCCTCACTTCTTTGTGTATAATCTGTTATACTTAGGACTATTTCAACCTAAGTATAGGAAGGATGGTCAACTTCTCATTCATTGATTCTTTAGTCATTGTAGTATAGACTATGTTATACTTAGTACAAGTTATGTCTTCCTTTTTTCTCTTTGATCTATGAGGACATAACTCAAGCAAAGTAAAGGGGGGGACGTATATACGTTGTATATACTTCAGCCAAAACTCGTACTTTTCATATTTTAATAAATGTATAATAAATAAAATATACAAAAAATCTATGTAAATACAAGCAATAAATCTATTTAAAATGTTTATCAAAATATTTGAAAAATGATTGGAAAATCATTTGAAAAATCTTTTGAAAACTATTTAGAAAACCTTTGCAAATTGTTTTCAAATCATTATAAAACCTTTTAATTGTAAAAATTACTTTTATTTGTGACAATAAAATCTTTTCAAAATACATTTGCAAATGATTTGAAAAGTAATTGTAAAATCTTTTGAAAAATCAATATAATCTGTTTGAAAAATATTTGCAAAATAATTTTTAGAGTTTGTAGAGGTTTGTAAAAATGTTTGTTAAATTATTTACAAAAATAAGTTTTCAAAATATTTGCAAAAATGATTTCAAATATTTTGAGAAACGTGTATTATTCTTAAGAAGATTATAATGCTTGTATATATAAACCCTTTAAGTAATGACTAACTCTCAACTTGTAAATTTTCTATGTTAAATACACATCACCCTTGTAAATATAGATGCACTCCTGTATAAATGGTTATACCTAGTTATTTAACTAAGCTTTATTCAAAAATACACAAAAAATACAAAATACAAAATCCAAAAATATTTGCAAAATCTTTTCAAAAATCTACACAAAAAATTGCAAAAACTTTTTTCCAAAAATCCATAAAAAGTTAAACTAGAATATTTTCCCTCAAAATTTTTCTCTTGGATTGTACAAATCATTGATGAATCCACGATTGATCGCCTTTACTCTTTTATTTTAGCTTCATTATCTTAGTCAAACACCTGTAAATACACACTAATTTCATGAAATTATCAGTTTGCATGCATTTGTTAAATATGCATTTTTAACACTTTTTGTGCTTAAATAAAAGAATAAAGAAGAAAAGAAAAAGAAAAGATGTGTTTATGCAATAAATACAGACTGACCCGAATCCCGAGAGAAGGTCAAGACTTGACCTGATCGATCAGGATTACAGTAGGGGCAGATAGGGTCTTCTATCAAAAAATCCAAAAATAATTTGTACATAAATTCCTTGTATATTTGTATAAAACTTGTAGTATTTTATTTGTACATAATTTGATCTCAAATAACTATTTTTGTAATTAAAAGTTGTAAATAAAATGTGTTGTAAATAATAAAAATAATTGTCAAATAAAATAATGTATATATTACAATTAATCACCCTTAGAAAAAGCCATAATGCGATCATTGAAACACCAATTTCAACTCCATACGAACTCAAATTGAACCAAACTCACTCCCATTATACTCTAAATTAAATTATCTTTCAAATGGCTGTGATTTTGTAATTTTTGGAATTACGTTTAAGAAGTCGGTTTTTGGGGCGTTTTGTGCAGTTTCACCATTATTTATTGTACATATTTATTCATATTTATTTTTTATAATGTATATTATTATTTTAATTAAAAATAAAAACAACAAAATATAAATAATAAATTTAAAAAAAATGTGTTTTAAACTTTTTTTGAATAAAGTGTTTTAAAAATTATTTCCTTATTTGTACTCATGTATAGTGTATTATAGGTATATAATATGTGTATACAACTAACTTCCTTAAATAAAAAATGACTAAAAAATTAAAATATCTTACATTAATTAATTAATTAATTAATTAATTAATTAAATTACGAAATGCATATTCAATTATTTGATTTAGTGGCTTTATTTGAATTATTTGATTTAATAACATACCATTATATAATATTTGATTTTATACATTTAATAGCCACAATTAAGATGGTGAATTGATTTTTGCAAATTATTTATTTTATTTATTTTAAATAATTCCGAAATTCATTATTTATTTATTTATTTATTTTATCAATTAACTACTAAAAACCTTCTCCATTTGTACATACCTTCCTTTTTCATTTTTCTTCTCTTTTTAATGTGCTCCTCCTCCTTTCATTCTTTGATCAACCTTTGGTGGAGAGGAGCCCGATCTCCTAGAGCCGTCTTGTTGAAAAAGGGTGCCTAGCCTCCGAGCCGTCCGGTGACAGCGCGTCGGCCCTCCTCAAGGCCATCATGACATTTCCGACCCCAAGGTGTAATCTAATTTTATTTCTTGTCTTTACTCTAGAATAAATCATAGGTTCAATCTTAGCTTCAGTATTATTAAATTTTAGATATTAAAAATCCCAATAATTTTCAACCACACATTTTTCGATTCGACACCGAAATTTTCATCTCATCTTGTGATCTCAACATTTCTTTTTCTACCTCACGCAATCCTCCCCCTCCGGTCACGCACAGTGATCGGAGTTACGGATCTCACTTCCATATCGCTAGATCCGCCCGTTCACACATCCCATTTTGTGTATAAATAAAAAAACAAAAAAAATAATTTTTCATGTTTATCTCACATTTGTTTTTGCAGTAAAAATTTTAAAAAAAATAAAATTTGTATTTGTCTTTTCTCTCTAACCATTGTTTTGTAGGAATAAATAACAAAAATAAAAAAAATATAGTTGATGTTTTTATCTCTAACATCTTTTGTTGCAGGAAAATTTAAAAAAAATAAAAATAATAATAAAAGAATTCTTCTTCTATTTCGGTTTATATTCTCTGTTTCAAAAAATAATAATAAAAATAATTTTTTTATTTAATGTATGTTTAGACTTACAAAAAAATAAAAAAAAACAAAAACAAAAAAAAGGCAGGTCATGGCCATCCGCCAGGTCGCGTCGTCGCTCCAACCGCGCGGTGCCCCTCCGGCCCTCCGCCAGCCAACCTCCGCAGGCGACGCCCAGGTCGCGCACCCCCCGCTGATCTCCAGCGCGACCTCCAGCCCGTAGTGTCGGCGCCGCCCGCCCTATCGCCCAGCCGTTCGTCTCCAGCCCTCGCCGGTGCGCGCCGCTTCCGCCCAGCTTTCTCCAACGGCCGATGCCGGCCTCTGCGTAACGCGTCCGCGCCTCCTTGATCACCCCCCGCGTCTTGCCCCACAGCCCTCCGCGCGAGGCGGTGCGTGCCGCCGTCCTTCCACGCTGCCCCCTGCCTCCAGCGCCGAGCAGCCACGCCCCCTCTCGCCCACCGCGCGTGGCGTGCGCATCCCGTACCACCGCCAGCAGCCGTGAAGACGTACCTCCCTTCCTCACGCTCCGTGCGCGTACGCCGCTGAGCTCCGCCCGCCATGCCGCCGTCCATCCGCGGCTCCCTCCATTTCGCATGCCGCATGGGAAGAGAGGGAGGGGCGGCGTCCCCTTCCCTTGTGATTTTAAGAACAAACCTACGAGGCTTTTTGAATAAAAAATTGGAGAAATTATGAAGTAAACCCTGAAAGTTTCAGCATTTACAGAAACGCCCCTTCTCCAAAGCATATCACATGTCGGGCACACACCTAGTGGGTAAATTACACTGCTCAGCCCGTATTTAATTCTTGTTATTTTATCAGTCCAGAACTTTTGCATAATTACATTATAAATATTTTTATTTTTCAAAGGAATCTGAAAAATTGGTTAACATTCCTGTGCAGTTCTTATAATTATGTAATTTTTTCATCATTTTTTACTACCATTTGATATATTTAAAAAATAAAAAACAATAACGTTTTGCCTGTCTGAAATAGCAAAATTTTATAAAAATTTGAAAATAATCCTAAAAAATCTAAAACAATTACTTTAAGTGTATTTTGTTGTCTTTTAATTTCTATCCAATTTTCATGCTCTTTATAAAACTCCATAAAATTGCGAATATTGAAAAATCGTAAAAAATTGTAGAAAATTCTAGAAACATCCAAAAATTGTAATTTCAGTTTCGAATTGTAGATATTGCTTTGTAGTTTATACTAAAATTAATTTCCAGTATTATTGGGCATTTAAAGTATTTTTAAGTTGCAAAATAATCTTGGTCGTGCACGCTCTGTTTTCCGCTGTTTGTTTTTTATAAAATCACAAAAAATATTAGAAAAATTTTAAAAAATTATCAAAAATATTTTAAAACATATAAAACACAAAAATATTTTCAATAGATTTTTTTTGAAAATTTTTTATTACCCTGAAAAATACAAAAAGAGTGTGGTGTTGTGTGTTTTATCTTTTGTGCTTGTTTTGAAAATTAAAAAAAATAAAAAAATTCAAAAACCACTAAAAATCATTTCCGAAATTTGACTATTTAGTTTTTAAATCGTGCTCCTTGTGTTCGACCCTGGTCGCTATACCAGATAAAAAGAATAGTGAAAACCGCTTACGTTTGCTTTGATTGATTAATTATCTTTTAAGTGGTTTTTATTTTTCTCATTGATCAATTCGAGTGGTTGAGGACAACGACACATTGAATTAATTATTCCATCATAACCTATCGATTTTTATCTCATCAGAATGACGTTGTTCCCAGGGAGCACGGCTTTGTAGTCATTTTTCTATTTTGTGATATTTGTCTTTCTATATTGTAATTGTTTTCTGACCTTCTCTCTTTGATTTTTGTGCGAGGAACTGCTTGGAGGACGACTTCGAGTTTATGAGGACCCGCATAGGTGGAAGAGCAGAGAATTGAAGAAAATTTTTTATTATATTTGAGAGAACATTTCTGCATATTTGTAATAATTTAGGACTTTGGATTTGTGAATTTGGACACTTTTCTCGGGGTCTGTTTCGCCAAGTGTCGATGCACTTGGGGGACCTCACCACAGTTTTCTTGTTTTTTATTTCATCGACTATAACTCTCTATTTGATTCTCATGGTTTTGGCCCCTAAACGTAGGATTTTTATTGATTGCGACGTAAATTGCTAAGGCCCAACACCTCATAGATTATTTGTTCCTATAGAATGTAATTGAACCTTGTCTAAAAATTAATTGAAAAAGTTAGTTTAATTGAATTTGAGACCACCTGCCGTGAGTAGTTACATACAACGTTGGCAGGACCTGTTGTGGCAGGCACCGGGGGACTCCCAAGATCGGAGTCCGGACTCAATTCGGTTAGCTAACTATTGTTCTTCACGATCAATAGAAACTTCTTGTCTAAGGCTGATTTTCTTGTGCATCATATAGTTAGTTTACATCCTGTATTTAATTTATGTGCGGATCATATTGCATGTAGAGTGCTGGAGCAAGGTACGTATTTATATCCCTGTATGCATCATCGTGTTTGATCGTGCATCGGGTTTTTCGACTTCCTCCCTCTATTTTCGACTCAAATTAATCAAAGAGGAAATCGGAAAATTCATTAGGCGTTATTCTTTGAAAAAAATCCAAAAGTGAAAAATACAAATTAAAAAGAAAAATTGGGACTGCTAATTGAATTTGACCTTTAAAATTAAAGGTAATTGATTACTTCATTGTTTTGGGAGAGCAATCGCCTCATTGTTTGTGTTTTCAATTGCTTGCGTACACACTAAGGAGTAATGACCAAATCCCATTAAAGACTCCTAAGTGTTTGTACAACTTTGTCTTATCACGAAATTCTAAAATTGAAAAGATAAAAGATCAGATCTCACGGTCTTCACATTGTATAGAGTTGGTGAATTGGGGGTTTGCATTGCGTATTGTATGTCTTTGGTGTGAGTTGGTTATGTTAATCTTTTATCATTAGCAGCCACCTTCTGTCTTCCTTCTCACCTTCTATCTCTCTCTCTCTCTTCTATCCCACCCTCTCTTCCATCCCACTATCCCTCCCTTTATTCTTTCCTCCATGATGGGTCACACTCCATTCTAGCTGGATTTTGCGGCTTATTCATTTCATTCCCATCGTGCCCGCCCACTCTCTTGGGAGTTCGGAACTCCGTCCGATATCCCATCCTCTCCCTACCCATCTTCTTTCTCGGGACATGCTGTGAGTGACACCCGAAGATTTCAGATTGACCATATACGAGACATGGGTGCTCATCTTGCTGAGATGAGAGTGCATTCCATAGGCGATCATATGGAGCAGTTGCGAGTTTTAGACGACTTTTATCCTGGGACGATGGATGAGTACACAGATCAGGAAGCACAGTCTGCTTCTACTTTGAGACCCTTCGTTCTGGATTTAGAGTTCATTGATCTACTGCCCAAGTTTTCTGGGGAAGAGCACGAGGAACCTTATTTGCATATCGACGAGTTTGAGGATATTTGTGGATCGCGATCATATTCTAATATCACTTCTGATTACATGATGTTGATTACCTTCCCATTTACACTTCAGAGTACAACCAAGAGTTGTCACAGACGAGGAAGTAAGATTGCTACATGGGGAGATTTATGGTCATTATTTTTGCATAAATTTTACCTCCAGTGTAGAGCAGAGATGATGCGGTCCTGTATTTGTGATTTTTTCAGTTGACCCCTAGGAGCCATTAATAGATTCATGGTTGAGGTTACATGAACTTTTGAGGCGATTTCCAGATCATGGATTTTCAATGATTGACCTTATCCACATCGCCATGAGGGGGAGGACCACAGAGCAGATTGAATATGTCATTACCTCATGTGGTGGTTCACACCACTGTACCGACTTGGATTTAGTTGAGACCATCTTGGATACACTTTCAGACATTCCATTTTCACAAGATGATTTATTTGGGACAACACACGAGGGAGATATGACACATGTTGAGTGTGTGACACATCATGCCGTTCTTGACAGCACACACAAATCAGAGGATATGGATGCTACTACTTCTCATTTGATGGATGTATTGACTACCACTGTGAGTTTCGAGAGTCGGGCATTGGTCGAGTACCCTTTGGATTTACAACCAGAGTTTGAGCCAGTTCCGCACTTTCACATCGAGGATTCTTGGATTCCAGATCTCCTAGTATCCCAAGAAATAGAGGAGGAGCCCACATCTCATCCATCCTTAAAGTCATTTCAGTGTCCATGTCCAATAGATTCAGTGTCTTTTCTTCAGGAGATCTTCTCAGATTCAGAGATATATTTGGATTCATCTCAGCAGAGAGAGCTTGATGAGGGATCGATTTTTGATTTGACAGACATTGATAGTCCCATATTTGATCCTTGTGTCCTACCAGTTGATGAGGTGGATACATTTTTGGAGGACATTATATTTCACAGCATAGATCCCCAATTATTGATGATTCGGCATTACTCCCCGAGGGTTATCTACGGGAGGATGTCACGGACCCCTGTGTATTCGGTTTCACTTTTTGGGAGTCCATCCGATCTATTGGATCATGAGACCGAGTATTTTGATATTTCTGATCATGAGTTTGAGGTTTGTCTCCTCAAGGACCCTTGCGAGGATGACCCGATCTTTGAGGTATTCGATAATTTCACTGATTTGTCTACATTATATGCATCGGGTATCAACCTTTTTAGTGAGTCTCCTGATCTTGATCTTCCTTATCTATTTGAGACGATGATTGACGTGGAGAATTCCCTGATCGATCCCTCCTTCTCCACGTTCGACTTCTTCTGATCTACCGTTTCACTCCATTCAAACATTGAGACAATGATTTCTTTTGTGCTACCGTAGCTCGATTTCATCTGCCCATATATTTACCTGGTAGCACACACCTGCCTGGTTGATTACATGGGTGTCATCGTCCACTCTTTGAGTTCGTTGTTGTTCTCCCACCGAGACTGCAATGAGAGTACGGTATTCGCCTCACATATGTCGTCCTGAACCTTGATACAACGTTATCCTAGCCTTTACGCCCAGCTAGGGGCATAAACTCTAGTGCTTGTTGAGAGGCACCTCAACATTGATCACATTTGTATAGATTCATATGTCCATATCGCACATTCTTTTTTCTCACACCCCATATTCATCTCATGATTATGCCATACTTAGGGTGTACTTTACCCTAAGTATGGGGGGGTGTCATACTTGTGATTATTCATTTGATTCTTTTTACCTCTTTTTTGCTACCTATACTTAGGGATATTTTACCCTGAGTATAGGGGGGTAAACCTAGTACATTCTACTCCTCGGTTTTCCCCTTGTGTACAGTCTTATATACTTAAGATTTCTTGATCCTACGTATAGGGAGATCACCGACTTCTATTGATTTTATTCTTTTATTCATCGTTGTAGTATACTATTCTTTTCACTTTTCTATAATTAGCACGAGTTATGTCTTTCTTTCCAGCTCTTTGATCACTATGAGGACATAGCTCGAGCTAAGTATAGGGGAGTGTCGTATATATTGTTTATATACTTTAACCATAACTCGTACTTGCATATTTTAAATATGGCTAAATTACTGTGTAAATACTTAAGAAAAGCAATTTAAAAAAAGATGCAGAAATTTCTTCAAAATTTTTCTTGTACATAACGACTAATTAGTCAGTTTAAAATATTTTAAAAAATATTTTGAAAGTAGTTTGAAAAACTATTTGAAAAATCTTTTTAAAACTGTTTGAAAAATGTTTGAAAAATATTTTCAACCTTTGTAAAAATACTGTGGCTTGTAAAAAAATTTCTTTGTGTGTAAAAAAATGATTTTGTAAAACTATTTGCAAATGTTTTGAAAAATGGTTGAAAAATTATTTTGAAAATCTATATATATTGTTTGAAAAATGGTTGCAAAATCTATTTTCAAATTATTGTAAAATTATGTGAAAAATTATTTTGGACTATAGTTTTCAAAATTATTTGTAAAATTATTTTCAAATAAAGTTGAGGAATATATGCATCACAAAAATTTAAAAAAAAAAATAATAAAAGAATAAAATAAAAGAATAAAATAAAATAATAAAATAAAATAAAATAAAAAATGCAACCGTGTATATGCTTGTATAAATTACTCAAGTTGTAAATCATTTCTCATGACACTTGGAAATAATTAACTCACTTCTTTGTAAATATGTGTATATTATCCCTAAATCTTATCTAAAATAAAAAAGTTATATTATATATACGTTTATATATTTATAACTATTTGCATAAAAAACTTTTGCATGTGCATCAATTTTCAAAAATCCATAAAAATTTAAGAATTTTGAAAATTGTTTCGCAAAAAGATTTTGTTTTCTTTGCATTGTACATATTTTCTTGCATTGGCATGTGCATTTTTCAGAATAGTATTGCATTTAAACTAAGTCTGGAATAAATTTGAAGAATGGAGCTTAGTTGGACCTTAATCCACTTAATTTCAGAGGAACCTTATAAGATTTGGAGTTAAGACTTTTCAGGTCCTAGTGACTTAATTCTTTGGGCCCATAAGACTATGTTCACATGTCATCTTGATTAGTCTAAGTAGAATATTTAACAATACACACATGATGCTTTCAGACCGTGGCTTACCTTGGACAATGAACTCTACACCTAGCTCTTCATGGAGGAGGTAGTGAGGGGGCAGAATCTTTTGGCTTGGGGTAGCATACAAGGGTAGTACTTCTAGGCAGAACCTCTCGTCCTCCTCTAGGGAGGGAAGTGCGTCTCAACCTGGTTTGGTGATGTTGAGGTCTAAAGACAGGAGCTGGGGGGTTGCAATAATGCTTCAAAAGAGGGATAGTCTACTGGTCAAGAGGAAAAACTCCACATGTACTTGATGCACCTTGTATATATTTTCAAAAAAAAAAATCGAAAAAATGCAGAATCTCCAAAAGTGGATGAGCCTGATTGAAAAGTAAAATGCCTTCCGGAGTGTATATACAAGTGAAAAAAAAGAAAGAATAAGAGCTTCAAAGTCAAATATTTGTGAGCTCGCAGCGGGTGACATGACTACACTGGTCATGCATCCAAGGATAGGTAACTACACTGGTTACCATCCATTCGCTTCTCCATCCCTTCTTCTTGAGCTGGTTGTACTTGAACTTAGAAGGGAATATTCCCGCTCCTCGAGGAAAGAGTTGCTAGATCGGGGGATTAGAGTTACCTTGTTGAGAGAGGTTGTTCCTTTGCTACTTTTGAGATGAGGAGCTATATTTCACTTACACCGTACAAGTAAGAATTCATAGTCATAAGAATTTGTGTATGTAGACTTGTTCTGATCTGACTATTGAGGAGACCTGAATAGCACTACAACAAAAATGTTATTTAGCAACAAATCATTTAATGACAATTAATTGATTAGTCACTAATAGTTGACTTTACCATCGATATAAATTTATTGTCACTATAACAAATGTTTTAGTTGACGAATTATGTTAGTGGCACAATTATGTGTCACAATTGATTTTTTATTTAGTGACATGTGCATTTCATGCATCAATAAAAAAATCACATAATTTTTTTATTCAACACAGATGCAATGTATCATTATTGAAATTAAGTCCATTGATTTTTGATCTCGTATTTTGTGTAGTTGAATTGTAGTATAATTTTTTCTTAATCACTGATTTCTTTTTTTAGTTTTAAAAATCCAATCCTCCAATACCTTTTGTAATATATAATATCATATTATGAGACAGGCATGGAGATCTCAGATGCATATATATTTGACAAGTTCATTCTACATTGTATATTGTGCTTAATATTGATAATGAAAGAAATGTTATTTTTCGTTAAGATGTTGCGGTCTACAATAGATTTTAACGATTCTTGAAGTATTTCTTTATGGAATATCCTAACGTTAGTCTATTTTTTTATATCCATTGAAGTGATCTATACTGTGTTAGTATATGAACATAGATCGTGGATTTTTAGATTTATACACGTTATGTTTTGATAGCTAATATCCGTTAAAAATTTGATATTTTCATACAAATAAATACAATGATATTTGAAAACATTTTATATAGTTTGTGTGACAATAGACATATCATAGTGAATTGATTTATAGTATGGTATCTTAACATTTTTAAAAATCATTTATAATAATATTTCTTTCTAAAATTGAAAAATTCATTCACAATAATATTTATTCTTGAAATTTCAAATAAAAAACTTACGTCTAAAAAATCCTACTAACCTTCTACACTTTTCCCCGCTCAGCCCTTTTACCAAATATAACACCCGCCCTGGTATCCCCTTTTCCCCACCCCGCACGCCACCCTTTAGCGCCTACCCTCCCATTCCCTTTTTCCCCTCCCCGCGCGCCCCTCTTTCCCCTTTACCAAATATAGCGCCTACATCCCATACCCTTTTTCCCCTCCCCGCGCGCCCCCATTTCTCCTTTACCAAATATAGCCCGCACCCACCGCCCATTCCCTTTCCCCTCCCCGCGCGCCCCCTTTCTCCTTTTCCCTTCCCAAGCGGTCCCCCTTTCTCCTTTACCAAATATAGCCTTGCACTTCCCTCTTTTCCTGTCACCTCCATCCGTGCTTCCTTTCTCTTTTTCAAAAATAGAAATAGCTTCCTTCCCTTCCCTGTTAGTTGAAATATCAGATCTTTCTATCTGAATCTCCTCTTCTTTTGGTTTCTTCCACTATTTCTCTGGATTCTCTCCACACAATTTCTCGGGTAGCTCTTTCAGTTCACTGTCAGTGATCATTTTCCAAGTACGTTTGCAAGATCATTCATCATCTCAAGGTACGTCGTAGATCCAATTATTTATATCATGCTACTATATTTAAAAGTTCTATTTTTTGCATTCTATTGCACTTGTTGGTATTTTTAATGTATTGGATTGTTTCGACTAAAATTTTAATTGGGATTATGACGGGTTGTAGTTTGATTGGGGTGAATATAAACATGAATTGTTGTCTGAAAGTGCTACTTGGATCCGATGACGGACCAAGAATTTTATATGATAGGTGTATCCTATATACAATATGACTATGATTTTACAAAAAAATTGATGTCTGCCAAATATATAAAGATAGATTAAATAGATGATTTTTTTATTAATCATGCTTGCTAATCTACAATAACTTGGAACTCATAGCACAACGAAATACAATTTAATGTTATTCAATGGATATTGATGGACAAATAAATAATACATTATATGACCATTATTAAAGTGCTTAAGCGAGGGATGGGAAGCAAAGATTATATAGGACTGTCTAGCAATATGATTGTTTGTGGGAACAACTTGTTATACCCACATGCGTTATACCCACATTTCTAGAATGTGAATTTCTTGTCATTTTGGTTTATGTTTTTGACGAAGTTTATATTATTATGACTCTTTTACAGATTACATTACAATCCACACATACCATGCCCCATCTGACTATATATACTAGTGGGGGAACCCGTGCAAAAGCATGGGTACAGATATGTTTTTTTTATTTTTTTAGCCGTTTATGATTTTACATTTAAGAAATTTCCATAGTGTAAGCATATCATATCATAGATCATAAACTCTGATTCGGAAATCTCCCACGTGGAAAGCTAGAGCTTTCATAAACGTATCAATGCTTGGTTCGTTTTTAGGCTTTTTAATTGATATGAAAGCAAACATGCCACATCATATATAACAATCAGATCTGATAATTTGATAAATATGATACGGGTGATCAACTCTAATGAAAATTATATAAGTTCACTTCAGTGGTTCTATTATCCGTGGTAATGCATTTTGTTAATCTATAACTTTTTTTTGTTTATTATCATATTTTCCCCCGGGGAATTTAGTCAGAACTGACCAAGATAATTCAAAGGGTTCTACTAATAGAAAGGCAAATCTCGGTGTAAGCGGAGGAGCAACGTTATATTGTTGTGATTATATCAAATAAAGGGTCGGATTGCACACCAGATTGGATTCGTATTGATCTATTGATTCTCTCTAAATACAATCCATGCTTTTTTACTTTGTTGACGGGGAGGTCCCTTGTTGTCATCACCGCGTGGATGGCAATGCCGACGCTCGCCACCCATCCTCCGCTGCACCATCCGGAGTTCTACCTGCTTGGCGGTGGGGGCGGCGGAGAGGAGAAGTACGTGGCGATGTCACCGATGAAGATGAGATGTAGACAGCGCCGTTTTAACAATATCGGAATGCCCTCCAGATCCGTCCAATATCTTCTGGGATATTGCGGCGGGGAGGAGACCACTGGAGGGGAGATGAGATAGACAAGCGATAACCAATTATGATTATAATTAATACACCCTTATACGAATAGAAATATATACTTATATATTGTTTGTCATGTTGTCCTCTGATTATATATTTACATCTCCTTTATCTATATTTGATTTATTATGAGGATGAACCTACGTGAATGTGTCACTATTGGATCCGTATTTGATGGTATTCCTTCCAATTGCATGTATTCATATGGTTTACATTATCCACATAGTTTTATACATCTTCATTAATTTATTTATCTACGTTTATTTATCTTTAACTAAATGCATTCCCTACCATTCATGTTTTCATATCCGGCATTATCATTATGAATATGATATAGATACGGATATGTATAATTGGACATATCGTTTGCATTTTTATATATGCCATCAGTCATTAGAAGTATCTTTCTTTATCCCCACGGGTACCCGCGGGTACTCGCGAATAGCCAATATCCATTGCCATTAACCGGGTAGCTGTTACAATAGGATACTCGTTGAAATGGGGCGGGTCGACCCGTGACCCAATACTAACGGGGCGGGGCGGGTCACAATCAAATGAGGCGGGTACCCGTCCCATGAACACCCTTATTTGTATACATGATATTATTTACGTCATATAATATACACCTTTTAAAAAAGAAGAAATTTTTTAATGATAAGTCGTATGGAAATATCTCTTATAAATATGTTTCTTATATTAGCATATTGGTATACCATTCTAAAGGTTGGAAGCGGGTTCAAGACTTAGGTATTATTTTTCCCTCGACAAAAACCAATTGAAAAATTATACATCAAGGCAATGATATGTCCGAAAAGAGGTAGATTTATGCTTATTTAATCCTCCTGAAAATATTTTGTTTGAATTTTTCTTGAAGGTATCGTTATGGATAAGACTTGGATTCATGAAGATAGGAGAAGCTCCAAGTATCTTAATGGCATCAATCAATTTATCAACTTCGCATTTAGTCAATCACGTGAAGATGAAACCATCCTTTGTCCATGTACTCGATGTGTAAACTTAATTCATGTAAATCGAAAAGAGGCATTCAAGCATCTAATATGGAATGGATTCCTATCTGGATATGTTAATTGGATTTTTCATGGTGAAGAAGTTATTAATTCAGAAGGTGCACAAATACAAAGTGATTATAGAGAAGATTTAAGTAGCCTACAGAGTGATCAAGAAGAAGAAATGTATGACATGGAAAAATGTCGAGAAGAAGATCGAGACGATATTCATGATTTATTATTTGATACCTTTATTGATATTCAGAATCCATGTGATGAAAGTGGTGGAGAGACTAATAAAAGAAGAAGAGAGACAAATGATGGTTCCAATGATTTTTTTGACTTACTTGAAGATGCTGAACAAGAGTTATATCCCGGTTGTAAGAGATTTACAAAGTTGTCATTTATTATTCGTCTTTTCCACTTGAAGTGTCTACATGGATGGAGTAATAGATCGTTTACTATGTTACTTGAACTATTAAAAGAAGCATTTTCAGAGGGTGAATTACTTCCAGAGTCCTATTATCATACAAAGAAATTGATGTCTAAGCTTGGGTATGACTACAAAAAGATTGACATGTGTCCAAATAAATGCATGATATATTAGGGAGAAAGAGAAAGTGATACATCATGTTATGTTTGTCAAATGTCTAGATGGAAAAAAGGTGCTCATGAGGATGAAGAAAAGGATTTACGATCATTAAGTAAGAAAAAATTGTCTCCAGCTCAAGTCATGCGGTATTTTCCGCTAAAGCCACGATTACAGAGATTATTCATGTCCAAGAAGACTTCTTCACTTTTAAGATGGCATAATGAAGGAAGGAACAAAGGTCGAATTCTCAGACATCCAGCAGATTCTCCAATGTGGAAAACATTTGATGCACTGCATCCTCAATTTTCATCAGAGCCTCGTAATATTCGTCTAGGTCTGGCTACAGATGGATTTAATCCTTTTAGAACCATGAGTATAAAGCATAGTACATGGCCAGTTGTTTTGGTGATTTATAATCTTCCTCCATGGTTATGTATGACACAACCATATATCATATTGTCTACTTTAATACCAGGACCATCCGGTCCAAAGGCACATATAGATGTATTCCTACAACCTCTTGTTGAAGACTTAAAGGAGTTGTGGGTTAGCGGTATACCAACATATGTTGCTGATCGTGGTGAAAGTTTTCAATTACATGCGGCATTACTGTGGACTATAAATGACTTTCCTGCATATGCTGATATTTCTGGATGGCGGACTCAAGGTTATTTAGCATGCCCATCATGTAATATGCATGTAGAATCACAATATTTATCAGGTAGTCGAAAGATCTGTTACATGGGTCATCGTCGATTTCTTCAAATGGATCATAAATTTCGGAAGGAGACAAAGACTTTTAATGGGAAACAAGAATTGAGGGAAACACCTAAAAGAATATCAACTTCTGAGATTTTTTCTCAAGTGGAGAAGATTCCTAAAATAATTGGTACACATCCGAGAAATAAATCGAATAAGTTTGAACCTCATTGGACAAAAAGAAGTATCTTATTCGAGTTGCATATTGGAAAATCCATTTGATATGTCATAATCTTGATGTTATGCATATTGAGAAGAATGTTTGTGATAGTTTATTGGGAACTTTGCTTGAATTAGAGAAGAAAAATAAAGATAACATGAAAAGTCGTATAGATCTACAACTGATGAATATCAGACATGCTCTTCATCCCATCATTATTGGCAATAAGACCATTCTACCTGCCGCAAGTTTTACACTGAATAAAGAAGAAAAGACCATGATGTGCAAGTTTTTGAATTCAATAAAGTTTCCAGATGGGTATGCATCTAATATATCTCGATGCATACAAGTAAGTGAGTGTAATGTATCTGGATTGAAGAGCCATGATTGCCATGTCTTGATGCAACAATTACTTTCCCTAGCTGTACGAGTTGTTGTTCCCAATAAGATGGTAAAATCTACGGTGATTGATCTTTGTAATTTTTTTCGATGCCTTTGCTCGAAGGAGATTGATCCAATGAACATTGAGCAACTAGAGCAAAAGATAGTTATAATACTTTGTCAAATGGAAAAAATCTTTCCACCATCCTTTTTTGATATTATGGTGCACTTGCTCGTACATTTGGCTACAGAGGTTAGATTAGCCGGTCCAGTTCAATATCGATGGATGTACCCGACTGAAAGGTATGTATTATTATTATAGGGAAAATAAAATAAATTAGCCGGTCCAGTTCAATATCGATGGATGTACCCGACTGAAAGGTATGTATTATTATTATAGGGAAAATAAAATAATTCATTATGAAATTATTTATATTAAATAATTGATTATCTGTGAATACATTTAGGTACTTGCTTACTTTGAAAAGATATGTAAGGAATAGAAGTCATCCAGAGGGCTCAATTGCAGAGGGATATTTGGCAGATGAATGCCTCACTTTTTGCTCTAGATATCTTCGTGGAGTTGAGATGCGGTCAAACCAACTACCACGTAATACTAGAGATGAATTTCATGCAATGGAGGAAAGTTGGTCAATGTTCTCACAGAAAGTTCGTGCATTAGGAAAGAAAACAGCGAAGGTATTAGATGCTAGTTTATTACATCAAGCGCGTCGATATATCTTGGCGAATTGTGATGCAGTGAGTTCATACAAAGTGTAAGATATCTAAAGATCAATTTAGTTGTATTTTTATATATTATAAAATTATTGATATAGATATAATTTTTTTATGTAGGGAGCATTATGATTATTTAAAGAAAGTTCATCGTCATGCATCTGAAAAGGAATTGGATATTCTTCATAGCATCAATTTTCTAGATTGGTTTAGAAAAAATGTAGGTCATCTTTCTAAACCCTACTTATCTTTTCTATTGGATAGTATTTAATATATTTTCAATTTTATCTAGGTTGAAGAGAAAGGAAAAAAGGAACACATTTCAGAATATCTTAAAGTACTTGCTCGTGGTCCTCATGACATTGGACTTCATTTTGGTGGATACATCATAAATGGATATAGATTTCATACTAAAGAGAAAGAAAGGAGTAGAAAGACACAAAATAGTGGGGTTATTGTGGATGCCGATACAGATTGGTCATCACATTGTTCTACAAATAATATATCAAATGGAATTACATCCTTTTACGGTGTGCTTATAGATATCATTGAGATCAATTATTTTGAGCAATTGAAAATTGTTTTGTTTCAATGTGAATGGGCCGATGTCTATTCCAAAGGAAATTGGGAGGTTGATGAGTATGGGATAATACGTGTTAAGCTGGCACATTTGGGGCATACAAATGACCCATTTATTTTGGCATCTCAAGCTAGACAAGTATTTTATATACAAGATCTCAAGCAAATTGAATGGCACTTTGTAGTTAGAATAGAACCTAGAGATATATTTGATTTAGAAGAAACTGATATTGATGATGTTTCTGAGGATATCTTGGATAATGATGCAACTGATGAAACATATCCAATTAACTTGTATAATAATGATAATGATATGGTCGATTTTGATTTGATAAGAACAGACATAGATGGCATAACATATACGAAAGACTTTTTTGAACAACAACGTCGAAGCGTTGATACTCATGAGCAAAACTTGGATGAGATAGAAGAAAGTGAAGAAGACCCTTAAATATCAAAGACTTTCAGGTTAACTTACTATACCTTTTTAAACAATTTAATGCAAAATTTTTAAAGTTTATATAATAAATGCTCTGACCATCTTAGTGTTTTCCTTTTTTAATTCTTTTGTATAATATTTGCAGGATGTCAGCTACTAGATCTTTTATAACTAGCTTCAATGAAGAAAATGCACTCCGACTTCAATCAACATCAAGAGTACTTCCTCCGGTGGGACATCAGTCTAAAAAAATATTGGGTGCATTGAACATCTCTGAAATAAAGGCAAATCGAATTCAAAAGGATGCATCTTTTAAGCTTGCTACAAGGAACAAGATCAATAGTAAACATGCCTCAGAAGTTGATTTATTAAAGAATAAACAAGTTGCGAATGATGACATCACCAAGGATTACTCGCACGCTCATGAAAGCAGAAGAGTTTCACTTAGAAGATCACAATCTTTAGGGATTCATTACAAGGAAGTTATACCATCAAGATACGCATCTTTGTCACCTAATGCGGTGAATAATCCTGAATTTGGACTTGGAGAGAGAGGTAATATTCTTATATCATTATGTCATTTAAATTGCTTTATTTAGTGGCAATTATTTTGTTAGCTTTTATGTTGCTGAAGTAAATATTTGTTTTATTATCTTGAAGATTTAGACAATCCTAATATTGTTACCGATTCTCCTTCAACATGCCTTGATCAAGAAAATTCACTATCTGAAGGTATGACTTTCATTATTTATTGAAATTTATTTCTATTAGTTTTATGCATATCATAATGTGTATTCTATATGTATTATATTCTTTTGAATTGCTTCTTCTAATTTTACTAGTAACATGCTATAATTTCAGACAATATTAGTAAGCCTAAAGGACGTCGGGGTCACACTATATGCCTCAAATTGTGGAATGCTAAAGATGGAAAAAGGATTTTTATAGAGAAAAACGAGCTCAATCAACCCATTGGAGATTCTCAAAATGATTTGACTACATTTTTGGGGACCATTGCAAGAAACGGCAAGCTAGCACCCTTAAACTACAAAGATTGGAGGTTGATGCCTGAGGAGTACAAGATAAAGATGCTAGAATTTGTGAAGGTACTCATTTTCATTTAATGCATAAAGTTGATTTATATACTTACTTCTTACTTTTTTATAGAGTAAATTTGAGTTTGAGGAGGAGATAGGGAAAGTAATTGTGGATCTGATTGCAAAAAGTTGGAGATGTTTCAAATCTAATTTGAAAAAAAATATTATAAACCACACTTACCTCTTGTGGAAAGAATTGCACATCGAGATCCTCGAGTTATAGAAGATCAATGGAAGTTTCTGATTGGCTATTGGGATACAGAATCATCCAAGGTAATAAAGTATCTATGTAGATGTTCCTTGAGTTGTATCTTTATATTATTGAATATATTTGCTTTATTATTCATAGTTATATGATTGCAGAAATGTTGTGCCCTTAATATGCAAAATAGGAAAAAGCTTAAGATAAGTCATACTGCAGGAACAAGGAGTTTTGCATGCGTAAGAGATAAAGTATGTATGAATATAGATTGTCTCAATTTTTTTAGTTAACGGAAGTGTTAGCGGTAATTAACTTTTTGTTAAAAAAATAGATGGAGAAAGAAAAAGGAAGGAAGTTAAATGAAATCGAGTTCTTTATGCATGTGCACACGAAGAAAGATGGCAAACCAGTGGATGCAACTTCAGACGCTATGATGGTAATTTTTTATTTTACTGAAAATTTCAAGACCATTATTATATTTTTACTACATTGACAAAATTATAAACTTCTCATTTTTTAGAAGCAATTTGAAAAAGAAATTGAAAAGATGGGCAGTTGTGAAGATCTGAACAATATAGCTGAGGTCTACAAAAAAATTGTAGGAAAGGAGATAAAGGATGCGGCTGTATTACGTCGAAAATCTTGGAGCCAAACAAGTGTTGAAGAGAAATTACAAAAGCAAAAATTACTCATGGATCTCGAAACTCAAAAACAACAATTGGAATTACAAAGTAAAGAGATCCAAATGCTAAAGGAAAATCAAATGAATCTACAATATTTGTTTCAATCATTTGGTACTTCTCAGGTTGATAGCTTATGTTTATAGAAACTCGACAGGTAATATATAAAAATAATTATATTCTCCATTAGCTTTAATTTATATTTAAACTCCATATTATCTTGGTGTTCTTAGGAGACTTGCGGTGGAGCAGGATCTAAGTCAAAGTTGGGTCAATCAACATTTGTAGAAGGAGAGGTACATTATGATAGTTTTCTACATGTTCAGTTTTTTTGGAACATAAATTGAAATAACTTAAATCAATATTCATTGAATGACATTATTATTTAAGAGTCATGAATGTGGATAACTTAGAATTGCATATATGAAGTTGCATAATCTAAAACTTTAAATCAAGTGAAGGAAATTATTTGTCTTAGGGTATTCAATTTCCATTATTGATTGGGTAAATTTTTCATTAAGGTGAATATTTTAAATTTTATATTAGACATAACTAATTTCCATAAATGATATATAGGATTTTTAATTAAGTTTTTTTGAATTTAGAAAAGATTTAATTAACTTTACATCTTGCAGGATGTATTTCTTCTGAGTTTTAATGAAATAAAAGTAGCTCTTGGACAAATACGAATCATAGATCCAGCTGAAAAAGTTGGAGACAATGTACTTGGCTCAAGTTTTTTGGGAATTTATATAGAAGTTGCTTTATAAGAAGATGAAGCTTTGATTCGACCATGTAAACAGCACGAGAAGATAGGAGATGCAATTGGTGCAATCATTTCATGGCCAAAGAAGTTAACCATTTTAAGGTAATTTTTAAAGTTAACATCAATGATACATTTACATCTCTATAAGTAATAATAATTTCATTAAATTTATTTGTTTATGACATTAACTTTGTTAAAATTTTGAAAATTTTCAGGAAATGTTGAGTTGTAGAAGAAAGACATGGAATTCTGCTTGAAGAGCATCAATTTTCCTCCATCGAACTCTCCACATGTCCTTAAAGTTCTTCTAGGATTTAGAATTAGCAATTTCATTTATTGTTAGATAGTATTCCTTTATTTCAAGGACGAACATTGGTTTCCAATACTTTGTTTAAATTGGAAACTATTTTTCGAACAATGCGAGTATCTTAAATAACTGTTATTTTTAATGTTGATGGTGTCTTACTTTTAATTGGAAAAATATTATTAACTTTTGTTATTATGATTCTTAAAAAAAATTCACGGTGCTACCATTATAAGATGGAAGAGAAGTATTAATTGATGAGTGTGTGTAGCCGTATATGCTGTTATAAATACGATCGAATAGGAGTTTGTTTAGATAAACTATAATAAAAACATATGCTTTAAGTAATAATAAAGATTTAAATTTTAAAGTTAAAATATTACGATGATAGAGATAAATAGAGATATGACTAATAACTTAATATTGAATATATTTATTCTATTTTATAATAATAAAGTAACACACCTATGTCACTAAAAAAATTAATGGTGATGATTGAAAAAGATTGTGTGTGATAATTATCTAATCGTCTCAAAATTATTTTAGTGACGTAAAATTTTATTTAGTAATGAATATATTTGTAGCTAAATGTTAAATATTAGAGACATCATTGTGACATTTATATATGACCCTGAAAGTATTTATACAGAGACGAATTAGCATCAAGTGTATTTGACGCTATTTATAATTATATAGTGACAAAATTCAATTGTCACAAAACATTTAGTGACAGTGACCTTAGAGGCAAATAAGAGGCAAATTTTTAAATTGTCACTAAAGTGTTATAGCGACGGAAAAAATACTTTTAGTGACAAATACCATATGCCTCTAACATATACTTTTGTTGTAGTGTAGGAGTCTTGTAGAACTTAGACTGTTAGGTTTTAAATCCATATCACAATAAGGTTCTGATGCACTAATAATCTAAAGGTTCGACAGAGCTCCAGACTCCATTTTTATGAAGATAAGTTTAAAAGTCAACATTGTTCTAACTTCTTTACTTTTTCTTTTCTTTATTTTTGTTTTCACTTATTTTTCAAATAAGTGTTTACTAAGGGACTAACAAAGGTATATTATAGGGGAATGATGAATCCAAGATTCATCACCTTTATTCTTTTATTTTAGCTTCATTTTCTTAGTCAAACACGTGTAAATACCCACTAATTTCATGAAATTACCATTTTGCATGCATTTGTTAAATATGCATTTTAACACTTTTTGTGCTTAAATAAAAGAATAAAGAAGAAAAGAAAAAGAAAGGATGTGTTTATGCAATAAATACAGACTGACCCAAATCCCGAGAGAAGGTCAAGACTAGACCCGATCGATCAGGAATAAAGTAGGAGGAGATAGGATCTTCTTTCGAAAAATCCAAAAATAATTTGTACATAAATTGCTTGTATATTTGTATAAAACATGTACTATTTTATTTGTAAATAATTGACCTCAAATCAATTATGTTTGTAATCAAAAGTAGTAAATAAAAATGTGTTGTAAATAATAAAAATAATTGTCAAATAAAAAAATGTATATATTATAATTAATCACCATTAGAAAAAGCCACAATGCGATCATTGAAATACCAATTACGTCTCCATACTAACTCAAATTGAACGAAATTCACTTCCATTATACTATAAATTAAATTATCTTTGAAAGGGTTGTGATTTCATAATTTTTGGAGTTACGGCTAAAAAGTCAATTTTCTGGGGTGTTTTGTGCAGTTTCGCCATTATTTATTGTACATATTTATTCATATTTATTTCTTTTATTATATATATAATTGTAAATATTATTGTAAATATTATTTTCATTAAGATAAAAACAAAAAATATATAAATAATAAAATTTAAAAAAATATGTTTTAAAAATTATTTCCTTATTTGGACCCATGTATAGTGTATTATATGTATGTAATATGTGTATACAACTAACTTCCTTAAATAAAATTTACCAAAAAAAATTCTCACATTAATTAATTAATTTAATTTAACTATGATATTAATATTCAATTATTTTATTTAATGGATTTATTTGAATTATTTGATTTAATAACCTACCTATATAAGATGTGATTTTATACCTTTAATAGCCACCATAAGGTGGGTAATTGATTTTTGGAAATTATTTAATTTATTCATTTTAATTAATTATGAAATTAATTTTTCAAGTAATTAATTATTTTATTTATTTATTTATTTTATTAATTGACTACTAAAACCTTCTCCTTTTGTACATACCTTCCTTTTTCATTTTTCTTCTCTTTTTAATGGGCTCCTCCTCCATCTTTCATTCTTTGATCAAACTTTTGTGGAGAGGAGCCCGATCTCCGAGAGTCATCTTGTTGAAGAAGGTGCCTACCCTTTCAGCCGTCCAGTGACAGCGCGTCGGCCCTCGTCGAGGCCATCATGACATTTCCGACCCCAAGGTAAGATAAAATTTTATTTCTTGTCTTTTACTCTAAGATAAATCGTAGGTTCAATCTTAGCTTCAGCTTTATTTAATTTTAGATATTAAAAATACCAAAAATTTTCCACCACATATTTTACGACGCGACACCGAAATTTTCATCTCATCTTGCGGTCTCTACATTTTTTTTCTACCTCACGCAATCTTCCACCTTCGGTCACGCATGGTGATCGGAGCTACGAATCTCTCTTCTATATCGCAAGATCCGTCCGTTCACACATCCCATTTTTGTGTATAAATAAAGAAACAAAAAAAGTTTTTCATGTTTATCTTGCATTTGTTTTTGCAGGAAAAATTTAAAAAAATAATAAAATTTTTGTTTGTTTTTTCTCTCTAATCTTTGTTTTGCAGAAATAAATAAAAAAATAAAAAAGTATACTTGTTGTTTTAATCTCTAACATCTTCTGTTGCAGGAAAATTAAAAAAAGAATAATAAAAACAATTCTTCTTCTATTTCGATTTACATTCTCTGTTTCAAAAATAATAATAAAAATATTTTTTTATTTACTGTCTGTTTACACTTACAAAAAATATAAAAAAATAAAAAAAGGCAGGTCAGGGCCATCCGCCAGGCTGCGCCGCTGCTTCAACCGTGCAGTGCCCTCCGGCCCTCTGCCAGCCAACAGCCGCAGGCGGCGCCTAGGCTGCGCATCCCCCGCCGATCTCCTGCGCGACCTCGAGCCCTTTGCGCCGACGCCGTCCGCCCTATCACCCAGCCGTTTGTCTCCATCCCTCGCCGGTGCACTCTGCTTCCGCCCAGCTTTCTCTAGCGGCCGTTGTCAGCCTCTGCGTAACGCTGCGGCGTCTCCTCGATCACCCCCCGCGTCTCGCCCCACAGCCCTCTGCATGAGGCCGTGCAGCGCCGCCGTCCTTCCACGTCGCCCCGCACCTCCAGCACCGAGAGGTTGCGCCCCCTCTCGCCCACCGCGCATGGCGTGCGCATCCCACGCCATCGCCAGCTTCCTTGAAGCCGTACCTCCCTTCCTCACGCTCCACGCATGCGTGTCGCCGAGCTTCGCGCGTCGTGCCATCGTCCATCCGCGGCTCCCTCGGCCATTTCACCTGCTTAAGAGAGGGAGGGGTGGAGTGCCCTTCCCTTGTGATTTCAAGAACAAACCCTAGGAGGCTTTGAATAAAATAATTGGAGAAATTACGAAGCAACCTTTGGAAGTTTCAGCATTTGCAGAAAAGCCCCTGCTCCAAAGCATATCGTGTGCCGGGTACGCACTTAGTGGGTAAATTGCGTTGATTACCCTGTCATTAATTCTTGTTATTTTATCAGTCCATAACATTCGCATAATTACATTTTAGACCATGTACTGCAGAATTCGAACTTTGCATGATCTTCTTGATAGAATAAATGTTTTTATTTTTCGAAAAATTCTCAAAAAAATGATGTACGTTCCCGTTGTAGTTCTTGTCATTGTGTAAAATTTTCATCATTTTTTATTACCATTTGATATATTTTAAAAAATAAAAAACAATAACTTTTTGCCTGCACAAAATTGCAAAATTTATAAAAATTTGAAAATTACCCTAAAAATTCCCAAAAAATTACAAATAAGTGTATTCTGTTGTCTTTTAATTTCTAACCAAATTTCATGCATTAACTCTTTATAAAACTCCAAAAAATTGCGAAAAACAAAAAATCTTAAAAACATTGTAGAAATTTCTAAAAAAATCCAAAAATTGGATTTCAGTTTCTGATTGTAGATATTGTTTTTTACTTTATAATCGTATGAATTCAAACTAGATTGCTCGTGGGATTAAAAATAATTTCCAGGATTATTGGGCACTTAAAGTATTTTTAAGTTGCAAAATAATCTTGGTTGTGCACTGTTTGCTCTGTTTTCCACTGTTACATTTTTATAAAATCACAAAAATACTACAAAAATCTAAAAAAATAACAAAAACATTTTAGAACATATAAAACATAAAAATATTTTCTCTGCAATTTTTTGAGCATTTTTCATTAGTCTGAAAAATACAAAAAGAGTGTGGTATTGTGTGTTTTATCTTTTGTGCTTGTTTTGAAAATTAAAAAAAATAAAAAAACTCAAAAACCACTAAAAAATCATTTCTGAAATTTGACTACTTAGTTTTAAAATCGTGCTCCTTGTGTTCATCCCTGGTCGCTATACCAGGTAAAAAGAATAGCGAAAACCGCTAACATTTACATTGATTGATTAATTATCTTTTAAGTGGTTTAAAATTATTTTCTCGTTGACCGATTCGAGTGGTTGAGAATAACGACACATTGAATTAATTATTCCATCTTAACCTATCGATTTTCGGCTCATTAATCATTTGCATTTTTTAAGATTGATCAAGACAATTGAAAAAGTCTAAATAAAAGTCTGGAGATTGGATCTTGATATAGTCCTTAATGCGCTTAATTTTAGAGGAACCCACTATGGATTCGATTTGGGATACTTCAAGTCATCTTGATTTCGTTCTTTAGATTCCATGAGACTATGTCCATGAGTCGATTTATTGTGTCTAGCTAGAACCTTTCATATTATCTGTAAGACTCTTGGAACCGTGGCTTGACTAGACAACTTGTACTTAACACTTAGCTCAACTCACATGGGTTGTTGAAAACTTTTTGGAGTCTAAGTCGGGACGATGTTAGGCCACTTCATCATGGGTGACCCAAGAACCATTCTTAGGAATTATCGAAATCGGTGCTCTAACCCACTTCTTCTACTAGCCATGATATCTAAAGACTAGAGACTGGACTGAGATAATGCTTCATATGAGGAATGGTCTGCGAGCGCAGCTTTTTCAAGACCTAAACATATGGACACACCAAAAAGATGTTATGTTTGTTGTGGCACAAGAGATAATGCAGAGCAAAGTAAATTAAAAGAAAAATCCAAAGAAGAAGCCTAGAACAAAAATCTTACAAAAACATGTGATTTAGAAAAAGTCTACTTCTTGGTGAAGACCACATTACACTGATTGGGCTTCACAAGGGAATGAAGACTACATTGATCCATTTCCAATTCTTTTCCCATTCTTCTAGCTTCTTCCCTCACTCGATTGTAAATATCAGAAGTACCTGACCTTAGAAGGAAATATCTATCACCATGACGATGAGATACCTTGAGAAAAAAATCTTTTATAGTTCAGCAGTTTGTCAAACAAGAGATGAAAAATTCACACATAAGGATCTGCCATTTGCGATTGGGAGGTTGGATCTGACCTGATCGTGAATAGAATTGGACGATAGGATTATGGAACCTAAGGGTTGTTGTGTCATATTTCTTGACTTTAGTGCAGTTCCGAACAAACTAATAACCCAAAGAACTTAATCGAGCTCCAAACTTTGATTTTAATAAGATAATTTTAAAAGTAGAAAATCATTTCAAGTTTTTTTCCTTTTATTTATTTTCTTTTATGCACTTGTAGGCGTAAGTGCTTGATAACCTGGCATTTTGCGAGGGTCAAAATGTAGTGTCGCTGAGGCGACCGCTCACAAAACACCAGTTGATCAACAATTAACCCGCATCAAAGAATAAATCAATTAAGTCCCCAAAATTATGAATTAACATTTGACTCTACCATAATATACATAGTGACTAAGCATGTAGAGGTCGAACCACAAAGAGCAATAAAATTGGGTAGCCTACCTTGTGCAAATACATCAGGGTCATCCTTGTATGAATCCAAATTGTATGGGTAATTATATATATATATGCTTTTATAAATAGAATATATAAATACTATAAGGAAAGAGGTGATAGTATATTTATATAAATAAGGAAATGTGCTCAAAAATTAGGAAATGAAATTTTTTTGGTATTTTTATATTTTTCTGCTATTTTTGTGATTTTTTGGGGAATTTTCAGGATATTTTTGGTATTTTTGAAAGGAAAAATAAATGAAAACAATGAATAAGCTACTGGCTGTGAGTAAAACTATGAATGAAAAATATCAAACAGTCACCAAAATTTTCAAAACTAATTTTAAAATAAAGATAACAAAAAGAGGAAACTACAACACTTGAGTTTGCAATTTTTGGAGTTTTCTATAATTTTTTAGATTTTTTGGAAGTATTTTGGGTATTTTCTAATTTTTAAGGTTTTGATTTTAAAATTTTTTGTGGTTTTTGGATTGATACTAATAGAAGATAAAACACACAAAATATAATTTTTTGGAATTTTTCAAAACGTTTTTATAATTTTTATGGGTTTTCTAATGCAAACAGTATGAAAAATGCAAGTTTTGGATTTTTAATAAATATGAAAATGCAAAACAAAATTATGGCGTGATTCAGCAAGTAAACAGGAGCTTACATTAATTTCTATGGCATTTTTGGTGTTTTAAAAGTGCATGAAATAAATGGACAAAGCATACAAAAATACAAGGCCTAACAGGGGCATTTTTGCAAATAGAATAAATCCCAGGGGGCTCTGCGCAAAAATTCCTTAATATATGAATGCATTCTGCAATTTTAAGGACTAAAACCAAATAAGCAAACCCGCCAGGGCCCTCTTGCAATTTGACCATCACGTGGGACTACGCGTGATCCGCACCCAAAGGGACCTAATTGTAATTTTAGAAAGTTCGAGGTCCTTAATGCAAATTTTAACAAAAATAATACACTTGAAATTTTATTTTATGGACTAAAGATAAATTTACAAACTCACAAGGGGTCTTGTGCAATTTAACCACCTCACGTGGGACGACACGTGAGGTGACGTGGACTGGACCTAAGAGTAATATCACAATCGTACAAGGGGGTCCATGCAAAATATCCACAATAAAATGAACTTCGACTTTTATTTATAGGACTAAGCAATAAATACAAAAAAACTGGGGTTAAATAAGAAATTCTCCCCCTTATTTAGGCGCTAACGGACGGCGATGAAGCTTTCACTTGGACACACGTCGCGCATCCAACGGCCGATACCGCTTCGTTGGTGAACGCTTGAGATTAGATCGCGAGGGGCGATCTGACGGTGGAAATGGCATGCATCCAACGGCTCTGGTTCGAACTGGGGGCTCCACCCTGATCGGACGGCGATGGAGCCACCTGGAAGAACAGGGAAGAAGCTCGCGAGGGGCGAGCTTCGATCGTGAACTGCGGGCTCCTCCGGGCTTCTCCTTCGCGTCTAAGGTGCTCTCCTCGTTGCTGACGGCGCCCCACGTCGAATGATGGTCTCAGCGTGGCTCCTGGAGGTCCGAGGAGGTCAGGTGAGGTCGGGGAAGCTTGGGACCTCCAGGAACCTCTTCCTGGTTCAAATCGAGCCCTAGAGGGCTCTTCTCTTCGTGGTACCTGCACAGGAAGAACAGGGGGAACGAGGGCATTCTCCTCGACCCGGGGTTTTGAAGTACCGATGCGAGATGAGGCGAGGCGGAGGAGCTCCGACGAACGGCGGAGGAGCTCCGACGAACGGCGGAGGTGGAGCTCCGATTCGCGAAGACGGAGGGTCTTCGGTAGAACAAAGGTGGTTGGGAGATGAAGAATGCGATGAGGAACGAAATGGAATGGCAAGGGGGTCGGAAACAGTCGAGATCATGGTGGAGAAGTCGTCGGAGCGGAGCTCCGACGAACTTCAATTTAGCTATTTTACGCTATTCTACTGATCTAGGAGCTACACTAAGAACGGGAATGCAATGTTGGAACTAAAATTTACCTAAAAAGCAAGAAAGAACAACTCTTATACCTTGGGGCCTCCAGGGAGCAGGACGGACACCGGAGCTCCGCCGCGACAAAATTCCTCCCTCCTCCGGCCGATTCACGATGCTGGGAAGCTCCTCCTGTCACAAGGGCTCGTTCCGGAACCGAATCAAGGCATTTAGGGGAAGTAAAGTTGGCCAAATTTGTGGAGGAGGTCGAGGGGTCTTATTTATACACATTCTGGGCGCCCTACTTAGCCCGCGAAATATGGCGAGTGCAATGACCATTTCCTCGATCGAACAAGCATGTATGATAGATGGATGATCCCTCTACAGATCTCGTGAAGGCGGCGAGCGAAAATACGGGACGAGACGCCCGGGAAAAATGGTGCAAGTCAGGGAAAAAGGATGGTTCAGAGGCGCCAGGTCCCGATGGGACAGTTGACCAGGGGTCAACGAGGGCTGGCTCCTCATTGGTCCACGTAGGCCGCAAACGGACAAAATAGGGACACTTATTCTGAAATTAATTATTTAGCCTAATAAATGATTTTATTAATTTTTGCTTATAAAATAAAAAAATGTTTATTAAATAATGCAGTATTTGTTTCTGATTTTTTTTTGATGTATTTTATTATGGGTTTATTTTAATAATGTGTTTATAAGTGTATTTACATATATTTTGTGTATTTTATTTTTATTTTGTACATTTTATTTTATTATTTAATTTTCTTAATTCATAAAATTATAACTTATTTTTGTGAGTGTGGATATATTTTTATTTAATTTTTATGAGCTTATTTACATATTTCAATAAATAGGTGTATGTGGTATATAGGTATTGTAATAGGTATTTACCTATATATTGTATATCTTGTATTTATTTAATGTATTTCATTTGTTTTCATTTTGGATTTACATTTTTAATAAACTTTATGTAATATTTACAATATTATAAAAATATGAAAGAATAAAATAATTAAGGAATGTATTTCCCTTTTATTTATACACATATAGATCATAGGTATTTCATCTATGTTTTGAGCTAGTTTTATTTTATTCTCCTTTTCTTTTTAGGTTTAATTCTAGTTTTAATGTATACGTAAGTTATACATAATGTCTGTAAAATTATAAAAATATGAAGTTGTAAAAATAATAAGTAATGAATAAATTGGATATTTTAATCGGTAATATATACAATAGGGGCCCAAAACCTATCTTTCACAGCTAAACTCCAAAAATTATGAAACCAATTTTATTAAATAGTTCTTGGAAAGCTATATACAATTAAAGGTGATATTGGTAATTTTGAGTTTTTATTTGCAAGATATGGGTCTGCGAAGTTGAGATTTTTGGCTTTTTATCTTAAGTGTAAAATGTACACAATGTATCATTTTTGTACAAACTTAATTTTATATTTTTATTTACATTATTATCTACAACTTTCATTTACAAAGCTTCTCTATTTGATGAATGAATAATTATATACAAAATAGGTGTCAACGATGCATAAATAAATGAATAAATAAATGAGGTATTATTGTATGATTGACCCTTATCTCCCCCTACTTTATTCCTTGTCGACCAATTCCATGCTGGCCTTGGTCTCGGGGTTCGGGTCATAAAATATTTGCAATATTTTATTCCTTTTTCTTTTCTTCTCTTTATCCTTTAATTTTGGCATTAAAACCTTATTCTATGTACAATTAGTACCACAAATAATGAATGCTATTATGAGCAAATTGATGCTATTTACATGCATCTGCTGGGATTTTTGAGGCCAAAGTGATAGCATAAAGGTGATGAAATGGAGATTCATCACCCCCCTATACTTGCCTTTGCTAGTCCCTAGCAAATACTTATGCAATAAGAAGAAAAGAATGAAAAGAAAAGAAAAAGGAAATTGAAAAAGATAAAATGAATAAGATAGCTTTCAGTGTAATCTCTTGTCCTTACAAAATCAGAGTTTGGAGCTCGGGTTAGACATTGGTGTGGAAGTGTGTGCGGAACCTGGTTGGGAACCGAATTTAAAACACAACAGCCTTCAAGAGTCACAGAACTTGGTTCAAATCCCCTCAATAGCCAGGTCAGAACTAGCCTACATCATACGCAAACCCTTATGACTATGAAGCTTACTTGCACAGTGTAAGTAATAGTGGCTCTCCCCAACTGAAATGACAAAGGAACTGACTTCTCCAGAATGACAACCCAATGATTCCCCAATCCAACCCTCTACCGTCGAGGAGCGAGGTATTCCCTTCTAAGTTCAAGTAGCATCCAACTCAAGAGAAGGAGGAGGAGAAGAGAATGGACGGTAACCAGTGTAGCTACCTATCCTGGGATGCAAGACCAGTGTAGTCAAGTCATCCAGCTGCAGGCTCACATGGTGTAACTTTGGAACTCAAGCTTGCTTATTTTCTATACAACATATGTACACTCCGGCAGGCATTTTATTTTCAATCAGGCCTGTCCACTTTTTTTGGAGTTTTTGCTATTGCATTTTTTAATGAAACACTATATACAACAGCATTTACATAAGGAGTTTTTCCTCTTGATCCAGAAGACTATCCCTCTTTTGAAACTTTATTGCAACCTACACTCTCCTGTCATTCGACTTCATTGAAACTGGACCAGGCTGGGGTGTACTTCCCTCCCTAGACGAGGACGAATGTTTCCACCCGTGTGCATCTCAGACTGGCAAATCCAACCCCCTCACCACTCCAACTGCGTTGAGCCAAGTGAAAGGTGCAAGTGTCCAAGTTAGGTCACGGCCGACAAGAGGCATACGTGTGTTTCAAAAAGTTCTAGTTAGTCCACTGAGGTGACTTGAACCCAGCCCTGCTTTCTCAAAGAATTAAGTCTGACTAGACCTGAAGTACCTTAAACCTAGTTCCCATAAGGTTCTAGTGCAGTTAGGTGCGGTAAGGTCCAACCAAGCTCCAATCTTCGACTTAATTGGACTAGTTCAATCAAGCTTAATCAAAGAATATGACTGCTATGCACATGCTATTTACAAATATGCAAAGAATAATGCAATTTTTCAAAGAATTTGAGAACAAAGAGAGGAATTTTTGCACAAAGAATTTACAAATAAAAGAATTTTGGCACTCAAAAAATAAAATATATACAACTATTTACACGGGCGTGCCGCTTTATTTTACAAGACTTTACAGGTTTTAACAAAGTAATTTATTTAGGTGTATATGCAATTGATAAAGAGTTTTATGTATTTTATTTGTTATGATGCTTTTATCCCTCAAATTTATTTGAAAATCATTTTGAAAACTATAGTACAAAATAATTTTTGCAAATATTTACAAACATTTGAAAGCCATTTTGCAAAGATTTTTGCAAACACTATATATATCTTTTCACAATATTTTTACAAAATGTTTTTAAAATCATTTGCAAATAGGTTTTCAAATCCTTTATTTCACACAAATAGAAAATTTTTTGCAATCAAAATATTTTTACAAAGGTTGAAATCGTTTCACAAAAAATTTTCCAAACAGTTCAAACCATTTTTCAAATCATTTTGCAGAACTATTTAACCTGATTTATTAATCTGTATATATAAAGAACAGAAACTTATTTGGGCTCTTATAAGTTTTATTTGGAATTGTTGCTTGTTTTTGCATGAGAGATTTCTGTGCATACTCCTCAGCCTTATTTTGTTAATCGTTTGAAAAAGATTTTTAAAACCATAGTCCAAAATATTTTTACAAACCTGTACACACATTTGCAAATCATTTTGTAATGGTTTTCCAAACAACATAAATAGATTTTTTAAATATTTTTGCAACCATTTTTCAAACCATTTGCAAAATCATTTTTCAAACATTTTTATTTCACGCAAAGAAAATAAATTTTTGAAATCGAAAATATTTACAAAGGTTGAATACTTTTTACAAACCTTTTGAAATGTTTTCACAAAGAGTTCCAAATCTTTTACAAAGCTACCTTGCCTGATTTATTAGTCAGTATGTAAGAATCTGAGGAGCTCACAATCATCTTTTATTATAGTAATAATGATACTTTTATTTACAGTATGAGTTATGGCTTAAAGTATATACAAGGTATATACGACCCCCCTATACTTAGCTTGATCTATGTCCTCATAGATCGAAGAGAAAAGCAAAGACATAACTCGTACTGAGTATAGACAAGTCGAAAGAACATACGAATAAGAAATGAATGAATGAGAAGTTGACCGTCCCCCCTATACTTAGGATCAAGTAATGCTAAGTATAGCAGATTGTACATAAAGCGGGGAGGGTCAAGGGTGAGAATACACAGATCGTACTCTGAATGTCTCCCCCTATACTTAGGGTAAGATAGCCCTAAGTATAGACAAGAAGAGGAGACAATGGAGAGGATCAAAGAATAAATGAAGTCGAGGTGCACATCCCCCCTATACTTAGGACAAAGTGCGTCCTAAGTATAGAAAACAGACAAAAAGGGACATCACCTTTTGATAAAATAGAAGAGAAAAGAAGAAGAGAAGAAGAAAATCAGATGAACAATTTTTGAGGTGCAATGTCTGAATCTTCTAATGTTGTGGAGATGTCGTCATGGTGCAGAAGCTGGATAGAATCGACAACGGCCAAGAATGTATCTGGTTTGAGGTAAGGCTTCAGGAGTTGACCGTTGACGACGAATGGTTGTGCGTCAGGAGACAATTCTGATATGGCAATGCTTCCATTGTCACGCACTTCACGAACTTGAAATGGCCCTGTCCACTTACTCTTTAATTTGCTCGGGAATATCCGCAACTTTGCATCAAATAGCCACACCTTCTGTCCAACTTCAAAGGTCTTTCGTCTGATGTGTCGGTCATGCCAGCGTTTCACCTTTTCCTTGTATATTGATTTGTTATCTTATGCATAGTCTCGAAACTCCAAGAGTCTGTTCAGATCATCCTTTCTTTTCTGACCACTTTTTTGTGAGTCCAAATTGCACATGTTGATTGCCCATAAAGACTTGTGAATTAATTCGACGGGCAAATGGCATGGCTTCCCGTATACAAGACGATAGGGCGACATACCCAAGGGAGACTTGTAGGCGGTTCTGTATGCCCATAGGACCGAGTCCAAGAGTTGGGACCAGTCTTTCCTGTTTGGCCTGACAAGTTCCTGCAAGATAGTCTTGACTTCTCTGTATGATAATTCTGCCATGCCATTGGTCTGAGGATGGTAAGGAGATGCGACGCGATGATCAATGCCGTACTCCTTCGTCAATTTCTTGACCTCTTTGTTAATAAAATGGCTACCCCCGTCTGATATGAGAATTTTCAGTATCCCGAACCTCGAGATGATGTTCTTCTTCAGGAACTGACACACTGTTCGGCTGTCGGCGGCTCGAGCAAGGATAGCTTCAACCCAACGACTCACGTAATCGACGGCAAGAAGGATGTGCTCAAAACCTTGACTGTTAGGGAAAGGTCCCATGAAGTCAATGCCCCATGCATCGAAAACGTCTGCTACCTGAATGATTTTCAGGGGCATCAAATCTTTTGCAGTGAGTGCGCTTTTCAATTTCTGATAGTCAATACATCGTTTGACAAATTCTGCTGCATCCTTAAATAATGTGGGCCACCAGAAGCCACATTGAAGCACTTTGGCTGCCGTCTGATCTCCAAAGTAATGCCCACCAGATTCGAGCGAGTGACAATGCTCGAGGACACTAGAATACTCCTCCTGAGGAATGCACCTGCACCAAATGCACTCTGCTCCTTACCTGAATAAAAGAGGATCCTCCCATTGATAGAACCGGATGGTCGACATGAATTTGTTCTTCTGATTCTTCGTCCAATCCGCATGTGTTACCCCAGAGGCGATGTAATTGACTATATCTGCATACCAAGGAAGGGAATCCACTGCTAAGATTGATTCGTCAGGAAAGGTTTCTGTAATGGGTGCACTGCTCAGAGGAGGCTCGTGCTGCTCAATTCTGGAGAGATGGTCTGCCACCACATTCTGAACTCCAGGCTTGTCTTTGATTTCCAAATCAAACTCCTGGAGGAGAAGGATCCACCGAATCAGTCTTGGCTTGGCATCCTTCTTCTGCTGGAGGTACCGGATAGCAGAGTGGTCTGTAAAAATTGTGACTTTCGATCCAAGCAAATAGGATCTGAACTTCTCAAGGGCGAAAACCACGGCCAGCAGCTCTTTCTCTGTCACTATATAATTTCTTTGCGCCTCATCTAATGTTCTGCTGGCGTAGTGAATGGTATAGGGCGCTCTTTCTTTCCTCTGTCCAAGAACAGCTCCGACTGCAAAGTCTGACGCATCGGTCATTATTTCGAAGGGAAGAGACCAGTCTGGCGGCTGTAGGACTAGAGCCAGAGTGATAAGCTCCTTCAGCTAATTGAAATCAAGGAGAACCTGTTGATCCATGTTGAACTCAGTTTCCTTGCATAGCAGTTCTGTCAAAGGTCGGGCAATGCGGCTAAAGTCCTTTATGAATCGTCTGTAAAATCCCACATGCCCTAGGAATGACCTTATGTTTTTCACGGACTGAGGTGGCTCGAGATTGGCAATAACATCCACCTTCGCCGGGTCGACTTCCATGCCATGTTTGGAAACGACGTGGCCCAGCACAATGCCTTCGGTAACCATGAAGTGGCTCTTTTCCCATGAAAGTACTAGATTAACTTCACGACACTTCTGAAGCACTCTGTCTAGGTGCTCAAGACAAGAATCAAAACTATCACCATAGACAGAGAAGTCGTCCATGAACACCTCGAGAAAACTGCCTACCATCTCGACGAAGACTGCTAGCATGCATCTTTGGAAGGTTGCAGGTGCATTGCATAATCCAAAGGGCATTCTCTTGAAGGCGTAGGTGCCGAACGGGCAAGTGAAGGTAGTCTTCTCTTAATCTTCAGGAGCGATAGCCACTTGGTTGTACCCGGAGTACCCATCCAAAAAGCAGAAGAACTCCTTGCTGGCTAGTCTTTCCAGAACTTGATCAATGAAGGGCAAGGGGAAGTGGTCCTTCTTTGTTGCTGCATTGAGATGGCGGTAGTCAACACACACCCGCCAGGATGTTGGTACCCGAGTGGATATTTCCTCTCCTTTGTCATTGGTAACTACGGTAAGCCCGGATTTATTCGGAACTACATGCAGTGGGCTGACCCATTTTGAATCGGAGATGGGATAGATGAAGCCTGCTTCACACCATTTCGTTATTTCTTTCATGAAGATGTCCCGGAGGTTTGGGTTCAACCTTCTTTTGAATTCGTGGGACGGCTTGGCGTCTTCTTCCAGATAGATGTGATGCGAACACAAAGCTGGATTTATCCCTCGGAGATCTGATACGCACCAACCAAGTGCCTTGCGGTTCTTTTCTAGAACCTCGAGAAGACGAGATTCCTGATCCGGATTCAGCCTGCTGCTGATGATGATCGGATACATATGTTCTCCACCCGCAAGGAAAGCATACTTCAGGCCTGCGGGAAGTGTCTTGACGTCTGGTTTTGACCTGTCCAGCCTGTTGGTCACCTCAGATACTATGCTGGTGGTGGGATGTACTTCTTTGAGGGGACTACCATCCTCATCATACTGTTGAGATCCTAGTGAGGTGCCGAATGGTTCTGTACTAGGCTGATCGTGTTCGGTCTGGAGTGAATGATCAAAGAGATGCACCTGCATCTGAGAATCTGTCTCCCCAGAATCATCGGAGCATAGGTTAACTGTGCTTTCCAAGTCATCCTCGAGTGTGAGGATTTCTCGGGTCCATGAATCATTCAATAGCAAGGATGAATCTCTGATTTCGGCAATAAAGTCACAGTCTGCTTCGGATGCTGCATGCCTCTCATCAGTCGTGGCGTTCGGCTCTCTGCTCATGTTTATAGTGATCTGCTTGGTGTTCGAGCTAAAGGTAATCTTGCCAAACCCATAATCGACCACGACACCTGAAGTACGTAGGAATGGTCGACCAAGGATGATAGGGGTCTGGAGCAGGGGTGCTGGTGAGTTCATATCAAGGACCACAAAATCAGCGGGATACTGCATCTCCTGCACTTTAACTACAACGTCTTCCAAAAGACCCCGGGGCTGCTTGATGGATCGGTCAGCGAACTGAAGGATCATTTGTGTTTGCTTGAGAGGACCCAGCCCAAATTCTTGCATTATTGATGACGACAAAAGGTTGATGGAAGACCCACTGTCGAGGAGAGTACGCTCGAAAACATGATCAAAAATCTCACAACTGATAAGAGGTGCTCCTGTGTCTTGTTTCTTTTGTGGGAGGTTGCTGATAACTGCAACAGTGGCCATGAAAAGCACGTGCTTTTCTACATCTCTGCGTCTGTTCTCTTGTGCTGGGCGACACTTGTTGGTTCATGCCTCCTTTAGTCCTTTCTTCACAGCTGGCATGTACTCCACGACCTTTAATAAGGGAATCTCAACAGTCAACTTGTCTAGTATTTCCAGAACTCCCGGATCAGACAATGCCTTTTTTCGTTTTGCATTTTTTTGGATTTTTCTATTGCATGAGGAAAAGGGAATATGTACATCTCTAGCAGGAAAAATAGAGTTCTTATGTACATCAACATCATCGCCCATAGAATGTTGTACATCCGGACTACAAAAAGGAGTACAAACTGTATCCCGACATGCTGGTGCTGAAAGGCAAGTAGAAACTATAGCGTCTGCTCCGTCGGCTGGCGAGGGATCAGCTGCTGCTGGCGGCTCCTCCAAGGCTGACACGACTTTGCTTCGGCTGCGAGCTTCTTTTTGTTGTTTTTGATTTTGCTGATTTTTTTGTATTTTCAGCAGGGGATGCTGGCACTGCACGACGACTGGAATGGCTCCTCCTTCTTCTTCCTCCTCATCTGCCCCTGTAGCTGGCATGGCTGATGCGAAAGATGACGATCCACATGTTTCTGTATTCACCCCATTCTTGGTGGCAGGCGGAGGCAAGGTCCTACCGCTCCTGAGAGTAACAGCATTAGAATAAACAGTAATATCATTTTCAGACACGGCCAGGACATCACATTCTACCTGCTCTTTCTTTTTGAAGTTATTGGGGTTGGCCTCGACCTGAGCTGGAATAGTGGTTCCGGTGGCGGTCAGGTCATCAAGCCTCTTGGTCATTTCTGCCAGCCCCTTGACGAGTTGGGCCAGGCAATCCATGGTAGGGTTCACGGGGATACCTCAGTGGGTTCAGCGTGCATCCCACGCTGCTTTTGTATGGATGGATGCAGAGGTTGTTGCTGGTGGTGCTGGGGTGGTGCAGGAAGCTGAAGTTAATGATAAGAGGGAGGAGGATACTGTGAGTACTGCTGAGGTGGAGCAGCTGCATACTGATGGAAAGGTTGTGGGTGACGGTATGGCTGCTGCTGATACTACTGATTCTGCCTCCATTGATTTGCATACTGGGGAGGCTGATGATACGGTGGCGGCGGCTGTGAGGACTTCCCAAAACGACCACCCTGAGGCTGGTGGTATTGTCGGTTGGCCGATGGCTGACCCTGAGGTTGTCCTATAGGACAGGTCGGCTGTGCTTCGTGACTCCATACCCCAGGGGTGGTGGTGGGAATACCGAATCAGATCTTGATACAAACTCTGGTTGGTACACAACCATCTGCTGCTGCGGTTGGCCTTGATCGGGTGCCTGCACGTAGTACACATGTTGGACTACCGGTGGCTGCTGGCTCTACTGAGGCTGATGTGGCGGTGGTAGATCGTCCATCTTCTCAGCTGGAGCTTCCAATGGTGCTTTCGACTGAACAGAGTTGATGGTGCCCACCAGCAGTTCTAGCTGCTTGGTGATCTGATAAAGCTTATCAAGGTTCTGAGTCCTCTTTTTGATCACAGAAAGTTTTTCAAGGTCTTGTGATCGCTTTTCAATGATATCAACCTTCGAGAGATGGCCCCCGATGATACTGAGGTTGGAGCTCTCATCTCTCTCCGCCTCGCGGGACGCTGCCATGTGTACTTGTTTCTGGAGGATCTGGGGCTACTTCTGGGTTGCTTTTGATGAAGAGAGGGCGGCCTCTCCTTCGGCCATTTCTTCGAATATCTGCCAGACTACATCTTCATCCTTGTTGAAGTGCGAACCCCCACATTCTGCGTTAACGAGCCTCTGGCTCTCAATGTTCAGGCCCCCAAAGAAGTGCTGGACCAAGCTGGTCTTCGGGATCTCATGATGGGGCATTTCTCCTGTAGATCGATGAATCTCTCCCAGGCTTCGTCTATGGATTCATGTGCCCCTTGGGAGAAGTTCCTGATACGTGCTCGCATCTGGTTGAGCCGGCCAAGAGGATAATACTTGTGCAGGAAGGCGGACTTCAGTTCCTCCTAGGTGGTTACAACCTTCCCCAGATGGTTGACACAATAAAGGGCCTTGTCTTGTAAGCTGAAGGGAAATGCCATCATTTTGACAATGTCCAAAGGAACATTGGGATAGTGAGTAGTTCGGCAAATGCGGGAGAATTGCTGCAGGTGGATATATGGCTCTTCATTGGTGTTTCCATGGAAAGCTGGAAGGAGAGCGAGGAACTGGGGCTTCAGCTCAAAGTGAGCATGCACCGGTGGAATGAGAATCCACTCGGTAATCTGGCTGTCTCCAGGATTATAGGTCTCCTTTAGTGTAGGCTTTTGTCCCCTAATTTCTGGCTCTTCGTCGTCATCAAGTGGACCACCACCTCCTCCTCTGCCTCCTCCTCCCTCGGCTCTGTTCATCACATCATTCAGCATATCCTGAAAAGCGGTCTGTGCTAGGGCTTGCTCTGTCAGCTGCTGCTGGATAGCTTGGATAGATGCCAATAGCCGTGCATTAACCTGATTCTGATCTGGCATCTGTCCTTCTGGTTGAGGTGGCTGTTGACCCTTGCCCTTTCCTTGAGGAGCCATGTCAGGGTCTGAGTCGGAAGAAATGAATTCCGGAGTAGAAGCCAGGGCTCAGTCTGCCCTTTTATCTGCAGAATGAAAGAATCCGAATCAGACCACTTGCAATATTGTTCAGCTGTCATGATAATTTTTGGAGTTAAGGTCAACCCCAACATGTTGTGAACGGAACAAGATGTAGACTGTAATTGACTTCCATTCATAACGGTGAATGTGGGACAAAAGTGATCCCTGTTTATTGGGTGGTCAAAAGGGAGGTAGAAGACGAGGAGTCTGGACACCGATCCGCAAAGTCCGGATCGGGTTCTCAGGAATCGCCTCGAATTTATTGGCGAAATTGAGTCCATGGAATTGATGTGGGTGTCGGCAAGGTCCTGACGAGAACCATCCATGGATCGAATTCGCAAAGCAAGGGAGGATTGGATGTTGGATGAAGGATACGATGCTCAACAAGGAGTGAAAAAGGAGTGCAAAACAGTAGAAAGGCTCAAACTGAGAGGGGGTCAAAAGGGAATGACACAACAAAATTTGCGTAAAGGTGCGGGACTTCATCTTTGATCCTTAATCTAGATCCATACAAACACAATACAAAATTGGGTTCACCAACTCACGCCATGTGAAGTCGTAAAGGTTCGGCTAATTATTATCTTTTCAGTTTTAAAGTTGTTATTTCAGGCATATCTTTTAACAAGTCCTTAGCACGCTACCCCTATAGGAGAGAGTACTGCCAGAAAAGTATCCCGTACTTGTCCTCCTCCTTTGTAACCTGTAGTCTGTACTTTTTGAGGTCCTTGTAACCCTTCCTGGATCCCTACTCAGCCAAAGAAATAGAGAGAGGAAGCCAATAGGCGAAACCGATACTTCGGTTCTCGCTCGCAACGGAATTACCCGTGAGCATGCAAGAACCTACTCAGACGCAAGACGATGAGGCAGACACCCCCGTGAAGGCGTCGCCTATGCTCGATACTTCGGACAAGGTCGATGCTCTACACAACAGAGAGTCATCATTGGTGACCAAGCCCTACTCGCCCACGTACGATAGAAGCACCGATACTTCGGAAATCCAGGTGATACACAAGGCAGTTGCTGACTGGGATTTTGGCTCTATTCCTTATGGGACGTGCCTCGCTCAAGGGAGTGGGGTTTTGCTCCCCCTCCAAAGGTACCTGAAAACAATGAGGGCTTTATGAACCCGGTACAATGATAGTCCATTACGAATTTTAATTAAGGTCAAAGTTTATTTAGCAGTCCCCTTGTTTTAGTTTTTTGGGTTTTCACTTTTTTTGAGTTTGTTTCATACCAGCGCCTAACGTTTTTGTAGATTTTCATTTATGTCCTAGGTGCTCAAAATCAGAGGGAGATAGCGGAAAAGCCGTGCAAGTTGGTTCTATGATGGAAATCTCACCATTGAACCGAATGATGCATGCTGAGTTAGAAGACTTACAGTGCATCCCAGCTCTCTCCATGTGGTAAGCAAAATAGAATTTTTAAACCTATCTACATGGCGGTGTGCATTCGACAAAATCGCCCTAAACATTAACTGCTATTATCGTGAAGAACCACAATTTGGTCACTTATCTTTAACCTAAGGGTCCGGTCTTGGCTTACCCCTCCTCTTCTCGACACACTCGAGTTCAGGAGTAGCACTTGATGGGGCTTGCTCACGGCACATGGGTTAAGAGATAAATGACGGAACTGTTTAATTTTGACTAGCCCCATATGAAGTAGACTATAGGAACATGCATTCTAATTAAGGTTTGGACCTAGCTACCGGATCAAGCAACCTATATCTAGGGGCTGCAAGCACACAAAACAACATGAAATAAAGGCGGAAAGCACAAAACATCGGGAAAGCAAAGAAAAGAAAGCGGTAGAAAACTCGGAAAACAGCGATGAGGCCCCCAGGTGAACAAACACCCGGACATTGGACCTCATTGTGAAGAGCAGAGTCCTGTTAATTATTACATGCCAAAGTATCTCTCTTTCACCATAAATTACAAAAATAATCCTAATTGCTCTAGACCTATCTAATTCCCATCCCTTTGCATCCTTGGTGCTCTCTCCAACTGGTCATAAAGTGAAGACCAACCTCCTCTACGCTCGGCTGCCTTGGCTCCCTAAGAAACCATCCTCGTGTGGCGGGCCCTCGCAACAAAGTCACAAAGAGATTGAATTAGTACAAGCTCAATCAATGAAATAAAGCAGATAGGAATTAATCACGACAAATAAATAAATCAGGCATGGTGATCAATTGCAAAGAAATAGCTGCTCACAAAATCAATGATAAATCAAATTCTTAAACAAGAATGACAAAATATGATAGGCTACGCTCATTGCTCCCCGGCAACGGCGCAATCTGATAACCTGCATTTGGCAAGGGTCAAAATGTAGTGTCGCTGAGGCGACCGCTCACAAAACACCAGTTGATCAGCAATTAACCCACATCAAAGAATAAATCAATTAAGTCTCCAAAATTATGAATTAACATTTAACTCTACCATAAGATGCATAGTGACTAAGCATGTAGAGGTCGAACCACAGAGAGAAATAAAATTGGGTAGCCTACCTTGTGTAAATACATCAGGATCATCCTTGTATGAATCCAAATTGTGTGGGTAATTATATTATTTATATATATTTTTTTGTTTTTATAAATAGAATATATAAATTCTATAAGGAAAGAGGTGATAGTATATTTATATAAATAAGGAAAAGTGCTCAAAAATTAGGAAATGAAATGTTTTTGGTATTTTTATATTTTTCAGCTGTTTTTGTGATTTTTTTGAGGAATTTTCAGAATATTTATGGTATTTTTGAAAGGCAAAATAAATGAAAACAGTGAATAAGCTACTGGCTGTGAGTAAAAGTATGAATGAAAAATATCAAACAGTCACCAAAATTTTCAAAACTAATTTTAAAATAAAGATAACAAAAAGAGGAAACTACAGCACTTGAGTTTGCAATTTTTGGAGTTTTCTATAATTTTTTAGATTTTTTGGAAGTATTTTGGGTATTTTCTAATTTTTAAGGTTTTGGTTTAAAAATTTTTTTGTCGTTTCTGAACTGACACTAATAGATTACAAAACACACAAAATATAATTTTTTTGGAATCTTTCAAAATGTTTTTATAATTTTTATGGGTTTTCTAATGCAAACAGTATGAAAAATGCATGTTTTTGATTTTTAATAAATATGAAAATGCAATAAAAATGCAAATCAAAATTATGGCGTGATTCAACAAGTAAACAGGAGCTTACATTAATTTTTATGGCATTTTTGGTGTTTTAAAAGTGCATGAAATAAATGGACAAAGCATACAAAAATACAAGGACTGACAGGGCATTTTTGCAAATAGAATAAATCCTAGGGGGCTCTACGCAAAAATACCTAAATATATGAATGTATTCTGCAATTTTAAGGACTAAAACCAAATAAGCAAACCCACCAGGGCCCTCTTGCAATTTGACCATCACGTGGGACTACACGTGATCCGCACCCACAGGGACCAAACTGTAATTTCAGAAAGTTCGAGGTCCTTAACGCAAATTTTCACAAAAATAATACAAAATTTTATTTTATGGACTAAAGATAAATTTACAAACTCACAGGGGTCTTGTGCAATTTAACCACCTCACGTGTGACGACACGTGAGGTGACGTGGACTGGACCTAAGAGTAATATCACAATCGTACAGGGGGGTCCATGCAAAATATCCACAATAAAATGAACTTCGACTTTTATTTACAAGACTAAGCAATAAATACAAAAAAACTGGGGTTAAATAAGAAATTTACCCCCTTATTTAGGCGCTAACGGACGGCGATGAAGCTTTCACTTGGACACACATCGTGCATCCAACGGCCGATACCGCTTCGCTGGTGAACGCTTGAGATTAGATCGCGAGGCGCGATCTGACGATCGAAATGGAGAGCATCCAACGGCTCTGGTTCGAACTGGGGGCTCCATCCTGATCGGACGGCGATGGAGCCACCTGGAAGAACAGGGAAGAAGCTCGCACGGGGCGAGCTTCGATCGTGAACTGCGGGCTCCTCCGGGCTTCTCCTTCGCGTCTAATGTGCTCTGCTCGTTGCTGACGGTGCCCCGCGTCGAATGATGGTCTCAGCGTGGCTCCTGGAGGTCCGAGGAGGTCAGGCGAGATCAGGGAAGCTTGGGACCTCCAGGAACCTCTTCCTGGTTCAAATGGAGCTCTAGAGGACTCTTCTCTTCATGGTACCTGCTCAGGAAGAACAGGGGGAATGAGGGCTTTCTCCTCGACCCGGGGTTTTGAAGCTGCGATGCGAGATGAGGCGAGGCGGAGGAGCTCCGACGACAGACGGAGGTGGAGCTCCGATTCACGAAGACGGAGGAGGTCTTCGGTTGAACAAAGGTGGTTGGGAGATGGAGAATGCGATGAGGAACGAAATGGAATGGCAAGGGGGATCGGAAACAGTCGAGATCACGGTGGAGATGTCGCCGGAGCTCCGATTTAGCTATTGTACGCTATTCTACTGATCTAGGAGCTACACTAAGAACGGGAATGAAATGCTGGAACTAAAATTTACCTAAAAAGAAATAAAGAACAGCTCTTATACCTGGGGGCCTCCAGGGAGCAGGACAGACGCCGTAGCTCCGCCGCGACAAAATTCCTCCCTCCTCCGGCCGATTCACGATGCTGGGAAGCTCCTCCTGTCACAAGGGCTTATCCAGGAACCAAATCAAGGCATTTAGGGGAAGTAAAGTTGGCCAAATTTGTGGAGGAGGTCGAGGGGTCTTATTTATACACATTCTGGGCGCCCTACTTGGCCCACGAATTCCGACGAGTGCAATGATCATTTCCTCGATCGAACAAGCATGCATGATAGATGGATGATCCCTCTACAGATCTCGTGAAGGCGGCGAGCGAAAATACAGGACGAGACGCCCGGGAAAAATGGTGCAAGTCAGGGAAAAAGTATGGTTCAGAGGCGCCAGGTCCCGATGGGACAGTTGACCAGGTGTCAACGAGGGCTGGCTCCTCATTGGTCCACGTAGGCTGCAAACGGACAAAATAGGTACACTTATTCTGAAATTAATTATTTAGCCTAATAAATGATTTTATTAATTTTTGCTTATAAAATAAAAATGTTTATTAAATAATGTAGTATTTGTTTCTGATTTTTATTTATTTTTTTGATGTATTTTATTATGGGTTTATTTTGATAATGTGTTTATAAGTGTATTTACATATATTTTGTGTATTTTATTTTTATTTTGTACATTTTATTTTATTATTTAATTTTCTTATTTTATAAAATTATAACTTATTTTTTTGAGTGTGGATATATTTTTATTTAATTTTTATGAGCTTATTTACATATTTCAATAAATAGGTGTATGTGGTATATAGGTATTGTAATAGGTATTTTACCATTTTGTATATCTTGTATTTATTTAATGTATTTCATTTGTTTTCATTTTGGATTTACATTTTTAATAAACTTTATGTAATATTTACAATATTATAAAAATATGAAAGAATAAATTAATTAAAGAATGTATTTCCCTTTTATTTATACACATATAGATCATAGGTATTTCATCTATGTTTTGAGCTAGTTTTATTTTATTCTCCTTTTCTTTTTAGGTTTAATTCTTGTTTTAATGTACATATAAGTTATACATAATGTCTGCAAAATTATAAAAATATGAAGTTGTAAAAATTGTAAGTAATGAATAAATTGGATATTTTAATCGGTATTATGTACAATAGGGGCCCAAAACCTATCTTTCACAGCTAAACTCCAAAAATTATGAAACCAATTTTATTAAATAGTTCTTGGAAAGCTATATACAATTAAAGGTGATTTTGGGTAATTTTGAGTTTTTATTTGCAAGATATGGGTCTGTGATGTTGAGATTTTTGGCTTTTTATCTTGAATGTAAAATGTACACAGTGTATCATTTTTGTACAAACTTAATTTTGTATTTTTTATCTACATTATTATCTACAACTTTCATGTACAAAGCTTCTTTATTTGATGAATGAATAATTATATACAAAATAGGTGTCAAAGATGCATAAATAAATGAATAAATAAATGAGGTATTATTGTATGATTGACCCTTATCTCCCCCTACTTTATTTCTTGTCGACCAATTCCATGCTGGCCTTGGTCTCGGGGTTCGGGTCATAAAATATTTGCAATATTGTATTCCTTTTTCTTTTCTTCTCTTTATTCTATAATTTTGGCATTAAAACCTTATTCTATGTACAATTAGTACCACAAATAATGAATGCTGTTATGAACAAATTGATGCTATTTACATGCATTTGCTGGGGTTTTTGAGGCCAAAATGATAGAATAAAGGTGATGAAATGGAGATTCATCAGTGCTTGCTAGGGATCAGCAATGGAAAGTATAAAGGGGGATGAATCTCCATTTCATCCGCTTTATTCTTTCATTTTGGCCTTTAAACTCCAGCTAAATGCATATATATATATATATAGCATTATTTGTACAAATAAACACTTACTATTTACAATGTAAATATTATATAAAATAACTTAAATAAATATAAAATAAAAGAATAACAAAAAAGAAAATGAAATGAAATGAAATACACTAGGTATTGGATGACCCTAAACCCTGAGATCTAGGCATCATGATGACTGGGTCAACATGGAATAAAGTAGGGGGAGGTAAGGGTAAAAAAATAGTAGAAGCCCTAATTTTTTTCTTTTAATTAATCCAACTTGCAAAATATTTTATTCTTTATTTTTTATACCTCAAATCAACAAACATTGTGCATGAAAGTTGTAGATATGAATACATAAAAAATAGAAAATTTACTTTACACAAAAATAATGGATAATGTACCCTAGACACTCAAAACAAAATGCCAAAATCCAAACTTCATATCTCTATATTGTATCAAAATTAAGAAACTCACAGTTAATTGTATATACTATCCAACAAGCTATTTAATGAAGATGGTTTCATTCGATTTGGAGCTAAGATGCAAAAGTTAGCTTTTAGACACCTATCGTACATTACATCTGAATAAAATAATCATTTATTTAATTTTTATATTATTCACACATCTATATTTTTATAATTTTGGTCATATTATATATAATATAAGCACATAGTTAAAATAAAAGAAAACAATTAAACATGCAATAAAATGAATAAGTGAATTAAAATAAACAGATGAATTATAATTATAAAAACATATAAAGCAAATACTTATATTTAATTACGTGTACATATAACTTGAGAAAATACAATTATTAATATTTAAATTATATATAATAATAATATAAAATAAAATTTAAATACCTAATATATAGGTAAATATACCTATAAATATACATCCAAAAAGTAACATACAACGAATACACTCGAAAAAATAAATACAATTCATAATAGCATACTAGGTAGAATAATAAATATTTTTTATGTTTTACAAAAAAAATTAATAAAATAATTTTATACTTTTTCTATTTATGTCTTTTTTATTTTATAGTATGGCGTATAGAGGGTTGACGTGGCATAATGGGCGAGCGACCTTGGTGGACTCGCAGATCAACTAGTCTGTCAGCACCCTATGCTTGTCAGACCCGCTGACTCGTCTACTTCTGAGTATTTTTTTCGCTTCATTATGCATTATATTTGGTTTATTCATTCACAAGACTTGCTCCTCGATTTGTGTTCTTTCACACCACATTGATTTCCCGATTGATGGATCTATGTAGTGAGTCTTTGCCTTGGTCAAAGTCGTCCTCGTACAAAAACACTCCTCTACCACTTGCACTAAAACTTGATCCTTTTGTCCCTCGAAATCACTATATTATTTTGTATTCTAGGTTGTTTTTGACAACAATGATCTTCACCGATCGCTTGACAAGGAGGAAGAGGTACTGGAGTTGTGAACCAGGCATTGCCAACCATCCGCAGTGAAGCTCCTCTAGCTCCTTCATTTCTTGAAGTAGAGCCCTAGTCTAGACCTTTTTTCTATTCCAATGACTTAGATTTGAGTATGTTAGCATTTGATATCTTATTTTAGCTTTATTTTGCGTAAATCTTAGATCCATAGTTTGTTGGACCTCAACTTCGGCCATTGTTCTACCGTCATTCAAATATTCTCCTACCCCCATTCCACCTTCATTTTGCTCCTTATCACTCCTACATTGCCCCATGAACTTCCATTCATCCTAATCCTCTCTGGATTAGGAGATAGTCTTCCATCTCCATCGCTCACCAGAAGCTCATTTCCCTGACTCCATCTTTTGTACATTTCGTCCAAAACAACCCCTAGACCTTGTTTATCTATGCCTTGAATATATGTGTAGGTCCTAGAGGCAAAGGACCCCTCCTCGGTCGATTTTGTCCAAGTTAAAGGGTCCATGAGCTCTGAATCTTCATCAGCTTCATCGAACCCTGCTTGAGCTCAGGGGACCCTTCTGAAGCATACAACAGCTACGATTTACCATCGAGAGCATTTTCAGGCTTGCATCTCTGCTGAAGACCACCAGAGGAGGAAGGAGGACCTGATCGAAGCTCGCTTGCGCTATTGTTCTTCATTGTTCTTACTAAAGAGCAATAGTGTCACGACACCATTTCATAAGCTGTCGGATCCTCCCCTATCCGGATCTGGTTACTCAGCAATAATTTATTCAGCAATCACAACTAACATTCAGAAATAGACTACAAATAAAAATACTCAGAAGAAAGTATTTCAACACTTTTCCATTCACAAAATAAAGTTCAGATGATACACTATCCCACTATAACCATTTACATGTACATCAGCTAGAAAGGAAAATATACAAAAGATTACTAACTACCTTAAATAGTAAAGCTACTGTGGCAGGCAGGATGTCTAGTATGTAAGCTGGATGAATTTTTAAAGTCCTTGCTATGGCTCACCGATACCTGTTGGGTTTTCCATAAATCACAGGATAAAAATTAGCGAATGCTAAGTAACGAAGAAGAGAAAAGCAAACAAAAGTGTAATTTTTCAAAACTCGATATCACAAAAATTTCATTCCTTTTTATTAATTTAAGTCCTATTCCTTTCTATTCCACATCAGGGATTAGTCCAGGGGAACCCCACCATTCCTGGACTCCGAAGCAGTGGACACTTCGGGATTGGAGATTATGTTGATCTTGGTAAGCTTATGCTGCCGCATGTCGCCTCAACCAGTCCTCCAATACTACCCTGACAATTTCCTTTTCTTTTATTAAACAGGATCTCAATCCTCAGTTTGGAAAAACAAAGGAGCACACCGTCCTCAAGGACTCGATTGCTTAAAACCACAAGCTAACATTTAATCATATAACCTAGCAGCTTTAAATATTTTTTATCGTAATCCAGCTGCTATTGAACCACCTGTGCCTCCACATGGCACGACGACATCTTCCGTCGTTCAACCCGACGATATTGGCTTCCGATACCACGCGTTGCAAAACATTCATTTTGTGCGCACTTAACATAACAGGAAAACCGTGTACCACCTAGGTAGGGAAACGCCAATATGGGTTCCTTCCGACAAACCTATAGGTTGCATGCCCGACCTGTAGTTCTACTCCCAGTCATCCTTAACGTGACACACGATCCTTTTCAGGATCCAACTCAAGCCACATCAATTACCATGATGTAATTCTTTCGTTAAATCTTCGATTTGCGTAATTAGCAATATTTAGTATAGACTCACATATATATTATTCATAACCATATATACTCGTATTTATGCCTATTTTAACTCCCAAATCCTAACTTTCAAAGCTAGCGTATCAATTTGATGCTTAAACCCTATTTTAGTGGGAATCACAAAGCAACTTTTCAGACTTTTTCAGAAATGATCAAAATTAGGGTTCTTAATAGCAAAGAAAATAAAATCTAGAATTTTAATAATCTCTTATGAAAACCCAACAGCAAAAGGAAGTATTTCGTTACCTAATCGAGCTCTCTCTCGTGTATGCAAGGCTTTATCGTGTTTCATTTTTAGAAAGGCTATTTTAAGGCTCCTGAAAAGATCGAATTTCATTTTCGTATAAAAAATGCTAAGAACGTGTCAAGAACGCGAAGAACGAACGAAGAATGTGAAGAACACGAAGAACACCAAGAACGAATTTTCTCTTAAAATTTTGGCAGAGTTTCCCCTTATATCGGGACATATTTCTCGGAAAATTTCGGCAGAGTTTCCCCTTATATCGGGACATATTTCTCGGAAAATTTCGGCAAAGTTTCCCCTTAAAATCAATCGTGAGGAAAACAACAACAAAACTGAAAGAATATACTCAAACAATAAGAGATGAAGAATCGGTAGACACCACGCATCTTAGGTGAGGGAACGTGTGATGAATCACAGGGTCACTGACGTGCATAGCCGCCCACACCTAAGTAGGGTATTACACAGATTTCTCCATCAAAATAATTATAAAAGCATAATAGAAAGAACAGAAACATAAACGATGGAGAATCGGTAGACACCACGCATCTTAGATGAGTGAACGTGTGGCGAATCACAGGATCACTGACGTGCATAGCTGCCCGCACCTAAGTAGGGTGTTACACAGATTTCTCCTCGAACCACAACCGGAAAACGAATCGGAAAGAAAGATGAATCAAAAACAGAACTTGGAAGAACAAGAGGATGAATTGAAACCTAGCTTACGTAGCAAACTAAGAGAGGATCATACCTTTCTCCTCCTCGTTCTCCCGGCAGCGCTTCGCTAGCGCTCCTCCCTCGCCTCCCACTCCTCCTCCCGACCTCTCGACCCTAGCCCTTGAGGTGGTGGTGGTAGTGGAAGTCGTAGAGAATGAATGGGTGGGGGGTCTATTTATAGGCCCCGGAAAACCACTAACCATGGTTAGAAAACCATGGTTTTGGCCAAAACCTATCCCAAACTTGGGGCTTAAGTTAGAACATTCCAGAGGATTCTAGATTCGCTAATGATGCTTAATTAACACTAATCGTGATTAACTTTCACTAATCGCGATTTAGCTTTCGCGGCTTACGATTGTCTTTTGCTAACTATTGATTAATGTTTACTAATGATCATTAGTGGTTTTCAATCCGTCATTAGTTTCTTTAATCATGTTTAATTAGTCTTAATGACAGTAATTAACCAACGACATCTTAGCCTTCCTTCTTTTTCTTCCGAAAATCATAACAATTCGAAACGAAGTCCGATTCACCCGAAACAAATTTCGTTGGTTTTCTCTTGACGAGCCGGATCTTATTATATAGGATCCGAGATATGCCAAGTTTAAGGCTTTACAATTATAACAACCTTAAAGAAAGTCTCGTCCTCGAGACTAGAAATGCAAGCATAACATCCATAAAGGGGATTGAAACCATAACAACCTTAAAGAGAATGAACGTACTTTCATTTATAATGAACATATACATAACACATAGTGTTGTCATTCAAACAAGTACAGATATTTCTCTCTCATTTCTATCTCAGGTTCCCATGTGGCTTCTTCAAACTCTTGGTTCTGCCACAATACTTTGACTAGAGGCACCTCTTTGTTTCTCAACTTCTTGATATCCCTTTCAAGTATTTGCACGGGTATCTCTTGGTATGTCAAGTCTGGCTCAACATGTAAATCATCATAACTTATCTTATTCTCCGGATCCCTAATGTACTTTCTCAGATTTGATACATGAAATACATCATGTATTGCCGAAAGATGTGGAGGAAGTGCTAGTCTATATGCCACTTTTCCAATGCGCTGAATAATTTCAAAGGGACCACGAACCTGGGTGCTAACTTCCCACAGAAGCCAAACCTCTGGACACCCTTCATAGGTGATACTTTGAGGAATACAAAGTCACCTACCTCAAATTAAAGGTCTCTTCGCCTAGTATCACTATAACTTTTCTGGCGACTCTGGGCAGTTAATAGTCTTTTTCTAGCGAGTTCTACAGCTTCCCGTGTCTCTTGAAGTCTATCTGAATCATAAAGGTTCTTTATTCCGACCTCTTCCCAACACAAAGGAGTAGTACACCTTCTTCCATATAGTGCTTCAAATGGTGCCATGCCAATACTTGTATGGTAACTATTATTGTAGGTGAATTCTGCAAGAGGCAAATGTTTAATTCACGATCCCTTCCATTCTAAGGCACATGCTCATAGCATATCCTCTAGTGTCTGAATCGTACGTTCTGACTGACCATCTGTTTGTGGATGATATGTTGTACTCAAGCATAGTTGTGTAGTTAAGGCTTTCATGAAGTTCTCCCAATAGTGTGAGGTGAATCGTGAATCTCCATCAGAAACTACTTCCTTCGGGATACCATGTAGGCGAATCACATGTGTAATATATAACTCAGCAAGCTGGTCTGGAGTGAAAGATAAGCTTATCGGAATGAAGTGTGCTACCTTTGTCAGACGATCTATTATAACCCAGATACTATCTTTACCACCAGTCGTCTGAGGTAAGCTAGTAACGAAATCCATGGAAATGCTTTCCCATTTCCATTCAGGTATAGGGAGGGGTTGCAATAATCCTGTTGGCTTTTTGTGTGAAGCCTTTACCTGCTGTCAAGTGAAACATGAATTCACAAACTCATCATCTTTCTTCATTCCCGGCCACCAAAAGTATGAATGAAGATCCTTATACATCTTCGTAATTCCTGGATGAATAGATAATCTAGAACAATGAGCTTCACGTAAAATGTCTTTCCTCAGTTCAGGTATGTCTGGTACACAAGCTCTGTGATGGTTATATAGTAACCCATCTTGTATCTGGAATCCCTCTTTCTCATTCTTCTCAAGTTGTTGTTTCAAGTCTTTAAAAACTGGATCATCCTTCTGTCCTTTCTGTATTTTATCCCATTTCTCTGGTTTGTATCGATGAGGAATAGTTATAGTATCAACACTACTATCAAATGGTTTCCATTCACTTAACGTTGATAGTAAACCCCAGAAGTGGATAGCACTCACTAACCCAGGTGAATAAGTTCTTCTCCTAAGGGCATCAGCTACGACGTTCCCCTTACCTGGGTGGTAGGAGATAGTGCAATCATAATCTTTCAACAACTCTAGCCACCGTCTCTATATCATATTGAGCTCCTTTTGATCAAACAGATATTTCAAGCTTTTATGATCGGTGAAGATTTCAAAAGTAATATCATACAGGTAGTGTCTCCATATCTTTAAAGCGAAAACTATGGCAGCTAATTCAAGTTCATGTGTTGGGTAGTTCTTCTCATGTGTCCTGAGCTGTCGTGATGCATACGCAACTACCTTACCATGTTGCATAAGAACTACCCCAAGTCCTTCTTTAGATGCGTCAGTGTACACTGTAAACCCTTCACTCCCGGAGGGTAGAGTAAGGATGGGTGCAGATGTTAGGCATTCTTTTAGTGTTTGGAAACTTATTTCGCATGCATCTGACCATATGAATGGAACTTCCTTCTGGGTCAACCTAGTCATTGGCAATGCTATTCGTGAAAAGTCCTTCACAAATCTTCTATAATATCCAGCTAATCCCAGAAAAGATCATATTTCTGTGACACTCTTCGGGCGTTCCCAACTCATCACCGCACTAACATTTGTAGGATCAACTGATATACCTTCCCCAGAAATAACATGGCCTAAGAAAGATACTTCAGATAGCCAGAAGTCACATTTGCTATATTTAGCATACAGTTTGTTCTTCCTTAGAGTTTTAAGTGCCTTCCTGAGATGATGTTCATACATATACTTATCCTTGGAGTAAATAAGCACATCATCAATAAAGACTACTACAAAGTGATTTAAGAACTCCTTGAATACTCTATTCATGATATCCATGAAGGCTGCTGGGGCATTTGTTAGTCCAAAAGGCATAACTAAGAATTCATAATGCCCGTATCTAGTTCGAAAAGCTGTCTTGGGAATATCTGTATCTTCAATTTTCAATTGATGGTATCCAGATCTTAAATCAATCTTGAAATACACCGTTGAACCCTGTAACTGATCAAAGAGATCATCTATTCTTGGCAGTGGATACTTATTCTTTATTGTCCTCTTGTTTAGTTGTCTATAGTCAATGCATAACCGCATTGACCCATCCTTCTTCCTAACAAATAAGACAGGTGCACACCATGGTGAAGGACTAGGACGACTGAATCCTTTATCTAAAATTTCTTGCAACTGTACCTTTAACTCTCGTAACTCAGCTGGTGCCATCCTATACGGAGGGATAGAGATAGGTTGAGTATCAATCATAAGAGAGATTTCAAATTCAATCTCTCGCTCAGATGGTAATCCAGGTAGTTCCTCTGGAAATACATCAGGAAACTCGCACACTATAGGCAGATCTTCTATCATTCTTCCTGACCCTAATGTTGTGGATACATAAGCTAAATAACCTTGGCGCCCTTGCTCTAACAACTGTTGTGCCTTCAATGTAGAGATATATTTGATATTATCATTGGATGTCTTTCCAATGAACTGGAACTCTATCGAGTTAGGAAGGTGAAACGTTACTGTCTTCTGAAAATAGTCAAGACATGCATGATGCCTTTCTAGTCAATCCATCCCAAGGATAAGATCAAAGTCTTCCATTTCTATCAGTAGTAGTGAAACAGGTAACTGATGTCCCGCTATCACTACTATGCAATTATCCAGGATTTCTCGGATTATAAATACTTGTCCTCCTGGTCCCTTGATCAGATAGGACTGTTGTACTTCTACTGGTATCTTACCCAAAGTGGGTACTAACCGTCGAGCAATAAATGAATGTGAAGCGCCAGAATCAAATAAGGCATGTACTGAAAAACCATGAATAGTAACGGTACCTCGTATGACTGTGCCTGAATTGTAGGCTTGTTCTTCAGTAATTGCATTGAGCTGGCCATTAGGAAAAGGCAAGCTAGAACCCGCAACACTTTGTGGTGGTTGTTGTGTAGGAGGCGCTCCTTGTGAGCCACGACCTCTACCATGTCTTCCTCCATGTTTTGCTCTATTGCTCGAGGTGGATGTTATAATGTTAATTGGGGTTGATTTAAACCTTGAACCTCTCAACTTCGGACAATCTTTCTTGATGTGGCCTTCTTGATAACAGTAAAAGCACAAACGTGCTCCTGTTTGAGATGAAGATCCCGGCACAGAGGTGCTAGCTCCTGTTGCTGAGTCGCGAGGATATAGTGAAGGTCTAGAGAAACCCCTTCTTCCTGATAAATCCTGACCCAAGGTCTGTGGTGAGCTTATATTGGAACCGGCTGGATGATAGCGACGATCTCTACGATTATAATGTGCCTTGCTTTTGGATGGTCCACCATTAAAGTGGAGACTTCTTCTTTGGTGGTTTTCATCCCTCTCCATCTCAATACGAGAGACGATGTACATTGCTTCATCTACGGTTGTGGCTCTAAAACCAGCAAGCGTTTCTCGTAGATCTCCTTGAAGACCGCTAACAAATTTGGTAAGACACTCTTGTGGTGAAGCTTCTAGAGCTGGTGAGTACCGTAGTAGCTCAGTAAAGTGGATATGATAATCTTGTACGGTCTTAGAACCATGATTCAGAGAACCCAATTCTCTCCTCTTTAATTCTTCCCAATGAGAGGGACAGAAGTGAGTTCGGAACCTCTCTTCAAAGATATCCCATGGAACAAGATCTGCTAAATTCTTGGAAATTGCTCTCCACCATCGTCATGCATGATCTGCTAGGGAGTAATCAGCAGAGTGCACCCAGGTGTCAACTAGTGTATGGATTATTCTCAACATCCTAGTAATGTCATCGAGCCATAACTCAGCCTCGACAGGTGTCTCTACAACTTTGAATCGAGGAATTTTTCCCTTTCGGTAATTATCTATTAATGTTTGGTGTCTAAGAAGGGCCTTCTCCATTGCTCCTTCAAGTGGGTTAGGAGCAGACTCAGTTGAAGGATGGTAACTAGATTCTTCCTCAGAAAGATGGACAGAACCTTTAATCCTGGCATCCGCAGGTTTAGATGCCTCGGGTCTCTTAGCCTGTGCATTGAGCCTCTCCTCCAATGTCTGTTGCTTTTGCCCCATGTCTTGGAGCATTCCCATCATAGCCTCTAATTGTCTAGACACGTCTTGGTCTGCCATGATCCTAGGATGAGTCAAGGTCAAAGGTCATTTTCTATATGTCTTAGCATGATGTACATAAGGGACAGTGACTTGTGAATGGTACTGCAGTCAGTTATTAAGATCAAAGATTTTAATATAACCTTAGTTTTCTGAATACCGCTCATAGTTGATAATTACTAAATAAAATTACTGGAGTAACCTTGCTCTGATACCAATCTATCACGACCCCATTTCCAAGGCTGTCGGATCCTCCCATATCCGGATCTGGTTACTCAACAATAATTTATTCAGCAATCACAACTAACATTCAGAAATAGACTACAAATAAAAGTACTCAGAAGAAAGTATTTCAACACTTTTCCATTCACAAAATAAAGTTCAGATGATACACTGTCCCACTATAACCATTTACATGTACATCAGCTTGAAAGGAAAATATACAAAAGATTACTAACTACCTTAAATAGTAAAGCTACTGTGGCAGGCTGGATGTCTAGTATGTAAGCTGGATGAATTTTTAAAGTCCTTACGATGGCTCACCAATACCCATTGGGTTTTCCATAAATCATAGGATAAAAATTAATGAATGCTAAGTAACGAAGAAGAGAAAAGCAAACAAATTGTGTAATTTTTCAAAACTCGATATCACAAAATTTTCATTCCTTTTTATTAATTTAAGTCCTATTCCTTTCTATTCCACATCAGGGATTAGTCCAGGGGAACCCCACCATTCTTGGACTCCGAAGTTGTGGACACTTCAGGATTGGAGATTATGTTGATCTTGGTAAGCTTATGCCGCCGCACGTCGCCTCAACCAATCCTCCAATACTACCCTGACAATTTCCTTTTCTTTTATAAAACAAAGTCTCAACCCTCGGCCTGGAAAAACAAATGAGCACACCATCCTCGAGGACTCGGTTGCTTAAAACCTCAGGCTAACATTTAATCATATAACCTAGCGGCTTTAAATACTTGTTATTGTTACCCAACCACTATTGAACCACCCGTGCCTCCACATGGCACGACCACATCTTCCGTCGTTCAACCCGACGATATTGGCTCCCGGTACCACGCATTGCAAAACATTCATTTTGTGCGCACTTAACATAACAGTTCAAACCGTGTACCACCTAGGTAGGGAAACGTCAATACGGGTTCCTTCCGACAAACCTACAGGTTGCATGCCCGACCTGTAGCTCTACTCCCAGTCATCCTTAACGTGACACACGATCCTTTTCAGGATCCAACACAAGCCAGATCAATTCCCATTATGTAATTCTTTCGTTAAATCTTTCGATTTGCATAATTAGCAATATTTAGTATAGACTCACATATATATTATTAATAATCATATATACTCGTATTTATGCCTATTTTAACTCCCAAATCCTAACTTTCAAAGCCACCATATCAATTTGATGCTTAAACCCTATTTTAGTGGGAATCACAAAGCAACTTTTCAGACTTTTCAGAAAATGGCCAAAATTAGGGTTCTTAATAGCAAAGAAAATAAAAATCAAGAATTTCAATAATCTCGTATGAAAACTCAACAGCAAAAGGAAGTATTTTGTTACCTAATCGAGCTCTCTCTCGTGTATGCAAGGCTTTATCGTGTTTCATTTTTAGAAAGGCTATTCTAAGGCTCCTGAAAAGATCGAATTTCATTTTCGTATCAAAAACGCTAAGAACGTGTCAAGAACGCAAAGAACGAACGAAGAACATGAAGAACGTGAAGAACACGAAGAACACCAAGAACATATTTTCTCTTAAAATTTTAGCAAAAGTTTCCCCTTATATCGGGACATATTTATCAGAAAATTTCGGCAGAGTTTCCCCTTATATCGGGACATATTTCTCGGAAAATTTCGGTAGAGTTTCCCCTTAAAATCAGTCGGGAGGAAAACAACAACAAAATTAAAAGAATATACTCAAACAACAAGAGATGAAGAATCGGTAGACACCACGCATCTTAGGTGACTGAACGTGTGACGAATCACAGGGTCACTGACGTGCATAGCCGTCCGCACCTAAGTAGGGTATTACATAGATTTCTCCATCAAAATAATTATAAAAGCATAATATAAAGAACAGAAACATAAACGATAGAGAATCGGTAGACACCACGCGTCTTATATGAGTGAACGTGTGACGAATCACAGGATCACTGACGTGCATAGCCGCCCGCACCTAAGTAGGGTGTTACACAAATTTCTCCTCGAACCACAACAGGAAAACGAATCGGAAAGAAAGATGAATCAAAAACAAAACTTGGAAGAACAAGAGGATGAATTGAAAGCCTAGCTTACGTAGCAAACTAAGAGAGGATCATACCTTTCTCCTCCTCGTTCTCCCGGCAGCGCTTCGCTAGCGCTCCTCCCTCGCCTCCCACTCCTCCTCCCGACCTCTCGACCCTAGCCCTTGGGGTGGTGGTGGTAGTGGAAGTCGTAGAGAATGAATGGGTGGGGGGTCTATTTATAGGCCTCGGAAAACCACTAACCATGGTTAGAAAACCATGGTTTAGGCCTTAACCATGGTTTAGCAGCCCATGGTTTTGGCCAAAACCTATCCCAAACTTGGGGCTTAAGTTAGAACATTCCAGAGGATTCTAAATTTGCTAATGATGCTTAATTAACACTAATCGTGATTAACTTTCACTAATCGCGATTTAACTTTTGTGGCTTACGCTTATCTTTTGTTAACTATTGATTAGTGTTTACTAATGATCATTAGCAATTTCAATCCATCATTAGTTTCTTTAATCATGTTTAATTAGTCTTAATGACAGTCGTTATGGGTTAATGACATCTTAGCCTTCATTACTTCTTTTTCTTCCGAAAATCATAACAATTCGAAACGAAGTCCGATTCACCCGAAACAAATTTCGTTGGTTTTCTCTTGACAAGCCGGATCTTATTATATAGGATCCGAGATATGCCAAGTTTAAGGCTTTACAAATAGTCATCCAATCTTCCTCGGCCTCTGGATTTGATCTCGACCATCAGATCCTGGCATCCTCAACCACCCAATCATCACCTGGGTTCTAATCAGTACTGCCCATCTCCAAAGTGTCATCAGTTGTTGTGCACACGAAGCATGGCAAGTGGAAGCAGAACTACTTTCCCTTAATGCCTATTAGGGGTAATGTTGCTAAATACCCCAAACTTTTGTATTTTATTTTTAGTTTGAAAAATAGTATGTAGTTTAAAATCTTTTGGATATTTTGCAGTAAGACCTCTTTACTTAAGTTATTTAGACATAGGTCCCTCACCACGTCACCTGACCTGTCCATACATGTGATGAGGTGTGCTTTTTGCAAGGACCCCCTAAGGGTTTGAGTTATTATTTCCATAAATTTTGTACTCTAGGTCAAAACTTTTGAGATAAATTACATGTATGCTCTACCGCTTCTTGTAAGTTATTTTATACCCCTTCTAGCTTTACATGAATTAAATATTCAAGGAAAATTACAGAGGCCCTTATACTAAGGATTTTTATTATGAATTGCTCTTTTATTTAATTATAATTGCATTTCAGTCCTTACTAGTGATTGTATTTTTATTTTCTTTAATTCCTGCATTAAAAATACCATTTTACATCTAACATTTATAAGAAATTTATCTCAAGTACTTATTATATTATAAAATCATATATATATATATATATATATTTAACACAGACATTTAAAGTATTTTCCTATATTTAAAAATCCAAAAATAATGCATTTATTTCCCGTTTACATTTAACAATACAAAAAACTATTTTGAAAAATTCTAAAAATTAGGAGTTTTTCTACTATTGAATATAAACGAAAATCATTAAAAATCTAAAAAAAAACATCAAAATTGCAAAACACCAGAAATATTATAAAAATCTTAAAAAATCTTGAAATAAAAAAGCTAAGCTTTATATTGTTATATTTCATTTATTACATATATAATATATTAAAATTAATTCTAAAAACTTACGAGCTATTAAGCTATTTTTACATTCCAAAACAATCCAACTATATACTATGGCTCATTGTTTTGTTGTCTATATTCAAATAAACATTAAAAAATGGAAAATTAAAAAGAAAATCACAAAAATAGACTAAAATATATTAAAGAAGAAAATATTCTAGTTTGTGCATTTTTAGAAATTATAGTTATATTTATATATACGAGCCAACATTATATATATGTAGCTATATTTCCTTATATTAGTATTAATATAATTATAAATTTTGAAAACACCAAAAATATTTTTAATACCTTTAGAAAATATAAAGTCCACACTTAAGATATTTTCCTATTTTTTCTACATTATATATATATATATCCTATTTATCTATTATAGTGTCTATATTTTCTATATGCCTTATATATCCATTATGTATATAAAATACAAAATAATATAAAAAATATAAAAAGTATACATGTAATTAAATATATATATATATAATTCAAAAACACTAAAATTCCATAAAAAATAAAAAAATCCGTATAAATAAAAAAACATTTATTGTCTTTTAGTCAACTCTTGTAGTCTATCCCCTTGCTTCATGTGTTCGACCTCTACATACTTTATATGCATATCCTTGTAGAGTTATAATAAATTTTAACTCCATACTTTTATTTATGAATTGCCTAATCTATATTATTGTTTAATTGTTGTTTGATCAGAGGTTCTCATCCGGCTGATGATGATAGGGATTTCGCGGAGAGTCGTACGGTTTCACAAGGCGAAACCGCAGTCGGTGTATTGACCACTCCATAAACCTCACTCAATCAACAATCAACCCACGAATATAAGTCAAGCAATGAATATGAAAAAGTGAGTTAAATTTATTATTTTCTCTACAACTATATGTATAGTAAGCAAGTACATAGAGGTCTAACAACAAAGAGCAAATATGGTAGCCAATAGTTATTTGTGAACAAAGTGTTTATATACAACCATGTCATTTATCATGTCTATACATATATCTTTTTGTGGGTTTTTATTTTTTAATGTATTTTTATGGATATTTGTTTTTCTATTTTGTATTTCTTTTTGTATTTTTCTGATTTTGTATTTTATTTTTTATTTAAAGGTATAAATATAATATAACTATATATAAGGCTTTATATGTTACATAGTAATATACTTATAAATACTATAAAATATAAAAAATTCAGCAAATAAATTGTTTCTGGAGTTTGTAAATTTTTCTAATGTTTTTTATGATTTTTTAAAATTTTTGCTATTTTTTATGGATTTGTCAAATTCAAAAATTTCCTAAATCAGGGATTTAATCAATACCTGAAATTGATTTGAATATTAAAAATAATAAATATGGTCCAAAATTATCCAAATAAATTTTCATATACAGATACGTATATAAGAAAAAAGAAATAAAAAGACATATTCTTGGATTTTTAAGGAATTTTTAGATTTCTGTGAGGGTTTTTTGGGTTTTTCAATTTTTAGGCCTTTTTTTACATTTTTAGAGATTTTTTGTCTTGAGTTAAAATATAGAAAAATAAGCAACATATATTTTTTTTTGAATTTTTCAAGATGTTTTGATATTTTTTTATATGTTATACACTAGATAAGGATTGTTTGTGCTCTAAATAATTTTTTAAAAATAATAAAAAGGTCCAAAATAGCAAATAAAAATCATGTCATGAAAATACAAGCAATCAGGAACCTACATCTATTTTTTGATGATTTTTTAGCACCTTAGATATTTTAAATAAATCAACCAACTATACAAAAATACAATTGTTGGTAGGGGCATACATGTAAATAAAATAATCTCAAAGGGCCTCTGTGAAATTTAACCAAAAATATGTAACGTGCTTTACATTTTTTTGGACCAAGCATAAATACAAAATATTCCAAGGGGATGGGTGCAAAATGGTCACCCCACGTGGGACGGCACGTGAGGTGACCTAGCTTGGATCTGTACATGATAAATAGGAAGTCCAAGGGCCTACATAAAATTTCTACATTTTATTTAAACTTAACATTTTTATTTACAGGACTAAATAATAAACACAGAAAGGCATGGTTAGTGTAGCAATTGTATGTGCACAATCGAATGGTATTGCTTTGTTCACTTGGACACGCATCTGCTCGTGGTGCGACGATACCCCTTCGGCCTTGGACGAGCAGGATTATATCATTGGGTGGTGATCAAACGGTCGTAGTTGGTTGTATCCAACGGCATATGGACCTACTAGAGCGGTAGAGGATCTGGCGATAATGAAAGGGTCTAGACGAACAACCCAAGAACTGGTCTTGGATGAACTTCAATCTTTGAAATCCTCACGCACACTGATCCTCTACTACTGTTGATGATCCCAAAAGTTCCCCAGGTCCTCCCAACATTGATCGGATGTTTCAAAATGCCTCGAAGGGCCCCGTGGAAGTCTAGCGATGAAGGAAGACCTGGGAGGTTCCTGTAGTGTGTATGGGATTCGAAGAGGCCCCGTTGTGGCTCCTTTCCTGTAGCAAAGGGTTAGGAGCAAAAAGGCGAAGCTTCCGAGAGCTTCAGGTAGCAGAATGGGTGAGAGGTGGCCAAGATGGACTCCCTCCGATGAGCGGCGGAGGAGGAGGGAGTAATCACTCGATCTAAGCGGGGTCAAGGTGAGTGAAGGTGCGTCATATGCGTAAGAAGTGGAGGGGAAGGATTTGGGGCAATTAGTATGATGGTTAGCTAAAGACTATGCACAGGAGGGTTCACTGGATCGGAGGTCCGGCGAACTACGAATCAAGATCATTACACTAGGAATACAGTCTAGTCACTAAATTAAATGATGAAATTAAATACAAGGAACGAAATCTATCTAGGAAAGAAAGAAACGCAACTCGTACCTGCTGCAATAGCAGGGAGTAGAGATGGTCGGAGTGTCGTCGTGGGTGCACCTTTGTCCTCTTGGAGCTAATCTGGACCACAAGAACACTCCTCCGATCGCGAGAGAACTCTCTTGACCAAGAACTAGAGCTCCAAGAATCAGAATAGTGACCAAAGAAGAAGAGGGAGACGGAGGTATTTATTTATAAGCATAACAAGCACCCTTATTGACCAGGGATTATTGAAAGATCCATCGTATGTAAAAGAGAATTAGAGGGTCGACGTGGATTAGGAAAGATTAATGATTATTTCTTGTGAAGGGATCAAATACGATGGATATATTGAGCGGAAAAGGCTAAAATCGCGAGACTCGACGTGCAGGTCAAGTCAAGTGTCCTGGGGGGGAGTTGACCTAGGGCCAACGGTTTGAGTGTCGTGATTGGTCCAAGTAGGCGCCATATAGGATAAAAGTGCATTTCTATTCGTAATTTATTCATTCAAAATAATAAATGATTTTATTAGTTTGAGTATAAAATAAAATTTGTTTATTATTTTATGTAGTATTTTATTATAATTTTTATTTAAGTGTTTGAAGTTATTATTAGTAGTTAATTTTTTGAGGTCTTATTTATAGGTATATTAATCTATGTTTTGGGTATTTTATTTTTATTTTTGTATATTATATTTTATTATTTTATTTTATATATTTATAAGTTATTTTATATGTATAAATATATTTTTGTTATATTTTAATGATGTTATTTGTATATTGAAATAAATATGTATATAAATTGTATATGCATAGTTATAGGTATTTAATCTATGCATTATATATACATATTTTAGTTTTAATAAGTATATGTGATATAAATATTATTTATTTTATTTATATTTTAGTTTTAATATGTATATTCAATATGAATACTGTTTACTATGAAAATATAAAATTAGAAAAATAATAAATAATAAACCAATTGATTATTTTAATCAGGTATAATATAGAATATGGGTCCAAAACGTAACTTTCACAAACTAGCTCCAAAAAATATGAAACCACCTTCATTAAATAGAGTATTAGTATACAACTAAAGATGATTTTGATATATTTTGAGTTTATATTTGAGAGATATGGGTCTGGGAAGTTGGGATTTTGGAATTTTATTTAGACTATAACTTTTACTCTGTATATTATTTTTCTATGAAATAAATTTTATATTTTTTCATATTCAATTATCTAAAACTTTCATGTACAATATTTCTTTATTTGAGTTAAAAAGGGTTGAAGATAAAAAAGGTCCCAAAATGAATGAAAAATGAATTAATAAAAATGTTTTTTATTGTATTTTGGACCCTTATGTCCCCCTGCTTTATTCCTTGTTGACCTAGTCATCCAAATGCCTAGGCTTTGGGCCTAGGGTCATAAAATATATTTGATATTTTATTTTTTTATTTTCTTTTCTTTATTCTATAACTTTGGCATTAAAAATAATATTCTATACACAAATTACACAACAATGAATGAACGTTAATTATGCAAATTTACGATATTTGCGTGCATTTACTAGGGTTTTAAAGGGTAAAATTATTAAATAAAGGTGAGGAAATGGAGATTCATCACCCCCAACTTTCCTTTGCTAGTCTAAGCAAACACTTATGCAATAAGTGCAGAAATAAAAAGAAAGAAGAGAAAAAGAAAGAAATTAGATTAAGTTTAATTTTTAAACTTGACTTTAGAAAGAATCAAAGTTTGGAGCTCGAGTTGGATCTTTGAAAATTTTAATGCGACAGAATCTTATTAGAAGTTGAATTTAAAATCCAAAATCCTTCGAGAATCCCAAAACTCTTCTCAAGTCCCCTCAACAGTCAGGTTAGAATACTTCATCTCATACGCAAACCCTTATGACTATGAATCTAACTTGTAAAGTATATGTGATAGTGGCTCCCCTCAACTGAAATGACAAAGAGACTGACTTGTCCAGCATGATAACCCAATGATTCTCCAATCCAACAACTCTTTCTTCGAGGAACATGGTATTTCCTTCTAAGTTCATGTGGCAACCAACTCAAGAGGAGGTGAAGAGAAAAATGGATAGTAGCCAATGTAGCTACCTATCCTTGGATGCTTGACCAGTGTAGCCAAATCATCATGTTGCAGGCTCACATATCTTGACTTTATAGCACAAGCTTTTATTGACTATTCAAATATGTACACTCCACCAGACATTTTATTTTCATTCAGGCCTGTCCACTTTTTTGGAGTTTTTGCTTTTTGTATTTTTTTGAAATACTATATACAACAACATATACATAAGGATTTTTTCCTTTTGATCTAGTAGACTATTCCTCTTTTGAAGCATTATTGCAATCCACACTCTCCTGTCTTTAGACATCACTACTACTGGATGGGTTGGGGTGCACTTCCCTCACTAAACAAGGACAAATGTCTACACTTGTATGTCTCTCATACCGGCAAATCCAATCCCCTCACCACTCCAACTAAGTTGAGCCAATTGAAAGGTGTAGGTGTCCAAGTGAGGTCATTATCGACAAGAGCTATGTGTGTGCTCCAAAACACTCTACTTAGGCAGTCAAGAATCCATTGAACCAAGTCTCGTGATCCTCAAAAAATTGAGTCAATTAGACCAGATATACCTCAATTCCAGCTCCTATAAGGTTCCTGTTATTAGGAAGAATTAAGGTCAAACCAAGCTCCAATATTCGGATTTTACTTAGACTAGTTCAATTACCAAACTCAATATGAAAAATGCTAATGATTTGCAAATGCAATGCACAATGCAGTCGAAAATATTTTTTTGATGCAATTTTCAACGTTTTGAACTTGTTTGGATTTTCGAAAAGGACGATGCAAATGCAATTTTATGAATTTTTCAAAAGTTTTTTGCAAATGTTTTGGTTTTGTAAATATTTTTATGATTTCTGAAAACGAAAGATTTAAGCTAAAGACTAGGTACAGATAGTTACACGGGGTGCATAATATATTTACAAGAGTTAGGATTTTTAAGAATTTACAAGGGTTAAGTGATCATTTTTATAGTTATTTATAAAGAATTTCAGTGTAATGTATATATTCGTCAAACTTATTTGAAAATCATTTTACAAATAATTTTAAAACTATAGTCCAAAATAATTTTTATAAAGAATTTTTACAAACATTTACACACATTTGAAAATCATTTTACAAATGTTTTTCTACAGTATATATAAAATTTTCAAATTATTTTGCAATGATTTTTCAAACCATTTGCAAATCATTTTTCAAACATTTTTATCTTACACAAAGAATATAATTTTTACAAACAAAATATTTTTATAAAGGTTGAAAATACTTTACAAAATATTTTTCAAACAGCTTTCAAAAGATTTTTCACAAGGATTTTCAAACTATTTTTCAAACATTTTATAAATGCATTTTCATATGATTTATTAATTAGTATGTACAAACATTTTGCGGAATGTTATGCATCTTTTTATTATGTCTCTTAAATTAATTAAATGGGACAATATTTTATGAGATATTGTTAGCCTACTCATTTAAAATACGAAACTATGAGTTATGAATAAAGTATATATACAGTTTGTGCTAGGGCATGCTCTATCAGTTGTAGTTGAATGGCCTGGATGGAAGCCAGTACTTGAGCATTCACATCGTTCTAATATGGCATCTGACCTTGCTCAGGCTGGGGAGTCTGCTGACCCTTGCCCTTTCCTTAAGGTGCCATCTCGGGGTCTCAGTTCGACGAAATGAATTCGGTGTTGAGATCCAGAATTGGGGCTAACTTTTATCGAAAATGAGGAAAAGTCCTAATCAGACCACTTGAAATTGATTTCTAGCTGCTAGGATGAATCTGAAATTAGGGTGAATCCTAGAGTGTTGTGAATAAAAAAGATGTGGATCTCATTAGGTTCGTGCATAAATAAAATTGGGACTACTAAGCTTACTCGGCCCTAAATTAAAATGGAAAAAATCATCATGGTGGGGATAGTAAACCCCTCATCGTTTGGGAACCTTATTCATGCGTACACACTAAGGAGTTGAGCCCCAATCCCAGGCCTTCCTACGTGCTTGTACAATTTTGTGATTATCACCTAACTCTAAAATTTGAAAAGATAAAAAGACTGAACTTTTACGGTCATCACTGTGCTGAGTAGGTGAATTGAGGGGTTTTTTATGTATACTTACTATGTTTGTGCATACTCGATCTTCTCTTTGCATTTACGCCTTTTTCCTTGCATACCTTGATTTGACCTTCGTGATCTCTCAATCCCTTCCTTTTGTTTTGGAGATGACCGATTGGAGTGATTTTTATCCGACTTCGCGAATCTTTCGTACCCTTCAGCCAGTCTACCTCCATTTTATGAGGATTTCTTTGATCTTAACTTTTTTTGTACATATCCACCTCAGCCATAGTCTCAGAATTCAGATTTTTATCCACCACCTCCACCCTCACATCTTTCACCATTACACTAACCTGAGACTAACCCGTTGGAGTTACCTCTCATGGAATCCACTCTTGAGCACTTTATCCAGGTGATGGAGCAAACGAAGCAGAGGATTGACAAACTCACTAGTATAAATAAGAGACACAACGTCACTTCACCATTTGATGATGCGGGCTCATTCGAGGATTCCTCTCAGAGCTTGCAATCGCCCGAAATCAAAAAATGTGAAAAATGTAAAAATCCAAAAAGATTTCGGGAGACAGATGGACGAGTCATTTTGTGTGGAGAGGGCATACATGTCAATTCCTATACTCACATACACAGACAACAGTTCCCACCTTCGACCCCAAGGATGATACTGTACAGATTTCTCTTAGTCATCCTTATGTAGATGATGATTCATATCTTCTCATTTGTATGCAGGAGATCCAAAACTCAAAAAATATTGACTAAACCTGAAGTGGTGGTAGCCATTCATTAGATCAATGAAGCACCACTTCGTTAGGCCATGACTCGATTATATGCTCCTAAACCCAAGATGAGAAAGCGAAGGAGCAAATCTGAGCGACGCATTTTGACCATGGCCACTACACATGCTATCTCTCATCATCCATAGACTTGGAATGGGAACATTGTCACGCCTCTTGTGAGTTACATCATCTCTGACTATTCGTGTGATAACACTCTCCTTGACGGCGGTGCTTCAATTAACATAATACCCTTCTCGTTGGTATAGTCTATTCCCCTAGGTCCTCTCAAGAAAACCAAGATGATTTGTCAAATTGTTGATGGATTAATAAATAGGCCGGAGGGTATTCTTGAGAACGTTGTCATTCAGATTCAGGGCATGAGCTTCAATGTTAACTTGTCTTGTTGCCCATGGAAACCTCCACCCCCATGGAGGATCCTCCAATCATCCTGGGATGGGCTTTCCTCATCTCTACGAGAGCTATTATTGATTATGGATCTATAGATATTCTCTTTCGTTTTGATATCGAGAGCGATGTGTTGATCACTACACCAACTATTGACCATAGACCCGCATTTCATGAGAGTGTTCCCATGTTAGCCAACCTCGAGGACTATGACCTTGATGTTGATATTAAAGAATTATAAAAAGCTTTACGATGGATTATACTAAGACCTGAGGATTCCTTCTTGATGAAGAAGACTCGGACAGCATAGACCTTGGAGTCCCCTCTTCCATGAGTGGCGATGCATTGATGACATTTGCGGTATTTACACTTTAGGCACTTTAGAGCAGAAGGTAGACACAGTAGAGACTTCAAAGGATGAATTTGATCTTATTTCTTTCATCAAGGAATTCAGAGGTTTTATGATGACATAGCAGAGACCTCACACGATGGATTTGGCATGACTACTTCCACAAATGAGTTCGTACCTCTCTACTTTGACCTAGCTGAGACTCCCTAGGTCGAACCTAACTACACTACTTCTACTGACTAGTTCGTGCCTTTCCGCTTTGATGGCCAATGACCTTCATGAGGTCGATCTTGATCAGTTGTTGTCTTTGGATGACCCTGATTTCGAGCTGCACATTGTCATATCCATCCTTCAACGATCACCCTAGAAGGTTTGCTTTCTACCTTATTGATCTCTATGTATCCACCTCTTTGTATATCCACTTTCGTTTTTCTTCCTTCCATCTCCCGTTTTTGCTCATCCAACTCATTCTGTGTCATTTTCTTTGCTTAGGATGTACTCCATCCTAAGTATATGGGAGGTGGATGAGTTGAGTGATCTTTTTGCTTTTCTTCTTTTCGTTTTCATTTTTCTTTTTCTTCTCAAAAGGTGTCACCCCTTTTTTTACTAATATACTTAGGACATACATTGTCCTAAGTATAGGGGGTGTGCATCGAGAGTTATTCATTCTTTCATCCCCACCATTATCTCCTTTTCTTGTCTATACTTGGGGTTATCTTACCCTAAGTATAGGGTGGGAGCATATGAGTGTGAAATGTTCGTTCCCACCCTTGACCCTCCCAAACTTGTGTACGGTCTGCAATAGTTAGGATTAGTTGATCCTAAGTATAGGCAGGATGGTTGACCTTTCATTCATGCATTTTTTTCCTTCTTTCATTTATTCCTTATTCGTTATTCTTTAGGCTTTTCTATACTCAGTACGAGTTATGTCTTCTCTTTTTCTCTCTGATCTATGAGGACATAGGTCAAGCTAAGTTAGGGGGGGTCGTTTATACTTTGTATATAATTTAGCCATAACTCGTACTTTCATACTTTATAAAAATATGACAACAACAACAACAACAACAAAGCCTTTTCCCATAATTAAGCAGGGTCGGCTACATGGATTCTTCGCCTCCATTCAGATCCATCTTGGGTCAATCCCGGACTTATATCCATAAAACTAAGATCCCTTCGTATGGTTTCTTTTCAACACTTCTTGGGTCATCCTCACCCTCTCATAGCCGGCTCAACATCGCAACACTCGCATCTCCTAACTGGTGCATCAGCTCATCTTCTTTGCAAATGACCAAACCATAGTAAGTGGTTTTCTCACATCTTATCCTCGATCCGAGCTACACCAACCTTCTTTCTGATTGCATCATTCCGAATACAATCTTTACGTGTGTGTGTGTACCCACACATCCATCTTAGCATTTCCATTTCTGTTGCAGCCATTCTCTGCATATGTCTTTGGTTCACAGGCCAACATTCAGATCCGTAGAGCATAGAAGGTCTCACAGATACTTTGTAAAACTTTCCTTTAATTTTTATTTGATTTTTCTTATCACAGAGAACAGTAGAGGCTCCTCTCCACTTTAGCCACCCTGCATTTATTCTATTAGTAACATCTCCATCAATTTCCCTATCATGTTGCAAAATAGATCCCATATATCTAAAAAATCTCTCTTCTGAATGTTATCATCACCAATCTTCACCTCGATTCCTTCACCATTGCTTCCATCAAAGGTGCACTTCGTATATTCCGTATTAGCCTTATACGAAATCCTTTACTATCCAACTCATGTCTCCACACCTCAAGCTTCTCATTTACTCCATTTCTAGTCTCATCAATCAACACAATATCATCTGCAAATAACATACACCAAGGTAACTCATCCTGAATGTGACTTGTCAATTCGTCCATGATTAAAATAAAAAAGAAATGGACTCAAAGCTGAACCTTTATGTAAACCAATGTTGATGTCAAAATAGTCAGTCTTCCCAGACGAGATCCTTATACAAGATAAAGCCTTATCATAAATGTCCTTTATAAGGTTAATGTATAGGACATGTACTTGTTTCTTCTCCAAAACACTCCACAATATCTCTCGTGGGACAGAATCATAAGCCTTCTCCAAATCAATAAAGATCATATGGAGGTTCTTCCTTTTAACTATATAAATCTCCATTGTTCTCCTCAGCAAATGGATGGCTTCAATAGTTGAGCGACCTGGCATGAATCTGAATTGGTTTTCTTTTACGTTGGAAACTTGCCTCAACCTTCTTTCGATCACACGTTCTCAAATTTTCATAGTGTGACTCATCATCTTGATACCTCATCACCTTTATAATATAATGACTAACTAATAAAAATTATGCATACAAATACCCAATTCACTATATTTACTGATTAATAAATAAGGTTAAAATTATTGTTTGCAAAATGTTTGGAAAATAGTTTGAAAAAACTTTTGGAAACTATTTGGAAAATGTTTTGTTAAATATTTTCAACCTTTTCAAAAATGTTTTGTTTGTAAAAATTTCTTCTCTATGTTTGAAATAAAGTATTTTGAAAATCTATATGCAAATGATTTGGAAAATGGATGCAAATGTAGTTGAAAGATCTATCTATACTTTTTGTAAAAATGTTTGCGAAATGGTTTTCAAATATCCTAAAATGTTTGTAAAAATTATTTGTCAAATTAATTTGAAAAATAAAGTTTGCAAAATGTTTACAAAATTCTTTTCAAATTATTTCTTAGAATTGGTTATGGAATAAAAATCCTATATAAAACTTGTATGAACCTATAAATCTTTAAAAGCCCAACTCTTGTAAATAATAAGATGCATTGTGTATAAATATATACCTAGTTTTCTTTGCCAAAAGTTTTGTTTTGAAAAATCCCTAAAAAAATAAAAAAAATAAAAAATTCTAAAAACATTTTCGAAATATTTTCAAAAATAACATAAAATTTGCAAATCCTTTTTCAAAAATCCATAAAAAAGTTCAAAATATGAAAATTGCATCACAAATATATTTTCTGCATTGTACATAGCATTTGTATTTTTCAGATTGATAATTTATCAAGTATAAATAAAATATGAAAATTAGACCTTTGTTGGCCCTTAAATCTACTAATCACAATAACTTTATAGGAACTGGAATTGAGGTACTTCAGGTCAAATTGACTTAATTCTTTGGAAATCGTGAGACTTGGGTTAATGTCGTCTTGCTACCATAGTAGAATATTTAGGAGCACATGCACAACTCTTGTTGATAATGACCTAGCTTTTACACCTACATCTTTTGTTTTGCTCACCTCAGTTGAAGTGGTAGAGCTTTGGATTTGTTGACATAATACACTAGCCAATGGAAACATTAGAATCACATATTTGTGGCCATTATACCCCAACCAGATCCAATCACGATGAGGTCTAAGGATAGAAGTTCCAAGTTACAATAAAGCTTCAAAAGGGGGATAGTCCACTAGATCAAAAAAAAGTCCTTATGTAGATGTTGTATATAGTATTAAAAAAATGCAAAATCAAAAACTCCGAAAAAGTGGACATGCCTGATTGAAAATAAAATGTCTGCCAGAGTGTACATATTTGTATAGTCAATAAGCAAGCTTAAGCTTCAAATTCATATGTTTGTGACCCTACAATAGGATGACTTGGCTACGCCAGTCAAGCATCCTAGGATAGGTAGCTATACTAGCTACCATCAATTCTTCTCTCCACCTCCTTTTCTTGAGTTGGTTGTCAATTGAACTTGGAAGGGAATATCCCCCATCACAAGGAAAGAGTTGTTGGATTGGGTAATTAGTGAAGGATATGGAGAAATCCTCAAGTGCATCCTGGAAACGTGATAATCGTATCATATACGATCAAGATCGACTAGTCGCACTAGTTGCTCGGTGCAACAGAATTTGAAAATTTTAAAATGATGAAACCATATAATCCAAGAACAATTCTTGGATCATTTCATCTAACTACAACAAAGAAATAGAAATACCTCTTGGAGCGTGGTTGCGATCGAGCCTCTAAAGAAAGAGACCTCCTGTCTCAAGTCAGATCAATCGGAGGAGATGCTTGTGAGCGCAGGGATGTGTCATGTGTTTCTCGCATTCCAAGTTGATGATACAAGGAATGGATCTCCTGATCTCATCTCATGAGATCGAATGCCTTCTTCAGGGGTGACACACACCAAAGAAGAAGGACATCCAAGTGTTGTCGAAATGGGCACTTCGACAAAGGTGTATTTGTATCTATGTAAGTGGGTGTCCACTCAAGGAGAGAAGAGATAAGGTTGGCGTGAGAATGTGAGAGAGAGAGAGAGAGAGTCGAGATTGCGTAACTCGAAGATCAAGAGTTGCCTCTTCTTATATAAGGTTTTGGGAGTCCATAGATCCCAATCCATAAACAACACACAATCAACGGAAGGGATTGATATGTGTTTCTTTCAATGGCTAAGATGTTGTTGTAAAACACAATATCAAATGATTTAACTTAAATAAATTTGTATTGTTAAATCAATAAAATTAATTTGAATACAAAGAACTTTTGACTGGAGAAGAGATAACGAGAACACTAACCTCTTTCCCTAAAAGAGGGGGGACGGCAACTCTTCCCCAAATGGAGAGTAGTGGTCGTCCACTCCTCTTGAGAGAAATGAGTTTATCTCCTCTATTTATCTGAGATCACATTATCTCATGATATCTCCTGATCTCTTGTCATAAAAATTTTTCACAAAAAATAATTTAAAATTATCTAGTGAAAAATTCCAATCAAGCCATTGAAATTATGTGAATCTCATTCACAACCCAAAACAAAAATGTAATTATATTTTCAATTAATCATTCAATGTGAATACAATCCACATTAACAATTAATCAACAAATATGAATTACAAAAGCCTCTCTCTCTCTGATATATTATAAATCACATTTATAATATACATGGATAATTGTATAGTGCTTTCCACATTATCCATATCCACAACAATTAAATCTCATTTAATTACATTGGATAATCATTCTCATGCATTCAGATAATGTGAATCAAATTCACATTATTCATGATAATTAAATCACATTTAATTATACATATCTCAATGCTTAGATATAATTCTACTTTGGAATTATTCTTGAACTCTTTCAAGAATAATGCACTTTCTCCGCAAATACTTGGAGATAAGAACATGTCGATTGTATTGTACCACATATAGTGACTAAAAAAAGAGATTACATCTCAAATACAGATCCCATGGATCTTTCACATATGTTTGATTTAATTAAGGTCGTAAATCTAATCTTCTCATTGAATCTGAATTCAAATCAATGTCCAACTTTTGAACCAAGATCAGACTACATCTCTACTGAGAGGAGTTACTAAAATGCAGACATGTTTCATCAATCCCTCGAAATGGAAGCATCATGGTTATATAATCGTTTAAGATTACATCACCCTCAGGTACTCCTAATACATGTACATCCTACATACTAGAAGACATATGATCAATCCGAAAATATAGATCAATTTTACGTTTTCATCTTCATGGTTATATCATCAAGTTTCTCATTCTTGGTCATTGGGATTTGGTATCGATCATATGCTTTCCAAAAGCATATATCATACCTTCAAATTCTTGTCATGCTTCTGAAGCATGACGAACATGCATGGAATTTGGTCCCAATATCTCATGAGTGATCTCATGTCTTCCGGTTCACATGTGAACCCGTATGATCCCTTAGAGAGATCATATTCTGATATGCACTTGCATGCACACCATCACAACAATGTATAGACCTTGGTTAGATCATGAACCTATTGGTTTGCCAAATGTACACACTAAGACATATAGTAACACATATGTCTCCGGTCAGAGGATGCATGCATGTATCACAACAGTATACAAATCTGACACCTCGTTAAGCCAACTCCTTGACCTAACTAATCTGACACCTCCAAATCTCTATTCCTATGCAGAGGACCTACATCAAGACGTCGGTCAAATATATGCCTAAATGAGAAAGGATTTCCATCTCCTACTCAGGCTTGAGATCATCTCTTAATAATCATTTGAAGGTGCTTGATGATTCCTCAATCTAACTCATTAGATATTCATCTAAACACCAACCTCTATGATTCTATTACTGAATCAACAGATGTATGATTTGTAAGATGGCCATGGTAAATAACCCTAATTGTACAGAGGGAGCTTATAGTGCATTCATTCATTTATTATCAGGAAGGGAGTGAAAAATAATCAATAACTTTTATTGATAAAACAATTATTACGATAACATTTATTGTAGGAATGGTTCCCCTCAGGTTCACATGGCTAACAATCTCGCACTAGCCCTCATAACCATTCAGGAACAATCCTTAAACCCACACTCATTACATGTTGGTCGAAAACCTTTTGTGTCAGAGGTTTAGTGAGAGAATCAACAACGTTGTCGGTAGAGGCCACTTCTTGATGATGATATCACCATGCTTTTGAATCTCCCGAATGATGTCGTATTTCCTTTCCACGTGCTTTCTCTTTTGATGCCATCTGGGTTCCTTTGCCTGGGCAATGGCTCCCGGTTATCGCAGAGTAGCGGGATGGGTGTATCAAATGAAACTACACCAAGTTCCAGGATGAACTTGTGCAACCACACCGCCTCCTTTGCAGCATCCAATGCGGCAATATATTCAGCTTCTATTGTTGAATCTGATGTAGTGTTCTTCTTCTTGCATCTCCATGTCACAGCACCACTATTCAACAAGAACACGAACCTTGATGTCGACTTTCGATCATCAATATCATCCTGGAACCTGAATCTATATATCCCAAGACATGGAGATCACCATCTCCATAGACCAAGATGTAATCTTATGTTCGTCTTAGATATTTGAAAATATTCTTCATTGTATTCCGGTGTTTCTCTCCATGGAAGGATTGGTAACGACTTACCACTCCCACTGCATGGTAGATATCTGGCCATGTGCACATCATGGCGTACATTAAGCATCCTACAACTGATACATAGGGGCATCCAGCCATGGTCTTCTTTTCCTCAACACTTTGAGGAACCATCCCTTTAGATAGGTGGATACCATGTCTTAAGGAGAGGAAACCTTTCTTGAAACTATCCATACGGAAACGTTCAAGAATTTTCTTAATGTACCCATATTGTAATAGTCCTAATATCCTCTTTTCTTAGTTTCTGAACAGCTTCATACCTAAGATGTAAGAGGCTTCTCCAAGATCTTCCATCTCGAAGGTAAGGGATAGCCATATCTTTATATTGGTCATCATCCTTGTATTATTTCCAATGATAAGGATGTCATCTATGTAAAGCATGATGAACACAATGGCACTCCCACTATGCTTCTTGTTCACATAAGGTTCACTAGGATTGTGCATAAAATCATAACTCTTTGTGGTTTTGTCAAAATTGATGTTCCAACCACGAGAAGCTTGTTTGATCCCATATATGGTTTTCTTCAGCTTGCATACTTTACCATCCTCGGTTATTACTCATATGCCCTTGAATGCACACCAGCGCGTCGGTGTATGGACCTTGGTTAGGTCATCAACCTATTGGTCTGTCAGATGTACACACTCAGATATATAGTAACACATCTGTCTCCGATCAAAGGATGTGTGCCTATATCGCGATAGTATACGATATAGGACTTTGCTTATCTCAACCTCATTAAGTCAACTCTTTGACCTAACTAATCTGACACCTCTGAATCTCTATTCCTATGAAGAGGACCTGTATCAAGCGGTTAATCAAATATCATCCTAAATGAGAAAGGATTGCCATCTCCTACTCGGGTTGGAGATCATCTCTTAACAATCATTTGACAGTGCTTGATGAGTCCTCAATCTAACTCATTAGATATTCATCCAAACACCAGCCACTATGATTTTATTATTGAATCAACAGTTGTATGATTATTAAGATGGCCATGGTACATAACCTTAATTGTATAGAGGGACCTTATAGTGCATTCATTCATTTAATCTCAGAAAGGGAATGAAAAATAATCAATAACTGTTATTGATAAAACAACTATTAAAATAACATTTATTGTAGGAGTGGTTCACCTCGGTCTCACATGGCTGACAATTAGGTCCATCATATTGGAGAAAAATGACTTCGACAGCTTCAATCGAGAAGAGATACATATCTCACACACTGTCCAAGATAGATTCACAGCCATAAGGGTTTGCCGATGAGTTGAAGTATTCTTACCTGGATATTAAGAAGAATTGAAGAGAGTTTTGGGATTCTCGAAGGTTGTTGTGTTCATATGTATTTCCCAATAAGGTTCGACCGCACCTAAAATCCAAAGGTCTGACTTAAGCTCCAAATTTTGATTTTGTGAAGACAAGTTTGAAAATTAAAATCAATCCACGTTTTTCCTTTTCTTTTATTTAGCTTTACTTTCTGAACGTATTTCATAAGTGTTTCTTGGGATTAGTAAAGGCAAGTATGAGGGGTGATGAATCTCTATTTCATCACCTTTATTCTATAATTTTGGCCTTAAAAACCATATCTAATGCACATAAATAACATTATTTTATTCAAATTAACATTCATTATTTATTTCATTTATTGTGCATAACATATAGTTTTTAATGTCAAAATTGTATAATAAAGAAAATAAATAAAATTCCAAAGGTATTTTATGATCTTAAATCACGACACCTAGGCATCTTAATGGCTGGGTCAACAAGGAATAAAATAGGGGGAGATAAGTGCCAAAACTTCATAAAAAATTCCATTCTTTTATTCATATATAATTCATTTTTGGGAATTCTTTTATTTTCTCTTATTTATACCTCAAATAAAGAAACTTTTTACATGAAAGTTATAGATCAAAATACAAAAAACAAAATTAATTTCATACAACATAATATACATTGTATTTTTTATGCTCAAAATAAAAAGCCAAAACCCAAACTTTGTAGACCCATATCTCCTCAATAAGAACTTAAAACGTACTAAAATCACTTTAGTTTTATATTACTTTTATTAATCTAGTTAATAAATTCGGTTTATTTAATTAGGATTCAAGGTGTGAAAGTTAGGTTGTGGACCCCAATTATATTGTTTACTAATATAAAATATTCATTTTATTCTTTATTTTAAGATTTTAATTTTTAAATTTTTTAAATATCATTTATAATATATGTACATGTTTAAAATATAATAAAACCATTAAAATAAAAAAAAATAAATATACAAAATACATGGATGAAATACATATAGTTTATAACATATTTATTTAACTGTAGAAATAATATCAGAAAATTAAAATAAAAATATATTTATGTATATAAAAGTAAGTTATTATCTTATAAAAAAAGATAACGAAATAATAAAATAAAAAATACAAAGTAAAAATAAAATAAACAAAACATACATGAATATGCCTATAAATATACCCTTAAAACGTAATATGTAATAAATAAGCCCATAAAAATAAATGAAAATAATAATAAAATAGTACATAAAATAATAAACATTTTTATATAACTATTATTTCATTATTTCATTTAATATTTTTCTTTGATTTATTTCTAATTTTCCAGTCGATTTTATCTCCTAGTGGTCCAACTGAACTAATAGAAGAGCCCCGACTGCTGGCTTAAGTCAACACTACTGATTCAAGCCTAAACTTGTCAGGAGTAGTTAGCCCCCCACCCCTTATTCTCGATTTTCTATGCATTTATAAATAGCTTGAGGAGATGTACATCCTTTGTAAGATCCCTTCTTTGTTCATTCTTGATCTTTTGCTGACTCCTCTCCTATTGTAGAGTATAATCAACGCACTCGTGATTCTCCCTCAAAGACCTCCCATTAGTTGCCTATACATAAGCTCATCCTCCTCTTCTTTTTATTTTTTGAATTGTGTTGGCCCCATATTCTCTCCTCCTTTTGCAGTCAAAGGCTCGAAGGAGGTGACAACTTCTTCGCCTAACATTTAGGTTGATCGACGAGGCGGAGCAAAGGTGTATTCCGCATCTCCGAGGAGAACCGCCGCTGTGAGGTCTATCTCATGGCCAAGCGCCTCTTGAGGTCCCTTTTCTTTGTGCTCTAGATAGATTTTAGTTTAAAATTTTAGCTCATGCCCATAGATTATTTTTTTAATTGCTTGTTTTAGCGTTAAAAACCATACTCGTAGTTTGTCGGAGCATGCCTCCAATAAAGTCTCCACCATACCTCAGCATGTTTTCCTACCTCCAACCACGTCACCTTTCCTTTCCCGATGCCTCACCTATGCCATGTGCATTCTGTTCAATATGTTCCTTCTTGGAGCAAGATTCCAGCATTCCATCTCCTCCCTTCATCGGAGCAACAATCACTACACTCCATTCCAACTCCATTTCACTACCTAACGAGATGAGGTAATTTACCAACATTCCTGGTCTTTTCCTGTGAAGGTTCTTGAAGCCCAATGCCCATCCAAAGTGAATTCATGTTTTGTCAGAGGTACCTAGAGTCTCTTTACTCCACTAACCTCTAGGAAGAACTCAGGTGATCGCCGAAGCCTTTTGAGCTCTCCAGTCAACAGAGGACATAGCTAGGAATCTTCTGATCTGTCGAGAAGCAATGCGGAGGATCGGAGGATCAAGCTCTACCCGATCGAAGCTCGAAAGAATGTGAGCTCTTCCCTATTCTTTGAAGCCCTTCCACAACCTTCCGGTCATCCTTCTTTGCCTAGGTTCCCAGCCGCCGCCAGATCTTGCAGAGCTACCACTGTCGACCTCGTATGGGAGATCTAATTAGAACCGTATGTGGCGAAACGGTATCACGTATGCACAGATCACCATGAATCAAGCAAATTGTTCTCAACCATTCGGTTGCGCACCTTAAGGGGGTATTTTGCTTTATTCTCCCCCTTCTTTTGTATTCTATCAATTAGTATTTAAACATCCATCTATTGTTGTATTAATTTTGATAAAATTACATGGAACTCCCTACCTTTGTTTTATATTTCCTTTCGATCCATGATAGGTCACATCATGTGGTCCCATATGAGGTGGCCATTTGTCGAAAACCCCTACGGGTTTGTGTATTTCTTCTAAGTCCAGAAACTTAATATATTAGGTTTATTGTTTTGGGATAATTGCATGTAAACCTTGGACTTTATCGCTATGCGCATTTATGCCCCTTCCTGTTGATGACACGCCTGACAACTCAGGTTAAGTATCAAATAATGACGGGTCGTTGTGACCCGAATCACCAAGGTAATCAACAAGAAAAATATTTTTCAACCACTTTAGAAGAAAAATCAAGCAATGGAATGTAAGCGGTTTTCGCTATTTAATTTACCTGGTATAGCGACCATGGTCGAACATAAGGAGCATGATTTAAGAACTTGGTAGTCAAATTTCGAGAATAAAACTTTTAGTGGTGTTTTTCTTCCAATCTTTTGTAATTTTCAGATGAGGAAAAATATGCACAAGGGAATAAAATATACACAGCATAAGTTAGGCACAAGTCATACTATGCACACACAATCTCTTTCTGTTTTTCAAAATATTAAAAAATGTCAGAAAATTGCACAAAATGTATTTTTGTGTTTTAAAAGTTTTCAAATATTTTTGGTATTTTTTTGAAATTTTTCTGATGTTTTTGTGATTTTATTAAAATCAAACAGTGTCAAACAAGGTAAACAGTGCACAACCTAGAGTAATTTGCAACTTAAAAATATTTAAGTGCCCAACTTTCTGGAACTTATTTTTACGCTAAAATACCATTAATATCTACAAAAAGAAACTGAAATTAGATTTTTCTTATTTTTCAACAATTTTATATGATTTTTTCAACATTTTCTGTATTTTGCAATTTTTATGAGTTTCATAAATGTTTATTGCGTGAAATTTAAACAGAAATTAAAGGGGAATAAAATACACCTATAGTAATTTTGTTTGAATTTTTAGACAATTTTTTGAATTTTTATGATTTTTTTAAGTTCGGGCAGAGAAAAGACATTATTTTTGAATTTTTCAAAATAACGAATATAAATAAATGCAATGAAATTTATATACAATGATCTAGGAGACAACATGAGTCTACACAATTTTTTGCGAAATTTTCAGATTAATTTTTTTTCAATGACAAAAGCCTGCAAATAGAAGTCCAGAATATAGGGACTTAAATGCGATTATTCAAAGTTTTAATATTAAGATATAACAAGAATAAAAAAGTATGAAAAATCATAATTTACCAAAGAAGGGGTGCCACACACGTAGCCTGCTTTGGCAGGGACTTTATTGTATTTTTTAAAAGTTCCATGGGATTTGTTATAATTTACCCAAAATAGTTAGGGCTTCATGCTGTCTTCTTTGTTCCCAAGCAAACAAGGGGGGAGAGGGGCGTCGCCCTCCCTTTTTTTCTCTCTACCCGCACAACCAACACGGTTGTGGAAACGTATAGAGGCCACGTTGGAGACGACGATCAGGTGAAGCGGTGGTCTTTGGTGGTCGATGGTGAACGGAGAGAGGAGGCGACGGAGAGTGTCGGTTGAGTGGTGCACGAAGGCGGCGGTCGTGTGGGCGGTGCAGCCGATGGAGGCGGAGGAGATGCTCCTGGAGGCGTGCTCGCCGCGCCAAGCGGAAGCGTCCTGGTGGAAACGAACGACGGAGAAGGTGGGGCGGTGGCAAGGTTCAACAGAGGGTTGGGTGTTACTTCTAGAGGGAGGTGAAGGCGTGCTACGGAGGCGATGGAGTACAGGAAACAGAGGTCACGGAGGAGCACCTCTGCACCAGGCGGAGATGGCGCAGCGGGTTCTTGCCCACGACAGCAGATCTGGCGATGCTGGGTCCAGGCCAGGGGCGACGGAACAGGGCCGACGCTGTTGGGCTGGCGGAGTCACGCGCGAGCGGCGTAAATCCACTCCGGGCGGAGGGGCGGTGGCGATCCGCCGTCGGTGGCGGCTTAGAGGTGTGCTGCCAATGTGTTTTTTTTTGTTTTTTTCTTTTATATGTAAACAGAAGTAAATAAAAAAAATTTAATTTTTTATGAAACAGTTCTTGTAGACAAAAATATTATTATTATTATTATTATTATTATTATTATTTAAATTTCCCTGTAAAACAAATTTTAGAGATAAAAAACAACTATGTTTATTTTTTATTTTATTTATTTAATTTATAAACAAAATGGGATGCTTGAACGGTTGCGGATCTTGGTGAAGCGAGAGATAGATCTGAAGATCCGACCACTGTGCATGGTCGGATATGAAAGGTTTTGAGAGATAGAATGAGAACATGTATGGCTCGAGAAGATGAGATGAGAATCGGATTCAGAGGCAGATCAAATTAGGGTGGAAAGTTTTTAGGATTTTGAGATGTAAAATTTAAGCATGAATCTAAGCACAAATTAAGTCTAATGGAAAAATTGATGGAAAACAAAATTGGATCTCACCTCGAGATTTGACATGTTGTGATGGCCACGACGAGGGTCGAATCGCTGTCATTGACCATCTCAGAGGCTGGGCACCCTTATGCGACGAGAAGCTCTCGGAGATAGGGCTCCTCTCCACTAAAGATTGATCAAGAGCAAATGAGGGAAAAGGAGCCCAATAAAAAGAAAAGAAAAATAAGAAAGGAAAGAATGTACAAATAAGGAATATTTTTATTGATTAATTAAATAACTAATTAATTAATTAAATTAAAAATGAATTTTGGAATTAAATAAAATAATTAATTTACAAAAATTATTTAGCAACCTTAATGGTGATTATATAAGGTATAGAATCATATCTTTATATACAAGATATATTTTTAAATCCAATAAATGAATAAATTAAATAATTAAATAATTAAATCCAAATGTTGTAATTAATCTAATTTAAGTAATTAATGTTAGATATTTAATTTTTTGGGTTTTTATCACTTGTGCCCCTCCAAGATATAGCAATTTCAGTTATGCCCCCTATCTTTTTGGTAATATCAGTTGTGCCCCTCACTTCTTTCTCCATTATCACTTGTGCCCTTCCGTTAGATTGACCGTCAATGAGTTGACTTAACCATGATTTTTTTCAAACCCTGATTAGGTTAAGAGGGGCATTATTGTCCAGACTCCTCTTTTTCCTCCTCTTTCTCCATCCTCTTCTTCCTCCTCCAACCTCCTCCTCCTCCCTCTCCGCCCGGAACTCCTCCCACGACCCCCTGCCCCGAGCTCCGCCCCAGCCTCCCCCCGACCCGAACTCCCCCGTCCCTACCCCGAGCTCTGCCCCAGCCTCCCTCCGCCCCGAGATCCCCCGGCCCCCTGCCCCGAGCTCCGCCCCAGCCTCCCTCCGCCCCAACCTCCCCTCACCCCTGCCCCGAGCTCTGCCCCAGCTTCCCTCCACCCCGACCTCCCCCGGCCCCCTACCCTGATCTCCGCTCTAGCCTCCCACCGCCCCGACCTCCCCCCGCCCCCGCCCCGAGCTCCGCCCCAGCCTCCCTCTGTCCCGACCTCCCTCGGCCCCCTATCCCGAGCTTCACCCCAGCCTCCCTCCGCCCCGACCTCCCCTCGCCCCCGCTCCGAGCTCCGCCCCAGCCTCCCTCTGCCCTAGGGTTTGTTTCCATTCACGCTATCACCTCCCTCTCTTCCCAATCGATAACAACAGGTGGCCCATCTCCCTCCTTCTCATGTACGCATTTTATTGGGGAAATTCTAAAGTTAGGTAGCTCGTCCTATATCCTGGACATTCAAGATTGCCGCAATAGGAGAAAATAGTCAATAAGAGAGCCATGGAGAACTTCTACTTTGACTTTTTCATCAATAAGAGAGCCGTGAAGAACTTCTTCATGATCTTGCATATGATCAGGACGTTGAGAACATGTGGTAGAGATATGTGTGCATTCTGTTGTTAGAGTTTTTCGACGCCGATGGATACATAATACGTTGTTTGATTTGTTGCTGGCAGGTTCTGGATCATACTGGGGGAGTTGGAGCAGTCATTTTGCGTGAAGGAAGTAACATGATTACCACGGTAGGGGGTGGGGGGAGGTCAGGGTGGAGGGGTAGCAGGGGGTGAGGGGAGGTCAGGGCAGGGGACGGGGGGAGGTCGGGGCAGAGGGAGGTTGGTGCGGAGGAAGAGGGCATGCTGGGGTGGGGAAGGAGTTCCGGGCAGAGAAGGAGGAGGAGGAGGTTGGAGGAGGAGGAAGAGGATGGGGAAAGAGGAGGAAGAAGACGACGATGAGGAAGAGGGTGTAAAATGACCATTGAACCCCTTTTTAAAAATTAATTCTTCTTATGTCCTCAAAGTTAACGTTCGTTTGCACTGTGGATGGACGGTCACTAACCCGAGGGGCACAAGTGATAAATTAGCAAGAAGTGAGGGGCACAACTGATATTACCAAAAAGATAGGGGCATAACTGAAATTGTGATATCTCGAAGGGGCACAAGTAATAAAAACCCTAATTTGTTTGGTGACTTTTCGGAATGGAAATTAGTTGTATACAAGTATTATATACATATAGTATAATATACACATTTATAAATAAGGAAATTATTTTTAAATATTTTTTTAATTTTTATTATTTTTTAATAATGAAGATAATATTTACAAATATGTACATTATGTATAAAAAATAAATATGAATAAATATATACAATAAGTAAGTGGTAAAATTACACAAACCACCCAAGAAATCTTACTTTTCAAACGTAACTCCACAAATTATGAACCCATAGCCACTTTAAAGATAATTTAATTTAGAGTACAATGGAAGTGAGTTTGATTCAATTTGTGTTCATATGGAGCCGGAATTTGTCTTTCAATTATCTCTTTAAAGCTTTTTCTGAGTGGGATTAATTGTGATATGTACATTATTTTTATGTGCAATTATTTTTATTACTTACAACACATTTTTATTTACAACTATTGTTTAGAAAAATATTTAATTTGAGGTTAATTTATATACAAATAAAATAGTATATATTTTGTAAAAATATACAGGGAAAATTTTACAAATTATTTTTGGATTTTTGAATTAAAGACCATATCTCTCCCTACTTTATTCCTGATCGATCAGGTCAAGTCCTGACCAACTCTCGGCGTTTGGGACAGTCTGCATTTATTTCCTAAATACATCCTTTATTTTTCTTTTCTTCTTCTTTTCTTACTTATCCTTTTATTTTAAATATAAAAATGCATAAAAGACATATTTAATAAATGCATGCAAAATGATAATTTCATGAAATTATTAAGTATTTACAGGTGTTTGACTAAGGAAATGAAGCTAAAATTAAAGAATAAAGAGGATAAATCGTAAATTCATTACCCGTTCAACTATTTTTGTGCATGTTTTCTATTTATCAAAATAACATTTGTGCTCCAAAAAATCTCAAAAAATAAGGTTAAGATCCTGGTAGCTTATAAATTCATTTTATATTTTTTGATTTGCAATTTAGGATTTTTCCTATTTTATAAAAATAAAAAAGAGCACAAAAAGCACTTATTTGAATTAATAACCCCATAACAAATATAAAAACTTTTGAAAAAATCGAAAAAAATAAATTTTGTTTATATTTCTATTTTATAATTTCAGGCCAAAAGCCATTAGAAATAGAAAAAGGAAACTCATAAAAATTAAAAAGCTCCCAAATCCTTTATAAAATAAAAAAACCCTAAAATCTCTAAAAAAATATGCATTTCTATTTTATAAGTTTCTTTATATTATTTATTACTAATTAAAAATAGTTTTGGAAATTTTGGACTATATTTTCTATTTTAATTTCCAAAACAATTCAGCCTATTTATTTAGTCCTTGAGTTGGGATATTTTTGAATTTAAAAATACCTAAAAAATTAACAAAATTTTCTAAAAATCACAAAAATAGTAAAAAATTATTTCAAACCAAAAGTATTTGTTTTGTATTAGTAGTATTTATAATAGCATTACCTTATATTGTATATATAGCCTTATATATCTCTACATATTATATATTTAAAATATAGGAAAAATGAAATTAAAAATCAGAACAAATAAAAATAAAATAAAAATTATAAATTTGAAAATATAAATATAAAAAATAAAATCAATAAAAAATATAAAATCAAAAACCCACACAAAAATACAAAGATAAGATGAACACAAATTTTGTTCATCTATTGTCTGATTTATCTTGTTTGCTCCATGTGTTCGACACTCTACACATACTTACATATATACACATATTTATAGAGTTATACAAAAATTTAACTCCACATATTTTGCTTTTAATTACTTTATATATACATATATTATGGGTTAATTATTTATTGACATGGGATTTCATGAGTGGTTGCCTCATCAACATTTTTGTCTTCACTTTTCAGTGAGGATAATCATTAGACCAACACAAAATCCCTAGTATCAACAGGTGTCTACTCTTTCATCTATCGGATGTCCACCACTTGGCATTTAGATTCTAAATTCAAAATATCACGCATAACTGCAATAAATTCATCATGTTCAGATGTGGATGGTTGTTCAAACATCTTAGTGTAACCTTCAGCGAACATCTCATCATCAAAGACATTGATAGATTCGACTACACTATCCAAGTCTTCCTTAGTGAAAAGAAATTCATGTATTTCATTGACATCCAAGAATAGATCAATGTCATTGATTTAAGCAAGAAAATCGCAATCGCCTTGTCCATACGGTTCAAGAACTCTTGATACAGATGCCACTTCAGCTGGTTTGGTCTCAGGAACTATCTCTATCAGAATTTTGTCGTTGTTGGAGGGGAATGTGATCTCTCCAGTTCCATAATCTACCACTACTTCAATTGTTTGAAGGAACGATCGATTGAGGATGATTATAGTGTGGAGCGGAGGTGGAGAGGTGCCACGTAAGGATGATTCTACAGGACAATGAAATCCACATGGGATCGCATCCCTTGAACATTAACAATGGCGTCATCTAACATGCCATTGGGCCGCTTGACGAATTTATCTACAAACTATCGAATCATACTTGTAGGATTGATTGATCCTACTCTAAATTCCTTGAGCAGAGAGAAAGGTAATAAATTAATCGACAATCCACTACAGAGAAATTTGCACTCCGATTATTGGTTGAAAATATTGCATCGAATGAGTGGAGCTCCCTTGTCTTTCTATTTTCTTAGGAGATTGCTGATGGCGTTGATAGTCGCCATGATCAGAACGTGTGTCTCTTGTTTTCTCTATCACTTTCTTCTGTTTGGATTCTTTGTGTACATGCCTCTTTAAGTCCTCTTTTCATGGTTGGCATGTATTTCATAGCTTTCAACAAAGGCATTTCAAGAATAATATTTTGCATTATACTCATAATTTCAAGATCAGACAAATCATTTTTCAATTTTTTTAATATTTTCCTTTGATTGCTTGTGGAAAAGGAATATTTACCTCAGAAGGATTTGAATGTTGTATGTTTTTGTCCATACCATGATTTACATGGAGATGGAAAAAATGTCCAAAATCATCTACAACTTGTGGACCAAAAAAATCTAAAATCTTGGCTTCATCGGCTAGTGTTGGTTTTGTTGCTAGGGCTGACTTCTCCATCACTGGCACGACTTCACCTTGGTAGATGTTAATTTTAGTATTTTTAGTATTTCATCAATTTTTTTGTATTTTTTGGTGTAGATGGTGTTGCATCAACAAAAAAAATGTCTAGGCACATCCGTTGGATTTGTTGAAGACTCGCCTTCAAATGCTTTGCATTTTCCCATCACAGATGCAATGGACTTGAGTATCCTACCTCTCTTGAGAGTTATAGTATTAGATAAAACAATATCATCTCTACCTGAATTGGGTTGGATGTTGCAAACTACCTACTCCTTGTGATAGAAATTATTTGGATTTGCTTCAACCTAGGTCGGGATAGCAGCTTTGGTGGTTGTCAGATTGATGATATTTTGCTCATCTTTTCCATGTTCTTGATGAGGTGTTCCAGATAATCTAAGTCGGGGTTGACCAGGGTTGCCTCTAGGGCTTCGGCTTGATGAGACCGTTGACTCTGATGATACGAGGGAGGCTGCTACTGTTAGTGACCTTGTGAGTACTAAGGAGGAGAAGGAAGCAAAGGATACTGTTGGTGGTACGAAGAGAAGTATTGGTGATGATACTGACTAGTCTACTGATGATGCTACTACTGACGGTATCTAGAATACAACTGATAGTTCTGCCCCCATGTATCCATGTTGCGGAGGGTTTTGATGCTGGGTCGGGTTGGGCTGGTAGTTCTTCCCTCTTTATTGTTGGTGGAATGTCTAGTTGGCATTGGGCTGACCCTGTGGTTGTCCCTGAGAATGGGTCAGTTGTTGATCATTACTCCAGATACCATTCACCTCCTGAATGAGTGGAGGAGGTGGAGAACATGGCTCGAGGTACTATGGCTGGAACTCAGGTGGTTGGAAGACAACCATTTGTGTCTGCAACTTTGATGGATCTGCATTTCATAACCTTTATTCTTTCATTTTGGCCTTAAATACCTAGATAAATGCATTTAAATATCATCGATTTGTCAAAATAAACACTATAATTTGTACAAAATACTATGTAAAACACTTTATAGTTATTGTATTTAATTCTAAAAAAGAATAAAGAAAGAAAATTTTTTTCAAGATCCAATCATCATGATGACTTCGTCGACAAGGAATAAAGTAGGGGGATATGGCAGAAGAATTGTACAAAGATACATAGAAAATCATATGTAGAACCCTAATTTTAATTCATCTATAATTGATTTCCATAACCTATTTTATTTTATTATTACACAAAAAATGGCAAAACCCTCTACATGATTAATGTAGATAAAAATACAAAAAATTACAAAATTGATTTCACAAAAAATAATGCAAATTGTACCAGGGATACATAAAATAAAAAGTAAAAATAAAAGCTTCACAGACATATATCTTCTCCATACCTTATCAAAATGGACCAATATCACCTTTAATTGTATTTAGATGTCAATAATATTAAATGAAGGTGGTTCCATTTTATTTGGAGCTAAGATGCAAAATTTAGGTTTTGGGTACATACTGTGCAATATACATGTATATTTTATTCAATTTATTCATTCTTTGTATTCTTTAAATTCTTTTATTTTTTATAAAATTGAGAATATTATTTAAAACACATATCCATAATTGAAATAAATTCAAACCATCAAAATAAAATAAAAATAAATCATGTACTTCAATTCATGGAAGAAATATACCTATATATTTATTTATTTATTTATTTATTAAGAATCTATACATAGTTATGTAAGTGTACAAATAATCTCATAAAAATACAACAAAAATAGCTAAATATGTAATTAAATAAGTCAAAATTATATAAAATATCTTTATAAAATAATAAAATATATAATATAAATTAAATTTAAATATCTAAAATACATGTATTTTTAACTAATACATGTAAATAGTGACTTAAAATAAAATACCTTGAAAAAAAGAAAATTAGTTTATATGGGGCTGCCCCCTGGGGGCAGCCAACATGGCTGCCCCCACCCCATTTTTCGGCGTTCTTTTTTTTTGAAAAATAAAACCATGTATATTCATCCATATATCCCTCCTATATGCCATTCGAATTTCGTCAGAAACAGAGACTCCTACGGCCTCCATCTCGATGGTATCGATTTAAAAAAATCCGGTTACTGTTAAAAAATTACTGTCCGGATGGAGGCCGTAGGAGTCTTTGTTTCTGACGAAATTCGAATGGTATATAGGAGGGATATAGGGATGAATGTACATGGTGTTATTTTTCAAAAAAAATAAAAAAAATTTGCCCAAATAAGGCGGGGGCAGCCACATATGACCCAAAATAAAATACCTTGAAAAAAAGAAAATTAGTTTATAAATACTACATAAAATTAGAAATAGTTTATTTGTTTTAGAAAAAAATAATCTAATCATCTGGTATTTTTTTTATTCATTTTAAAGTGTAATTTTGGGTTATATTTATCTGGTCTACGTGAACCAACCAGAGCTCTCCCTTCGTTGACCCAACTGTACATCCTCTGAACCCACCGGTGTTAAAGTAACAAGCATTCATTCTTCTCTAAATTTCTTATCATCATCCATTCCTCCATACCCCTTGAGACCCTCACTCACCTCGAGCCATGTCATCCTTCTTCCTCGCTCATGCAAGCATCTCCACCTACCATCTTCGATCCTCCTACCATCTCTCCATCCTTTTGGTCGGAAGTTCCCTTATAAATATCCCCTCCCGACATTCATTTCATTTTTGACGTCTCTTCACTCATCGTAACCCCTTTAGGATACCTCCGCCGAGTCCCCAATGACAGCAGTTGGTACTTCGGCCCTTCGCAGCGAGGATCAGGTGGTGGAGTAGTAGATCCAGTTCCTCCCATCTTCTTATCCAGCGAGCCTTCCCTACCATGAGATCAAGAGCTCATCGAGCTATTAGGTAATGTTTCTTACCTTGATTTAGTTCGAGTAGCATAGATTTAAGTTCACGTTTTGCTTTTAATCATGTCCTTAACGTAATTTTAGAAATTAAAAATCGCTAGATCTATAGCTCCGGCCGAAAAATCGCTATTCCCCGATCGAGTCCCGACCTCATTCCGCCTCCATTAGCTTCCCTCGATGCTTCTCCGCAATACCCCTTTGTTTCCCACCTGAATCAAATAGCCAGACTCCACCTCAACTACCTTTACCAGAGTTCTATCTTTCCTTCACCCCTAAGATGTTGCATTTTTAGTAGTAGGTCGAGGGGATATCCCTCAACCCCAGTAACGATTTGGTGCAGGTTCGTGACCGCAATGAAAAACAGGAGTCCCATTTGAAGGTATGAACAGGGGCTACAAATCAACTGACCTACATAGCTCTTCTAGCGAGCTCCGAACCTCAAAGAGACACCTATTGGACCCACAAGAATCTTAGGAAGGAGGAAAGCATCTTAGAGGAGGAGGAGGAGGATGTTGGAGGCAACTAGGATCGTGGATTCAAATTAGTGGGTGAAAAGTTCTTTGGAGTTCTTCCAGCCAGCCTCCTAGCCGTTGGATTAGGATCAGGTTCAGATCTAATCTGGGCCCTTGATTTCCTATGAAGCAATAATTCCCAAAGACCATTCATCTAGACATGTGGTCACACCTTGTCCCTCCAATCGCATGCAAGTAAAGGGTTTAATAAGTAACCCCTCTCTTTTTGTGTATTTATCATTTAATCTTGTAAAAGTTTTCGTACGTTGTAAAGTTTTTATAAAAATTGTAATTGAGCCCATACCTTTATTGAATATTCCGTATAGGTCCTAGGCCACGTTCTCTCATGGGCAAGCCACGTGAGTCTGGTATTTTGCAACCAAGCCCCTTTTGGTTTGGATTTTTAGTTTTACATTTAAATTTGTAGAAATAGTTCAAAACTTTGGGATATTTTGCATTATACCTCGTGGATCTTAATATATTGCATAAATACCCCTACCATCTTTATGTATTTATTTATGTGCATTTTTTGAATTAAATGGCTCCCATGCTTGGAAAATTATGGAAAAATAAATGAATGTGATCTATTTTATGCTTATCCATACTCATATTTTTTAAGCATTTTTATTGCATTTTCCATTTATTATAAATAAATTAAGAGTTATTTATTCCTGTTTGATTTAAGAAAATATAAAAAAACATAAAACCCTTTATAAAATTCTTAAAAAATTATATATCCTTTTTTACCTTATTTTTAAAATCTAGAACAATAACCAAAAAAATAAAAGAAAATCCTAAAAAATAAAAACCTCCTATAACCCTAAAAATTTTACAAAATATTTTTGAAACCTTAAAAATATTAGTTTATGTTTTCTATTTATATATATTATTGTCTACATATTAAAATTGATTTGAAGAAATTTTGAGTATTTTTGTTGTTTTTTAACTCTCAAATCAATTCAGCCCATTTTAAAAGTCTCTGATTTTGTATATTCTGGAATTTAAAAATACCTAAAAATAGAAAATATTATTAAAAAATCATAAAAATATAAGAAAAACATATAAAAACGTAAAAACACATTATTTATAGATTTTGATTTAATATATATAATTATAATACCATATATTGTATAATATACCTATATATAACTATAAATAATTTATATTAGTAATAACTACTATAGATACCTTATAATAATTTTAAATCCTATTAAAAAGGATTGTTCTTAAGTATTTTTCTTATTTTTGTATAATATTGTATGTTTTATATTATATATCGCTTATATTATACATGTTACATACATATAGATATATATATCTATATATATTATATATTAAAATGAAAAAGAAACTAAAAATAAGAAAATTATAAAAATAACTATAAAAATTTTAAAACTAAAACTAAGAATATTAATATATACAAACAATTAATAATAAAAAATCCACAAAACATTAATTGATTAATTAAGTGAATGATGTACAAATACACATTATTAATTATTCATTATTTATTTATCATTATTATACCTGCTAAATCAACATGTCTCCTTGTGTTTGACCCCACTTTGCTTGTCACTATGCACATTTTGTTGGAGAGTTATAATAATTTTGTGTGCATACCCTTGCTTCCATTACTTGATTGCTCTATTGTAGGTCAATTGTTGATTAATCCATTAGTCTTTGTGAGACATCACTTCGACGATTGTGATCTCTACTCGGGTGCCTGCACATAATGTACGTGTTGGACCGGAGGTTGGCTGGGTCCCGGCTAAAGCGGTTGTGGCACCATCTACTCCTTCTTCTCAGTTGGAGGCTTAGGTGTAGTTGTCACTACGTTGTAGGAACTAATATTGTTTTCCAGTAGCTCCATATGCATGTTGATGATGTCGAGCTTGTTCAGGCCCTTAATTCATTGCTCGATCCCAACGAGCTTCTCTAGGTCATGTTTCCTCTTCTCAATGATGTCTACTTTACACAGGTAACTCCCAATGATGCTCAGTTCAGAGTCGTCACACCTATCTACTTCATGTGTATCTGCCATGTTAACATTCTTGTGGAGGATGTATGGTGGTAGCTGAATCTGAAAGTAACGAGATGAGGAAAGCACGGCCTCTCCTTCGATCATCTACTCAAATATCTATCATATTGCATCCTCTCTATATTGAAATGAGAACCTTCATAAGAAACATCAGTTGAACGCTGATTATTCTCTACTAGTCCCTCAAAGAAATGTTAGACCAAGATGGTCTTTGGTATGTCATGGTGGGGGCACTTCTCAATCAAATCACGAAACCTCCCCCATGCCTCATAAAAAAGATTCTTGGATTCCCTAGGAGATGATGCATATCTTAGACAGTATGAGATTGAGATGGCCAAGAGGATAGTACTTGTTCAATAATGCTGACTTCAAATCCACCCAAGTCTTCACCACTTTCCTCAAGTGGTTGATCCAGGGAAGAGCTTTGCCCTGAAGGATGAAGGGAAAGGCAATCATTTTGACTACTCCCAATGGGATGTTGGGGTAATGTGTGGTGCTATAGATGCGTCCAAAGTATTGTAGATGGATGTATGGTACCTCATTTGAATTCTCATGGAAGCTCGAGATAAGAGAATGGAGTTGTGATTTCAGCTCGAAGTGTTCAAGGATTGGTGGGATCTTGATCCACTCAGTTATGCGACCGGCCCTAGGGTCGTATGTTTTCTTCAATGTGGGCTTGGGTCAGCCTCTCCATCCTTCACCCTCACCTCCACGAGGTCCATCTACAGAATGATTTTCCTCGTCATCATCATGGAGTTCATCAAAGCCTCCTCCTTGGTTTCCTCCTCTCTCTTTTAACCTCCTCCTCAATTCATTTAACATCTCATAGAAGGCGACCTGGGCAAGTGCTTGGTCGGTTAACTGTTGTTGGATGGCCTATATGGAGGCCAATACATGGTTTTCCACCTCATTCTGGTTCGTACCCTGTTGTGTATTCTGCTTTGTGCTTGGGAGTTGTGGTCCCTTTCATTTCCAATATGATCCATCTCTGTATAGGACTGCAAAGATTCGGGCTCTGGATCGGGGTCAAGATCTATAATTAAGAAAATACCCCAATCAGTCTACATGCAGGCACCATATGTAGAGAGTAATTGGGAGTACGGGTCAATTCTAAATTTTATTGCTGATGGGGAAGTCTAAGGAGTGAAATCAATGTCCATCTAGAAAGGGCAAAACTCAGGAAGAGAGTTTTCTCAATTTAAGAGGGTAGAAGCGGGGAGTCTTGAGGGTGTTTCGCGGAGTCCGAACCAAGTACCTAGGAATCTCCTAAAATTATTGGAGATGTAGAACTCAAGGACTCATTGTGGGTATCGATAGAGTCCCAACCAAACCATCCTGGAGTCTACATCTTGAATGAAAAATAAGAGTGATGATGGATAAAAGATACAATGATAAACAAGAAATAAAAGGAGTGTAAAATAGTAGAAGGATCGGAATTTGTGGGGAGACAAAGAGAAAAATGAAAAGAAGAAGTGACAAATGGCGCAAATGTGTGGAACTTTATCTTTGAACATAGTCTAAATCAAACAAACACTAAACAAAATGGATTCACTAACTCAACTCTTTTGAAGCCGTGAAAGTTCGTTCGGTTATTTTTTTCTTTTCAATTTTGGAGCTATTAGGAAAAAATTATAACACGTCCTTAAGCGGCTAGCCCTAGAGGAGAGCATGCACTGTAAAGAAAGTATCCTCGTACTTATTCCACCACCTTCGTATCATATGATCTGCACTTTTTGAGGTCCTCAATATCGTTCTTGGAGGGCTACTCAGCTAAAGAAATAAAGAGAGGATACTGATAGATGAAACCACTAGTTCCCTCACAATTAAAGTATCTGACATAAGACAATGAAATAGACACCCCTGTGAAGGAGTGGCCTATGCTCAATACTTCATATCAATTCGGATGCTCTACATAAAGCGAGAGCACCGTCGATAAGACCCTACTCGCCAATAAATAATAGAAGTACCAATAAATCGCCAGTCCTAGGTGATGAGTGAGGCAAACATAGATCATGTTTTTGGCTCTAATCCTTAAGGGTCATGCCTCGCTCTACCCGGAATGTTCTTGAATGCAATGAGGGTTTGTGAATCCCAAACAATGATGTTCGTTACAATTTTTAATTAGGTTCAAATTTATTTAGCAATCCCCTTGTTTTATGTTTTGATTTCTAATTTTTTTGAGTCTTTTTCAATAACAAGCACCTAATGATTTTTTTGGCTTTTTATTTTTAAACTAAGTGCTTAAAATCATATGGAGAAAGTCACAAAGCGATGCAAGGCAACACTAGGATGGAAATCTCGCCTTAGTTCCTAAAAGATGAATGCTCAATTAGAATACATGCAGTTCTTCCCAGCACTCCATGTGGGATGCAAGGAAGAAATTTTTAAACCTAATCTATATGAAATGCAAGCAGTGAAATCACCCAAAGTAGTAGTTGCTATTAGAATCAAGCACAAAAATTTTAGTTTAACTAGATCCAAAGATAGACTATAGGTATTTGCAATGTATTAGGTGTTTACTCCTACTTTACTCGGTCAATCAATCCTAAAAATCTAAGGTCTCAATCATAGAAAAGAAATTATAGCACAAATCATGGAAAACAAAGATAATAAAGGTGAAGAAAACGTAAGAAAACTCGGTGAGCCCCCAAGTGAAAAACCACTTAGAAAATAGGCTTGAAAGTTCAGTGTCCACCTATATTATTACAATAATAAACGGAAATAAAATGGAGTTTGTCTCTCACAAAAATAAAAGAAAATTATATACTAAGCAAATCTCTCTCTCTCTTGCTCTCTCCTAGTGACCAACAAGAAGAATAGGCACTCTCCTCGTCGCTCGGGTGCTTCAACCACCTAGGCAGTCACCTTCACCTCAAGGTCCCTTGCAAGAAAAATAATAGAGGAATGATTAGCACAAATAAACACTTATCTCAAATTAAAGAGAAATATAAAGAAATAAAATAATGAAGGAAAAATAACACAAAAATCTAGCCTAAGCATTGCTCCTCGGCAACGACGTCATTTAGTGAGTAGGAAAAAGTGGAGAGATCCTAGTGTCTTGTCTTGGAGGGTCTACGATGCCTGACAAGTCAGGTCTGATAAATGGTGTGTCAATCGCTCTCTTAGCTCTTAGATATCCACATTTGCTTATTATCATCAATTAACCCACACTAATGCTAAATCAATGAAAAATAGTGAGTTAAAATTTCTCATACCCTACGTAATGATAAGTATAATATGCAAGCATAACCACGAAGAAGCAGAGGGAGTAGATCACACAAATTGACTAAAAAAGATAATAAATTTTTCTTATGTTTTTATAGGGGTTTTTGTAGATTTTAAATATTTAATTTTTTTGGATTTTCAATTCATAATTTTCTAATTTTACATTAATTATATATTTTTTCTTTTTATTTTTTCTGATTTTTATTTTTTTTATTTAGTATGGATAATAGATAGATATATATAACTACATAGAGATACTATATATAATATAATAGGTATAAGAGATATAAATATATAATATAGAAAAAACAGATAAATACCTAAGTACAGTCATATTTTATTTTTTAAGGATTTTTGAAATATATAGGGTATTTTTAATAATAATAATAATAACAGAAATAAATATATATATTAATACAGTATATAGACTAGTACATATAAATAGATATAAATACTCAAAACATGGGAAATAAAATATTTTAATATTTTTCTTTAATTTTAAAACTTTTCTCAAAAAAAATTGCTAATATTTTTTTATTTTTAATTGAATAAAAATAGGAAAACAAACATCAATAATATATAATCAAAATATTTTGTAATTTAAAAATAGTTAAAGTCTCAAAATTTCCAAAACTATTTTAATATATAATGGATAATATAAACTACAAAAATAGAAAATGGAATTTCTTTGAATTTTGGGGATTTTTTATTATTTTTTTAAGATTAGATATGGTTTGAATTTTTGATTTTTCTTTAGTATTTTTTAGTGATTTTGGCATGTAGGCTTAAAATACAATAATAAACAACTTCTAATTTTTTCAGAAATTTTAAAATGTTTTTCCCAATTTTTAAGTATTTTTAATGCAACTAGGGAAATATGTAATATTTTAATTTTAAACATAGAAAATTATTTTAAATAACCATACGAAAAATATATGTGATATAATGGAATATTAGACACTTAAAATATTTTTCCTATGAATTTTTTTATGCAAAACAATATTTTTAATGCAAGAAATACAAGATATAAAAATAAAAATATTGGCACGGACGTCATGGAAATTAAAAGTAATTAAAACTTCATTCATGAACACAAAATAGAACTATAGGTGCCTCTACGTATATTTCCCTGAATATTTTGTTCAAAGAATGCTAGCATGATTATAAATGTAAGTTACACAAACATGCAGGGCCTAGTTGCAAGATATCCAACAAGTTTTCAACTAGAATACAAATTTAATGGACCAAATAATAACTAAAACCCTTGAGGGGGTCCTTGCAAAATGCTCGCTCCCTCATGTACACATGCATGTGAGGTGTCATGGCGAAGGACCTAGATGAAAATAAAACAAGTACGGGGTTCCAGTTGAAAGTTTTATAAAAAAATTACACAACAACTTTTACTTTCTGGACTAAAAAGAAAAAAACAAAATGTGAAGGGGTGTGGAGCAAATACCCCTCCAGCATGCGAACATGCGACTGATCTGATTCCACTTGATACGTGTCATGCTATTGACAATGGACGATGGTTTGTTGATGGATGGTTCATACTAGATCTATGTAGTTGATCTAGTGGTCGAAGGAGCTTCCATCCAACTGTTGGTGGGCGTTGTGTATAGGAGCTTGATCAGACGGCTGTGAACACCCCTAGAAGAACACGAAGAACACATCCATGTCTAACCTTTGATCGTTGATCTCCTCCACTTATGGCAATCTCAGGTGCTACATCACGGAGCTAAAGCTCCCTGGAAGCCTTGCGTAACTACTGGTAAGCTTCGCAAGGTCAAGAAGTCCTTCGACGAGCTCTCAAGGTCGAAGAAGGCGGTGAGCTCCAAGAATCTCCAACTTGAACAAAATTGACCCAGAATTAGTGCTTAGCCTCCAAGACCTACAGGGTTAGTCCAAACACACAAAATACGAGATCCAAGGGCTTTATTTTAGGTGGAATGAGGCAAAGTGAAGTGGGTTATGACTAAAAAGAGGCTCTGACCTAGCAATTAAAAATTATCAGTTGTAAATAATGCTAAGGAGAGAGTTTGTTTTCAAAGAAAATTCATAAATTTATGAGAGAGAAAAAGAATATAGAGAAAATGAATTATTCTCCTAATTTGGTGTTTCACTATCTTTATTTATCCATACTACTATTCATGTGTTGAATACTAGGAGGCAGAAAATTGTACTTGAATTTTTTTAGTAAAGAAAATAATTTTAGGATTTTTTATTTCTTTCTTATTCGATGAGAAAACTCTTTTTGGGTTTTACTTTTTACTATTTTTCTTTGATTTTTTCGATTTTTATTTAATTTTTTAATTGGGATATTTTTTCAATCAATTAATCTACAATATAGTATGTGAAAATTTAGGGAATTTAGATCATACTATATAGTAGAAAAATTGCTCGAGCAATGGGCTCGAGAAAGAACACAAAAAGAAATAAAAACGTATTGAAAATCGAAGAATAAGATCCAAAGGATATGTGATGAAATCGTTGAAAATTGAAGCAAAATAAAATGGAAAAATGCTACGATAATAGAATAATGTACCTGAGTATCACAATAGTTCGCAATGTCCAAAAAGTAGTGTAAAATAAAATACAAATAAAAGAATAAGGGTTTATTTTAAATAGGTCCCTGGTCAGGGACCTAATTGCAAGAAATCTCTAGAAAGTATTACACTGAGGTCCTTGGTTAGGGATCTAAACGGAAATAGTCAATCGTTTGGAGGTGGGCATAAATGTTAGAATTCTACAAGGCTCTTACGATATTTTTCTGCCGTTTCACTGAGGAATGACCAAGATTAGAATGGTGTAGGAAGATCTGACCCTTGGATCAAGATGTGCTTATCACGATTGTGCATCGCATTCCTGAGTCTATTCTTCCTCTTTCCTAAGACGGTAGTGATTCCTTTCTTCATCTCCAGCGTTCGATCTGCTATCCGTCGTTGCAACTCCTTCAGCAAGGCTAGGAGGAGGTCATCTACCTCCTTTGAGCTCGCCTATAGTGTAGGTGGAATGAAGATGTCGACGATGACTCTAGTGAAGACAACGACTAGGGTTCAAAATCCTAGTAGTGAATTTGCCCTTCGATTGATGAACTAAGAAGATGAAACTACTCCAATTGGTGAATTAGATGCTTCCAGATTATTGCAAGGAATCTGCAAGTGATTTGGATGCTCTATTTCACAATGAAATCGGCCAAAAGAAGTTTACAGTTCTTGAATGGGTTTCACAAAAAGGAATATCATGTGGAGAATTGGATTGATTTTCAGTCGAGTTGAAGTTGATTTGAATGAGTTAAACTAAGATTGATATTAAGATGATCTAATGATGTGATTAAGTATCTAAATCGAGCACCAGGATCAATGTAAATCAAATGGTAATGGAATGGTACCTGGTAGTAAAGGGTGTAGGAACCTCGAGTTGTTACTCGATGGTGCGACACTTAACTAGAGGTGGGCATGTGATGCAAGGCCAAGGTCCTGCCTTGGAACTCTTCACTAGAGGTTGTCTTCCACATGGTGTGGTCTCTGACCGCTATCATCGTCAGTGGTGGTCGCAACAAGGTAGAGAAGGTGGTGCCTCAACCATGTAGTTCTGTAGCAAGGAGAAGTTAGTTATTATGGCTGATGTTGGGATAATTAAATAGGGCTATTGATGGGAAGTTGGATTACATCCTAGGGTTGGTAGATATCTAGGTTGTTAGGAGATTATGATCAAGGGATAAGATGGGATTTTGATAAAATGTGGACGCAGGAATAACAATTGAAGAAGGTTTGTTAGACAACTTCCAGTAGTCATTCTTGGAGAGGATGCTCCGGGTGCTTACACGTGTCAGCACCAAGTTGGTCGAAAACAGGTAAATACATATTAGTTATGTCATAACTAACAAATGGAATTATTGTAAAAAATTATAAAAATAAAAAATGTTGATAATTAAATTACATAATTCACTATATAATTATTTTTATAAATAATAAATATTTAATGAAATATAAATATAATATTAACTAAATAGATATATATATATAACATACTTATTAGATAGGATTTTGATTTTTAGTTTAATAATTTAATAAATGTTATATATTTTTTATAGATTATTGATTCATAGAATAATGAATAAAAGATGTATTAATTTTTCTTGAATATTATAAATTACATTATATATATATAAATAAATACAAAAATGTTACACAGTTCAATTCCATCGATAAAATAGGATTCTTTATTTATTTAAAATATTAAATAATGATGATAATTCTGAAATAATTTATACAAATTCTACAAGATCAAATAAATAATTCAAAATTATAAAATTAATAAAATTGTAAATATTATATTCTGAATAAAATAAGAAGCCTAGAAACCAATTTTAATTAGGTCCCAAAATTATCTTTTCATAAACAGACTCTGATTTTAGTGAAATCACCTTTATTAATTAAAGAATATTATTTATGAACTTTAAAGGTGAGTATAATGAAATCAGAGTTTTTATGGAGAGGTTATGATGTTCGGAAATTGAGAAATTGATAATTTAAAAGATGGATTTCTTGGCATATAGATGTTACGATTTTTTGGATTTTTTAAATTATTATATATATATATATGTTTAGAAATAAATATGAAGAGTTTGGTCAAAATTTTGTATACATGAATTAATTAAGAATTAATGAAGATCAGATAAATAGTGAATAATGTATGAAGTGCATTATTAATTTATTTTTGATTTTCTTCTTTTATCTCCCCTACTTGTTTGTTTGTCGACCAATCCATGCTGACTTATTCTAGGGGGTTAGTTTATAGAAATATATCCTTTATCTATATTTATATTTTATAGCCATGTTGTACACACGCATATACATATACATATACATATATTACAGTCTGCCTTTTTATTTTCTTTTCTTCTTATTCATTTATTTATATACATGTTTTTAATGCATAGAATGCGTTTTTATTCATTAATTGTATTTTTATAAGAAATGAAAATTAATGGATATTTACATATAGTTGTTAAGGGTTTTAAGACAGAATGCACAAGAAAAGTTAATGAATCGTTGATTCATCAGCGAATTTCGGCGGAAGACGATGGAAGGAGAGCAGATCTTTGGATCCATAGAGGATCAAGGGTTATGGGATACGTCAGGGTGTAGAGAAGACGAAGGGGAATGAGAAGAGGGCAAAAGTCAGGTCAGAGAACGACGATAGATGGCAGATGAGTGGTCGGAACAAAACCCCAACGAACTACGAATCGAAGATTTTATGAAATATTGAACAAAAATGACTGATTAAAAACTAGGCTACGTTAAACTATGTTCTAGGAACAAAAAGAAAGCAAAAACTAAGGCTCTACCTCACTAGAGAAGGGGCCAGTCCGAGCTCCACCGTGGATGGTCAATATGATGCTTAGATCACCACCTTCACACCTCTTCCTCCTCCCCAATTAATCTAGCAAGTCTTGTACTGTCATTAGGAAGCTAAAACACACAAGAAGCCAGGGATTTTGAGGGAAAAGGGGATCAAATTCAAATGAGGGTTGTGGAAGTGTATTTGTACAGAGGGAGGTTTCACCAATGCCACATATTGATGCGATGATCCATTGATCCATTGAAAGAAGCAAGGATCGATGAGAAAGATTGCTGAAAGAATTGAACCACAATAATGCAAGATGAATCGGGGAAAATTTGAGGAAGTAGGTGGGTCAGCAAGTCTGACAAGCCAAGAGCGCTAGCAGAACAGTTGACTAACGGGTAAACCTAGGTCACACGCCCATTTGACCTTATCTGTCGCTAAATATGAAAACATTGAATAAAAGAGGAAATAATTAGAAAATAAATTGAAAACAATTACATTATTTTTTCATAAATTATAAAAAAATATTTTTTATAGTATTTTAATAAGACTTATTTTTTCGAGTTATTTGTTATATGTCTCTTTTTATATGTACAAATATAGGTATATTTACCTATATACTACGTATTTTTTATTTTTTTCTATTTTATATTTTTATTATTTTATGTACATAATTTATATATTTATAACTTATTTAAATACATATAAATATATTTTATGTATTTTTCTGAAGTTATGTGTATACTCAAATAATTAGCTATATTTAATATATAGGTATTTGTATGTATACATACATACATACATATATATATATATATATGTATGTATGTATGTATGTATGTATATATATATATTCTTGTATACTTAACTATTTTATTATATTTTTAATTATTCTAGAATTATTTTTATATATTTTTAATAATTTTAGTTTAATCTAATTATGCACATATATTATAAATTATATGTAAATATATAAAAATATGAATAATATAAAGAATAAATAAAATTATTATTTTATTTCGATGAATTGTACAATAGGGTTCCAAAACCTAACTTTTGCATCTTAACTCCAAATTAAATAAATTACCTTTATTAATAGATAATTTAGTTTTAGGAACAATAAAGGTGTGTTGGTGAATTTTGAGTTCATATGGAGAATATAGATGTTTGGGAAGTTTTGATTTGGACTTTTATTTTGGGTGCCTAGGGTACAGTGTGCATTATTTTGGAAGAAATGACTTTTGTATTTTTCTATGTATCCTTTTCTACAAGTTTCATGTACAAAGTTTATTGATTTAAGGTATAAATAATATAGAATAAATTAGATCCTAAAATCTATTTATTATGGAATAACAAATAGTATTTTTATTTTATTTTCGACACTTATCTCTCCCTATTTTGTTCCTAGTTGACCCAGTCATCATGTTGCCTAGGTCTCAGGGATTAGGGTCATTCAATACCTATTGTATTTCATTTTTTCTTTTATTTTATTAATTCTTTTATTTCGAATTTAAATATAATATTTTATGCAATATTTACACTATAAGTAATATGTGTTTGTTTGTACAAAAAAAGTTATATACATGCATTTAGCTAGGGTTTAAAGGACAAATGAACAAACAAAGGTGATGAAATGGAGATTCATCAGCTATTCGCATGGGGTAGTGTATCACGAGAAAGAACGGAGAAAAGGGATGATAGTGTCTGATAGAGAGTAGACCTAGGGAGGGAAGATAATTGATCTGAGGTCACTAGTCCTGGAGCTCCTATTGGTCCACGTCTATCACAAAACAATAAAAAAATTGGGGGGAAATAATAAATAAATGAAAGAAAATAGAAAATGAATTAATTAAATAAAAGTCAATACACAAAAAATAAGTATTATTTATGTAGTATTCTATTATGATTTTTATTAATTTTTATAAGTTAATTTCTTATGTGCTAATATTTACATGTATGCACATAGGTATATATAAATGTATTTATAATAATTAATTTTTATATTATTTTTAATATTTTATTATTTTATGTAAATAATTTATGTATTTATAATTTATTTATTTATATATTTACATATTTTTGAATTATTTTTCTGATTTTAGTTATTTATTTAAATAATTATGCGTATGTATAATATATGTATAATTTACTTATATATTAAATACTTTAATTATTTTACTAAATTTTAATGATTCTATTCTATGTTTATTATTTACATATATTTTAAATAATATTTACAAGTATTTTAAAATATAAATAATCTAATAATATGAAGAATAAATATATTGATTATTATACACATGTATATAGTACAATAGGAACCCAAAAGCTAACTTTTTGCATATCAACTCCAAATTAAATGAAACCACTATCATTAAATAGATAATTTAATTTTATGAATAGTAAAGATGATTTTGGTCAATTTTGAGTTTTACAGGTTTGGAAATTTTTCTTCCCGGGTACACTATGTATTATTTTTTAGTGAAATAATTTGTATTTTTCTCTATATTTTTATGTACAACTTTTATGTTCAAAGTTTTTTTCATTGAGGTGTACATAATAAAGAACGAAATAGGCCCTAAAATACTATTATTGATGAATAAAAGTTGGATTTTGTAAAGTGTTTTATATAAAATTCAATACCCTATCTCCCCCTACTTTATTCCTTGTCGATAATGTCATCATGATGACTGGGTCTCGGGGTCTATGGTCACTCATTGTCTTAGACACTTCATTATTTTTGTTTTCTTTTGTTTATTATTTTATTTTGGAATGAAATTAATATCTTTATATAGTATTCATAAGTCAATAATTGATTGTTATTTTGTATAAATTAATGTTATATACATGCATTTAATTAAGGATTTAAGACTAAAATGAAAGAATAAAGGTGATGAAGTGGAAATTCATCATCTGCTACCAAAAGTACTTTAGTATACTTCAACATAATTTAACTTGCAAAAATAGGGCTCAGATGCCTATAAAGGGCATGTCTCGCATGTTTGACTTAATAACACTCCATTGACATTCTTCAATGTAATATTGCCAATTCTTACTACATGCAATACAATACCATTTGTCATTATCGAAGTACCAAAATCATCACATATGTATGAAGAAAAGATGTCCCTTTGAGAAGTAACATGGAAAGCTGAGCCACTATCGATGAACAAAGAAGTACCATCATGAGATATATTCACCATCTCCTCATCACAAACAATAAGGTCAAGTTTGGTAGTTGTAGTCACATTTCGATCTTTCTTCTCTTTCTTTTCACCTTTGTTCATATTTTCCTTCTTAAGTTGGAATAGTACTTATTTTTGTATCCTTTCTTCTTGCAATAGTGGCATTCAATGTTCTTGTGTGTAGATGTGAACTTGCTTTTACAACTATCTCTTACTTTCTCATTCCTAAACCTGCTCCTCCCTCATCTATCTATAATAAGGACATTTGAATGTCAAGAATTGCCTTGGTATTTTATCTGCATCTCCTCCTTGAGGATGCCCAACTTGATAGTGTATAAGGAGATAATCAATTAGCCGCAGAGTTTGTAAGCGAGACTCGAGAATCGGAGAAAATGGCAAAGCAACAAGCTTAAAATTTTATCTTCAAACTTGATTCTCATTGTCAACAACTGACTATTGATTCCTTGAAATTTATTAAGAAGATCTAGCAAAGAGATGCCTTCCTCGGATCTTAGATTCATGATTCTATCGAGAAGAAACAACTTATTGCTTCAACATTTTGGAGGCATACAAATTTGCTACTTTTGACCACAAGCTTTGAGCATGACTCTCATCTTGAATGTGGTTGTCAATGTTTTCAACAAAGAACTGTCTAATGAAACTGCATACTTGCTCGTCTTCACAATCCGATTCCTCATCGGACTAGTATTCATGTTTTTGAGTAGAGAATATGGAAGTTGCATAACCTTTACATATAAAAAATCCTTCATCTTGTTCTTTTACAAACTATAATTAGTCATGTTTAGACTAATCATCCAACTTCAACAGCAATCCAACTTGCAATCCATCATTGTAGCTTTAATGTTACTTTGTTGAAAACTAATTCCACAACCAATGCTACAAAAGCATGTCCAAAAATGTTAGTGAATAACAATACAAATGGTACAAGAATAGTGAGTAATAAAGTAAAAGGGAACAATCACAATCACGTTAATGCACATGCAATTTAATGTGGGAAACTCCAAAAACCATTGGGTACAAAAAAATCACGGGACAAACTCTACCCAAACTAATTCACTATTCTTATGTAAAATTATTCTCACTTGAAGCCCCACAAAGACAAACCTTCCTAGTGATTTATCAATAAAGTATCACCATCAAAATAAGTGAAAAAAAGGAGTGGAGATGTATCACCAACTTTTACATGGATCCACTGCTCTCTTTGACCTCGTAAAGAGTACTTTCAACGATTCCCAAATATGATATTTAATTGCAGCTCAATCCTCCACTAAAAGAGTTATAGCTCGAAGCTACAACTCCAACCTCTCACACCAAGAGAAAGAACTGAACTAAAGTTGCTCCCTTCTTTCTCTTCTAGAGTTCACGTTCTATCTGTTGGTGGGTAACTAGAAGATGGATGTGAAAATTTCCTAAATGTATAATCCGGGCATGATCGATCAAGTATAAACAATTAGTTGATCAGTCTAGACAATAAAGAATATCATTAAATGTTCGATCACATGACAAAGTTGTTCGATTAAGATCCAGTCAATTAGGTGCTTTTTTATCCATGCCCTCTTCGAGATGTTGGAATATAGCGCACCCTTCAATAGAAGCTAGAGATCGATCCATGGAGAAGTTGGAATGGGCATGTGCAAAAAGGTAACTAATTGTTTGAGGAGTACAACTCTGAAGAAAATTTTTGAGTACAACTCTGAAGATATTTTCTATCATTTACATTATTTAGCGCATCATCAGTGTTTGTTTTTTCTAAAATTAAGAAAAAACAACTTGTATGATTTTTCAATGCCAGATATTTCATATCTTATTGATCAAGCAAACTTAGGAGATTGTAGTGTTGGATGGGTTCCTCTCATGTGGAAACCTAGTCCATATATAGGATACTAATAGTTATATTTTGAAAAGGAAAAATCAAGTCCTAATTGGAGGAGGAGATTAATTAACTTTTAGGAATATGAGTCATCTTTACCTAATCCTATTGGAAGTAGGAGCTCTTTTTTTCCTTATTTTCCTATATCCATGGACTATAAATAGAGGGTATGGGGTGCACACCAAGATCATCCCAACATGAGCTCTCCTAGAATAAGAAAGAAATAAGATAGAGAGAGAGAAAAAAGAAGGTCCGTGGTTGCTGTGAAGTGTGGAGGGAGTAATCTTTGGAGCAATTCTTCTCCAGCGTTCTTTTACAATTTGGCGATAGATTTATCGTTTTGGTGATATTTATCCTATCTACTATTCTTCATTGTTCAGTGATTTGTATCACCATATAGAGGGATGGCCTTTTGTAAGCCCGTCACGGGAGATTATTTCAATTATAGTGCTTAGTTTTTGGTTGTGATCAACCCTATAGTTTTTTTATTCACATTGAGGGTTTTCCACATCAAAATTTCTTCGTGCATATGTGGATATTGAGATTTATTCGTAGTTGTAGTGATATATCAGACAGGATCTGCTTATCAACTTTGTTAATTTTCTGTAACTCGATCTACACTAGGAATTTAATCCCAACAACTGGTATCAGAGCTTATCTGACAGATTACCAGATTGATTTTGGATCAACTCGTTTTGAATGAGACTAATTATAGTTTGTAAAAAAATAAGATGAATGATCTTTTATATGTGAAGTCCACACATCTTCTGATTTTCTCCACCCAAAACCCGATGTGAAATCGGACGAAGAGTGGGAGTTCAAGAATGAACATGCTTGCAATTTTATTAGGTACGTTGTAGATGAAATGTCTACAACCACATCCAGGAAGCAAACATGCTCGGAGTCTATAGTTAAAACTTTATAGTTTGTGTGCCTCCACGACAGAAAGCAATAAGTTGTTTCTTCTAAAGAAGCTTGTGAACTTGAGATTCGAGGAGGGAAGTTCCATGCTAGATTTTTTGAAGGAACACCAAGGCATACTTAGTCAGTTGATAAGCATGGGTATCAAGTTTGAGGAAGAAGTTTTGAGCTTATTATTGCTTGCTACTTTACATGATTATTGAGAAACTTTCAGGGTTTGCTTACCAATTCTGCGGCAGAAAGGAAAATCCCTTTGGAGACAGTGAAGTCAGACATTCTCAATGAGGAGATACACAAGAAATCTCAGTGAAGCTCTCCGCATGCAGATGTTCTTGTCATAGAGAACATGGGAGAAGCATATCCAAGAATGATAAGGGGAGAGACAGTAATAGAAGAAAATCAAGGTCTAGATATCACAATAATGGAATGTAATTATTACAAGAAAAATAGCACATTGAGAAGTGTTGCTTTCATCTTAAGAAAGATAATAAGAATGGAGATGACAAATAAGAAAAAAAGAATGAATAGGTTGTTTCCGCCGTACAACATAAATTCCTCATTGTTTATGATGAGGAGGTGGTGAATGTCGCGCATGGTGGTACTTATCGGCTTATTGACAGTAGCCATACTCTTTATGTTGCTTCACGTAGGGAGTTCTTCTTAGCATGTACATCGAATGATTTTCGCACATTGAAGATGGGGAATGGTTCTGTATCTATTGTTATTGGCATTGACAATGTTGTATTGCATAATGCCAATAGAGGTACATATACACTCAAGGATGTGAGATATGCACCTCAATCTCATCTCTATAGGGAATCTTGACGATGAAGGATACCAACACACTTTTAGTTTTTGGGTGGTGGAGGTTTACCTGGGGATCCTTAGTTGTTGCTCGTGGTAAGAAATATAACAAAAATCTATAAATCATCCATGCATCGATGTCCAAAGTTATGGCACATGTGACTGGAGGCAGAATCTATTGAGTTGTGGCATCGGTTATTTGAACATATGGGCAAGAAGGGATTGTAGTGCTTGGTGAAGAATATTTTGCTGGCAGATGTGAAGAAGCCAAGTTGGAGAGATGTACACATTGCCTGGCTGGGAAGAAGATGAGAGTCTCCTTAAAGAGTCGTCTACCTTCGAGGAAGATGGAGGCACTAGAGCTAGTTCAAATAGATGTTTGCGGTCCACTGAAAGTAAGTTCTCTTGGTGATGCACTTTACTTTGTTACAATCATTGATGATTTTTCCAGGAAAGTTTCGGTATAGGCCTTGAAGAGGAAGGACTAAGTTCTTGGAGTTTTCAAAGACTTTCATGCGTTGGCAGAGAGACAGTATGGAAAGAAGTTCAAGTGCATTCGCATCGACAACGATGGTGAGTACACATGGCCATTTTATGAATATTGTAGATCTCATTGTATCAGGCACTAGAAGACTCCACTCAAGACACCGCGACTAAATGGTATAGCGGAGATGATGAACAAGATCTTGTTGGAGAAAGTCTGATGTCTCTTTTTCGAGTCTAAATTACCTAACTCTTTTTGGTATGAAGCTCTTTATATTACAGTTTATGTCATTAATCTCTCTCCACATGTACCTTTGCATGGTGATGTTCCTAACAAGATCTGGCATAGAAAAGATATCACATACAGTCACTTGCGGGTCTTTGGATGTCGTGTATTTGTGCATGTTCTCAAAGATGAGAGATCCAAGTTGGATGCCAAAATGAAGCATTAAGATATGGCCAAGATGAGCTCCACTACAGGTTGTGTGATCCATTTGAGAAAAAGCTAGTCACGAGTAGAGACGTTATCTTCTATGAAGATCAGACCATCCATGACATTCAGAAGGCTGATAAAGTTTATTCTTCAAGTAACTATTAGCCAGATGGTGTGGAGCCGGATCCTTTGCAGAGTGCTCCATATGCAGTACCAGATGATGTAACTGAGCACTTGCAGGATGTAGGAGAATATGTGGATGTATTTGAGGCATCCACTTCCAAGATGATGATGGAGATGTTGATACAGATGACAACCATATTAATGATGGGTCTTCTTCAGAGGCACTACCGCAACAGAGACGTACAAGGGAGAGGCATCCCTCCACCATGTATCCTGCAAGTGAGTATATCTTGTTGACAGATTACGGAGAGATAGAATGCTGTGAAGAGGCTATGCATGATGCAAAGAAGGAAAGTTGAGAGGAATCCATGAAAGAATAGATGATGAAGTTGCATATGGGCAAGAGTGCTTTGAAGAACAATTTGGTTTATAGAGTGAAGCATGATGAGCACTCTACAAACCCAAGTTACAAAGCCAGGTTGGTTGTATAGGGCTTCAATCAGAAGAAGGGAGTAAACTTTGAGGTGATATTCTCTCCCGTAGTCAGGATGTCTTCCATCAGAGTGGTACTCAGTTTGATAGCGAGCCTTGATCTAGAGGTTGAACAGATGTATGTGAAGACAACCTTCCTTCATGGTGATCTTGAGGAGGAAATCTACATGTTGAAACCTGAGGGATTTACAATCAAAGGCAAGGAAGACTATGTTTGCACACTGATGAAGAGTCTATATGGATTGAAGCAAATGCCCAGGCAATGGTATAAGAAGTATGCCTCATTCACGGAGGAGCACAGTTACTCCAAGTCCACTTCAGACCATTGTGCCTTCATGAAGAAATTCTCAAGTGATGATTTCATCATTTTATTACTTTATGTTGATGACATATTGATTGTAGGCAACAATTGAGGGAGAATTGATGGCTTGAAGAAGGAGTTGAGAAAGTCCTTTGCTATGGAGGACTTAGGGCATACAAGTCAGACACTGGGCATGGAGGTCACTCAAGACAAGGGACAAAGGAAACTTCAGCTTTTACAAGAGAAGTACAATGAGAAGGTACAACAAAGGTTCTTTATGGATAAGGCCAAGCCCTCTAGCACACCTTTGGGAGCACATTTCAAACTAACCTCCAAGCAATGTCTAAAGATAATTGAGGAGAAGAAATATATGGAGAAGATTCCCTATGCATCAGATACATGTAGTCTTATGTATGCCATGGTTTGTACGAGGCATTACATTGATCATACAGCTGGATTTGTTAGTAGATTCATCTCAAATATAGGGAAACAACATTAGGAAGTAGTCAAGTGGATCTTAAGATATCTTCGAGGTACTAGCAACTACTCTCCTTCTTTTGGATCAGAGAAGCATATACTTTTTGGCTATACAAATGCTTACATGGTAGATGACATTGATGGGAGAAAATCCATATATGGATACTTGATGTCTTTTGCAGGTGGTGTAGTTTCTTGGTAGTCCAGGATTGACAAGTGTGTGACGTTATCAATTACAGAGGCTGAATTCATTGCAGCTACAGAGGCATGTAAATAGTTGATATGTATGAAGAAATTCATACAGGAAGTTGATTTTCATCAGGACAAGTATGTGCTTTACTGTGACAGTCAAAGTACTATTCACCTTAGCAAGAATTCTGCATACTATGCAAGATCGAAGCATGTCGATGTTAGATATCATTGGATACGTGATGTACTAGAATCGAAGCAACATGTACTTGATAAGATCCACACATATGACAACTGTATTGATATGATGACAAAGACTTTGTCACTTTGAAAAGATCGAGAGATGTTGTTCCATCACAGGTGTGGAGCAGTTCCCACATCGTTGGTGAGGGAGTGATTTGTTGGATGGGTTCCCTTCTTTGTGGGAACCTAATCCATATATAGGACACTGATAGTCCTATTTGGAAAAGGAAAAATAAAGTCCTAATTGGAGGAGAATGTCAATTACCTTTAAGGAACAGAAGTCATATTTTCCTAATCTTATTAGAAGTAACAGTTCACCAAGATCATCCCAACACAAGCTCTTCCAGCACAAGAAAGATAAGAGAGAATGAGAGGAAAGACAGTTTGTGGTTGCTGTGAATTTTAAAGGGGAATAATTTTTGGAGCAATTCTTCTCCAACATTCTTCTTACAGCTTTGCGTCAGATTTATCATTTTGGTGATATTTCTCCTTTCTACTATTCTCTATTATTTGGTGATTTGTGGCACAGTATAGTGGGTCAACCTTTTTTAAGCCCCTCACGGGAGATTATTTTGATTCTAGTACTTGGTTTGGGGTTGCGATCAATCCTATAGTTTTCCCCTCACATTGAGGGTTTTCCACATTAAAAATTCTCAGTGCATATGTGGTCGGTTTTCTGTGGTGTAGATATTTTTTCGTAGTTGTAGTGATATATCGAACATGATCCGCTTACAACTTTGGTGATTTTCCGCGATTCGAACTATACGGGGAATCTGTACCCAATACGTAGTCTGTCCAAATCCCTCTCTAACAACAGGGCAACGTAAATAACTGTCAAATCCACTGGAGAAAACAGAACCCCAATAATAAGGGAAATATCTAAATCGATTTTTTCGTTTTGGGTAATAAGATATGTCCTTAGGTAGGGCCCTTTCCTTGCAAAAGCTGTACTGTTATGTAATGAGAAGCTTTTATCTTCAACTCAGTCCACGCCTATCTCCTACCAGTTTGGCGAAGCAACAAAGGTTAGATCTTCCAGATCCAATCTCAATTACTGACTATTTTCCATTCTGTCCTGAATATTTCAATTATCTGGTTCGAATCCATAATTTCTACCTCACGTTTATGCACGAGTTCTAGATTTTTATGCACCATACAGGACTTATATCCCTTAATTGATTGGCTGCTAGTAACTTTACCCACTTCGATGCCAGTACCAGAGGCGTGATTATTGAATTGAAGCCAACTTTTTCAACCATATGCACCCACAAAGAGAGGATATGGGAGAGCTTTCCTGTAAATCTAATCAGAGATTTTATTGCAGAATTTCAGGCTTCTGTTGACTTTCTTCTGAAGAGGATATGGATTGAGGCACTGATGGTTTCATTCCATCCGTTTAATTCTCAGTTTTGATTGGAGAAACCGGTTGGCGTAGGAGACCTTATCGTATCCATTCTCAGTGTCTAGAGATCGCCACATACCGACTATGGGAGGGAAACCATCAGGGGATTCTCAGCGAAATCGAAATTATCCAAGTCAAGGTGGCTCTAGCAGATACGATCCCCACCATGTCCATCCAGCACAACAGCAGGTTAACAGAGATAGACTGAGAAGGAAGTATGAAATCATCCCTGATGATTACCAAACACTGGAACAGGTAGAATTTATTACATGGAAATATTCGTGTTCTTTTGCTAGAAGAGGTGGTTTTTACCTCCAAGAATCGACTGTTCAGAAATTTTTCATTACAATCTTTCAGGGTCCATGGTGTTTTTTTCGTGGTGCTTAGTGATGCCTCCCAATTTTTTGAATTGATCATAGTTTTGTGGTGTTTTGATTACTGTCTAGGTAACTGATGCACTTGCAGAAGCTGGTCTTGAATCTTCCAATCTGATCGTGGGGATCGATTTTACGAAAAGCAACGAGTGGTCAGGTTCATCTCCTGGACCTACCCACAACGCTTTCAATATGTCTTATGCAATATCTTATATATAATTTTACTATTTTTGCTTTCTTACTTGCCCGTGGTCATATCGGTGCCATTGTCTAGAGTTTAAGGCTCCATTAGTAACCATTGCAAGCAATGAATTGAAACCAGTATATTGATATATTTGGCATAATTCTTTTTTATTAAACAACTGCATTTTACCTTAGTTTATAAAGAATCTGTTCAATATGGGTAATGATTTTGGCAATAGAAATTGATTTAGACTTTCAACATAAGTTGATTGCTTTTTGGAGTCAGGATTTGGTTTTCAGTATGATTATGAGTTGTTGACTGCAAATTTAAGTTTAGACTCAAGAAGTTGTGAAATTTTTAATAATTGCATCAGAAAATTTTAAAACTTTGTTATTTTATTTACAATTGCTTTTACAGAACACAGTAATTCCAGTTTTTCCAATGAAAATTGGCATGAGAAGTTTTCTTCATTGAAATCAAGTGAAGAAACCATTCTTGTTAGAACTTCCAAAGTATGCTACTTCATTGGAACCATAGGGAGAGATGGAAATATAAACCTTCTTAATTAACCTTTTCAACTTAAAATGTCAAGCTCCAAAATCCTTCCTTCGTATCCTTAAGAATCTATTTGGAACATTCTAATTTTCAAACTGAAATATTGCTGCTAATTGCTACTCTTTAGGTAAAGTCTCTTTCAATCGATGGTGCTTGCATGACTTGGTACACTCCCCAAACCCATATGAGAAGGCGATAACTATTATTGGGAAAACCCTTTCCAAATTTGATGAGGATAACCTTATCCCATGCTATGGATTTGGAGACGGTTAGTATTAATTCCAAGAACACTATGGATGAACTGAAATACTTAACCAGTATGTGCGATGAAACGTTTGAGTGTGATTCAAATCTTTTTGGGCACAGCTTCAACACATGATAAGGATGTCTTCAGTTTTTATCCTGATAATCGTCCCTGTGATGGCTTCGAGGAGGCCCTCGCTCGCTACAGAGAACTAGTTCCTCATGTTAATCTTGCAGGTCTGAAATATACTTCCATTATAATCACCTGTGTTATTGTTATATAGGAGTAAAATTCAACCTCTTTGTTTGCATCAGGCCCAACATCTTTTGCACCTATCATCGAAACCGCTATCAATATCGTTGATGAGAGTGGGGGCCAGTATCATGTTCTTCTCATAATTGCTGATGGGCAGGTTAGCAATCATTATCTGAATGCATATTCTTAATATATGAAAGGCCAGCATAAATTCCCAATATAACAGATTGAAAATTGATTTGTGTTTAAGGTCACACGGAGTGTTGATACGCCAGATGGTGTCTTTAGCACACAAGAGAAAGAAACAGTCGATGCCATAGTTAAGGCGAGGTTAGAATTTGCAATGCAGTGTATCCTTGTTCTCTTTTCTGTTTGCTATTACATATAAGGGATATTTACACCCATAACCCTGAGTAGTTTGGTATTTACCCCAGGACCCCTCGATAATCACGAATTACGCTCAAGACCCTGAATAATCTCTTCGTTTTACATCTATAACCTTCCGTTAGTTTAGTCCATTAACTCAACCAGATGGTCGAGTTAATCTAACCAATAAATGATCTAACGGTTGAGATTAATTTAAAAAAAAAGAAGAGGACGGTTGTCTGCAGCTTGTGGCTCGGCAGGGGGGTGCCTGGAGCGCGGGGGGGGGGGGGGATGTCAGGAGCTTGCGGTGCTGCGAGGGGTGGTGCCTGGAGCGCGGGAGGGCTGGTGCAGGCGCGCGGGGAGCAGGAGGCAGATGCGGGGCGGAGGCACGCGGTCTCCCCCTGCTGGAAGCGGCGGCGGAAGGACCGCGACCTCTTCCCCATGGAGCTCCTCGGCAACATCCTCCCCTTCTTCCGCCTCGGCGGTGCCGCCTATGATGAGCCCGTTGAGCCCGAGGTAGAGGCCGCTGCTCGTGGGGACGAGCCGTGGGCACGTGCAGGTGCTCCCCGCGTGCTTCAACGACTCCGTGATGCTCGACCCCTGGAAGAAGGAGAAGAGCGGCGGGAGGTACAAGTGGGAGCTCAACGAGGACGACCGTGTGGTGCTGCACAAAGTCCGGTGATCAGCCCAAGGATGCGAAGAATCTCGACGACGAGGAGTGTTACAGGGCCTGCAGGAACCTCGACAGGCGCTACTCCACGTCGCGGAGCACGCTGACCACTGCGGTGGACCCCGAGGAGAGGACCGCGCCACTGCGGGCGGCCGCGAGAGAGAACAAGGGGGATTCCCCCATGGTGGAATTTATAAACGGCGACGTCGTGTGGGCGAGGCCGGGAAGCAGTACCCGGCATGGCCCGCGGTCGTCCTCGACCCCAAGGAGCTGCCCGCCGGGATCTCACGCGTGCACGGCGCGGTCTGCGTGATGTTCTTCGGCTACAGTTGCAATGAGAGGGTACACGCTCTTTGGATTGAGGTTGAATTGTGTTGATCTCATTGGTGAATTGTGGTGAATTGTTGATCAGGAGTATGCGTGGGTGAGGAAGGGAAGTACTTACTTGTTCATAGAACATCTTGAAGTGAATTGAAATTCATGGAGATGTGATGTGGTGGATTGTCAGTGATGTGATTATGCCTTTTCTTCTTCTCCTCATATTTCAAGGGCAGACTAACTTGTACGAGAGCAAGCCGAGTGATTTCCGCATGGCGATAGAGGTGGCGTTCTTGGCCGAGCATGGGTTCGAGCAGTTGCAGGAGCAAGGGAACATCATCTTGACCGAGCAACTGGGAGCAAGGGAGCATGGGTTCGAGCAGCTGCAGGCGTTCTTGGCCGGTTGGTGTGCAGGAGGTGACGGATTCCAACCAAGACCAGGAAATGCCAGTCGCGCGGGGCGGGCGGATGGAACTCTCATGTAGGAGGCGGAGGCGCGGCTGCCAGCAGGGGGGAGGGGTGCTGGAGCTCGCCAGCGAGGGCGGAGGCGCAGCGGGGCAGCTTGCCTGGGGGAGCGGGGGAGATAGGTGTAGCTTGCCGAAGGAGGGGGCATGATTTTATTTGATGTAAAATGGCATCATGTTATAAATATGATGTGCTTCAAAGGGTAAAATGGTCAAACATGTGACTATTTCCATCAAAGTTAACGGACAATCCAGACGGAACTTGACACAGGGTTATGTCATGTAAAGGTTAAGCATTATTCGGGGTTATGGAAGTAATTCGTGATTATCGAGGGGTCCTGGGGTAAATACCAAACTACTCAGGGTTATGGGTGTAAATATCCCTACATATAATGATTATTCTGTTTTACAGTGGTTATCCTTTGTCAATAGTTCTGGTTGGTGTCGGAGATGGACCATGGGATATGATGCACAGGTTTGATGACTGTGTACCTGATCGTGCATTCGACAACTTTCAGGTCCTTAATTGACACAAATGAACTGTACATTATCTTCCAAGGAGTTGCATCATGTTAGTAAATATTTTCCTTCTTGCAGTTTGTGAATTTCACAGAGATCATGGCAAGAAGCAGTTCCAGCTCCACAAAGGAGGCGCAGTTTGCTTTAGCAGCACTAATGGAAATTCCTTCACAATATAAAGCCACAATGGCTCTCCAGCTCTTGGGGTACCAATTAGTAGCATTCACATTTAATTATACTTTGATTGAGCAAATGTTAATGGTAGTTGTTCTATAATGCAGAAACCGAAGAGGGAATTCGGGAAGGGCGAGCCTCCCTCCCCCGGTAAGAGCCCCAGTTCAAAGGAATTTTCCGAAGAAACCGAAGAGGGAATGCAGTTCAACACACTACTGAAAAACGGTTATTACCGACAAGGACTTAAGAAGATAAGGTGTTCTTTATGCGGTAATTTGATATGTTTGTACAGAGACTGAGTCCGTCTATGCTTACTTTCATAAACTATAGATATGGAGAAACAACAATATTGTCATTCCATAGGTTTCTCACCCAGGAACAAGGAATCATCAGTGACGGAGAGAGTGGGGGGCGGTAGGGGCCTAGCCCCCGTGCTCCCAACCAAAGTCCTTAAATATGTTTAACATATGAGATCAATGGGAATGGGGCTGCCCCAATATGGCTGCCTCCGCATTATTTTCGGTATTTTTATTTTATTTTTTTAAATATCTCATGTATATTCATCTCTATATCCGTAGTAATTGTCATTCGAATTTCGTCAGAAATAAAGACTCATATGCCCTTCATTTAAACATGTACGATTACAGCAGTTTTAAGATCGTTAAAATTACTTGTTCTAGATGAAGGACATAGGAGTGTCTGTTTCTGACGAAATTCAGATGACATATAAGAGGGATATAGGGATGAATGTACATGAAGATATTTTCAAACAAATAAAAAGAAACGTCGAAACAAGGGGCAGCCTTATTAAATCCTTAATATTAAGTATTATATATAATCTAAATATATTATTTGATAATTAAAATTTACTAGCTCACATATCTCAACAAATAAATCAATATATATATATATATATATATATGATTTAATTATAATAATTAATTGTTAACATTACATGATGTGCATAACCGGATAATGATACATCTGTATATGTCCATCATCGTACCCGTTTATAAACCGTCACGGATATATAGCTTTTGTTTTAGCATATATGGTATATATAATCATTTTTCTTTTTATTTTATTTGCATATACGGATATGGATTTGGATACCTCTTTCATGTTTAGGATCTTAAAATGGATATGGTTACATATTTTTCTAGTGTATAGATATATGGATAAAGTACATATTTGTATCTGCATGTTTGCAATCCTATTTTTTTCTGCATCGATTTTAAAATAGTATGCAGATACTTGTACACATGTCAAAATATGTATAACAAATACGATAAGGGATTGAGTACACATATCTATATTTGTTTGCATCCCTATAAGTATGTATAGTGTTACCTGTTTGAACATATTAAATCTATTGGTATTACTTAATATCACATTAATAGATATGTATTTCAGTGATATGAAGAGTTTCGTAGGGATCTTTTTGTCAATACGATGCTTATAGATATTATTTATGTCCGATTATAAGTTTATATGGGTATTTTTTAATAAAAAAAAACGTCCCAATATTAGTTTCAATCAATTACGGAATTATTGGAAGCTCGCCTTATAGATTGAATTTGTTTCCACATATCCAACCTCATAAATTGAAACTTCCGTTAATGTTCTACATATCCTCCAAATTTCGATCAAATCTGATGTCATTTCCTACTTTACCTTAGTAATTAAAACTTAAAAGTCCAATCAATATTTAAGCAACTTAAATCTCATTTAAAAGAGAATCTTTTTGCCGTTGATATAAAATAGCTCTTGGATTTGAGCGAAATTTGAGGATATGGATACCGTTATTCGAAGATTCTATCTATAAGGTTGAATTTTTAAGAAACAAATTTGAAAAAAAATAGTTACAACACCTCTTCTGTAACTCACATTACAACAGAGAAACCTCTCTCCAAATATTAATGTAAAACCCCATAAAAAGTCTCATACCGTGGAAACTAGGAATTTCCGGGTGGGATAAATAGTGACGAGGTTACTACTTGACAACCCGGCTTAAGCATTTTGGAGGTGGTTAATCGGGTCCGTATGGACCCGATCCCGAGAGGTTGTCAGGGTCAGTAATACTCCGTTAACGGACCGGGGACCTAAGCCCGGGACGTTACAAATGGTATCAGAGCCGAACATCCTCTGACAGTGGAAAGGGCTACCCGAGAGGTGGAGCCGCCCCTACAAAGAGGTTGGAGGAAATAGCTACCCGAAGCGTGCAGCCGCCACTGTCACTGGGAAGAAGTGATGTGCCATGTCGCAACGAGGACGTTGCGAATATAAGTGGGGGAGATTGTAAAACCCCATAAAAAGTCCCATACCGTGGAAACTAGGAATTTCCGGGTGGGATAAATAGTGACGAGGTTACTACTTGACAACCCGGCTTAAGCATTTTGGGGGTGGTTAATCGGGTCCGTATGGACCCGATCCAGAGAGGTTGTCAGGGTCAGTAATGCTCCGTTAACGGACCGGGGACCTAAGCCCGGGACGTTACAAATGGTATCAGAGCCGAACACCCTCTGACAGTGGAAAGGGCTACCCGAGAGGTGGAGCCGCCCCTACAAAGAGATTGGAGGAAATGGCTACCCGGAGCGTGCAGCCGCCACTGTCACTGGGAAGAAGTGATGTGCCATGTCGCAACGAGGACGTTGCGAATATAAGTGGGGGAGATTGTAAAACCCCATAAAAAGTCCCATACCGTGGAAACTAGGAATTTCCGGGTGGGATAAATAGTGACGAGGTTACTACTTGACAACCCGGCTTAAGCATTTTGGGGTGGTTAATCGGGTCCGTATGGGCCCGATCCCAAGAGGTTGTTAGGGCCAGTAATGCTCCGTTAACGAACCGGGGACCTAAGCCCGGGACGTTACAAATGGTATCAGAGCCGAACACCCTCTGACAGTGGAAAGGGCTACCCGAGAGGTGGAGCCGCCCTACAAAGAGGTTGGAGGAAATGGCTACCCGGAGCGTGTAGCCGCCACTGTCACTGGGAAGAAGTGATGTGCCATGTCGCAACGAGGACGTTGCGAATATAAGTGGGGGAGATTGTAAAACCCCATTAAAAGTCCCATACCGTGGAAACTAGGAATTTCCGGGTGGGATAAATAGTGACGAGGTTACTACTTGACAACCCGGCTTAAGCATTTTGGGGTGGTTAATCGGGTCCGTGGGCCCGATCCCAAGAGGTTGTCAGGGCCAGTAATGCTCCGTTAACGGACCGGGGACCTAAGCCCGGGACGTTACAAATGGTATCAGAGCCGAACACCTTCTGACAGTGGAAAGGGCTACCCGAGAGGTGGAGCCGCCCTACAAAGAGGTTGGAGGAAATGGCTACCGGAGCGTGCAGCCGCCACTGTCACTGGGAAGAAGTGATGTGCCATGTCGCAACGAGGACGTTGCGAATATAAGTGGGGGAGATTGTAAAACCCCATAAAAAGTCTCATACCGTGGAAACTAGGAATTTCCGGGTGGGATAAATAGTGACGAGGTTACTACTTGACAACCCGGCTTAAGCATTTTGGGGGTGGTTAATCGGGTCCGTATGGACCCGATCCCGAGAGGTTGTCAGGGTCAGTAATGCTCCGTTAACGGACCGGAGACCTAAGCCCGGGACGTTACAATTAACAACTAAAATGATAAGATAAATTAGATAAATAGTATATAAATAATTTGCATCCCCAAATCTAAATAATTTAGCCCCCAAGAAAATTCTTCTGCCTTTGTCACTCAGAATCACTACATTCTTATGTAAATTTTCAACATTGGAGGTTGAAAGATACGTCTTTCTAGTTTTTTCGGCTAGTAAACAACGAATACGGTATGTACGCATTAGGTATAGCATTCCGAACTCAGGATATCGAGGCCTCCGACATGTTAGTTTTTGACAAAAGAAAACGGTATGAACTGATGATGTCAATATTATGTCTGCTCAGGACAAAACAAAATGGTAATCTTATGCTTTCCTTGGAAATCCTTATTCGCAAAGTGCTCTCAGAGTCTAATAAGGTGTGATTTGAGAGAAGAAGATCATTCATAAATGTATAATATTGCTGCGTTTCGTGTACTTGTTGGGAACTAACTGCCAACTACCTATCAACCAAACTAATAGGTGGATAACAAATAGGAACTGCCACAAGGACAAGAGCATTCAAATCAACAAGCAACAATCACAATACATGTAAATTTTTAATGTGAAGAAGTCAAAATGGTGGTGGCATAAAAATCCAAGGGGCCAACACGAACCAAACTAGTCCACTGTGGTCGATAATAAGGAGTTGTTCATAATACGCCTCACAAAGTCAAATCCATTAAATGGTGCATCCAACAAAGTTTCACCATTAAAAAATATAGAAGATAAAAATGGACGAGGATCACCAAGCAATGGCGTAAATCCGTTGCATTCAACTTGGACCTCCCAAGAATACCTACAGATGCTCTAGCCGTGTACACAATCTCGGCACCTTAGCAATCCTAAAACAAAAGAGAGAGGAGATTAGAGATGGATGAGCACCTTCTTTGCACATCTAGCACACAACAGCAAGTAGGTGAAGATGTTGGGCACCTAGACGGCTGCTATCTATATTGTAATCTCCCCCACAAATACAAACTTGCAGCCCTAACGCCCTTGCATAAAGAAAATCAGCAGCAATAGAAATGTTGGGATCATCTCTTCCACAACTCCTCGCAATCTTTACTACTTGCAATAAACTCGATCTTCGTAGTAGATAAAGCTGCATATTGTTGAAGTTGAGATTGCCGAAAAAATGATGTATCTTAACCAATCAACATCTCGTGTTATATCTAAATCTTTGTAGCAAAAAAGACTTGCTTTTTCTACTCTAAATAAGGAGAGTAGTTTCTCGTACCTGTAAGATAATTGAAAAGCTACTTGACTTCTTCCTAATGCTCTTGCCCTGGATTTGAGACAAATTTACAAACAACTAAAATTGCATGAGCAATGTCAAATCTCATACTAACAATGATATGGCTACCTATAGAAAATGCATACAGGATAATGGGTCTATATTCTTCTTCTCTTCATTTTTTCCTGGACTATGTTTGACCTCAACCTACACAACTGCAAAAATCGAAAATGACGCTGGCATGGGCGGACCTAAGTTATTGGTAAGGGGGGCACGTGCCCCTCCTCCCATTGTTAATTACCTATTATCTATTTCTAATTGTGCCCCCACCTCCCTCGCCATGTTCATTTGTGCCCTTACCCTCCCAATTTAAACCACCGTACCCTATTTAGGGATAAAAACGGATTGAATACTGATCTCGGATATACCTATATCCATATTCGCTTCATCTCTATCGAATATGGATACATATACATATATGATTCAGTTATGCAATAAGGAAACCATATCCTTAAAAATACGAGTACGAATTCGAATCAGATATTTATCGAATCCAAATACGAATAGATTAAAAAGCATGCCCAAATACGGATTAAATAAAGAGTGCATACAAATATGGATCCAATAAATAGAAAATCCAAATACGCACTACAACAAAATTGAGTTATAGTGATGTTTTCTCAAAATCTGTCACTAAATTAGCCATTGTTAAATATAACGATGATATTATTTGTTGCGAAATGATTTTTCGTACTCAAAATTAGCGATGAAATCACATATATCGTTATATCATTAGCAACGGTCGACATAGCGACGCTTATTCATTGCTATTTTTCAAACTTCTAGTTTCAAAATTTAGTGAAATTAGAAGTTTGAAAAATAGCAATGAATAAGCGCCGCTATGTGGACCGTTGCTATTGATATAATGATATATGTGATATTCATCGCTAATTTTGAGTACGAAAAATCATTTCGCAACAAATAATATCGTCCTTATATATTTAACAACGGCTAATTTAGTGATGGATTTTGAAAAAAACGTCACTATAGCTCAATTTTTTATAGTGATGGATTGAATAAAGACTACATACAAAAATGATTTGATTTTTTTATCGAAGTTCATAATGATTTTTTAAAAAATGACAATGGGCTATAAATAGGTTGCGCCATAATAAAAGGGAGCGTCGAGGTGACATGCATTCTTTATCGGAAGTAAGAAGATGCATACGTTTTCATAACTTTTGTTCGTATCCATCTCCAAACAAGCGGAAGTTTATTAATATCATTAGTATATTATATTATATACTATGTAATACTAATATACTAACATATGTTGTGCCTTATATTACATTAAATAATATATAAAATAATATTAAATATTGTATTTAGATATATATTTGGATCTGGATATTCAAGCCATTACTATCCATATCTGGAATTTTTTATAGTCCATATCTATATTCGATTAATATCTGGATACGGATATCCGTATCCCATAATTTTTTGAATACGGTAAGTAGATATTTGGATATATCTGTATCCAGATCTTCCAAAATGTTATCGTCTGTATTTCGTATTCTTCAAAATTAAAGATCCAATTTGTATTCACAGGTGTTGAATTTCAACACATATGTGCATTCTTATTTGTCAAATTAAAAAAATATATTTATATCCTCTATTTAATGAATTCGGATACAAATAGATATGGATATGTTAGTATTTGTTTCCTTCTCCTACTATGAAGTTTCCAACGTATTGACATATGCAATTGGTGAGCCCCTCCTAATCTATAATCCTAGGTCCGCCACTGGACGGTGGCCTTTCTCCGGCAGTCTCCAAGGATCGGCTGTGAAACAAGGTAATACTGGCGGTGCCGTAAACAACCGTCGGTTGTTGTTACCATTAACGTCAGTAGATCATCGACGTTATGTGCCTGCTGCCGTAGATAGTTATTGTAACGACAACGATAACCTGTTTGGTTGCTGGGTTGGACTGGGTTGGGTTGGGCTGGGTTGGGATGGGTGAATAGTAATCTGTGAGGAGAAAGTACCCTTGTGAATAGTAACCAGGGTTGGGCCAACCCTGCCCAACCCTGCAACCAAACAGGCCCGTGTTGCATACTTAATGCCAGCAATCTACACGGTTTGCTAGCAGTTAACAAATCATCGTCTTAGAAAATTTCGTTAGCGGGCTAAAAATCGGAGATATATAGTCCACAATTGTCATGGGAAATTCAAATCCAGCAGATTTAAACATGGTCCATGTCAGTTTTTAAACCATTGCCGATGAAGGCAGAACCATCAGATTAAATTTTACGCTAACCAATGAACTGTATTGCTGATAGTGCATGACTATCGACATGCATAACATTAATTATTACGTCAGTTAATGACACATAGCCATCCACGGGAGTTTAGGAACTACCACCGAAGGTTAACCACCGTCGTTGTTATGACACGAATGGCAAGGTCAATTTTTGTTTCATCATTGGTTACGTAACCATCGAGGTTGAGTGAAAAACGTTGTCAAGAAAAGCTTCACTGATGGTTACTAGTTACAACGGTGGCTGTGAAACTAATGTGAACAACGAGTATCGTGGAAGTTGGTAGACCGTTGAGATTGGTCAACAATTGTGGGGGTATATCCTTGATCGATGATTATTTGTAACCGTCATTGACTCTAATCACTAATGATTTTTTTAATTGTGATTAATAGTATAAAAAATACTATATTGGCAGTTAGTAACCGTCGACATTACGCCAGAGCATCGGTGTAAGGCTAAACGTTGGAGAAACAAGGTCGACGATCTATGAACCATTGGAGAAAGCTTTATGTAACGACCAAGAGAGGTCAAAAGCCCACTTTCGATCTGTCCTCTCCCTTCGCCCATGCCCGAGCCCTCCTCCTCTCTCCCCTTCTCCCACCGCTTGAGCATTGTCATCGTCCTCTCCCATCCTTCCGTTGCAGGAACCCCTTCGCCATTGCTATTGTCACAGGCGCTCCTGGTTTATTGAAGAATGTGTCTGGAGCTCGTATCTCGAGCTCTCCCCTCTTCTATTTATATTTGCATTTCAAGAAAAAAACATGTTTGTCGATTGTTGTGTATATGGAATAAACTCATCTTGATTATCCTTACAAAAAAGTTCTAATTATATTTCTTTATAATTTCATTGTTATTATTTTCTCTATGATTTCGGGTGTTGGTCTATAAGAGGGAGGTTGTAATGGGTGTAGAGAGAGGGGAAAGAAGACCTAGTCCTCTGAAAGACCGCTCCTTCTTTTCTCACTGACTGTTTGCTTAGCCTTCCGCGAATCACTGACTAATTGCTCCCCCGAGGTCTCGGAGCTCTCAAATCGGCCCAGTAAGCCCCCTCTCATCTCTACTTAGAAGCGAAGCCAGTGTCCTTGTGTGGGATTGTGGACGATGAGAGGGGTCTGTGAGTAAAAGGGATTGTTGGTATGTAATTGAGGGCTATGAGCATGGATGGTGGAGTGGTGAGGGTGTTCTTCTATCATTGGTTATGGGGATGGGGATTGAGCGTGGGTGGTGGGTGTGTTATTTTATGAGTGATGGGGATGTTTTCTATGTTTGTGCATGATGCTAGTTGCTATGAGGTGTGGTGTTAGTGGGAATGATTGTGAGTGGTTGTTGGAGGTCTGATTTAGATGAAAAATATCTTTTCAACTTATTTGAGCTCCAACCACCATCCACACCCCCATAGCCAGCACCCACAGAACCTACAATAAATTTAGGACGTTGATATTACAGAATTGATATTTGTTAAGCTTAAAATGGAGAGGCTACTTAGCAGCCTTTTAGATTTTGTTGATATGATGTCATGATTTTTTAGCCCCATTTGAACTAGAGATAATGATGATTAAATCACATTTTAGAAATTCTTGACTTGTACACATTGTATCTTGAAATGGTGTGGTGATTTGGCTACCTATAAGAAATCTTTATACAATCTTTACATTAAAAGTTTGGCATATGTCAGTAGTGTCCAGGGATTAGATCTCTTATCATCTCGAAAATACAATGGTCCCCTCGAATACCATTTACATAGGCAATATCAAACACAAGCATCCAGATTTGAAATTATTTGTGTTCTTTCTTTTTCTTTTTGCTATCACATACGTGGATTTCTTGGAGGGACCCATTGTGCTTTCGAGGTGATAAACATGGATCATATTTATCTATTATAATTAAACATTCATATGTAGCCATATTGCAGCTTTTTGAGATACTAGTAGTACTAACTGGAAGTTATGATATATATCATGAGCCTCGATGATGTCTATTTTTTTAAGTCCTTTTTTAATCTTTTAGGTATTTATACCTTCTTTGATCTCGTGCCCTAAATTTCTTCTATGCATTGCTTTTGGATTTTTTATTTTTATAGGCTGCATACTTATGTTTGATGGCACCATCCAATAAATGTATGTATCAATCCTTCGGCAGTGCACTCTTGGTACTAATGACAACGTTGGTGATAGTGTAGAGAATGAATTCCAAAGTATTTATCCCTACTGATTTAGTCACTCATTGGGATAGGGATTAAGCCTCATTCGGACTAGAGGAAATAATAATTAAATATCAATTTAGCAAGTCTTGACATGCACCAACAGCTCCATCTGCTTGGTGATTTAATCCAGTTTGTCTAGGTTTTATGTCCTCTACTCGATCACAGATATTTTCTCTAGATCTTGTGACCGCTTTTAGATGATGTACACTTTGGACAAATGTCTTCCAATGATGTTAAGGTTGGAGCTCTCATCCCTAGCCAATTCATGAGTTGCCGCCATGTGAACTGGTTTCTACATGATCTGTTGTTGATGTTGATATGTGTGATATGATGACAAGGTGGCTTCTCTTTCGATCATTTCCTCGAAGATCTACCATATGATGTCTTCAACTTTATTGATATTTGTTCCATCACAAGCGGTATCTACAACCTCTGGCTCTCTAGAGTAATTCCCCTGAAAAATGTTATCCAGGCTGGTTCGAGAAATATCATGGTGGGGACACTTCTCCTGAAGATCTCTGAAATGCTCCCAGGCTTCAAGTATGGACTCATTCATGGATTGGGAGAAATTGATGATTCTGGCTGACATATGATTGAGCTGACCAAGAGTGTTGAATTTATGGACGAATGCAGACTTGAGCTCCTCCCAAGTCATGATGACCTTCCCCAGGTGATTGATCCAGTAGAGAGACTTATCTTAAAGGCTAAAGGGAAATGTCGTCATCTTGACTACAACTAACGGAATGTTAGGGTAGTGCGTGGTATGGAGATGCGAGCAAACTACCACAGATGGATATATGATTCTTCATTAGGGTTCACATAGAATGTAGGAAGAAGAGCCAAGAGTTGAGGATTAAGCACAAAATGTGTATGGATTAGTAAATCCACTGGCCATCAAGCTTATGCTAGGGTTATATGTCTCCTTGATAGTAGGCTCAGGAGCCTCTCTTCTTCCCTCATCTCATGGCCCTCCACGGAGTCCATCTCCTTGTTCTTCATGTCCTCCTCCCTGATTCTCTCTTCTTCTCCTTATATTAGTAAGCATGTCTTGGAAGATAAACTGGGCTGAGGTTTGGTTTGTCAGTTGCTGTTGGATTGCTTGAATTGAGGCTAGCAACTAGGCATTTAAAACATTATGTTCCAATTGTTGGCCCTGTTCTGGCTGTGGTGGATGATGACGTCCCTTCCCTCATCTTGTAGGAGCCATGTCTGATCCAAAATCTATTAATATCTCAGGCTTCATATTGGGTTCTTGGTATGCAAAGGGAATAATGCCCCCACCAGTATGTATGGATGCACCAAATGTAGAGAAATGTTATGTGTTAAGGTCAATACAAAGCTTTATTAGGGATAGAGAAGTAGGAGTGAAGTCTATCACCTTCCAAAATGGACGAAGCTGAAGAAAAGAGTGTCCCGGATTATTGAAGAAGATAGAGAGTCTAGAGAGCGGTTGATAAAATCCAAATCGGGTTCTCGGGAATCACCTAAATTATTGGATATGTCGGCTACATGGAATCAGTGTGGGTGTCAGTGGGGTCCCGACCAAGCCATCCATGATTCAATATCTTGGAGGTCAAAAGGAAGATCGATGAAGGATGGAAGATACACTGTGATGAAGAAGGAATAAAGGGAGTGTAAAACAGTAGAAGGCTCAAAGTGAGCAAGGGTCAAAAGAAAATAAAATAGATGAAATGAAAAATGGCACAAATGTGCAGGACTGATCTTTGATCCTTATCTAGATTCCATCAAACACAAAACAATTGTGTATTCATTAACTCACCACAACTACAGCCGTAAAGGATAGGTTATTTTTATCTTCTCAATTTTATTATTGTTATTTAAGCAAGTCTTTTAAAAAGTCCTTAGAAGGGTAACCCTATAGGATAATGAGTATTGTCACAAAAGTACCATGTACTTTCCAGTTCGTTTGTAACATGTAATCTGTGCTTTTTAAGGTCCTTGATCTTGTGCTTGGGGGTATACTCACCTAAGGAATAAGAGAGGAAGCCAATAGGCAAAATCAATACTTCCCTCACAAGTGAGGTACTTAGATGGAAGACGATCAGTTAGACAAACCCGTGAGGGTGTGGCCTATGGTCAATACTTAAGATCAAGTTAATGTTTTAACCAAGGCAAGAACATCATCGTTGATAAGGCCCTACTTGCCTACGTATGATAGGAGCACCAATACTTCACTGTCCCAAGTGATAATGAACGTAGCCACAGATCAAGATTTTGCTCTATTATTTAATGGTCGCACCTCACTCTGTATGAATTATACCTGAAAACAATGAGATTTTATGAAAACAAAACATTGATGTCCATTAAGAATTTGAAGTAAGTTCAAAGTGTTATTAGCAGCCCCTTGTTTTAGTTTTTGGATTTTCACCCTTTTTGAGAAATTTTCAATAATAAGCATCTAATAATTTTTATTCTTTAGAACATAAGATATATAAAAATAGAAGGAGATAATGGAAAAGTCATGCAAGAGGATATGAGGGTCGAAATCTCACCCTCGTATCAAATGATGCAAACAAAATAAGAAGACTCATGGTACTTCCCAGCTCTCTCCATGTTGTATGAAATGCAGAATTGAAATGTTTACACTTCATTCACTATATGCAAAAAGAGTGAAATCGCCCGAATAGGAAATGCTATTAATTGTGGAGAATCAAATACTAAATGCCTAGAAAAGAAATCCAAAAATCTGATCTTGGAGATTCTTCGGTGTCCTCCATAACAGATCCTGCCAATGTTGTATAGAGCCTCTCACGGTGCTCATTTCAAATCCAAGTAGTCAAAAAATTCAATTTGACTAAGTCAAAGTGTAGAGAAGTATATGTACATTCTTCTGATTAAGCTTTGGACCAAGTTACTGTGTCAAGCAATCCTAAGTTTGTGAGCTCAATCCTAGAAAACAAATAAAAATAATGCAGAAAATTGAAAACACGTGAAATAAAATAAAATAAAGGTGATGAAAACGTGAAAAATAATGAGGCCCCTAGGTGAACAAACACCTAGGCACTAGACCTTGTAAAGTTTGAATGTCCAAAAAGTCTAAGTACCTATGTTATAACAAATTAATTTATAAAAATAAAAATAAAATTCTCTCTCATAAAAAAAGAAAAATCTTTACTAATATCTACTCTTCTCTTTCTCTCTCTGTCTCGCTTTCCTGCTTCTCCAATTGGCCCAACAAGAGAATAAGCCGATCTCTTCGCAACTCGAGTGCGCGAACCTCCTTAGAAGTCAATGTCTTTGCTCGGTCCCTCACAAGATATTCAACAAGATCAGATGCGGATAAACAATTATTTAAAAAATAGAAATAAAAAGACAAACAATGTGCAAATAAATATATACAAACTGCATTATACTATCTGTTGTTCTCCGACAACGATGCCATTTGATTTAACTAGCTTTACAGAGGCGGTCATATGATCTCACATGGCAAGCGCACAAACACGGAAGTGACTTCTTACGAAAGCTAATTAATTCAACAATTAAACCATAAAATGAATAACAAAACAATGCTATGCAAGTGTGTGGTTAAAATTTATTAGAACCCTACAAATAATTGTATAATGGTTATGTATATGTAGGGTGTCAAACATAGGGAATAGATGGGTGTAGCCATTATTTATTTCTAAATAATATATTTATGCAGATATATCTGATGTGTAGTTATTATTTTTATGGGTTTTGGTATATTTAATTTTTATGGATTTTTTACATTTTTTGTTTTAAATTTATAAATACTATTTTTTATTTTTATCATTTCTTACTTTAATTTCTTTTTTTAATATATCTAAAAAGTATATATAAGTATATATATAATGTAATATGTATAATATAAATAATTTATATGATATATCATAAATATAAATTCAATAAAAATAAATAAAAATAATCCTTTTATTTTTCAAGGATTGAAAATATATTTAGGATTTTATAATTATTAATATTAATAAAAGGTATAAATAAGTATATATATGTATATATATACTATAGAGTCCTTTATATTTATAGATACATCAATAAATATTAAAATATACAAAATAAAATGTTTATTGTCATATTTTTCTTCTATTTTTGTGCATTTTTTATTGATTTATGTTAATTTTATGTATTTTTAAAGTCCAAAATAGTTCAAATTAAAAAATAAAAAATAAGACGAATTGTTTTGAGGTTAAAAAAAATAGAAAATAAGTCTAAAAATTCTCAAATATTTTTAATATGTAGTAATATGTATATATAAAAATATAAAACATAAAGCCAATTTTTTTAGTTGTTTAGAATTGTTTTAATTTTTTAGTGTTAGAGGGTGTTTTCAATTTTAACTTTTCTTTTTTATATTTTATGTGATTTTTGATTAGGAGTGACAAATATAGTAATAAATATTATCTCATTTTTTGGAATTTTTAAAGCATTATTTTATAATTTTTTGTATTTTTAAAGTTAAACAAGGAATAAAAAGTCTCCTTTTGATTTTTAATAAATGGAAAATGCAAATAATATGCTAAATAAAATGCATAGCATGAATGAGCATAAAATTAAGCATCTTCCTCTATTTTCGCATCATTTTTGTAGAACAAGAACTACTTTATAAAAAAATGAAAATTAAACAAATAAATACAACACCAGGCTGGGGTATAATTACAATAAAAATACAGTGTGAGGGTTTACATGCAACTAACCCAAAAGTTTAATACTGAAATATAGCTTTCATATACTAAATATATATTACAAGAAATAGAGGTTTACTATTGCAATTTGGTCAATTCACGTGGGGGGCATGTGATACGACCTAGCACTGGACCTATATAGAATATTTGAAACAAGTAAATGTTCAAGTGCACAATTTTCCAAAAGTTTAAGCCTTAAATAAATATTTACAGAATGAATTTTTAATTACAAAAATGCAGGGGGTCTTTATAATTTACCCCAAAGGTCGGTGTTCATTGATGGTGGAGGATGTGCTACGTAAGCTCACTTAGACGGAACATACGATGGAAATGGTTGATATTTCGCTTCACCTTCAATGGTTTGGATTAGATCTGGGTCGTATTCTTCATCTGACGGTCCAAGCAACACTTGGAAGAAAACTCCATAACAAGTCTTGAGTGTTTCTTCGAACGCTGAAATTTCCTCACTCCGATATCCAATCGCTTTACAAATGGGTCCAATAGCTCGTTTGGGTGGGCCTCCTGAGAATTGATATTTTACGAGGGTCAAAATATGTCTCACACATGGCAGAGACAAAGTCGTTGTAGCAACCATTCACGAAATCCCAATTAGTCAACAATTAACCCACAACAGACAAATCAAGCAATGAAGTAAATGTGCGGAGTTAGAATTTATTATAACTCTACAACAAATATGTGTATAGGTTCAAGTATGTGTAGAGTGTCAAACACAAGAAGCAAGCAGGTAGATCGGGGCAAGAATGCCCAAAAATGAATGTGATGCGTTTGTCTATATATGCTATTTTTTGTGGATTTTTTATTTTATTTTTTATTTTTTTTATTTTTTTTATTTTTAAAATTTTTGATTTTATATTTGTTTTGATACTTTATATTTTTATATTTCCGTTTTCTTTTAATATAGATATATAAAGAAATATAGAGCATATATACAAAATAGGTAGGAGAGAGATAATATATATAGGTAAAAATAATCAAAATATAGTAAATAAAATATTTTTGTGCTTTTTATAATTTTATATTGTTTTTGTAATTTTTACGTATTTTTTCTATTTTTTGGTAGTTTTAAAATCGAAAATATGTAAAACAGGGAGTAGAATAATTATATGAAATTAAAATAGAGATAAAAATATCAAACATAGGCAAAAAGTCTCCAAATTAATTTTAACATAAAGATAATAATATAAAGAAAAATCAGAAATAGAAATTCTATTTTTAGAGTTTTTATGGATTTGTTATATTTTTATAAAAGAAATTAAGGTTTTGCAATTTTATGAGTTTTCTTTTATATTTTTTTGAATTCTGGGCTGGAGATAAAGGACACTAAAATACATAAAATATATTTTTTTGAGAACTTAAGAAAAGGTTTTATAATTTGCATGTATTTTCTAATGCAAACAGGGACGAAAATGCATGTTTTTTATTTTTTATCAATATTAAAATGCTTTAAAAATGCAAAAGAAAAATATGGCATTAAATTTCAATGAAATAAGAAACTATAATATTTTTGGGATTTTTAGAATTTCAGAGATGCTTGAAATAAATACTAGAAATAAAAAGAAAATACACTACTAGCAAGGGTATATTTGTAAATATGTAAAGGTGCAAGGGCCATAGTATAATTTTCACTGAAATATTAAACTAAATAATAAACTTTTTGGACCAAAAACAAAAATCAAAACCCGTAAGGGCATTTCTGCAAAACACCCAGAACTCACGTGCGTGAACACGTGCGTAGTAGGAACCAAATCGCAATTTCCAAAAATCCAGGGGCTTACATGAAAAAACACCAAAAAGTTTATAACTATAATAAAATGTTTATGGACTAAAAGACAATACCCAAAAGTCTGAGGGCCTGACCGTAAAATATCCCTCACGTGGTCGCCCATGTGAGGTGACATGGCCTGGACTAAAGTCTAATTATGAAAAGTACAAGGGCTAATGTAGAAATATTACAATAAAAATAACTTCAAATAAAAGATTATAGACTAATAATTAAATACAAAAAGGGGTGAGGGCGGATATGCAAAATACCCACGCCAAGCGGATCAGACAGGTGAATGTCACTTGGACACATGTCGAGCTTTGGACGACCGATACCCCTTCGTAATCATACGACCGATATTAGAAGATTAATGATGATCCGATGGCTACAGGAGGATGAAATCCAACGGATGTTATGTGTCTCCAAGAACGCGACCAGATCAGCAGTTGATAGGTGATCGTGAAGTACAGGGGAGAAGGCCGGCGAAGGCAAAATTCCCCGACCTCCTCCCCTCACCTTCGACGGCAGTTGAGGCTCAAAGGTGGCCGAGGCGACTCCTAACGTGGTCCTTTATGCGTCGACGATGGCAAAAACCTCCGGTAGTGCCCGAAGTTCCCCCAAGAGGACGGAGGTGCATGAAGCTACATGCATCTCCGGCGGACCTTCAAAATTGCCTCCAAGCACGCTTGAAGTTGCTAGACCTGCACAAAAAGGTTAAGAGGGTCGCGGGAAAACTGTCGCGACCCTCCAACGAGCGTGGAAGGCGGAGATGGGGCGGCGTGGTAAAAATGGAAGGCAACTGGAGTGGAGCTCCAACGAGGGTGGCGATGATGTTTGGTTGGTTGTTGGACAAAATGGGAGGTAGAGATTGAATCCTACGACTATGTAAATCTAAAAATGCAAGAAAAATAGAGGAAAACGTACCTCGAAGGATGGTATCACCTGAGATGCTATCTCGACAGCCAACCTGGGTTGAAGATGGTGGAAGCACTTCCTCCTTCGCCTGGACACGCTCCGAGCAGCTGGAGTGGCCCCTGTCACTATCCTTGATCCTGAGCAGTCCAGAGGATCCAAAGCTAGGGCATGAAAGGTTCAAAATTTGAATGGAATCTTGGTTGGTCTTCTGAACAAGGTGGTGACGGGCGTGCAAAGAACGAGGATTCTCGAACCCCAAGCGTGTATCCTCGATGCATGGTGAACAAAAGTCAAGAAGGAAGTGACACGGAAGGATGAAAGAGGAGCCTAGATGAATCCGCTAATTTGGCGAGAAACGAGATGTCAGACGCTATATAAACCTCGGTCGGAGAGTTGGCTGAGGTCAACCAACGGGGAGATATGATTGGTCCACGTGGACCAACCAGAAAAATCCTCGGAAAAAATACTTATAAATTTGCTTAAAAATAATAAATGATTTTATTAATTTTAGGTTATTAAATATAAATGTTTATTATTTTATGAAGTTTAATGTTTTATTTTTATTTTGTATTTTTAATTTTATTTTTTTAGCTTATTATTTTCTATATTTATAGCTTAATTTATACACTTAAATATATTTTTATTTTACTTATATGATGTATTATGTACAATTAAATAAATAGATGAATTATTCATATAGGTATAGATATAGGACTTTTACCTATGTATTTTATACAAGTATCTTATTTTACTATATCTTGAACATTTTATTCATGTTTTACTATACACGTATATTATAAATAATATTTACAAAATTATAAAAATATAAAATTATAAAAAATAATAAATAAAATGAATATTTTAATCGGTATAAGTATACAATAGGGGTCCAAAATTTAACTTTCAAACCGTAATTCCAAAAAATATAAAAACACCTTCATTAAATAGCTTATTAAAAGTTATATATAGTTAAAGATGACTTTGATATATTTTGAGTTTTTATTTGAGAGATATGGGTCTGGGAAGTTTGGGTTTTGGAAACTTATTCAGATCAAAACTTTTTATCTGTACTTTGTTTTTATATGAAATCAATTTTGTATTTTTCTATATTTAATTATCTACAACTTTAATGTTCAAAGTTTCTTTATTTGAAGTATAAAAAGTGGAAGTAAAAATAGGTCCTAAAGAATGAACTAAATAAAAGGGATTTTTATTTTATTTTGGCCCTTATCTCCCCCTACTTTGTTCTTTGTCGATCTAGTCATAGAGATGCCTAGGTTTCGGAGTTTCGGGTCATAAAATATTTGCAATATTTTTTTATTTTTATTTTCTTTTCTTTATCCTATAATTTTGACTTTAAAAACCCTATTTTACACACTATTTACACAATGATGCATGAATGCTAAAATGCCTAAATTAAGACTATTTACATGCATTAACTAAGGTTTTTAAGGCCAAAATGATTGAATAAAGATGATGAAATGGAGATTCATCATCCCTCTATACTTGCCTTTGCTAATCCCTAGCAAACACTTATGCAATACGTGCAGAAAGAAAAATAAAGAAAAGAAAAAGAAGAAATTGGATTTTAGTCTAATTATCAAACTTGTCTTCACGAAATCAAAGTTTGGAGTTCAAGTTGGACCTTTGAATTTTTATTGCGGGTGGAACCTTGATGAGAATCAAATTTGAACTCCAACAGCCTTCTTGAGTCCCAAAACTCTGCTCAAGTCTCCTCAAGCTTGCTTATTTTCTATACATCATATACACACTCCGGTAGGCATTTTATTTTTATACAAGCTTGTCAACTTTTTTTGGAGTTTTTGCTATTTTTTGAAATATTATTCATAGCAGCATTTATATAAGGACTTTTCCCTCTTGAGCCAGTAGACTATCCCTCTTTTTAAGCTTTATTGCAACCCACACTCTTCTGTCCTCAAAACTCATCATCACTGGACGGGTTGGGATTCACTTCCCTCCTTAGAGGAGGACAAATGTTTGTACTTGAGTGCGTCTCATATTAGCAATTCCAACCCCCTCACCACTCCAACTGAGTTGAGCCATGTGAAAGGTGCAAGTGTCCAAGTTAGGTCATTATCGACAAGAGGCTTGCGTGTGCTCCGAAATACTCTACATAGGCAGTCACGAATCCATTGAACAAAGTCTCGTGATCCTCAGAGAATTAAGTCAACTAGACCTGAAGTACCTCAATTCCAGCTCCTATAAGGTTCATGTTATTATGTAGATTTGAGGTCCAACCAAGCTCCAATCTTCGGATTTTACTTACACTTCGTCAACCATCAAACTTAATCCAAAAAATGCTAATGCTATGCAAATGCTATGTGACGGATCTAGAAATTGTCGGGTTTAAAAAGTTGTTTTTATTTGTCGTGCGTAAAAATAAAGAGTCGTGCATTGTACGCGGCAACCGGAAACAGTCAAGAAAATAACCACACAAAATATTCGTCGATTTCATTAATGCGGTTTTATGTTTATTTTACTTGGGCAAGTCCCAAGATAGATCACAAGGAGGCAAAGGAACAACCTAGAGTTATATCTATCAAAGTTCGTGCGCGGTTTTCAAGGCGGTCTTTTTTTGGAATTTTTAATGCAATAAAGGGTGTTGCATGCAATTTTGGCCTATTTTAGGACTAAAATATAAATTACGTTTAAATGATATCCGAAAAATATAAAACTTGGCCACAATGTAAAATACGATGAAATGTATGCACTCTATTTTTTTGGAATTTTTGGATGCAATATGAATTTTTTTATGAATTTTTAAAAGCAGACAAAATTATTTTTAATATTTAAATATAATAAATATTGAACCAATTTATTTTCAAGAAATAAAATTATCTAAGATCTATCACTAAGTGATGAATCTCAGAAAAATCCTAAACCTCGAAAATGTAGGGTTTAATACCTATTAAAAATTAAATACCAAAATTTGCAAAATGATTTTTACAGGGCAAATTATGCATGCAAATGCAAATCTTTTTGGGCACAATGTCAAGCACAATTAATTCTACAAAATGTTATTTTTCGGGGATTTTTAGAGCAATGGTTAATCAACTATGAATTTCAGAGCAAGAAATGGGTAAAATATGCAAATTTCCACAAAATCATTAATTATTAATTAACCATCAATCACAAAATTACCCACAATATGTCAAAGTGTAGAGAATTAATTGACAAACATCATGCTATTTTTGGATTAATAAAAAATGTAAAGAGAAGGTCTACAAATACGGGGGAACACAGGGATATATTTGCAATAAGTAAATATAAAATAAATAAAGAGAGGACTGTAATGTAATTACCAAATGATGGGGGGGGGTTACAATATTTCCAGATGGTCACGTGCTAGGCACGTGACCTCTAGAGGCGGGGGCTGATGTGCGATTAGAGGAGATACGGGGGGGTGCTTCTCTGCAATTTGACCCGAGGCACGTGAAAGGCACGTGACCCCGGTGTTGTTGCTGACATCGTCCCCTCCCGTCACGTGCCTCACACGTGGGGAGGGCCTCAGGCCTCACGCCCGGCGGCGAACGTGGCGAAGGAGACCCAGCATGGTGGAGCTCTGGTGTTGGCGGAGAAGGCCGATGAAGGTGGCGAAGTTGGAGTAAGTCGATGTCGTGGGTGATGAAGATGGCGTGGGCTCGACGGCTCACGACCGGAGCAAAGGCGAAGGTCGTTGACGACGAAGGTGGCGGAGCAGATGAAGGCGGAGGAGGCGTTGTCGATGTTGGTGGTTGATATCGGAGGTAGTCGCGGGGGTAGTTGGCTCGACGTCGCAGAGGCGATGGAGCTGAGGCAATCAGCAATAGAGGTGCGGCACTGCGACGAGGGGGGGGGGGGGCTCGGACCTCGCCGGAGAGGAGTGAAGAGGAAGCGACGCTGTCACCGCCGCTCCTCCAACTTGAAGCTTAATCGGCGGATGTCGTTGAAGGAGGCGGCGGCGCGGGTTTTATAGGCTGAGGGGATGGTGCATCAAAGAGGAAGGAGATCGGCGAGATTAAGGGGATGAGATGCGGGGCGGCGCGCGAGATACGCGGAAGATCGGAGATTCGAGATGGCCAGAGATTTCGGAGGAGAGATATGCGACAGCGACGCGCGATTCGCGGAGGAAGGGGAAGGTGGCACCGCTCCCCAACGGGGAAAGGGGGTAGAGGTGGAAGACGAGCAAGGGACGTCCGATCGGGCGCGAATGGACGGCCCGCAGAGGGCCACGTGGCGCAGGGGTTAAGGGGGGCGCAGCACGTGCGGTGCACGTACCTGGGGAGACACGTGCGTTCCTTTTTTTATTTTTTATTTTTTATTTTTTATTTTTTATTTTTTATTTTTTTTAGAATTTTTTTAATAAAACAATATATAATAAGCCAATTAATGCTTGATACGTGGCGGCACCAGGTGCTGCCACGTGTCAGCACCAGATAATTCAGAAAAATAAATCTTTTGTAAAGTCGATAAAAAATAGTAAATGACCTCAGATCAAAAACATTTCTTCACAAAAATTGCTCGCCTCGATGAGATCTACAACTTTTATGAAGACATCAAAACTAAAATCGATCATTTGTACAAAGTGGTATTTTTGGGGTATCCCATGTACATAGAACACCTTGATTTTGGGGTTTTGTAATTATTATGTTATTTTTAGATCAGATAAAAATCCAGAAAAAATATGATAAATCAGAGATAAATAATTACACATTAATCTATTTTTTTGGATTTTTATTAATTGATAAAATAAGTATATAAAATAATAGGTCAAAAACCGCTAAAATATACAGTATACAAAAGGGGCCCAAAACCCAACTTTCACATATGAGCTCCGATTCACTCGAACTTGGTCTTGTTTTGAAGGTAATTGAACGTACATTAATTCAAAAGTGAGTAGGATTAAATCGGACACTGGATGAGGAAGATATGAGGTTTTTAGTCCAGAAATCCTAAAACTAGGGTTTGGGTTTTTTGGTCCACTTATTTGTGTTAGTTATTTTTTTTGTATTTTTTCTTTATTCTTGTTAGTGATATGTACACAGTGGAGGTGGCTTTGGCTTATTCGGAGTTAGCATGAATGAGTTAAAAATCTGGGAAGTTAGGCTATTTACAGGTCAGTTTGGCTGGGATTTTTGGCTTCTTATTTTGTGCAGAAACTTATGCTAAAATGCCATTATTATGAAAACATGCATGAATGCTAATTATACAGAATAGATGCCGAAATGCTGTTGATTTTAGGGGATTTGAGCTTAATAAATGAGATTTAGAGTGATGAATTCGAGATTCATCATCCCCCTATACTTAAAGCATGCTTGTCCCTGAGCATCAAAAAGAAATGCCATGAAGTGAAATGAGACCTGGTTCCATATCAAGACCATGAGCTGAAGGTGAAAGTGAATATAGAATCAACCTTTGGATTAGTAGTGTGGCGGAACTTCTGTGAGACTTAGAATTTTAAAATCAACAGCCCTCAAGTTCTACAAATCATTGCTATAGTTTCGTCTCAGAAGTCATCTTAGATCAATCCTCTTCCCAAAGCATACCCTATGAACATTGAACAATCGACTCATGTGTGTGAAAGATTTTAGCTCTTCCCACCCAGAATGCGTGACTACCGCGCAAACCTCCTCTCAAGTAACTCATCCTCGAGGAGTCAGGTATTTTCTTCTAAGGTCTGTCGCACTGTGTTCACAGTCGAATTGGGGGGAGAAGTTAGAAGAATGAGAAAAGAACTGAAGGGTGGCTAGTGTAGTCACCTCTCCTTGTGAAGCTGGCCAGTGTAGCCGAGTCTCCACCAAGATCTGCAGGTTTCTTGAAGCTTGGACCTTTTTGGTCAGATATTTATTTGGTGGAATGCTTCTTTGTATTTGGAATTTTTGGTGGTTCTGCTTGGATCTTGTTGTGCCCCTACGGATATAAAATCTTTTTGTTCCGTACATTTTTTTGGGGTCTTAGAAAAATTGTACCCAGCCGTCCATCCCTTTTTCGAAGCTTTATTTCAAACCGTACTCCGGTCTTTAGATTTCCATGCTACCAGAAAAGAAACTCACCTAGTCTTCCAACATCTCGTATGAATTGAGCTAAGTGCATAGTGCGAGAGTACAAATTAATTCCCTATTCCAGAGTTGTACCCAGAATGAAGAGACCATGTTAGACACTAAGAGTCAAATACTGCACATTGTCATGTGGAACTTAAAGAATTAAGTCAAAGACCTGAAGCTTCTAAAATCCTATTTCTCGGTGAAGTTCCTCTGAAAATTAGGTGGATTAAGGTCAAGTCCAGACCACTCTCGGTTTTGGCTCATGACTCAATTCAGAACCCGATGACTTTTCACCGATGCAAATGCGATGTTGGATGCAAGTGTGTGAAATGCATATTTTTTTCTTTTCTTTTCCTTTTTTGTAAGGGATTTTTGTTTTTTTTAATGCAAAAATGAATAAGAAGCCATTTTTTTCAAAAATTTTTGGGCATAGTTAGTGTTAGTAGCAAAACTTTTTTTTTATTATTTGGTAGTGTTTTTTATTAATTACCCACCCCGTAATTACATATAGACTTACGCGAAAGTATGAGGTATGGCTAAAATATATACGCAATATATATACAGACCCCCTTATACTTAGCGAGTGTTGTGCCCTCAGAGCACAAAGAAGCGTAAAGAATACATAGCTCGGACTAAGCGTAAGAGTAAAATGTTGATATACAATGGTCTGCCCCCCTATACTTAGATTGTGAATAGTCTAAGTATAGAAGAAGAGCGCGAAAAGAGGCGGTTGGGATATGTAATGACGAGAGTATATACAGGTGAGCGTCGGTTCCCCCTATACTTAGGCTCTGGTCAGCCTAAGTATAAGAGAATGGTGGAAATGGAGCGATCGAGAAAATGAGTGTGGTGCGGGAAAATGGTATGTACAGATGGCATCGGTCCCCACCCTATACTTAGGCCTTGGCCTAAGTAGAGGAAGAAGTTGTACAAGGAGACCGACGTGGTCGGGAGGGAGGGTGGGTAGCCGATGATTAAGGCAGTTTACAGCTGATCTTTTTGTGAGCCTGTGGTGGGAGATCGTAATGATGAGACGAGGATGAAGCATATGATTCCCCACCATTATCAGTGTCATCCTCAGAAAAATCATGATGGATAGTAGATGAAATATTTGAGTTAGATGAAAGGTAGCCATCATCAGAGTTATCCTCAAGGAATAGTATTTGGAAGTGGACACACTCCAGATATTCATGTCTTTTTGCTTCGTTAATTGTTTCCTCAAAATTCATTCCTTTTTAAGATCAATCGATTTGTCCTCAGATGAATATTCAGAAGCTCCGGTCTCAGTCAGCTCATAAGAAATGATTCTAGTATACTTGTGGAAGGTAGGAGCATCTGCTTTGGATGAGTAATAATTAGGAACGGGAGTTGTCCAACGAGAATCGAATTTTGGATCCTTGCGAAGATATGGCTTTAGAGCTGCCGAACATACTTCACTCATGTAGACTATCTTTTCCGGACCTGATGAGGGATCATCAACTGATACCTCTTCCGAAAGGTCAAATCTGACTTTCTTTTTCTTGTTTCGTGGAGCTGTCGGTTCACTTGAGTATCCAGATGAGTAACCATTGGAATTCTTCTCCTTGGTCGGTGTTTGAGCTACATGTTTGTTCTTAGTCTCCTGGATGTTGGTGCATTCTCGACTTGGGAAGATTTGGTCAAGATAATCAGAGTATGTTACTCCAGGGTGCGATCATGCATATGTCTCAGGATCGTAGTAGAAAGATTTATCTATTTTGAGATCTCGAGAATTGAAATACCGGGTAGAGTCTCTGCATGTTCATTCTCAATTGATTTGACATTTGAGCATTCCAGTGTCAAGTTGACCTAATCTATGTAGTCAGCATAGGTTGACCCTGGGTGTGACCATGCATAAGTCTCCGGATCATAAGATTCATATGCTTGATTTTTCATGGAGAGCGCAGCTGGGACTGGAGCAGGGTAGTGCTCTTCTACCGTTTCAGGTTTGCGGTTGTTGGGGACTTTGTGGGTTACCTCAGAAAATCGCAGTTCCTCAAAGACTATATCAAATCATAGTGATTTCAATGCCGTAAAATTTATTTACCGAGTCTCACAATTAATAATTGCCTTAGCCAATGCTAAGAATGGCTTTCCAAGAATAATTGGAGAGTGGGTGAATTCTCCTTGATACTCAATATCAATGATCGTGAATTCCATTTTGAGCGGAGCACCTTGAAATATCATGATGATAGAAATGATTCCTCTCGGTCGTTTTATTGATCGGTCTGCCAATTGAACAATTTCTCGTATTTTTCTGATCGGTCCGAGTTTAAATTCATGAAACACAGAGGTCGGGATGATATTGATCGGCGAATCGTCATCAATCCTAGCATGGGTGAAAATTGTGTCTTTAATTCTACAGTCGAATGTGGGCAACCGCTTGACTATGCGGCTCTTGGTTTTTCTCCTCAACACTAAGGAGGAGGCCATTGACAAGATATGTCTTTCAGTTTTTGTTCTAACTCTTCCCGACTTTTTGACCATTAATTTGTCCATTAAAAATTTTTTAAGGTCGGGGAAGTGTTTAATGACCTTTATAATGGGAAGTTCAAAAATCAAGTGTTTTTCCAGTGCTTCCCGTACAGTAGGATCCAAATTCCTTAGATCTTCTTCGGTCTCAATTTTTATAAAATTTTCTGGATTTTCAATTTTTTTGTAGTTTTCAAAATTTTCAATTTTTTTGGTATTTTCTGTGTGGTGTGGTGATGTGGTGTCTTCCAGAGATGAGAAGGGCCTTGATATTAAGAGTATGGGTCAGCGGCATAATCATTTCTAGGGGAATCATAGGTCGAAGTGTTGATGTTAGAATCATCCCTAGGTTTTTGAATATCCTCAAAATTTTCATCATGAGATCCAATCCTTTCCTCATTCATTTTTATATCTGAACCACCATATAATGAGATTACTTGATCGACAAATTTTTGAAATCTATCCTCCATCAATTCAAATCTCGTTTTTATCCTCGAAACATTATCCTCGAAATAGTGTTCATGATCAATCATGGGAGCATTCGATTTTTGTTCAATGATTTCATCTTCCATTTTTCTGTATGTGTGGAGAGGAGAGATTCTCGGAATGTCCGACATATGATCCTTATTTTCTAAAAATTTCTCCTCAAAAATCATGGAAGGAGGCTGCTCATGTGATCCATGCCTGTGTATTTGATCTGAGTAGATATCAATCCTTTGATCATGATTGGTCAGACCTTGATATTGTGGAGTCAACATATAGGGTTTATGTGATTCTAAGAGGTCAGTCCAGTCCTCTGTATGAGTATCATGTCTGACTAGGGGTTTGTCGTGGTCAATCCAACGTTGATTATCATTAAGTGCATGTCTTTCCATTTGGGTTTGGTTTCTCTGCCTGTAATGAGACTCAAAGATATTTTGATCTTGAGAAATTTCATTGGCGAGAAACTGAGAATAAGGCGGTTCAGTCCAAGATGGTAGGTGATCATTTGCGGTCGGATGATTTGAGTAAGAATTCACTGAGGGGGCCGAATTCATCCGCGGGTGAAAGTTTCCCGCAAATGTTGGAGGATTAAAAGAATAGGATGCAGTGTATTTGGGCCTAACCGAGACAAATTCATTTTCACAATAGAGCATTGATGGATTCTCGGATACTTGTTTGGTTATTTTTGAAAGATTTGGACAGAATGGGTTGGATCTGAAATTTGGAAAAAGTTCCATGATGATGTTCAAATCAAGAGATGAGAGAGACGATTGGTCGGGATAGTCAAAAGAATTTTTATCAAGTGTGCAACTTTTGATCTTCGAAATCGGTTCACGCACACCAATGCAAAACACAAATCAAACCCCAGGTTCACCAACTCATACGATGAAGTCGTAAGAGTTCGGCTATTATCTTTTCGATTTTTAATTGGTGATAAAACAATCTTGGAAAAAATTTAGCGAGCTGTTAGGTGCTGAAATTTTCTTAAAGACTGTCTCGAGTTCGTACGACTAGTTGCATCCACTTTCAGCCAGTATAGGTGTAAGTACGGACCGTAAAACGGCTACCCGTGTTACTTAAGGACGGAGCCTTATGCGGTGTCCTTTAAACCACCCACTCTGCTAAGGAAGTCCGGACCGATTACCGGCTACCCGTATTCCTCACTAAGAAGTAGCTAATCATTTTTAAAATTAGTAGTCTATATGAAAATCTTGGCTTGGCTCTATCCTAGTGTGCGTCTCTCTTCTCGCTTTAAGATAAAAACAAACAATGTCGGGGTTGCTCTCCCGCAAGAATTCTTTATTTTATGGGTTAAGTTAGAATCATCTATATTTAACAGTCCCGATTTTAATTTTGGTGATCACAGAAGAATTTAAGTGAGCAAAAATATACATGTACCGTCCAATCCCAATTTCCTTTAGAATTATGTGATAAAACAAGAGGGAGAAATTCGGGAAAAGCCGATGCACGCGAAAACAATGATGTATGCTCAGTTAGAAGACTTACAGTGAATCCTCGCAATCTCCATGTGGGATGCTAGACAGAAATTGAAAACTTATGAAATGAAAGCCGATGAAAAACCGTATCTAAGAAGAAAGTTCTATTAGCGGGGAAGAAATGAGTTAATTTTTGGCTAATTTGAACGATCTATGTGCGTCTCAATTAATGTATAGTGTGGCTTAAGATCCTACGAGTACAATCAAGAATTAAAAATTCTCGAAGAGCCGTATGTGCAGGTCTAACCTAATCGCCACTCAAGTCGGGCCCCACCCTCACCGGAGAGTGAAACATGCCACGACACACCACAGAATAAAGTCAGAGGTCTTTCTACACACGCGAGAGTCCAAAAGGACACCGTTGTAAATAAGCAATTAATTACAAAAATTTAGAAATTGCAGGAATTAAAAATCTAGAATCTACGCTCTCTTACGACTCGACTCGATCTTAATTTTAATTGTGGCTTTTGCAAAAGTCGGTGAAGTTGCGTCAGTTCTTGAAAAACCGCTCCACGTATTGGGTACCTCGCAAGAAAAAATAAGAGAGATAGTGTAATAGAGTGACTCAAAAATATATGAAAAATAAATGCTGAAAATAAATTGCAGAAAAAATGGAATTTAAATTTGGGGGTCAGACTACCCGAATGCGGAAAACCGAACGAAAATTTTCAAAACAAAAAACTAAGCCGTTTGCCTCCCCGGTAACGGCACCATGTGACGGATCCGGAAATTACCGGATTTAAAAAGTTGTTTTTATTTATCGTGCCTAAAATTAAAGTCATGCGTTGTAGGTGGCAACCGGAAACAATCAAGAAAATAACCACACAAAATATTCGTCAATTTGATTAATGCGGTTTTATGTTTATTTTACTTGGGCAAGTCCCAAGGTCGATCACAAGGAGGCAAAGGAACAACCTAGAGTTATGTCTATCAAAGTTCGTGCATGATTTTCAAGACGGACTTTTTTTGGAATTTTTTAAGCAATAAAGGGTGTTGCATGCAATTTTGGCCCATTTTAGGGACTAAAATATAAATTACATTCAAATGATGTCCGAAAAATATGAAACTTGGCCAAAAATGTAAAATACGATGAAATATATGCATTGTAATTTTTTTTGGAATTTTTGATGCAATATGAATTTTTTTCTGAATTTTTAAATGCAGACAAAATGATTCTAAATATTTAATTATAATAAATATTAAACCAACTTATTTTCAAGAAATAAAATTATCTAAGATCTATCACTAGGTGATGAATCTCAAAAAAATCCTAAACCTCAAAAATGTAGGGTTTAATACCTATTAAAAATTAAATACTAAAATATGCAAAATGATTTTTACAGGCCAAATTATGCATGCAAATGCAAATCTTTTTGGGCACAATGTCAAGCACAATTAATTCTACAATATGCAATTTTTCGGGGATTTTTGGAGCAATGGTTAATCAACTATGAATTTCAGAGCAAGAAATGGGTAAAATATGCAAATTTCCACAAATTCTTTAATTATTAATTAACCATTAATCACAAAATTGCCCACAGTATGTCAAAGTGTAGAGAATTAATTGACGAACATCATGCTATTTTTGGATTAATAAAATAATGTAAAGAGAAGGTCCCCAAATACAGGGGAAACCCAGGGGTATTCTTGCAATAAATAAATATAAAATAAATAAAGAGAGGACTGTAATGTAATTACCAAATGATGGGGGGAGTTTTTACAATATTTCCAGATGGTTACGTGCTAGGCACGTGACCTCTGGAGGTGGGAGCTGATGTGTGATTAGAGGAGATCCGGGGGGACTTCTCTGCAATTTGACCCACGGCACGTGCAAGGCACGCGACCCCGGGGTTGTTGCTGACATCGTCCCCTCCCGTCACGTGCCTCGCACGCGGGGAGGGCCTCGGGCCTCACGCCCGACGGCGAACATGGCGAAGGAGACCCGGCGTGGTGGAGCTCTGGTGTTGGCGGAGAAGATCGATGAAGGGGGCGAAGTTGGAGTGAGTCGACATCGTGGGTGATGAAGATGGTGTGGGCTTGACGGCTCACGGCCGAAGCGAAGGCGGAGGTCATTGACGACGAAGGTGGCAGAGCAGATGAAGGCGGAGGAGGCGTTGTCGATGTTAGTTGTTGATATCGGAGGTAGTCGCGGGGGTAGTTGGCTCGACGTCGCAGAGGTGATGGAGCTGAGGAAATCACGCAACAGAGGTGCGGCACTGCGATGAGGGGGGGGGGCTCGGACCTCGCCGGAGAGGTCTGAAGAGGAAGTGGCGTTGTCACCGTCGCTCCTCCAACTTGAAGCTTAATCGGAGGATGTCGTTGAAGGAGGAGGCGACGCGGGTTTTATAGGCTGAGGGGATGGTGCATCGAAGAGGAAGGAGATCAGTGAGATTAAGGAGATGAGATGCGGGGCGGCGCATGAGATACGCGGAGGATCGGAGATTCGAGATGGCCGGAGATTTCGGAGGAGAGATATGCGGCGGCGGCGCGCGATTCGCGGAGGAAGGGGAAGGTGGCGCTGCTCCCCAAAGGGGAAAGGGGGCTGGATGTGGAAGACGAACGAGGGCCGTCCGATCGGGCACGAACGGACGGCCCGCAGAGGGCCACGTGGCGCAGGGGTTAAGGGGGGTGCAGCACGTGCGGAGCACGTGCTTGGGTAGGCACGTGCGACGCACGTGCGTTCCTTTTTATTTTTTATTTTTATTTTATATTTTTTTATTTTATGTTTTTTTAGAATTTTTTTTAATAAAACGATATATAATGAGCCCAAAAATGGCTAACACGGGGCGGCACCAGGTGCTGCCACGTGTCAGCACCAGATAATTCGGAAAAATAAATCTTTTGTAAAGTCGATAAAAAATAGTAAATGACCTCGGATCAAAAAAGTTTCTTCACAAAAATTGCTCGTCTCGATGAGATCTACAACTTTCATGAAGACATCAAAACCAAAATCGATCATTTGTACAAAGTGGTATTTTTGGGGTATCCCATGTACATAGAACACCTTGATTTTGGGGATTTGTAATTTTTATGTTACTTTTAGGTCAGATAAAAATTCGAAAAAAATACGATAAATCATAGATAAATAATTACACATTAATTTATTTTTTTGGATTTTTGTTAATTGATAAAATAAGTATATAAAATAATAGGTCAAAAACCGCTAAAATATACAGTATGCAAAAGGGGCCCAAAATCCAACTTTCACATATGAGCTCCGATTCACTTGAACTTTGTCTTGTTTTGAAGGTAGTTGAATTTACATTAGTTCAAAAGTGAGTAGGATTAAATCGGACACTGGATGATGAAGATATGAGGTTTTTAGTCCAGAAAGCCTGAAACTAGGGTTTGGGTTTTTTGGTCCATTTATATGTGTTAGTTATTTTTGTATTTTTTTTCTTTATTCCTGTTAGTGATATGTACACAGTGGAGGTGGTTTTGGCTTATTCAGAGTTAGCATGAATGAGTTAAAAATCTGGGAAGTTAGGCTATTTACAGGTCAGTTTGGCTGGGATTTTTGGCTTCTTATTTTGTGCAGAAACTTGTGCTAAAATGCCATTATTATGAAAACATGCATGAATGCTAATTATATAGAATAGATGCCGAAATGCTGTTAATTTTAGGGGATTTGAGCTTAATAAATGAGATTTAGGGTGATGAATTCGAGTATCATCATCATGCAAAATGCAGAAAATATTTTTGTGATGCAATTTTCAAAGGTTTTGAACTTTTATGGATTTTTAAAAGGATGATGCATATGCATTTTTTAGGTTTTTTAAAAAGATTTTTCAAATGTTTTTGGTTTTTTTAATTTTGCAAATGTTTTTGGGAGTTTTTGAAAATAAAAGGTTTTGGTTAAAAACTAGGTACAAATATTTACACAGAGATGCTTCTATATTTACAAGAGCTATGTTTTAAGAATTTGCAAAGGGTAAGTGGTCAATTTTATAGATATATGTAAAGAATTTTAGTGAGATCCACAAACTTATTTGAAAAAGGTTTTACAAACAATTGTCCAAAATAATTTTGATAAACACTTTTCACAAACATGTACGCACATTTGAAAATCATTTTACAAAGGTTTTTCAAAAAGTATATATAGTTTTTTCACATATTTTTGCAACCATTTTTCAAACCAATTACAAATATTTTTTCAAATATTTTTATTTCACACATAGAAAATAAATTTTACAAAACAAACAATTTTACAAAGGATGAAAATATATAACAAAATATTTTCAAAATAGTTTTCAAAAAAATTCAAAAGATTTTCCAACTATTTTTTCAAACTTTTAGAAAAAAACATTTTCACCTGATTTAGTAACTTGTTAATACAAAAAGAATATGAGGAATAATTATTAAGGTTTTTAATGAATTTTTAAGAATTTATAGCCATAATTATGAATAAAAACACGAAAGTACGTGTTATGGCTAAAGTATATATGACCCCCCTATACATAGCTTGAGCTATGTTTTCATTGATCAGAGAGAAAAAGAGAAGATGTAACTCATACTGAGTATAGGAAGGCCTAAAGAATAACGAAAGGAAAAATGAACGAACGAATGAACAGATCGTACTCAAAATGTCACCCCCTATACATAGGGTACGATATCCCTAAGTATAGACAAGAAGAGGAGACTGTGGAGAGGATCCAAGAATAGAAGCAATCGGGGTGAACACCCCCCTATACGTAGGATAAGGCATGTCCTAAGTATAGAAGACTGACAAAAAGGGGCGACACCTTTTTTGGTAGAAAAAGAAGATAGAAGAGGAAAAGAATAAGAGAAGAAAAAAGATCAGAAGATGGAAGAAAGATAGAAAGAATGTACACACCACTCCCACTATACTTAGGGTAAACGAAACCCTAAGTATAGGCAACAACAAGAGTGATGAAATGGAACGATGATTGAACACTCAACTCATCCACCCCCCCCCCCCCACATACTTAGGACAAAGTACGTCCTAAGAAAGGCACACACGAGAATGGGGTGGATGAGCAATACGATAAAGGGACAGAGATGAAAAAAAGTTAATGTACAACAAAAATAGATGTACAAAGGATCAAGAAGGTTGAAAGAGAACCTTCTTGCGCAACCGTGGAGGAATAGATCTAGCGTGGTGCAGGTCGACATCGGGATCCTCAGATGACACAAACAGATCAGGGTCGACAAGGTGAGGTTCCTCAGTGGCCCTAGGGTGAAGAGGCACATATGGGTCAGTGGAAGAAGTACATCTAGGTCTGGCCTTGGGAGTCTCGCTGATGTCAAAGTGAAATGGGATGAACTCATCATCATAAAAAAAGTGTAATCAATATCATCCTACGAGGTCTCGTCGAGGTCAAAACCAAAAGTAATGAACTCGTCAATGGAAGTAGTTGAACTCTGTTCGTCCTCTACAATCCCAACCGGATCATCTTTTTCATCAAAAGACCCGAATTCCTGAATGAAAGCAACAAGATCAAATTCGACCTTTGTCTCATCAATATCCACCATCCACTCAATGGTGTCAATTGTGTAAATCCTGCTGATGTCATCAACGCATCGCCAATCACAGGAAGAAGAAAATCTAAGGTCTATGCATTCCGAGTCTTCCTCCTTGGAGAGGAATGCTCGGGTCTCATAATAGGTTATAAAGTCTCTTTGATATCATCATAAAGATCATAGGCCTTAGGGTCAGCCAGAGTAGTTGTAGTCACATCAGGTGCAGGTCTCCGATCATCAGTGGGTGCAGTAATGACCACCTCACTCTTGTCAACAGGACGGAAGCGATTCTCTCCTGAACCATAATCAATAATGACCCACGCAGAGGCGAGGAATGGTCGTCCCAGGATGATTGGAGGACACTTCCATGTAGAGGTCTCCATGAGCAAAATGACAAAATCAACATTGTACCTCGTACCCTGAATCAAAATAACGGTATTTTCAAGGATACCCTTCGGACTCTTAATAGATCCATCAGCAAACTGAACTATCATCCTAGTTTTCTTGAGAGGACCTAAGTGAAGAGACTGTACACGCGAGAAGGGTAATATGCTAATCGAAGCACCGTCGTCGAGGAGAGTGTGATCACAGGTATGATCAGAGATGGTGCAACTAATGAAAGGTGTGGCAGTGTTCTTTTTCCTAAGAATGGTACGGTGTGTGATGACGTGGGTATTGGCCATGGTCAAGATATAACACTCAGATCTGCTCCTACGCTTTCTCTTCTTGGGAAGAGGAGCAGATAAATCAGTCATGACCTGTTGAAGTGGGACACGGATGATCTTATGAATGGTGGCCACCACTTCGGGTTCAGTCAATAATGTTTTTAATTTTTGGACCTCCTCCTACAAGGGAGGAAGTCAGAATCATCATATACACGAGGAATGCCAAGAGCAGTCTGTACAACAACATCCTCGGGGTCAAAGGTGGCAAAGGCTCCCTCTCCTCACAATTTGGACAGGATGTGAAAGGTTGTGTGTTCAAATGATCTGGCAAAGGCTCCCTCTCCTCACAATTTGAATCAACCAAAGGTCACCTGAAATCTTTTTGGATTTTTAAATTTTGCTCATTTTTGTGTATTTTGGGTGATTGCAAGATCTTAGGGAAATCCTCGAATGAACCCATATCATCAAAGGGTGGAGAAATATGGTCGCTCTTATTTATGCTAGTGAGGTTGTCAATCCTCTGTCTCATATGATCCATCATTTAGGTCAAGTGCTCAAGGGTGGACTTCATGAAATTGACTCCAACAGATCAGTCTCGGGTGGATATGAAGGGAAATGTGAAGGTGGAGATGGGTAAAAATCCGATGTCTGAGTTTATGGTTGAGGAGGATATGTACAAAAGTCAGGAGCAAAGTCCTCCTGGAAAAGAGGAGGTGAACCGGCTGGAGTGAATGAGGGATCTGCAAAGTCTGGATAAAATATGCTCCAGTCGGCGATCTCGAAACAAGAGGAAAATGATCTGGAGAATACGACGGTCAAATCAAGAGAAGTGATGAAAAGGCGTAAATACGCAGAGGAGATCTGGAATACCCACAATCAATCACAAGAAAAACTCAAACAAGACAAACCCTCAATTCACCTACTCAACTCAGTGAAGATCGCAAAAATGCGGTCTTTTTATCTTTTCTTTTTTAGAGTTAGGTGAGAAGTCAAAAAGTTGCAGAAACACTTAGGGGCTGAATGGGATTTTGGCACTAATCCTTAGTGTGTCCGCGAGCAAGTAAAATCGAAGACAATGAGGGGATTACTCTCCCTAAGACAAGGTTTTTCTTTTTGGTTTTTTAGGGTCAAGTAATATTAACAGTCCCAATTTTATTAGTTATCACTTTTTTGGAATTTTAATAAGAATGCACGAGCCTATCGAGGAGTCAATTCCTTTAAGCACGTGGGTTGGAAAAATAAGAGGGAGAGGCGGAAAAGCAATGCAAGCGGCAAAACAATGATGAATGCTAAAGTGTAAATGCTCACCTTGCCTCCATCACTCTACATGTAAAGATTCTCAGGAGAATTGAAACCTATCTATATGCAAATGCAAGCCGATGAAATCACCCTAAGTTTCAAAAATTTCTAATAGCGTGAAGAACAAATGCTAATGACTTAAAATAGAACCGAAGTGACCGATCGTGGAGTCTCCTCGGTGCCCACCACAATGGATCCTGCAAGCGTTGTATGGAGAACTCTCACGGTGTGTTTGTTCCGAGACTAAGTGAGAAGTAATTAAAAAATTCACTAAATCCAAACGTAGACTATCGGTGAAGGCAAATATATTAGGTGTTTTGCCTTAATCTATCACAAGAAATCCTAAAACGAAGGGCTCAATCACACAAAATAAGGAAAACAACACCGAGAAACAAAATAAAAAGGTGATGAAAACCGTGAAAATCGTGAAAACCGCGGTGAGCTCCCAAGTGAACAATCACTTGGAAATTGGGCCCAAAAGTCTAGAGTCCTAAGTACCTGTATTATTACAAATAATAAAGTCTCTCTCACAAAAATTATACAAATAGCTACAACAAAATAAATGGAGCCCGGTCTTCAAAAATCTCTAAGTTTCCCTTGAGCTAAGATGGCAGGCAGAAGCCAGCTTCACGTGGGTGCGTAGGTATCTAGGATAGAGTGCCTCCCTCGATCTGCGGTACTTCGCAGAAAGTCAACAAAGAGAGGAGGTTAGACAGCTCAAACAATTATACCAAGTAGAGGAGAAAATAATGGAGCAAAAATATAGATAAATAATATCACAATAAAAAATGAATCCCAATCTAAATGTTGTTGCTCCCCGGCAACGATGCCATTTGATAATCGATATTTTGCGAAGGTCAAAATATGTCTCACACAAGGCAGAGACAAAGTTGTTGTGGTGACCACTCATGAAATCCCAATTAGTCAACAATTAACCCACAACAAATAAATCAAGCGATGAAAGTAAATGTGCGGAGTTAAAATTTATTATAACTCTACAACAAAGACGTGTATATATGAAAGTATGTGTAGAATGTCGAACACAAAAAGCAAGCAGGTAGATCGGGGCAAGAATGCTCCAAATAAAATGTGATGTGTTTGTCTATATGTGCTATTTTTTGTGGGTTTTTAAATTTATATTTTTTATTTTAGTTTTAATTTTATATTTTTTTATTTTTAAATTTCTGATTTTATATTTCTTTTTATGTTTTCTATTTTTAAAATTTCTTTTTCTTTTAATATAGATATATAAAGAAATATAGAGTATATATACAATATAGGTAAGAGAGAGATAATATACATATATAAATAGGTAAAAATAAGTAAAATACAGGAAATAAAATATTTTTGCGCTTTTTATAATTTTCTAATATTTTTGTGATTTTTCTGTATTTTCTCTATTTTTTGGTATTTTTAAAGTCGAAAATACTTAAAATAGGGAGTAAAGTAATCATACGAAGATTAAATGGAGATAAAAAAAATCAAACAGAGGCAAAAAGTCTCCAAATTATTTTAAAATAAAGATAATATGAAAAAGGAATTTAGGATAGAAATTATATTTTCAGGACTTTTAAAGGATTTTTTATATTTTATAAAGGTTTTAGGGGTTTTCCAATTTTTGAGTTTCCTTTTATATTTTTTAACTATTTCTAGGCTGGAGATAAAGAACACTAAAATAGACGAATTACAATGTAAAAATTTTTAAAAAAGGTTTTATAATTTTTATGTATTTTCTAATGTAAAAAAGGATGAAAATACATGTTTTGAATTTTTTATCAATATTAAAATGCTTCAAAAATGCAAAATAAAAATATGGCATTAAATTTTAATAAAATATGAAGCTGTGATATTTTTCTGGGACTTTTAGAATTTTAGAGATGCATGAAATAAATACTAGAAACAAAAAGAAATTATACTACTAGCAAGGGTATATTTTTAAATACGTAAAGGTGCAAGGTCTACAGTGTTATTTTCATAGAAATATTAAACTAAATAATAAACTTTTTGAACCAAAAACTAAAATCAAAACATGTAAGTGCTTTAATGCAAAACACCCATAACTCGCGTGCGTGAACGTGTGCGCCTGACAGGAACCAAATCGCAATTTCCAAAAATCCAGGGACTTATATGCAAAAACTCCAGATAGTTTATAACTACAATAAAATATTTATGGACTAAACGACAATACCCAAAAGTTTGAGGGCTTGACCGCAAAATGTCCCTCACGTGGTTGCCCACGTAAGGTGAAGTGGCCTGGACTATATTTTAATTATGAAATGTACGAGGACTAATGTGCAAATATTACAAAACTAAAATAACTACAAATGCAAGGTTATAAACTAATAATTAAATAGAAAAAGGGGTGATGGTGGATATGCAAAATACCCATGCCTAGCGGATCGGATGGCTGATGAATGTCACTTGGACATGTGTCGCGCTCTGGACGGTCGATACCCCTTCGTAATCCCATAGCCGAGATTAGAAGATTAATAATGATCCTATGGTTGCAGGAGGATGAAGTTCGACGGATGTTGTGCGTCGCCAGGAACGCGACGAGATCAACGGTTGATAGGTGATCACGAAGAACAGGGGAGAAGGCGAGTGAAGGCGAACTTCCCCGACCTCCTCCTCTCTCCTTCGACAATGGTTGGAGCTCAAAGGTGGCCAAGGTGACTCTTGGCGTGGTCCTTTGTGCGCTTACGGCAGCAAAAAGCTCTGGTAGTGCCCAGAGTTCCCCCAAGAGGACGGAGGAACATGAAGTTCTAGGCGTCTCCGGCGGAGCTTCAAAATTTCCTCCAAGCGCGCTTGAAGTTGCTAGATCTGCACAAAAAGGTTAAGAGAGTCGCAGGCAAACTATCGCGGCCCTCCAACGAGTATGGAAGGTGGAGATGGGGCGGCGTGGTAAAAATGGAAGGCGACCGGAGTGGAGCTTTGGCGAGGGTGGCGGTGATGTTTAGTTGGGTGTCAGATAAAGTGGGAGGTGGAGATTGAATCCTACGACTAAGTATAATCTAAAAATGCAAGAAAAATAGAGGAAAACATACCTCGAAGGCTGGTATCGCCTGAGATGCTAACTCGATGGACAACTTTGGCCGGAGATGGTGGAAGCACTTCCGCCTTCGCTTGGACAAGCTCGGAGCAGCTGGAGTGGCCCTGGTCACCAGCCTCGATCCTGAGCAATCCAGAGGAGCCAAAGCGAGGGCAAGAAATGTTAAAAATTTGAATGGAAGCTTGGGTGTCCTTTTGAACAAGGTGGTGATGTGTGTTCAAAAAATGAGGATTCTGGAGCATGTCTGGGATGCAAAGATCGAGAAGAACTCTAGGCGTGTATCCTCGATGCATGGTGAACAAAAGTCAAGAAGGAAGTGACGCGAAAGGATGAAAGGAGGAGCTTCGAAAAATCCACGAATTTGGTGAGAAACTAGGTGTTAGAAGTTGTATAGACCTCGGCCAGAGAGTTAAGCTAGGTCAACCAACGAGGAGATCTGGATCGTCCACGTGGACCAACCAGAAAAATCCCTTGAAAACATATTTATAAATTCGCTTAAAAATAATAAACGATTTTATTAATTTTAGATTATTCAATAATAAATGATTATTATTTTATGAAATACATTATTATGATTTTATTTATTTTTTAGAGCTTCAAAATTATAAGTTATCTTTTAGGGGCTATATAGGTATATTCATCTATATATTTTAATTTTTAATTTTTATTTTGTATGTTTAATTTTATTATTTTGGTTTATTATTTTCTATAATTATAACTTAGTTTTATACACTTAAATATATTTTTATTTTATTTTTCTGATGTATTATGTATAATTAAATAAATAGATGTATTATTCATATAGGTATAGATATAGGTCTTTTACATATGTATTTTATACAAGTATTTTATTTTTCTATTTTCTTGAACATTTTATTCATGTTTTACAATATATATATATATATTATAAATAATATATAAAAAATTATAACAATATAAAATTATAGAAATAATGAATAATAAATAAAATGAATATTTTAATCGGTATAAGTATACAATAGGGGTCCAAAACTCAACTTCCAAGTTGTAACTTCAAAAAATATGAAACCACCTTCATTAAACAGCTTATTAAAAGTTATATGCAATTAAAGTGATTTTGATACATTTTGAATTTTTATTTGAGAGATATGGGTCTAGGAAGTTCGGGTTTTGGAAACTTATTCAGATCAGAACTTTTTATCTGTACATTATTTTTGTATGAAATTAATTTTGTATTTTTCTATATTTAATTATCTGCAACATTCATATTCAAAGTTTCTTTATTCTAAGTATAAGAAGGGTAACTAAAAATAGGTCACAAAAAAAGAAATAGAATGAATTAAATAAAAGAGATTTTTATTGTATTTTGGCCCTTATCTCCCCCTACTTTATTCTTTCTCGACCTAGTCATCGAGATGCCTAGGTCGCGGGGTTTCGGGTTATAAAATATTTGCAATATTTTATTATTTTTATTTTCTTTTATTTATTCTATAATTTTGGCTTTAAAAACCATATTTTACAAACTATTTACACAATTATCTATGAATGCTAAAATGCCTAAATTAAGCATATTTACATGCATTTACTAGGGTTTTAAGGCCAAAATGATAGAATAAAGATGATGAAACGGAGATTCATCACCTTCGTATCGGCATGTGTGCTCCAAAGGGTTCCAGATCCCCTCAATTGGGATCTGGGGTTTTTTTAAGTCCATGTTACCAGAAGCTGAACAGTTGACTCGATTCGATGCTCCTGAGGGGTGTCAACCCCTCTATCCTACACAGAAGTTAAGAGAGGCTCGTGGTGAGTCACCTCGACCAATCGTTGAAGCTGGAAAGTAGAGGAATGGGAGTGATAGTGAAGCTTCGATGGAGATGGAGGTTTGAGCTTCGTTTCACCAGATCCTTGCAGGATCTAGGTTGAAAAGGTCGACACAATGTGGAACAGACGTTGACAAATAATATGGAGGCAAAATCAAGGTGGATCATAGGCGAAGACCATATAATTTTGCATGGACCTAGCTCTCAAGGTCAAATGGAGTTTTCAAATTAAGCCTAAATTAAATGCCAAAACTCAAAATTAAATACCAGAATTTAATCCTACAACTAACTATTACCTAGAAAAGCAAGAAAGGGGCCTCGATTTGGTCAAAGGACCAAAGTGGCAGAACCAGTGGTGGGTTGATCTGACAATGATAGGATCTTCTCCAGCGAGCCTCCTCCTCCTAACAAAACGACTGGAAAAACTTCATTTCACCAAGTCCTACTTCCCTAAGCACAAGTTACGAGGGAATAAGATGATCTCAAGAGGGATCAATCATGCAAAAATGGAAGAAGGGGTACACTTATACATAGATTGAGGGATGAAGTTCGATAAGGGTTGGCATGCAATGGAGATAGAGTTGGTGGGAAGAATGGGTTTAGCATGGGAGAAAGTAGAGTAGGCTAAAACATGGTGGTGAGCTCGAGGAGGATGGAGGTGAAGGAAGGTAGGGCTGCAGAACAATGGGTTGTTCGAGGGAGAGTGAGGCGTGGAAGTGGAGTGGTGAAAAGTGGAAAAATCGGAGTCACTAAAATGAGCTGACAATTCAGCTTCACTTATCGCTAAGGCGACTACTCAAATTTCTCGGCTATTTCAACAATTAACCCACACAATAAATCAACCAAGCAAAACAGTGTGAATCAAAATTTATTATTCCCTACTAAAAATGTATAGTGACAAGAAACTAGGGACCGAACACAGGAAATAATGGCGTACAACAATGCAAGATAGAAAATCAAGGGCATAATTTGTATCAAGAACACTTAGCCAAAATATGGTTTTTGGGTGTTTTTAATTTTTGTATTTTTTATTTTATTTTTGTTTTATATTTTTTATTTTGTGTTCTCATTAATTTTATATTTTTTTTATTTTCTTTTTAGATTTTAGATTTTAGATTTTCTTTATCTTTTAAATTAAGTAATAAAGAATATAGTAGGCTATATGTACAATATAGAGTAGGATAATTATAAATACCACTAAAAATAGTCAGATCATAGGAAATAAAATGTTTTGGGGCTTTAAATATGTTTACTATTTTTATTATTTTTAGTGAATTCTTCTAATTTTATATATTTTAAAGTCAAAAATACCTTAAAAAAGGTATAAAATAAATGGGTCGAATTAAGATGGATATGAAAACTACTATAGAGTATCAAATTTTATCCAAATTAATTTTAATAATTAGTATATCATATAAAGATATTTCAGAGATGGAAAAACATATTTTTATATTTTAATAGATTTTATATTTTTTATTACGATTCTTGGAGTTTTTTAATTTTTAAGAATTTTCTTTTTCTATTTTAGTGATTTTTGGTCTGAAGGCTAAAACTACTTAAAGAAATCAAATATATCTTTTGGGGAATTTTTCAAAATGTTTTTATATTTTTATGGATTTTGTACTGCATACATGGAATATTTGTATTATATTTGATTTTTATAAAATAAGAAAATTCATAAAATTGAAAAGAAAAATTATGGCATGGATCCAAAACACATCCGGCATCTAATCCTATTTTCATTATTTTTTGGAGAAATAATAGATATTTTAAATAAAAAAGAAAACAAAAATAAATTATAATCTGGTAAGGGTATATATGAAATTAAAAGTAAAGCTAGGGACATTGCTACAATTTTTGCAAAATTTTATAACCGATGTTTATACTTTGTCCGGGCTCGTAGAGGCTCAAAATGCACATCTCGTGTGGGACAACACGTAAGGTGATGTGGATTGGACTGTTACACAAATACAACAAATGCTAGAGGTATAATTGCAAATATTGCAAATATTATATAATGGTCGAGGAATGTTTGAGCATTAAATAATAAATACAAAAAATTGCTTGGGTCTAAGATGTAAAATACCCAAAGCACGACGCAGATGGATAGTTGATCTTCTTCCACTTACCATGTGTCCTTCCCTGGTGCACCAATGACTCTTCGCCTCCTACGATGGAGATTAGATCTCCACTTTTGATCTAATGCAGAGGCGAGGAGGAACCAACGGCTATCAATCAAACTAGAGACGAGACGTGATCCGATGGTCTTGGACCACCCTGCATGAACAAGGAAGAACAAGGCAAGGCTCGAGCTTCGATCAATGATGTGGCACTGCTCCAGCCACCTATATCTGCTTAGAAGGTTGCAAAATGGACACGGATGGTCGCTCAATCTTCTAATAACTTCAAAATGGGCTGGAGAACACCAGTGCCTTCCCACGACGACGGAGGAGATGCGAAGCTCTAGGTACCTCCAGCCACTCTTAAAAAAGACCCTCTCCAGGGCCTTTAGCTCCAAAACCTATAAATGGAATACAGGAAACCAACGAGGGTATCCTAGGGCTTTTAATGATGAACGTGGGTGTACGGGTGGTTCAGGCGAAGCTCTCTAGTCATAGGATGGAGAAGGAAGATCCGATCCACAAATCTGAGCAAGATCTGCATGAATGAAGTTGCGTTAGGCGATAAGCAGATGAAGGGGGAGATGATGACGGTGAAGGAATGGGCGGAGTGGGTTTGGATTGGTCGGTATATGGTGGCAGAGCTAGAGCTTTGGCAAGGATGAAATGTAGAAGATACATGAAATCAACAAAAATTAAGTGAGAACAAGGAAAATTTTACACTAAGACTATGTTAAGGAATTGAAAAGGCTAAGCAAATCGAAGTCAATTTCCATGTACACCTGAAGCAGAGCTACAACGGAGCACGGTGGCGAAGCTACAAACCAGCCTCGATTCAACGCCAAATGCTTCGCTAAGGGGTTGGATCGGCTCCTGGTGTCAGCAAGACATCGACTCCATGCCAAGAATTAAGGAAAAAAGCGGAAGAGGGATCAAGTTTGAAGCTTTGGATGGAGGTGTTGTTTTATATAGGTGGTCAAGCGGGTTTGAATATCGAGGTGTATCGGGCACGTTAGTGATCCATTGGTTGAGGAATCACACACACATGAATCGCAAAGGGACAAGGGTCAAAAGTGCAGAAATAATTGAAACCATTCAATGCTCGGATCGACTTGGAAAAAAGTGAGAAGATGTAGTCAAACGGGGTTATCAGAACCTAGGCTGGGTGTCACAGAAGTTGACCGATGTCAACTTCTGACACCCCATGGTTGGTCCACACGGACCAACCAAAAAAAGCCCACCTGGAATTATTTATAAAATAGATAGTAATTAATAAATGATTTTATTAAAATAAAGTTATAAAAAATATTTTTTTTCAGTATAATTTATTTCTTATTTATTTTTTCGAGATGTTTTATTACAAGTTCATTTTAGAGGTGTAATTATTGGTATATTCATCTACACTTTAGGTCTTTTATTTTTATTTTGAATTTTTGAAAAAAAATATTTTATTTTCTTTATTTAAAAACTTGTAGTTTACTTTTATACAAATATATTTTTACTATATTTTTCTGATATACTGTATACCCTCATATAAATATAGGTATATATAATATAGGTAAAAGTATAGGTCTTTCATCTATGTGTTTAGTGTACATATTTTATTTTAATATTTTCTTCATAGTTTTGCTTTAGTTTTAATACGTACATATGTTATAAATAATATTTACAAAATTATATAAATATGCAATTATAAAAAATAATTAAGAATAAATAAAATGAATATTTTAATCGGGTTTATTATACAATAGGGGTCCAAAACCTAAATTTCACACCTTCACTCAAAAAATATGAACCAAACTTCATTAAATAGGTTATTAATTGTTATGCACAATTAAAGGTGATTTTGATACAATTTGAGTTATTATTTGAGAGATATCGGTCGGAGAATTTGAGATTTTGAAATCTTATTGAGATTATAATTTGTACACTATGTATCATTTTTTTGTATAAACTCAATTTTGTATTTTTATATATTTTATTATCTACAACTTTCATGTACAAAGTTTCTTTATTTGAGGTATAAAATATGGAAAACAAAAAGGGTCCCAAAAATAAAAAATGATGAATTAATAATCGTGAGTTTTATTAATTATTGATCCTTATCTCCCACTACCTTATTCCTTGTCGACCTAGTCATCAAGATGTCTAGATTTCAGGGTTTAGGGTCATAAAATACCTTTGGTATTTTATTCTTTTTCTTTTCTTTTCTTTTATATTCTTTACTATATAATTTTGGCTTTAAAAATAGTATTTTATGTAGTATTTATACAACAAAGAATGAATGTTAATTTGTACAAATTAGGGCTATTTTCATGCATTAGCTATGATGTTTAAGACCGAAATGATAGAAGAAAGGTGATGAAATGGAGATTAATTAAGTGCAAATGGAGAAAACATGGTTTTCTTGTGAGTTCTGATAGGTCAGAACTGGAGATAGGATACTTGACCAAAGTCAAATTTTTTTAGCCCTGGTTGGTCCACATGGACCAACCAAGAAAAAGGAATCTAAAAATCATTTGTAAATTAAATAGAAAATAGTAAATGAAATAATTGATTTTTTATTAAAAGACAAAAACATTTATATTTTTATGTAGTATTTTATTATGATTTTTATTTATTTTTACAAGGTCATTTATTATGTGTTAGTTTTTACATGTGCATATATATGTCAAATATATATGTATTTATTTTTTTTACTTTGAATTTGTATTTTTATTATATACATATATTTACAATTAATTTAAATACATTTAAGCATTATTATTATATTTTTTATTTTTATTTATGAACTTAAATAATTAATATATAGGTATATTTTTATTTTATACATATATTTATAATTAGTTTAAATATATTTAAGCATTATTATTATATTTTAAATTTTATTTATGAACTTAAATAATTAATATATATTGGTGTATTATACATATATTTTATTTATATATTGAAGTGTATTTTTTATTTTATTTTATTTTTTATGGTTTAATTCTATATTACTTATGTACATGTATTTTAAATAATATTCACAATTTTATAAAAATATAAGAAATATAAAAATATAAAGAATAAATAAATTCAATATTATAAACTAGTATCTTGCACAATGAGGGCCCAAAAGCCAACTTATGCATCTTAACTCCAAATTGAATGAAACGACCTTCATTAGATAAGTAATATAGTTTTAAGAACCATAATAGCAATTGGACGAATTTTGAGTTTATATAGAGAACATACATATCTGCAAAGTTCTCTTTGTGGCTTCTTATTTTGTGTGTCTCGAGAACATTGTCCATTATTTTTCAGTGAAATCAAATTTGTATTTTTCTTTGTATTTTTATATACAATGTTCATGGTGAGGGTTTATGGGTTTGAGGTCAAAAATTAATAAAATAAAATGTTACTCAAGATGCAATTATTGGGCTAAAAGAATTAGGGTTTTGTGTGGTTTTTTGAATAGCTTCTTTGTCCTATCTCCCCCTACTTTATTTCTTATCGACCAAATCATCATGATGACTGGGTCTCGGGCTCTAGAGTCACTCAGTGTCTTTGACACTTCATTCTTTTTTCTTTTCTTTCCTTTATTCATTTAGTTTGGAATTAAATACAGTATGTTATGTAGTATTTTACATAGTATTTTATGTGAATTGTCAAGTGTTTATTTTTACAAATCAATGATATATACATGCATTTAGCAAATAATATAAGGCCAAAATCAGAGAGTAATGGTGATGAAATGTGGATTCATCAAGCTGACTCCAAGAAAAAGGGGGAATGTAGAAGGGCGGAGGATAACCAATATAGCTGCATATCCTCTTGGAGCTTAATAGATGTGGCCAAGTCTCCTAGTGCATGCTTCCCTCTTTGGATTTAACTTTGTATTGATAAGTATTCTTTAGAATTTACTCCAGTAGATATAGAATATTTACTTGTGTTTTTAGGTTGTGATGTCTTTGCTTCACATTTTGAAAGGAATTTTCTTCTTGTGCTAGCAAACTATTCCTCATCCAATGCATTATTTCAACCCCATGACTCTATTTTTTGGTGTCCATGCCACTAGATAATTGGTTGTGTTTGCAAAATCTCTGTAGTTCCTATGGCTTGGTCGTCTACCACCTAAGATGAAGCAGTCTTGTCTTAGAATGAAATGTATTTTTGCAAATGTCATTTAAGGCATGCTAGATCAAAAGTGATGATCCAAGTCAAGCCACTGTTTAAGAGTCATACAAATGCCACATAATAGTTTCTTTTTATAAATCAAGTTGGTGCATTAACACAGCCTCATGGAATCTAAAGAATAAAGTCTAATCGACCTAAAAAGTCATAATTCCAAGTCCTAAGAATTTCACGTAAAATTAAGCAGATTAAGTTATTAACCAAGCTACCTTCTATGGATTCTATTACAGATTAGTCCAAGAATCAAAATCATTCTGAGGAATACTAATGAATATGCAACAATGTTTTTGTAAAGGCAATTACAAAAATTTTATACTTTGACATGGATTTTGTATATTCTGTATTTTTTTGCAAATTTTAGAACTCTGGCATATTTTTAGAATTTTATATCTTTCAATTTTTAGAATTTTTGATTGTATCAATTTTTAGAATTTTTTATTGTATACTAATTTTTACAACTCTATATGTAACTATGTTTATTCACAATATTACATGGATTAAATGCAAAAAACTGAAAATTAAGTAGCAGAATTTAATCCTACAACTAACTATTACCTAGAAAAGCAAGAAAGATGCCTCTATTTGGTTGAATGAACAAGCAGAACCAGTGGAGGGTTGCTCTGACAATGATCGGATCTTCTCCAGTGAGCCTCCTCCTCTGTACAGAACGACTGGAAAAACTTCATTTCACCGAGTCCTACTTCCCTAAGCATAGGTTATGAGGGGTAAGAAGCTCTCAAGAGGGATAAATCGTGCAAAAATGGCAGAAAGGGTATACTTATACATAGATTGAGGGATGATGTTCGATATGTGTTGGCATGCAATGGAGATGGAGTTGGTGGGAAGAATGGGTTTAGCATGGGAGAAGGTAGAGTAGGATACAACATGGTAGTGAGCTCGAGGGAGATGGAGGTGAAGGAATGTAGGGCTATAGAATGATGGGTCGTTCGAGGGAGAATGAGGCGTGGAGTTGGAGTGGTGAAAAGTGGAAAAATCAGAGACTAAAATGAGAGGACAAATCAGCTTCACTTATCGCTGAGGCGACTACTCAAATTTCTAGGCTATTTGAACAATTAACCCACACAATAAATCAACTGAGAAAAATAGCGTGAATCAAAATTTATTAGTCGTACTAAAAAAGTATAGTGACAAGCAAGTAGGGATCGAACACATGAAGCAAAGGTGTACAACAATGCAAGATAGAAAATCAACTCATAGTTTGTATCCATAACACTTAACCAAAATATGGTTTTTGAGGGTTTTTATTTTTATATTTTTATTTTATTTTTTATATTTTATATTTTGTGTTCTTATTTAATATTATATTTTCTATATTTTCTTTTTATATTTTAGTCTTTAAATTTCCTTTTTCTTTTAAATTAAGTAATATATAATGTAGTAGGCTATATATACAATATAGAGTAGCATAATTATAAATACCACTAAAAATAGTTAAATCACAGGAAATAAAATGATTTTGGGATTTACATATGTTTATAATTTATTGATTTTTAGTGAATTATTATAATTTTTGTCCAAAAATAAAAAACAGCTTTTTAGATTTTAATAGATTTTATATTTTTATTAAGGTTCTTAGAGTTTTTCAACTTTTAAGAATTTCCTTTTTCTATTTTAGTGATTTTTGGTCTAAAGGCTAAAAATACTTAAAGAAATCAAATATATCTTTTGGGGATTTTTTCAAAAACATTTTTAAATTTTTATGGATTTTGTACTGCATACAGGGAATATTTGTGTTATATTCGATTTTTATAAAATAAGAAAAATGCCTAAAATTGAAATGCAAAATTGTGGCATGGATCTATGACACATCCGACATATAATCCTATTTTGGTTATTTTTTGGAGCACAATAGATGTTTTAAATAAATAGATAAAATAAAAAGAAGTTATAATCTGGAGACGGCATATATGCAATTAAAAGTAAAGCCAGGGATGTTGCTACATTTTTTGCAAAATTTTATAACCGCTATTTATACTTCTCGGGGCCAAATGAAATAGAAATACTCGTAGAGGCTCAAGTGTGAAAAGACCAAAAGTGCATCTCGCGTGGGACATAATGTGAGGTGATGTGGACTGGATTGTTATGCAAATACAACAAATGCTAGGGACCTGATTGCAAATATTATATAACAGACGAGGAGTGTTTGAGCATTAAATAGTAAATACAAAAACTGTGTGGGTCTAATATGCAAAATACCCAACGCACGATGCAGATGGATGGTTGATCTTCTTCTACTTGCCACGTGTCCTGCCCGGGTGCACCGATGACGCTTCGTCTCCTACAATGGAGATTAGATCTACACTTTTGATCTAATCGCATAAGTGAGGAGGATCCAATGACTGTCGATCAAACTGGAGATGAGACGTGATCCAACAGTCTTGGACCCCCTGCAAGAACAGGGAAGAACAAAGCGAGGCTCGAGCTTCGATCGATGATGTGGCACTACTCCAGCCACCTGGATCTGCTATGAAGGTTGTAAAATGGAGCCGGATGGTCCCTCAATCTTCTAGTCGCTTCAAAATTGTCTAGAGAATGCCGGTGACTTCCCACGATGGCAGAGGAAATGTGAATCTCTAGGTATCTCTGGCCACAATTAAAATAGACCCCCTCCGGGGCTTTTACCTCCAAAACCTGCAAATGGAATACGGGAAACCAACAAGGGGATCCTATTGCTTTTAATGATGAAGGTGGGTGTGCGGGTGGTTCGGGCGAAGCTCTCCAGTCATAGGATGGAGAAGGAAAAGCCGATCCACAAATCTGAGCAAGATCTGCATGAATTAAGTTGCGTAGGGTGATAAGCAGATGAAGGGGGAGATGATGACAATGAAGGATTGGGTGGAGTGGGTTTGGATTGGTCAGGATGTGGTGGCGGAGATAGAGCTCCGATGAGGGTGAAATGTGGAAGACACGTGAAACCAACAAAAATTGAGTGAGAACAAGGAAAGATTTACACTAAGACTATGTTCAGGAATTGAAAAGGCTAACCAAATAGAAGCTCACTGGCCATGTACACATGAAGCTGAGCTACAGCGGAGCATGGCGGCGAAACAGCGAACTAGCCTCGATTCAACGCCAAATGCTTTGCCAAGGAGTTGGATCAGCTCCTGATGTCACCAAGACACCAGCTCCATACCACGAATTAGGGAATCACACACGCGTGAATCACCAAGGTGAAGGATATGGGGAATCCTCAAGGGCATCACAGAAGTGTGATGATCGCATCTTATGCGATCGGGGCGACTAGTCGTACTAGTCGTTTGGTGCAGCGGAATATAAAAAATTAAAATCATGAGATGAAACCACATGATCACAAGAACATTACTTGGATTGTTTCATCAAACCACAAAGTATTAGAAATACCTCTCGAAGCATGGTTGCGATCACTAGATCTCTAAAGTAAGGGATCCTCCTGACTCAAGTCCAATCTACGAAGATGGCACTTGCGGGCGCGATGATGAGACCCGTGGTTCCCGCAATCCTCGATGAAGATCCAAGCCTTGAATCTCCTGATTTTCCCAACGAAATCCAACGTCTCCTTCTAGAGCAAGAAGCTCTGAAGAAGATGGAGATCCATGAACTATCAAAGCGATAGCATGACGGTGTAGAAGCGATTGCTATTCCCTCAAGATCAGAAGGTGGACGGCCACCTTTGAGAGAGAGAGAGAGAGATGGGCGAGAATGAGAGTTGAGAGAGAGAGAGATGGGCGAGAATGAGAGTTGAGAGAGAGAGAGAGTAGGTGTGTACAATCATGTATTCCAAAGGGCTAGGGCTGCCCTCTTTATATACTAGTTTGGGAGTCCATGGATCACAATCCATGGCGTACACAAAATCTATGGTTGGATTGATATGTGTTTTTAATCAATGGCCATGATCATTGTTGTTCAAAAAAACAACATATTAATTTATATTAAATTAAATATATGTTGCATTATCATCAACATAATTTAATTCAATAAAAAACAATTATCACAAGATAATAAGATGATAATTAAAGAAGAGATAATAATCCACTCCAAAAAATATGGGGCGTCACCCATGACCAATTCAAGGGTGACGCCACCTCATTTTGGTGGTGGATTATCTCCTTTTTATTTTATCTCATTATCTCTTAATTATTTGCAACAATATTTATTGTAAAATTATCCACTAAATTAATTCCAAATTATTAGTGAATATTTCAATCATGTCATTGAAAATATGTGAATCATAATCACAACCCAAACAAAATTGTAAATTACATTTTCAATTAATTGCTTTATGTAAATCTAATTGACATTAACATTAATAAATACTATTTACAAACAATCCTTTCTCTCCAATATATTATAAATTATATCTATAATATACACAGATACTATGGATAGCATGGATAGAACTATCCACAATCTGCATTTCCTTGATAATTAAATCTCGTTTAATTATCTTGGATAACCATTCTCACAATATGAATCCTATTCATATTATTCTTGATAATTAAATCACATTTAATTATCAACATCTTGTTGCCTGGATACATAATTCATTAAAGGAATTATTCTTGAACTCCTTCAAGAATAATGTGCTTTCCCCGCAGATACTTGGAGATAAGGACAGGGCGATTGTATTGTTCCACGTATAGTGACTTGGATGTTGAGATCTCATCTCAAATCCAGATCTCACGGACCTTCCATAGATGCTTGATTAAATAAAGACCGCAAATACAATCTTCTTATTGCATTTGAATCTCATTCAGACCAATGTCCAACACTAGGAGCAAGATTAGATTACTTCTCTATTGAGAGGAGCCACTAAAATCCAAACCTGTTTCATCACACCCTCAGGATGGAAGCGTCATGGTTATACAATCGTTTATGATCTAATCACCCTCAGGTATTCCCAATAAATGTACATCCTGCATACTAGAAGACCTATGATCAACCTGAAGATGTAGATCAATTTTACACTGTCTTCTTCCGGGTTTGATCACCAAGTTTCTCAATCATGGTCATTGAGAATCGGTATCGATCATATGCCTTCCCAAAGCATATATCATTCCTTCAAATTCTTGTCATGCTTCCAAAGCACGATGACCATGCATGGAATTTGATTGGTCCCAATACCTCATGAGTGAGCTCATGTCTTCCAGTTCATAAGTGAACCGGTATGATCCCTTTCAGAGATCGTATTACTCATATGCCCTTACATGCACACCAGCTCTCTGGTGTATAGACCTTGGTTAGGTCATCAACCTATTGGTCTGCCAAGTGTACACACTCAGACATATAGCAACACATCTGTCTCCGATCAGAGGTTGTGTGCCTATGCTATGACAACATTTAGCATAGGACTTAGGTTATCTCGATCTCGTTAAGTCAATCCTTTGACCTAACTAATCTGACACATCTGAATCACTATTCCCATGTAGAGGACCTGCATCAAGAGGTCGGTCAGATATCAGCCTTTGTGAGAAAGGATTTCCATCTCCTACTCAGGCTGGAGATCATCTCTTAATAATCATTTGACGGTACTTGATGAGTCCTCTATCTAACTCTTTAGATATTCATCCAAACACCGGCCTCTATCATTCAATTAATTAATCAACAACTATATGATCATCAAGACGGCCACGGTACATAACCCTAATTGTACAGAGGGGCCTTATAGTGCATTCATTCATTTAATTTCAGAAAGGGAGTGAAAACAATCAATTACTTTTATTGATAAAACATATATTTTACAATAACATTTATTGTAAGAATGATTCGCCCAGGGCTCACTTGTTCAACAATCTCCCACTAGCCCTCAAAACCATTCAGGTACAATCCGTAAACTCATACTCATTACATGTTGGTCGAAAACCTTATGTGTCATAGGTTTGGTAAGCGGATCAACAACGTTGTCGGCAGAGGCCACCTTGGTTATGATGGTATCACCATGCTTTTGAATATCCCTAATGATGTGGTATTTCCTTTCCACGTGCTTGCTCTTTTTATGCCAAGGTAGAAATTGGATTAATTTGGCTATTTCTAAACTATACAAGACTCCATACCATAGGTCTAAGTGGCATAATTTTGTTTCTGGGTTCCTTTGCCTGGGCAACGGCACCCGTGTTATCGCAGAGTAACGGGATGGGAGTATCAGAGGAAACTACGCCAAGCTCCAAGATGAACTTGCGCAACTACACCGCCTCCTTTCAACATCCAATGCGGCAATATATTCGGCTTCTGTTGTTGAATCCACCGTAGTGTCTTGCTTCTTGCTTCTATAGCTCACAACACCAGCGTTCAACAGGAATACAAACCCTAATGTCAACTTTCGATCATCAATATCCGATTGGAAGTTTGAATCTGTATATCCCATGACTTGGAGATCACCATCTCCATAGACCAAGATGTAATCTTGCGTCCGTCTTAGATATTTGAATAAGTTCTTTACTGCATTCCAGTGTTTCTTTCCATAGTATGATTGGTAATGACTTACCACTCCCACTGCATAGCAAATGTCTGGCCTAGTACACATCATGACATACATTAAGCTTCCTACAACTAATGCATGGGGGCATCCAGCCATGGCCTTCTTTTCCTCAGCAGTTTGAGGAGCCATCCCTTTAGATAGATGGATACCATGTCTTAAGGGGATGAATCCTTTCTTGGAACTATCCATACGGAATCGTTCAAGAATCTTCTTAATGTACCCATGTTGTGATAATCCCAATATCCTCTTTTCTCGGTTTCTGAACAACTTAAGGCCTAAGATGTAAGAGGCTTATCCAAGATCTTTCATCTCGAAGGTATGGGATAGCCAAATCTTCACACTGGTCATCATTCATGTATCATTCCCAATGATAAGGATATCATCTCCGTAAAGCATGATGAACATAATGGTGCTCCCACAAAGCTTCTTGTACACATAAGGTTCATCAGGATTCTGCACAAAATCATATCTATTTATGGTTTCATCAAATCTAATGTTCCAGCTATGAGAAGCTTGTTTGATCCTATAGATGGATTTCTTTAGCTTGCATACTTTGCCATCCTCAACTATGAAGCCTTGGGGCTGCTCCATATAGATATCCTCCTCGAGGTATCCATTGAGGAAAGTTGTTTTGACGTCCATCTGCCAGATGTCGTAGTCACGAGATGAAGCTATACCTAGCAATGTCCTGATGGACTTAAATATAGCCACAGGAGAGAACGTCTCATCGTAGTTGATGCCTTCTCTCAGTGTGTAGCCCTTGGCCACGAGTCGTGCTTTGAAAGTCTCCACTTTCTCATCAGGTCCCTTTTTTATCTTGAAGATCCATTTACACCCAATGGGTTTTACCCCTTTAGGTGGATCCTATAGGGTCCTTACACCATTCTTATGCATGGAGTCATTTTCTACCTTCATTGCTAGCATCCATCTATCCATGTCATGATCCGCGAGTGCTTCATCAAATGAAGAAGGATCATTGTCAGTCTCACCTAGCACATGGAATCCATAGCTTTCAGGTGGTTCAACCACCCTCGAACTCCTTCAAAGAGGCATGGGTGTTTCATCTTTACTTATCTCTTCAGTTTCTGGTTCAGGAATCTTAGAATCCTTGGGGGATTCAATGAGTTCCTTTACTTCATTTTTGTCTTTACCTTTAAGGAAATCATCCTCCAGAAATTTCACATCTCTAGAGACAAAAACCTTTTGGGTCTCAAGGTCATAAAGCTGGTATCCAATACCATCTTTAACATATCCAATGAAGTAACACTCACAAGTGCGAGATTCTAGCTTACTTGCGTCCACGTTCTTCGTATGGACCAAGCAACCCCAAACTCTCAAGTGTTTAATACTAAGCTTGGTACCATACCAGATCTCGTGAGGAGTCATGGGTACAGATTTGCTAGGAATCTTGTTCATGATATGTATATTGCAGTCTCTACTGCATATCCCCATAAACTAAGAGGTAAATGTGCTTTGCTCATCATTGAATGGACCACGTCCATGATGATCATGTTGCATCTTTCAGTAACACCATTAAGTTGGGGGTTCCAGGGGGAGTGAGATTGGATACAATTCCATTCTCTTTAAGATATTCCTTGAATTCATCTGAGAGGTACTCACCACCTCGGTTAGATCGAATCCATTTAATCTTCCTATCGGTTTGGTTCTCAACCAAAGCCTTAAACTCTTTGAGCTTATCAAAGATTTCTTATTTATGACGTAGTAGGAAGATAAACCCATATTGCAAATGGTCATCGATAAACGTCAAATAATATCGATATCCATTTCGACTCGTGGTACTGAAGGGACCACATACATCAGTATGTATTACGTCAAGAATACCTTCACATCTTGTAACCATGTTACGGAAAGGCATCCTGATCATTTTACCTCGAATGCAATGTTCACAGGTAAGTAAAGATTGAACCTGTAGAAAATCTAAAGGTCCATCCTTTATCAATCTATTGATCCTATCAATAGATAAATGACCAAGCCTTTGGTGTCAAATCATATTCGAATGATTTCCATTCTACCTGGATCTTTTAGAGTTTTTATTATTATTGGTTGTGACATTCATGACACATTCATCAATGCATAATTCATAGAGTCCACCAGAAGTCAGAACACCATCCGCAATAAATTTATCGTATTGATTAATGACTAACTTATTACAGAAAAGGAAGGAATATCCATGTCTAACAAGCTTAGATACAGATATCAAGTTCCTCTTGACTTCAGGTACAAAAAGACACTCTTTAAGGACTAGGACTCGACCACTTGATAACGATAGTCAGCAGGTCCCGACGGCGACTGTTGCAACACTTGGCTCAGAACCCATTTGGATGACTATCTCCCCTTGCTCCAGATTTCTAGTTTCCTGAACAAACGCAACGAATTGCATACATGAACAGGAGCACGAGAATCAACATCCCAACTTCCTTCTTGTCCAACGAGAAAATTAGTTTCAATGATGAAAGTAGATTTCATACCTGTTGGGGCTTTACCTTTGTCAACCGACTTCAGGTATTCTGGACAGTTACTTCGCCAGTGCCCCGACATCTTGCAGTGGTGACAAACATCGGTCTTCTTTGATGTCATTAGCGTGGAGGCACTAGAAGATGAACCAACTCCTTGATTCTTCTTCTTTCTCTTCTGGGGCGGGCCCTTCTGAGAACTTTGCTTTCGACCGCGCTTTCCTCTTACTTGTACAATCATTGCACTAGCAGAGGGGTCGTCCTTCTTCATTACGTCTTCTGTAGACTTTAATGCAGCTAACAACCCAGCATTAGTGAAATCACCTTTGCTCATGTGATATGACACGACAAAGTTGTTGAAAGATCGACTTAGGGAGCGATAGGAGAATATAATCACCTGCATTTCAGAATCCATGTAGGCTCCCAAGGTTTCCAAATGAGAAAGGTACCCAAACACTTTGAGTACGTGTTCTCTGACAGAGGTCCCTTGTTGTATCTTGTAGTGAATAAGCTCTTTTATCACATTATAGAGTTGTGTGTGATTTATATCACCGAACATTTCCTTTAGATTCAGCATGATTTCTTGACAATGGTCCATTTCCACAAGCTGCTTCTGAAGCACATTGGACAATGAGACAAGAATATAGCATCTTTCCAAGTTATGATCTTCATCATATTTATCTTGTTATGTCAACTTTGAAAGATTATCCCCTTATTGTCTTTCAAAGTAAGAGATATACTTACCGCTATATCTCAAGCATGATCTGGGATCTCCTCTCTATCTTTATCACATCCCAATAATATGAGAACTTGTGACTCGAATAAAGAGAAGCGGGAACACATTCCGCCTTGCAAGTCCAACTTGCAGTTCCCAATTCGGTCTTTAACACCTGGGCCCATCACCCCTAAGATGATGTTGACCCGTTGTCAATTGAATCAACCGTCGACATGCTTAATACTCGTTATACGCAATCCAATATTGTCCTATAATATGAGGACTCGATATTGGGGTCACTACGTATACGGACTTACTATTTCGAGAAGCAAAGAATCCGATCCAAATAAATCGTATACAGAATATGTCACTTCGGACAGGCGTCTCCTATATACAATATCTGGCGACGGAATCCTTTGCCTTGAAGGGAGAACATAGATGTCACTTATGTGATGCTCCACCTCATATTCAAATTATAATAATTAATTATCGTGAATGATATTCACATAATTAGATATTCCAAGGGAAATGCATATCTATTCATAATGGAGTGCTTTTAATTGGATATAATCAATTTAATCATATTAAATTAATTATAAATCCAATTTTCAATCATCAAACTTGATTATTACTTGAATAGTAGGTATAATCTCAAAGTACGTATTATTCGAATTTTAATAATTGGAAAAATACACCTTGATTTCTCCAGCATTCTCGAGTCCCTACCCGTTGTCATGGTCAGTACCGAAGGGAGTGGGACGGACCGCAACTCGTGCGACCCACTACCCCAAAGATCCCCGACTAGACACCATATCCACCTCAGGAAAGGATAATGCCAAATAGATCATTGTGTACTTTGAGATGCTCGTCGGTTTTTCAACCAAAATTATACCATATAATATTCATCAAAACCATTTTGATATTACTATAAGGAGATTTGCTAAACAAATCCCCTATCCAATTCAAGCAAGAGGGTTTTGCATGTAAAAGTTTTCCTACAAATATTGTAGGATAAACTAGAGTTTTGCATGAAAACAATGTTTGTTGATGATTTCATGTCAACCAATTATGATCAAGATCAATTATCTTATCATCTTGGTTAGTGAAATGTCATTCAATGAAATAATTATCATCTTTAAATATTTCACAAATATTTATCAATAATCATTTCAGAAAATTAACAATTAATTTTCATCAACTTATTTTAATGACTATCACATGGTTCATGATCAAGTTCGTCAATTTTCAACAGTGACCCCTACTCACTAAAATCAATATATCTTGATCTATTTAAATCCAAATTACGCAAAATCAGTTTCCTAATATTGCTAATTTGATTTATGATAGAACTCAAGTGATATTTCACGCATTTCTAAGCGTATCAATATAGTAATTAACTCATTAATCATATTTAGATTTGCAGTTCCCGCAACAGTGAATACATGTTTATTCAAAGGGCCATATCTTGAGCAAATGGAATCCAAATTACATAAACTCAGATCCTATGATTTCCTTATTTAATTGGAAACAAAATCCAATTTAATATTTCGTGCTTAAACAATTTAAACAGTGCCTAAAAATCCAATTAATCAGAGACGCGAAAATTGAAATGCGATAAAACTTTCGCAACCCTTTCAAACCCAAGGCGTCCTAAGTTTACGGATCGTATAAAAAACCTTTCCGACCGAAGGCTCTGATACCACTTGAAGGATATGGGTAATCCTCAAGAGCATCACGGAAGCGTGACGATCGCATCTTATGCGATCAGGGCGACTAGTCGTACTAGTCGCTTGGTGCAGCGAAATTTGACAAATTTAAATCATGAGATGGAACCACAAGATCACAAGAACATTTCTTAAATCGTTTCGTATAACCACAAAGAATTATAAATACCTCTCGAAGTGTGGTTGCGATCACTAGATCTCTAAAGCAAGAGATCCTCCTGACTCAAGTCCGATCTACGAAGATGGTACTTGCGGGCGCGATGATGAGACGCGTGATTCCTGCAATCCTCGATGAAGATCCAAGCCTTGAATCTCCTGATTTCGTCCAACGAAATCCGACGTCTCCTTCTAGATCAAGAAGCTTCAAAGTAGATGGAGATCCACGAGTAATCGAAGAGACAACACAATGGTGTAGAAGCGATTGCTATTCCCTCAAGATCACAAGGTGGACAACCACCTTTGAGAGAGAGAGAGATGGGAGAGAATGAGAGTTGAGAGAGAGAGCGAGAGTAGGAGTGTACAATCATGTATTCCAAAGGGCTAGGGTTGCGCTCTTTATATACTAGTTTGGGAGTCCATGGATCACAATCCATGGCATACACAAAATCAAAGGTTGGATTGATATATATTTTTAATCAATGGCCATGATCATTGTTGTTCAAAACAACAACATGTTAATTTATATTAAATTAAATATATATTGCATTATCATAAACATAATTGAATTCAATAAAAAATCAATTATCACAAGATAATAAGGTGATAATTAAAGAAGAGATAATAATTCACCCCAAAAAATATGGGGCGTCACCCTTGACCAATTCATGGGTGACGCCACCTCATTTTGGTGCTGGATTATCTCCTTTTTATTTTATCTCATTATCTCTTAAGTATTTGCAACAACATTTATTGTAAAATTATCCACTAAATTAATTTCAAATTAATTAGTGAATATTTCAATCATGTCATTGAAAATATGTGAATCATATCCACAACCCAAACAAAATTGTAAATTACATTTCAAATTAATTGCTTAATGTGAATCCAATTCACATTCACAATTAATAAATTTTATTTACAAACAATGCTCTCTCTCCAATATATTATAAATCATATTTATAATATACACAGATACTATGGATAGTATGGATAGCACTATACAGAATCTGCATTTCCTTGATAATTAAATCTTATTTAATTATCTTGGATAACTATTCTCACAATATGAATCATATTCATATTATTCTTGATAATTAAATCTCATTTAATTATCAACATCTTGTTGCTTGGATACATAATTCATCAAAGGAATTATTCTTGAACTCCTTCAAGAATAATGTTCTTTCTCCACAAATACTTGGAGATAAGGACAGCGCGATTGTACTGTTCCACATATAGTGACTTGGCTGTTGAGATCTCATCTCAAATCCAGATCTCACGGACCTCCCATAGATGCTTGATTAAATCAAGACCGCAAATCCAATCTTCTCATTCCATCTGAATCTCATCAGACCAATGTCCAACACTTGGACCAAGATCAGATTGCTTCTCTACTGAGAGGAGCCACTAAAATCCAAACATGTTTCATCACTCCCTCGAAATGGAAGCGTCACGGTTATACAATTGTTTATGATCACATCACCCTCAGGTATTCCCAATACTTGTACATCATGCATACTGGAAGATCTATGATCAACCTGAAGATGTAGATCAATTTTACATTGTCTTCTTCAGGGTTTGATCACCAAGTTTCTCAATCTTGGTCATTGGGAATCGGTATCGATCATATGCCTTCCCAAAGCATATATCATACCTTCAAATTCTTGTCATGCTTCCAAAACACGATGACCATGCATAGAATTTGATCGGTCCCAATACCTCATGAGTGAGATCATGTCTTTCGTTTCATAAGTGAACCTGTATGATCCCTTTGAGAGATCGTATTACTCATATGCCCTTACATGCACATCAGCTCGCCGATGTATAGAGCTTGGTTAGGTCATCAGATATATAGCAACACATCTGTCTCTGGTCAGAGGTTGTGTGCCTATGCTGTGACAACACTCAACATAGGACTTAGGTTATCTCGATCTCGTTAAGTCAACCCTTTGACCTAACAAATCTGACACCTCTAAATCATTATTCCCATGTAGAGGACCTGCATCAAGAGATCGATCAGATATCAGCCTTTGTGAGAAAGGATTTCCATCTCCTACTCAGGATGGAGATCATCTCTGAATAATCATTTGATGGTGCTTGATGAGTCATCTATCTAACTCTTTAGATATTCATCCAAACACCACCCTCTATGATTTAATTAATGAATCAACAACTATATGATCATCAAGACAACCATGGTACATAACCCTAATTGTACAGAGGGACCTTATAGTGCATTCATTCATTTAATTTTAGAAAGGGAGTGAAAACAATCGATAACTTTTATTGATAAAACATATATATTACAATAACATTTATTGTAAGAATGGTTCGCCCAGGGCTCACATGTCCAACACAAGGGACAAGGTTCAAAAGTGCAGAAAGAATCAAACCCAATCCATGCTTGGATCGACTTGGAAAAAAGTGAGAAGATGTGGTCAAACGAGGTTGTTAGAACCTACGTTGGATGAGAAGTTGACCGAGGTCAACTTCTGACACCCCCTCGTTGGTCCACATGGACCAACCTGGAAAAAGCCCACCTGGAATTATTTATAAAATAGTAGTAATTAATAAATGATATTTATTTTATTAAAATAAAGTTGTAAAATTAATATGTTTATTATTTTCTGTAGAATTTATTTTTTATTTGTTTTTAGAGATGTTTTATTACAAGTTCATTTTAGAGGTGTAATTATGGGTATATTCATCTATATTTTAGGTCTTTTATTTTATTTTGTGTTTTTTAAAAAATATTTTATTTTCTCATTTTATAAATTTGTACTTTATTTTTATACAAACATATTTTTACTATATTTTTCTGATATACTATATACCCTTAAATAAATATAGGTATATATAATATTAGTATAAGTATGGGTATTTCAACTATGTATTTAGTGTACACATTTTATGTTAATATTTTCTTTATGGTTTTGTTTTAGTATTAATATATACATATGTTATAAAAAATAGTTAAAAAATTATAAAAATATGCAATTATAAAAAATAGTAAAGAATAAAGAAAATGAATATTTTAATAGGGTCTATTGTACAATAGGGGTCCAAAATCTAACTTTCACACCTTTACTCAAAAAATATGAAACCAACTTTATTAAATAGCTTATTAAAAGTTATATACAATTAAAGGTTATTTTGATATATTTTAAGTTTTTATTTGATACATATCAGTTTAGGAATTTGGGATTTCGAAATCTTATTTAGAGTATAATTTGTACATTAAGTATCACTTTTGTATAAACTCAATTTTGTATTTTTCTATATTCTATTATCTACAATTTTCATGTACAAAGTTTCTTTATTTGAGGTATAAAAACAGGAAAATAAAAAGGGTTCCAAAAATTAAAAATGATGAATTAATAATTGTGAGTTTGATTAATTATTGGCCCTTATCTCCCACTACTTTATTCCTTATCGAGCTAGTCATCAAAATACCTAGATCTAAGGGTTCAGGGTCATAAAATACCTTTGTTATTTTATTCTTTTTCTTTTCTTTTCTTTTCTATTCTTTATTCTATAATTTTGGCTTTAAAAATAGCATTTTATATAGTATTTATACAATAAAGAATGAATGTTAATTTGTACAAATTAGGGTTATTTTCATGCATTAGCTAGGTTGTTTAAGATCAAAATGATAAAATAAAGGTGATGAAATGGAGATTCGTCAAGTTGAAATGAGGATAAGATGGTCGGCTTGTGAGTTCTGATAGGTCAGAACTGGAGATAGGATAGTTGACCGAAGTCAACTTTTCTTGAGCACTGTTTGGTCCACATGAACCAACCAGGAAAAAGGAATATAAAAATTATTTGTAAAATCAAAAGAAATTAGTAAATGAAATAAATAATTTTTTTATTAAAACACAAAAACATTTATATTTTTATGTAGTATTTTACTCTGATTTTTATTTATTTGACAAGGTCATTAATTATGTGTTAGTTTTTACATGTGCATATATAGGAAAAATATACATGTATTTCATTTTTTAATTTGAATTTGAATTTTTTTATTATATTTATTATATTTATAATTTATTTAAATACATATTTAAGTATTATTATTATATTTTTAATTTTATTTATGAACGTAAAAGATTATTATATAGGTATATCTATAGATATATTTTATCTATATATTGAAGTGACGTTTTTATTTTATTTTATTTCTAGTGGTTTAATTCTACATTAATTATGTACATGTTTTCCAAATAATATTTACGATTTTATAAAAAATAAGAAATATAAAAAGATAAAGAATAAATAAATTGAATATTATATACAATTACCTTGCACAATGAGGACCCAAAAGCCAACTTCTGCATCTTAACTCCATATTGAATGAAATTACCTTCATTAAATAGGTAATTTAATTTTAATAACAATAAAGGTGAGTTGGATGAATTTTGAGTTTAAATTGAGAAGATACATATCTGCAAAGTTTTCTATGTGTCTCAAGAACACTGTACATTATTTTTCAGTGAAATCAATTTTGTATTTTTCTTTGTACTTTTATATACAATGTTCATGGTGAGCATTTATGGTTTTGACGTCTAAAAATAATAAATTACAATATGTTTCAAGATGCAATTAACGGGCTAAAAGAATTTGGGTATTGTGTGGTTTTTTGAACAGTTTCTTTGCCTTATCTCCCCTACTTTATTTCTTGTCGATCAAATCATCATGATGATTGGGTCTCGGGCTCTAGGACCACTCAATATCTTTGACACTTCATTCTTTTTTGTTTTCTTTTCTTTATTCATTTATTTTGGATTTAAATACAGTATGTTATGTAGTATTTTACATAGTATTTTATGTTAATTATGAAGTGTTTATTTATATTAATTAATAATATATACCTACATTTAGCAAAAAATATAAGGCCAAAATCAAAGAATAGAGGTGATGAAATGAGGATTCATCAAGCTGACTCCACGAAAAAGGGGGATTGTAGAAGATCGGATGATAACCAATATAGCCACATATCCTCTTGGAGCTTAATAGATGTGGTCATCTCTTAGTGCATGCTTCTTTCTTTGGATTTAACTTTGTATTATATGTATTCTTTAGAATTTACTCCAATAGATATAGAATATTTCCATGTCTGCTTAGGTTGTGATGTCTTTACTTCACTTTTTGAAAGGAATTTTCTTCTTGTGCTAGCGGACTCTTCCTCACCCAATGCATTATTTCAACCCCATGACTCTATTTTTTGATGTCCATGCCACTAGATAATTGGTTGTGTTTGAAATAATCTTTGTAGTTCCTATGGCTTGGTCATCTACCACCTAAGATGAAGCAGTCTTGTCTTAGATTAAAATGTGTTTTTGCAAACGTCATTTAGGACATGCTAGATCTAGAGTGATGATCCAAGTCAAGCCACTGTTTAAGAGTCATACAAATGCCACATAATATTCTCTTCTTATAAATCAAGTTTGTTCATTAACACAACCTCATGGAACCTAAAGAATAAAGTTTGATCGACCTAAAAAGTCTTAATTCCATGTCCTTAGAATTTCATGTGTAATTAAGTAGACTAAGTTCTTAACCAAGCTACCTTCTCAGGAATCTATTACATATTAGTCCAAGAATCTAAATCATTATGAGTAATACTAATGCACATGCAACAATGTTTTTGTAAAGACAATTACAAAGATTTTAAACTTTCACGTGGATTTTGTATATTCTGTATTTTTTTGCAAAATTTTAGAACTCTTGAATATTTTTAGAATTTTATATATTTTAATTTTTAGAATTTTTGATGGTATATTAATTTTTACAACTGTATATGCAACTAAGTTATTCAAAATATTTCATGGATTATGTCATATTTTACATTAAATTTTACAAAATTTATTTTTTAAAGATTTAATAAATATATTATACACTCTTTGCAATAAGCTTTGTTTACAGATTTTAATTTTTTGAATTTATTTAAATGAGTTTTATTCATAATTTATCCTTAATTAACCGAACTTTAATTGACATTCTACACACATGCACACATGCATGTAAATTCACATACATACATATGTATGTTTGTATGTACACACACATGTATATATATACACATACTCACATACATATATATATACTTACATATACATACATATATATATATATATATATATGCATACATACATGTATATATACATACATAGATATAAACACAAAATGTGCTTTGTCCTAACTATACTTAGGTAAATGATCTTAAGTATAACCAAGAAGACTAATAATGTGCTTTGTCGAGGGGTAAAAGGGGCAAATGAGTAAATTATTAAATGACTCCGGTTGTCCCCCTATACTTAGGATAAGGTATTCTAAGTATAGTAAGAGAAATCAACAATTAAGGGTCAACCGAGCAAGCAGAAGAATGCACAAACTAAATAAAAATTATTTAATAATGAGGCTACTCTCTTATACGTAGAGTAAGGACATCCTAAGTATAGTCGGCAACAAGAGTGACCGAATAAAGTGAGTTTCAATAACAGAGATCATCCATCCCACTATACTTAGGATTATTTCATCTTAACTATATCAACAAAAGTAAAATATGAAGGAAACCAGGGCGAATAATAGGAAAAGGTAGAAAACATGAATATACAAGGTGTAATAGAATGAATAATACAAATGAATGTACACGCTCAAGAAGAGCGAGGAATAGCTTTCTTGTGTGACTTAGGATCACTAGAATTTAAAAGGTAGATTTTGATGTCAGGTTCATCCTCAAAGATATCTATATTGAATCAAAGGTGCCACGATTAGAATCGACAAATAATATGATGCATGAACGGCAGAGAATATATACCAAACTAACCTTAGCAAGATACACCATAGCCCGGAACCAGTAAAGATGAAATCAATTTAAGCATCCGAATAAGAGACATGGGATTCCTCAGGTGAAAGAGAAGAGGAATCTGAAGTAATCCACAGAGTTTATTCCAAAATAGGTTCTTATCTTTTAGTGATTTGAGAGGGTCATAAGGTCATTAGATCAAAAGTGGATTTTAAGGAAGGGTCTCCTTCCCCTACACCCTTACCAAATCCTGAATCAAGTAGACGCGAAGGATTCTGATCCAGCTAAAAAGAAATAGGGATTTTTAAAGGAATCGTCCCCATCATATCTACAATTTGTTGAAGATTATAGAAGTATGTGTTCTTCTTAATATGTTCAAAATTCTTGTAAGAATTCCACTTGAACTGAATGTTACCTGCGGGTGTTCTACAGAGGTCGATCGATTTGCAAGGAAAATCTCGAAATGGTCTTCCAAGATAGTGTTTTCAACGAGAGCAGAGGTCATGGCTTGGATTGCGGTTTGTTTTATTGGCAGACAAAAGGCGGCACTCAAAGAGTTCTAAAGGAATTTTTCGTCAGTCCTTAATTAAGAAAGTCTTTGGAAAAGGAGTCATTGAATATCGTACTATCATCCTTTACATAGTCACAGTCCTCATATTCAATTTCTAAATCCTCAAGTCATATAAAATCTTAGTCTCAACAGGTTGACTTTTCTATGTCCCTCGGAACTTCACTGCACTCCTCTCGTAATCAACAGATGCCCAAGCGGGTTCCAAAAACCATATATGCTCCCTCCTTAATGCACAGGGGAAGTTTATTGACAGGCCGCTTGAGGTCTCCGAAGCGGCGTTAAACCATTACAGCGGCCTTCTTGGCCCTGAGACCCCTCGGCCCACCTTGGCTGCCCCTCCGCATCCGAAGCGGGTGCTCACACCTGCAGCGAGCTCCTGGTTAGTCAGACCTTTCTCTCAGGACGAAATCTGGAGCGCGTTGCGGGGGCTTCCTTCCTCTAAGGCTCCTAGCCCCGATGGTTTTAATGCGGGTTTTTTCAAACGTCATTGGACTATGGTTAAAGAGGCAATATGCTCTGCGGTCAACTTCTTCTATTGTGGTGGCAATATGGTCAGGCAAGTGAATCATACTTTCCTTACTCTCGTCCCTAAAGTAAGATCGCCTACTACTATGGGGGACTTCCGCCCAATATCATGCTGCAATGTAATATATAAAATTTTTGCCAAGATGCTGGCCACCATGCTTGGGGTGGTTCTCCCCCATCTGATCTCCCAGAACCAAACTGCGTTTATCAGTGGCAAATCTATTGGCAATAACTCAAGGCTTGCGCAGGAGATCCTAAAGGACTTTGAACGTCGTGGGAGCTCAAACAAGGCCTGCCTCAAGATCGATCTATCCAATGCCTTCGACTCGGTGGAGCATTCCTTGTTGCTTAATGCGTTGCGGGCTATGGGCTTTTGTTAAAAGTGGACTTCATGGATTGAAACCAGCATAACCACCACCTCATTCACTATTTTGGTGAATGGCTCTCCTTTCGGGCTCTTCAAAGGTTCCCGGGGGTTGAGGCAGGGCGACCCCCTAAGCCCCCTACTCTTTATGGTGGCTATGGAGTCTCTCTCGTGCATGGTTGATAAGGCCATTGCGGGGGGGGGGGGCTGCTGAAGCCGTTGGAAAGAGGGTGCACTGCCGCTCCGTCTCACCTGATATATGCTGATGACCTTCTGTTCTTTTGCAAGGGGAACTTGCACTCCCTCCTGGCCCTTAAAGACATTCTCAGCTCCTTTCACGCTACCTCTGCCTTGTCTCTCAATGCTAAGAAGAGCAGAATCTTCTGCCCTAAGTGCTCCCCTCATGACTTCTCTGTCACCGTCAGGCTTGGTATTCTTCGGCAGGCACTCCCTACAACTTACCTTGGTCTGCCACTTGGTTCTGGATCTAGATCCTACAACGAATGTATTGCTTTGGTGGATAGGGTCAGGTCATTGCTTGTTGGCTGGAAGGCAATGACCCTCTCGCTAGCCGGCCGTATAGAATTGATAAACTTGGTGATTAGAGGAGTTGTTTTATATTGGATTGCGGGCTCTTTTATCCCCTTGAAAATGGCTCGAAAAATTGATGGTTTATGTGCTGACTTCTTGTGGAGCTTCGGTAGGCATGATGTTGCTTGGGTCAAGGTTTGCCTCCCAAAATTGGAGGGAGGCCTTGGTATAAAATCACTCATTTCTTTGCGAGATGCTATAGTTGCTGCTTGGGCATGGACACTAATATCCTCTGATACCTCGATATGGGCCAATTATATGAGAAGAAAATTACTTCATGCTGATTCTTTTTGGGAGATACAACCTGCCGGAGGTGATTCTAAAATTTGGAGGGCTATTTTGTTGGCTAGAGGATCTATTCGACAGGCTATAAGTGGTGATGCTCCTCCATATAAGTGGTTATATTCCCCTAAGGGCTTCTCCTTCTCTAACGCCTTTGAGCTACTTCGGCCACGCGGTAATTGTCCCCTTTGGGCTGCCACTGTTTGGGCTAAAGGATCAATGCCAAAGTTCTCTTGCGCCCTCTATAGAGCAATTCTAAATCGGTTGCCCACCACTGATCGACTAGCCTCTTGGGGAGTCTGCGAACATTCGGACTGCTACCTGTGCTCCTCTGCTCCGGAATCTCATGCTTACTTATTTTTTGAATGTCCCTATCCTTGGAAGCTATGGGGTGAGGCCTGTGCTGCACTTGTGTTCCCACAGCCTTCGCCCATGCCCCTTATGGACACGGTTTGCTGGATTACTTCTATACCAGACCCTTTTACTAAAAACTACCTGAGCAAACTCTGTGGTCTGGTGATTCGGAGCATATGGAAAGAAAGAAACCTTAGATGGACAACCGCTTGCGCTAATAGCGATGTCATATCCTACAACAAATTACTGGAACAGCAGCTCGTCTCTGGAACAATGTGGGGGTCTGAGAGTTTTTGTTTCCTCTGGGCTCCCTACAATATTCTGATTTTGGCAGTTGTAACTGGCTAGTTATAGTCATCTCCTTTTTTGACCATCATGGTCTTTGTATACAATTTTTTGTTTAGCAATACAATTCTTACTTACTTATCAAAAAAATAGATGCCCAAGCAGGGGCAAAGTACAACTATTCAAGTTTGATATAAGACCCAGATGACTCAACAGGGGTGCGAAGTCCACTTGGTATTGCAGACCTGGAGAGTTGGTGGACATTTTGAGCTACACTGTTGAACCTTTTTGTTGGTCTATCATTAGTTGAACAATCATCCTTGTCTTGGTCAACGGTCCGAGTTCAAGCTTGGCGAACACAGATGTCGAAATGATGTCCACAGAGGAATTTTCACCCAAAGTATGCACGAGGAAGTCAGGTTTTAGATTACGCAATCACCTAAGAATAAATATTTTAATTTATTTGTTATTGAACTTGTCATTGACACTATATGTTTTTTAGATTGATGCCTCTTCCAACCCTGTCTCTTAGGAGTGCATTTGTGTTTCATGTTTTTATAAGAGTAAGAACGTGTTCCAAGGTTTAAATCATGGGAAATTTAAGAATTATATTTTCAATAATGGCTTTCATTTCAACATAAATTTCAAAAATTTTTGCATTTTAACTTTCAAACATAAAAGATTCTAAGCAATAGGAAAAGAAACAGACACAGAATTAAATGGAACGTGGTTGATTGGTTACTTGAAGAGGGAGGTTGAATGGATCTCAATTGTACAAGATTGGGTGGTTCTGGTTTGGTTGAACTCTACCTCTCTTAAGCATTGGTTCCCTTCAGTTATTATATTTTTTAACTTTCTCGTTTTCTATTTTTCTGTGAGCTTCTACCTTCTCCTCTTGGTGAATCCAAATTATGTTGTTATCGGTTATTGCAAGTTCCAGAGTTTCTTATTGGTCACCTGCGTCAGTTCGTCATCGCATGCCAATTTCATGGGAGTACAAAGACAATCTACCATTTTGGATCTCCACTTCACACTCTAATTTAATAATCCAGTGTTACAAATGCGAAATAAAAAGATCACATCTAGCATTACATTAGATAAACATGACATAAAAAAAGTATAGTACATTGATGCTATTAATCATCTCTTCGATCGGACTTATTGTCCTCGAAGTATGCTCAGACGCATGTACTTCAGTGCAATTGTGTAATGCAAATCTGCTAAATCAGCGTACAGATCCTCCTCATCATACACTTCCGTGAGCGGTGAGATCTCCCTCTGAGAACTCTCAACCATAAGTGGAGACATTGACTGTAGCAAGTATTCTGTGAACGGAGAGTCAATCAACTGAAGCGGTTGAGGTAACGATCGATCATCTGATGGAAGCTCAGTAGGAGCAGCTGACAGGCTGTGAGGGTCAGCTCCCATCTCTGAGTTGTGAAGAGCACCCTCTCGTGGGATTGTAGAAACTCCATCTCGCAGTGGCTGTGGTGAAACATGTGGAGTATGATGTGATGCATTCGCATTAGATGGTGAACGAACCGCTAGGAATCGGTTCGTCGGAAGATGCACCGACTTACGAGCTGTGAATCGAGTTTCCGTCGTAACCTACAATAATACAATAGCATTAGAAATGCAATAAAATAGAATTATCCTAAGTTATTTAAGAGTTGCGCCAAATAAAAATTTGCAATGAAATAATAGGAAGAATACTTACAGATCTGCGACACGCAAACAATTTACGGAAGATATTGTATGGAAGCATAATATGGCCCATGGGAATACATGTTCCAAGTATGTGGATCTTACTATTTTTATGTCATTTTATTATTAATATGGAAGTAACATTACATCAAAATCAACGTAAATAGTAATATTTTCACTATTCTACTAAATAAAATGAGACTGTTGATACAAATTATCATAAATAAAAAATTATGTGTGTCTGACGTATGAGTGATGATATATTAGCCCTACGACCCCGACTACCACCACCAGTACCACCCTCACTATGTTTACTTGGTTCTTGTGATGATTGGTGTAGTATGTCCCTAACTGATGAGGCTCTATCAATATATGGATGTCGTTGACGATGCTGTGATGGTGGCTGCTCTGGCTGCGGTGCATGCTATTGCGGTAGAGGTGTGCTTTAGAGATTCTAGAATGGTGGCACACGACTGGAATCTGCGTAATAGGAGAATCCAATCGATTGATGTGGACTAAAATCATTTGTTAAGAATTGTGTAAATGTCTGCATCAGTGGGAGTTGGCTAGGGTTTAGACCCAAAAATCACCAGCTTATGAATGTTGTGTAAATTGTTCCTAAGATGGTCTCGATTTGTCATCATTTCTACTGACAACATACGGGTGTTGTGCGTCAAAAACATATGTTTGAGCAGCAGTGTCATGTTGGCATTGGGGTTCAGGGGCATGGAACGGGACCACGGAAGGCTCAGTGGAGTAAAGTCTCTCGGATTGTACTGCTCATTTGATCTGTCAATCCGAAGTTTTGTAATGTGGAGTCAAGTAAGTCAATTACATTCTTCAACTAGGAGCTCCGTTCGTCGTAGTCCTTCAGAATCCCACAAGCTTCGTATACACTCTGCACCTGTAAGTACTTCATATAGACATGTTGTTTTCCCATAATTAAAGAGGAAAAGTTACACATCTACCCATGGCCTAAACCTGCAAGCTAAGGCTCGTATGTAAAGCACGGTAGAGCGATTTAAGTATATATCCATCACCGTGTAATTTTCCAGTACCACTACATGTATGTTTGCAGTCGCTGCTCGCCAGATTCAGCCGAAGGTCTTTCCATCACCACAGTTTGACGACGTTGATTCCACCTAATGATCGATTCTCGGAGTCGATCGACCCAATCAATAGGATTGTAGTCCCGTTGACAAGAGCGACAATTCGAAAAAACAATCAGAAGCATTTGATCTGGGATACAAGGTCGTAGATCAATTTGTCTCATTACACGATCTGGCACGTACATCACAGCTACAATAAAGCAAATTAGCATCTCCAGGGACCTCCACACCTCCTGTCCCTCTCGACAGATTGCGGGAAGGCTATTTACGATCTCCATGTCATAAGGAGACCACCACATATGTTAAAAGTCTGAGGTTACTATTTTTATAGTAATAAAATAGTATATTTAAGAAAGGTACGGAGCGTGCATGATGCTTGTCTTTTGTATCCAACTCGTTGCGGTAGAAGGTCAGGTTCGTTGTTTGAACAATCTGAGTGAATAACCTGCGCCCTGACGTCCCTCTATTTTATCCATGTGTTAATATTTTATCGAAAAGTAAAATTTTGGATTACTTATGTTAAGTGTCATACTTGCAAGCGTATGGACCTTGGTTCAACGTCGTTGGATCATTCTATATGGTCGTGACATTCTGATGTGTATGTGCTCTCAATACCAAGTCTGTATTAAGGTCAGAAAACCATGACATCTCCTGGATTTCCTCAATGAGTAATCGTCAAGTTGTTGATATAATTAAGCAAGAATTGATTCCCACAAGTCATCTGGCCACATTCCTGAAAGTTCTCCAACAACCGGAGGTATGATAATGGTAGCTTATCACCAGTGGAGTCTGGGAAAATTGACTCTCTGATCTGGTATAAAATGAAAGCCTGAACTATTCCCTACGTCATGTTCCTATCTTGCTCCTGGATATTCGCATCTGATAGAATAGTGTCGTAAATCCAAGTAAGCTTCAACCGCATGCTCGACAAATTCTTTTCTCCTCTATTGTTCGAGTTGGCTCCAAGCCATTGCTCTCAATAAGCTCCCCAGTTTTATCATGCAGAGTGTTCGTAGCCTATCATGGGAGCCCCATCGACACGAAGACCTGTAAGGATAGAGATATCATTCAAGGTAACGGTAGCTTCATCGTGTTGTAGATGGAAGGTATGTGTCTTCTGTTCATGGTTCCAAGAGAGCCATCAGAAGCGACTGATCGAGATTTGCCCTTTTCATGTTGGTGACACAACACATGCTAGCCAACTCTAGCAATTGATCGAAAGCAACACTCCGAGGTTTAAGGAGTAACTTGTTGAGTACACGACCATGCTTGAGGAATCTGAAATTATGTTTAACCATCTAACACGATGTTATATATAATTATGTTAAGAAATAACTGCTATTTTAATCTTGTTACCGTAGCATCCTCATTCAGTGGTGATTCATGATGTGGTTGAACAAGAACTGAAATGTCAATAGGCCTGTGAGTCGAGTCCATCCTATCTCATGATAGAGTTAATATCGAAGATAAATAGATTCACGAATAATTTAATAAACACATATATTTCCCCATACACTGTCCTGGACAAGTTAACATATCCATTCACGAATATTTTAGTTAACATTACATATCAAAGTTCCATTCATCATCTGGAACATGTCGTATGGGTATGACTAAACTGCTTACATATACCGCACCTAACATTCACACCACCCATTCCATCCATACTATTGTGGATTTTCCATGATCTGGTCGACCGAGACCTACTTCCATGTTCAGCGACATCAAGATGGCCCTACATTTGTCGGCCAATACCGACGGTCGGGTATTAGTAAGAATTCAGCTGCGTAAGTTCAACAAAACATTGTGGGGGTAAAATACCACTAATAATTTTTAACATGTTCGATGCCAACATTAAAATGACAACAAATTGCAATGAGATGCAAGCATGTGAGGCGAAAGCACTGCATAAAGCCACATGTGCATTCAGACTCAGACCCATGGAGTGTAACTCGGTAATTCCTTCGTGATATTTCACCACAAATAGTGTCTGAGAAAATTGCTCAACATCATAAGTGTGAGCTAGCTCAACATTGTTGACGATAATCTTATTGTATCTCCGCATTAACTCCAAGGTAGTAGTTGAACCCTACCCGCGACGAGCGACGAAATAGGTATTGAGAGGATAGAAGATATTTAAAATCACGGTCAGGATCGGAAGGTCATGCATGCCTTTAAGTTACTGTTGAAGTATTCTGAAAGATTTGTCATATTCCCATAACGACGACCTCCGTCGAGGATAATGCTCAGTAATTCCGATCATCGACCTCCTGATGGATAACCCAGTCATATTCCTGAAGATCATTACTTCAGATATGTCTCATGATCCGATCGTGAGCATGCATGTTGGTTACCGAATCTACGCTGTAAAATTTTCTTTATGCTCACCGGTCAAGACCCGTACTATACATGTTCGTTTTCATGTGTCTCAAACAAAAGTGATAACAATGCCCGTGATTAGCTAGAAATTACTTGGGCAATAGAGTCTTTAAACAACTAAAATGATTGCTTAAAAAAATACCCTCCTGTTGAATTAAATAGGACAATTTATGTAGAAACAACTCCTGAACATCTAACGGTTCTCTTTCAACTATTGCAAAGGCTAACGGGGATATGTGTCCATTCCCATCAACAGATGTTGCTACGAGCATGTGACCTTTGAATTCGCCATGCAGGTGAGTTGCATCTATATTGAGAACTGGCCAACAATACTCGAAGCCTTTCAGCCACGGACCGAATGCTCAAATAACCAAAAGAAATCAATTTTCCCATACACTTCCTGGTGATTCTCAAGATCAATATAAGGTTCTGTTTGAAATTCATATCATGATTCAAGATTGGTTTGTTTCATCGTCCACATAAATCTTCAGATATCGACATAGGACAACCCCATATCACCAAATATTATGGTCAATGCACACTTTCTTCTAAGCCAGGCTTTCTTATAAGACATCGTGACGTGGTAAGTATCTGAAACCAGACTCTTGATCACATTGGTGTCAACGTAAGGTTGGACCTTAGAGTTTTTAAAATAAACCGACTAATAAATCTTGTATTATACTATCAGTTATTAGTTAGCAGCATTGGACTACGACATGTATGCTCTTCCCGATATGTTTGAACCTTCCAAATTTCACTCTTTATACTACATCTAGCATGTAACCTCCAATTACAGTTTGGTAAAGTGCATCCTAAGGTATATATATCTTTTTTCAATGCTAGCACTTTGTATTGCATGTACTTGGCCATACTCCTTGTGTTTATCGCATCAATCAAATCATTTTTGGAATTAAAAAAACATATTATTCCAATACTTGAGTCCATTCCTATCCAGGAAGATGGTGTCTTGAGACTCTCTCAAGAATTTATCCTCCTGTACATAAGTGTTTGTTATCCATTCGTCATCCATGAAAATATCGGGAAGCTCCGGCAGAGGATCCAAAGTCATGCCATAATCTACTGGAAGATAAAAAATTGGTTCGTTGCTGATAGAACCAATGAATGATCCTTGACCATGGATATCATCACAATCAACATTCGTGGTTATTGTCCTCCTCCTCATTGATACTGTCTTCATCATCAATATCCGCATTCATACCAAGAATGACAACATAATTATCCTCCTCGTCCTCATAGTGTAATTTTAGATCCGGGATACTCTCGATATCATCCTCTCATTTTCTTAGAGAAGAATCAACGATATTGCTTACCAACAACATCCGCTTCCACCATGAGTTGCATCATTCCAAGGGATCGAGTAATGTTTAACATTAAATCAATTGTTGTAGTGTCATTAATCACTATGGGATAGAAGGTGTTGACGTTAGAGGCCATCTGCACATCACAAAGATTTTTTACTCCCCTTCCACGTTTGCAGTAAGACTATGAACCGTTCTCAGTAGCTCCTCGAAAGAGTCAGAGAAAGGGAAATCTATCATCTTTCTGGCCCACCCTTCGTAACCTACGTTCCCGTTTTCAATAGAAGTCATATTGGTCATTATCTATGAAACAATAAGGTCATATTAAATTATTTAAGAAAAAGATTTTTAATATAAAACTAATTCATATGAAGTAAGAAATTATTATTTAAATTACTTACATTATTAGTAATTTAGGATAAGATGCTTTCATGATATCTATAATATTATTGATTAAAATATCAATTGAAAAGCACTTATTATTTGTATTAAAGAATGATTAATGATAATATGATTTCTTACTAATTATATTATCACTAATTAATGAATAAATTAAATAATAATTAAATTAATTACATTGTTAGTAATTAAACATAATTTCAAGTTAAATCATTACTAATTAAAATATTGTTAATGTTAAATTAGTTCATATTAATTAAAATTTTTCATATTAATTAATGTAATATTAATGTTTCATATAAATAATTTATTAGGAGTATAATTTATGATAAGATGATTTCATAATACTTATAATATTATTGATTGAAAGGTAATTTAAAAATCACTTATTATTTTCATTAAATGGACAAGTCATATTAAGTATATTATAGAATGGTTAATAATAATATGATTTCATAACAATTATAATATTACTAATTAATGAGTATATTATATTAAATTAATTACGTTACTAATAATTAGACATGTAATTTAATGTTAAATTATTAATAATTTAAATATTATTAATGTAAATCTAATTTATATTAATTACAATTTTTCCATATTAAGTAATGTTATATTTATGTCTCATAAAGAATTTATTAGGAGTATGATTAATGATATGATGGTTTTAAAATAATGTATTTTTTACTGATTAGACAGGTAATATTATGTTAAATTGTTTAATTGGAATATTATTAATGGAAAATACATTTATATTAATTCTATAAATTACAATTAAATAGAAATGTCCATATTAATTAAATTAATAGAAGAAAATTCTTTCTAATTTAGGAAATAATAATTAATAATTTAATTGGATTAAAATTTACATATTAAATTATTTAATTATGGGATTATTCATTTATAAAAACTATATCTTAATTATAGAAATATAAATTAACGGGACTTCTACACAATCCTAATCGTCAATATCTTCCCTAATTGGTATTTATTTATCTGGGTAGTTATATATACAGATGTGTATGAAAACATCTAACATATATGAAAAAATGAATGAAGTTGTAATTATCAAAATAATTTGTGCAATCCTTTAAGATTTTTGTTTTGGTTAAGGTACACTAAAGGCATCGCAAAACACGAAAAAAGCTTTTTAAAAAATCCTTAAACGCTCTAGTTCAAAACGGATCATATACACCAATCAATGGTGTCATCCTTTAAAATTATATAAGAATTTCATATTATCCCTTTTGTATGAAATAATGGGTGTAATAATATTAAACTTCTACATGCATTATATGCTTATGAAAATTTATTATAGACAGAGGCATTACATCACATTATTAATATCTAAACGGGAAACTTGAAAAAAATAATGTATAAAGACTAAATCATACCTTAACTTGGGAAAGGGAGCTTGTAGGAGAGAAAGTGGATGTGTGAGGGAGAGAGGGAGCTTGTGGGTGAGGAAGCCTGGAAATAGAGAGCGAGAGAGGGAGTTTGAGGGATAGATCACAAGATGTTGTGTGAGAAGCAAGAGGAGGTTGGGTGGATTTTATAGGCACGGGGATGGGCTTCAATCGACGAACCATTTGTCGATTAGTGAACGGTTCGCCGACTGACAGGTTTCTGCGAATATGGGCACGCGAGCACATGCGTTACGTCTCGGGAAAAGCTGCGTATCTCGGGAGGGAGCATTACGCCTCGGGCAGAGCTACGCACTTCGGGAGGGCATGTTGACCTGGCGTTTAGCGAGTTGATCGGCGAACGTTTCGCCGATCGGCGAACATTTCGCCGATCGGCGAACTATTGGTCGATCCATGCCCTGATAGGGAAATTGGGCCCTGTCATGCTCTAACCGGGCATTCCGGGTAGGGTCATGTCCTGTCTGGGAAAAATCTCACGAAATCTCCATTACACTGGCCTGGATTGGACGGATAAGGCTGATATGAAGGTTGAAGTACTTGAGGACATTGTTGTGAATCTAAGGACACTTGATACGGAGGGGCATGTACTAAAGCAAGAACTAGGGAAACTATAGTAGACCATCAGAAGATGACTCATTGTCCACTCCTAGACTAGTAATTGTGGTACTAATGTCTCCTTACGCTCATTAGAATACATCATCAGATGTAAATCTATATCTAATTCCGTAAGTTGATATGTGATGTCATGATGAATGTAAGAGGGATAGCAACTCAGTGTCGTTGCAGCTCTCTCATGTGTTGTCTTAATATGGCAATATCATGTTGAATGAGATGCCGATGAGCGATCATGCATTTCCACAAAACCTATCCAAACTGAATTCGGGTCAAGATTAGGATGTGAACCATACAGGACATTGTCCAATGCTTATAATTTTGCATTCATCCCCCATAGAACATCTGAACAAGGTCAGACTTTGAGATTTCATGATTTGGAATCTCCACAAGAGGTTAAAACCCTTCAACCATCACTCATGCAATGGTTCTGGGGGATTTTCTCTAAAATACCTGATAATTGAGAACATAATATTGACTCTCTGAATGGGTCAAAATCTCTGCAAAAATAATGACTTTAGGTTGTCCCATGTAGAGACCTCCTTTCCCAACTATCTAAGCCATCTTGTGTCTATTTCCTTAAGAGTTAGGGGAAACATATGCAATTTCAACTCTTGAGAAGCGATATTAAATGATGTGGTCTCACAAATCCTTTTTAACTCGTATGCTTAACAATATGTCTCGTTACGCAGTGTCCCACTGTACTTCGGCAACATGTGAACAAATGTCGTCTCTAACACAAACATACTAATAATAGAAGCTGCCTTCACTTTCGAATCTTTTAACTACTACTTAGAATTTTGTCTTGTTCCTACACTCTCATTTTAACATGATCTTTGTCAGGTTCTTTCGTCTGCTCATTGTAACCCGCTCTAGTCTCGACTCCTAGCTTCACTTGCTAAGAAAAGCAGAAGGAAATATGTGAAAGAACAAGAAATGAGAAACAAAAGAGATACGAAAATGAAGAGACAAAAGGGGGAGAGAGATTGATCAGAGTTCCAACCTTAAATAGAAAACTAGATCCCTTCGACTCAGGACAAGGGACATCGTGATTTGGGAAAATACTGATGAATGATGTTGTGAGGTGAAGTCTTTCTCAACATAGGAAGGAATCGAAGAATTGATCACCTGAGATAGATTACTCTCAAATAAAGGAGAGGGATACAACTCTAGTTCGAGAAGAGTCATCTTGAACCAAACTGGATGAATGGGATCGAAGCTATCAAGAGAGCAGAGTAATAAGGTTCATCTGAAAAGTCCATCTATCCAGCATAGTAAAGTCAATGAAAAGATGTAAACACAAGAAGTGAAATGAAAGGTGAATGTAAAAATTGTGAAGTCGCATGGTAAAAAGAGTCCCACAAATACAAACAAACATATATCAAATCACACGCGTGGATTGACCATCCAAATGATGCCATTAATTCAGCTTATTATCTTGTCATTTTTCTAATGCAATCTTAAAAATCAAGTTATTAGACGATACACCTATAGGCATGTGAGCAGTTTTCGATTATAGTAGGTAACTTTTGTAAGCACACAAATAGTGTATAACTTGTTATTTCACTTCCTTTATAACATGTCACCTTCAAGTCTGTGGCACTCACATCATAGCTAGTATCTGAGAAACTACTCATTCAAAAATGGAGTGAAGAGGATTGATAAGTAAGTATGATACTTCGTTTGAAGGCTACTCGTGGATGTGGGATGATGAGGCAAGGCTTCGTCGTCATTGTGTACTTAATGCTTTAATACTTGTCCCAGAGGCTACTCGTCTATGTAGGATGGAAGCATTATCCTTCGTGAAACCTGTGTCGCTCTGATGCACTACTTCATAGATGAAAATGAGGATCTGGGTTCTATCCTAGTGGGTGGGTGCATGCCTCATTCGATATTGAAGATACCTAAAGACATGAGTCTAAATACTGATTTTATTTTCATTGTCATATTAACAGTTCATTTTTTACTTTTTTTTAGTTATCACCTTTTTGGAGTATTTTTCATATGTATAATGCGTAACAAATTTTTTTATTATCTCTTATTTCAAAGTCTGCAAACTCTGGGCAAGAAGACAAAAAAGTAAATGCACAAGAAAACAATGATTCATTCTAAGTAGATAAGATGTACATGAGTTTAGCACTCTACATGCAAGTGATCCATGCATGAATTCAAAATCAATTCTAATGCATAACTTGAGAAACCATCATAAGATAGGAATTGCTAACATGCGAAGAAGCTATTTTGTTTGATTAAGCGAGACATCCTTAGGTTATTTACTATGTAGGGCGCACAAACAAAATGCTAAATCTATAGAAGCCACGGAATTTAATAAAAACGAGTTGTTAAAACTCGAAAAACTGCGATGGAGCCTCCCAACAGTGATTGACGAAACTGACGCGATCATATATAATGTAGGAAGTCCTTAGTTTATCCCTAAGTTATAAAACAAAAATATACAATGTTTAAATAAGCCTAAGTTATTATACAATATGACTCACAAGTCTACTTACAATGCTACTATATAACTGACCCAATAAAGAGCATACTAATCTCACACTCTCCATTGACTCGGCTTCCTGAAGCCATCTAATCCTACAAGCCCTGCACCACACGTCAACAAACAAAAATCACATAAAACTAAGCATAACAAATAAAGTATAAAAAAATGAAAATAAAAACCACAAATCGAATGAAAATGAAAAAACAAAAGAAAAAACAAAAGAAAAAAACTACGGAAATTGAAGTGAAAATAAAAATCGAAATTAAAGTGAAAAGTAAAAAGTTAACAGGAAAGCGAACGAAAAAAATTCAAATCCAAAACTACGAAAGAAAAAGTCATAAAAACCCAAAAAATGCATAAAGGACTCAAAATTAGACACAAACATGAAGCCTCCCCCACAACAACGATGTCATTTTAAAAAGGGATATTTACACCCATAACCCTGAGTAATATGGTAATTACCCCAGGAACCCTGCGTAAGTGCGAATTACGCTAAAACCCCCGAGTAATGCTTAACTCTTGCATAGCATAACCCTGTGTTAGTGGACATTTCTTTTTGCTGGAGGGCCGTTAGTTTATGGACGAAAATGTCCTCAGGTTTGAGGGGCTCCAACGGGTAGAAATAGATCCGTTGGGTGTCTCCCCTCTCATGCAAAAAACTATAAAATGACTTGTAGAGGCCCCATAGAAATATTATTTTTGAGGAAGGTTGCTGGTAAATCCACAACAGAAGGTGCGAATATTTTTTTCGTTATGTTGCAAGAAGTCGATTTTTTTTGTGTCTACAAGTTATTGTTTGAAGATGTCTACGTTAATTGCAGAAAATGCGGTCGCGTTCCTTTGAATCATCATCTACTATGCGTTGCGTTTGCGGCGTCGAGGCTGTTTTGAAGACCTCCACCAAACCATGGAGCAAAGGAGCACGATTCTACACATGCGCCTTGAAGACTTGCGATTTCTTTCGTTGGATGGATGAACCTTGCAGCAAGGAACCACAATCTTTCGGCACTATGAAGAAGCCTCCAGCAACAGATGTGAATGTTAAGCTAGTATTGAAGAAGCTTTCAGCAATATTGATATGGTTGAAAGCAACATTGATATGTTTGCTATTCATATCCATGTTAATCACATACATTGCTTTCAAATAATATTTCGCAACAAAAAAGAAATCTCATGTATACATGACAAAATGGCGATTGCTCATGCAAGTATCCAAGAACAATTACATAGCACATGTAAGGATTGTTCGTCTAGATATACAAAAACCGACATCCAGACAATCTACCACATAATACTTAAAGGATTGTTCGTCTAAATATACAAAACCGACATCCAAACAATCTACCACATAATACTTAAACGATTGTCCCATCCAAAAAATATACATATGAGAAGTTTGTTGTGCATCCAAGAAAAACACCCATCCAGAATTTCACATCCCAAATTCTGTATTAGCTGAGCTTCTCTTGTCCATGTAGTAGATCCATGAGCTCAAACAGTCTCCCAAAAAACTTCCATTTCCATTTCCCCTTTCTGCACATTCCATGCATTGAGCAATAACGATTACATTGAATATTGTCACAACAAAGATTTAATGATGATGAGAAGTGATGTACCTATGGATCCATCGAAAGTGGAGGTCCATCTGGAAATGCTTCGAAATTTCTTGTTCTTTTTCGTCCACGCCCCCTTCTTTGTAGGTCTTCGCCCCTTCTTCCTCTTGTCCAAGAACCTCTTGACCTGCACCCAATTCCACTAGGAAAATACAGATGTTTTAGGTTTACGATGTTTCACAAATGAAGATCTAATGTAGATAAAATGCAAGACAATCGAAATTAATACCTTCTATTGGCCAAGGAATTTTGATTGCTTGTTGAAGCTTGCGTTGAGGGGCCTAGTGGTACATCTTGGTTAGCTCGTACGAGAGGCAATGGTGCATTGAGTGGTTCTTTGCAGGTGCGGGCTTGGTGCCCGAACTTGCTACACCTGCTGCATTTATGCCTTGATTTGCCATCATTCTCGTCCCTTGGCCGAATGTGATTCTTTCGCGGACGTCCTGGTGGCCTTGTGGTGTGAGGCGGTTGCACCTTGAATGGCAGATTGACCATCAACCACTGCGACTTGTCGGGCATTGGTGCTATGCATGCACAAGTGTAGGCATTCCTATAACGATCAACCTTGTAGTAATCAGCGACGTAGTTCTCCCACCACACTCCTCTGATGGTTCCCAACGCGGCTGTTGCATGTGTGCATGGAAGCCCACACAGTTGCCATCTTCGACACGAGCATTCGCGGGCTAGAAGGTTTAAAACATACCTCCCGGAAGGAGTTTCTACTTCCACATTGCTGTCATCAGCTCTTCTAACAATGAAGCCCTTCAAGTCCCTTGTGATGTCTCTCACGTAAGACAAGGCTTATGGCACAACATTTTCTTTCCAATTCTTCGACCGTCGAAGTCTCTCATCCATCGTTGTCATCAACTTTTGCCTAATCCAATCAATAAGCTCACAAATGGGCATATTTCGCGTTGGTGATATCCATGTGTTGAATGATTCACTCAAATTATGTGTAACATAATAGCACTTTGCCGAGTCACCAAATTGATGACGGCTCCACTTCTCCTGTACATTTGCCAACCACTGGTATGCACCCATGCTATGTTTTTGAATCTCAGATATCCAGTGAGTATAGTGCTTGTTATCGAACGCCCTTGCAGCAGACCAAACCATGATCTCTAATTCTTCGCCAGGGAATTTTTTCTTGAAGTTTTTATACAAGTGTCGCATACATGTCCTGTGCTCTGCTTGGGGGAATAGGATCTTCACCGCCAACTCGAGACCCTTCTGTGCATCTGATATGAAAGTCAACCCAGCACCATTGCCAAACTCGATAGCATGGTTCAAATGAGTCATGAACCAATTCCACGTGGCATTGAATTCGCTTTCTACAACTGCGAAAGCCACAGGGAATAATGCATTGCATCCATCTAATGTTGTCGCTGAGAGTAGTGTTCCTAGGTATTTCCCCTTCAGGTGGCACCCATCCAGACCTATGAAAGGTCTACATCCTTGAATAAAACCTTCCCTTTGTGCTTTCAACGATATGAAAACACGTAGAAATGAATCGTCCTTCTCAGTTTCGTAGTGAATTACACTTGAAGGATTACGATTCTTCAGTTCATAAATGAGTCATAAATGAGAGATGGAAGTCTCTCATATGACTCCTCAACTTTTCCTCTGATCTTATCTAGGGCAATCCTTCTTCCCCTCCATATCCTCATGTAAGGTAAACGGACTTGGAATTGCTCGGCAAGTCGTCGAGATATGGCGTTGACAGTCATTTCTGGGTTGTCTTTGATCCATGGACCAATGTACTTGGCAATCCACTCTTGTGAAGCCAATGAATTGCCAATCCTACTGACAGATGAACAATTGTGCTCGCCATGTAGAGTCCTGACTCGGAATCGCGTGCTATCTTGGAGTCTAGAAGCATGGATTTGCCATTTACAATCTTCTCCCCTGCATATGGCTGTCACCCGTACTGCCTCACTCTTTATAAATCTCACATCAAATTCATTCCTCAGACAATAAGTGCTTAATGCATGTTTAAATTCATCGTGTCCATCGAACTCGGTTCCAACCGCAATGTCAGGAATCTCCATGTCGTTGGTGGATATTCTACCTTCGAAGTCCTCAACATCCTCTAAATCTGAATCTAAGAGATAGTGGTAGCTATTCTCAGACTCAAGACCGTTGAGGTCATCGTCACTGGTACTTGAGCTATCAACAACAAAATCAGAATCTTCTGATTCGCTTACATCGATACATAGGGTTTGAGAGCGCAACACTCTCTTCGATCTCATTATACGCGACTGCTGAGAACTCAACATCTGTGACTCCATGGCATTGGGACTGATGGGTGCCCTTGATTCCTCCTCTCTTGATTCATCCCCAAGTGGCTCTCCAAATAGGGGATCATCATCCATCTCCACTGCCTCATTCGGGTCGATGTCCATTTGCACAACTTCATCCTCAAAATCCATGGCTTCAGTAGTAAATCCCTCCACTCCATCCCCTTGCACAAATTCGGTATTAGCAATGCATTGAACTGTCTCCAAGGATTCATGCGTAACCGATCCCAACTCCTGCAAAGCCTCCGCTGCCTCATTCGCATCAGTCCCTAAGGACGTGGGAGTTGGATCTTGACCTGCATTCGCATCCGCTTCCTCCTCAGCAAGTGGTTCAGCATCTTGATCAAACTCCACCACCAACTCAACTTGCGTTCCATCTTGGTGCAAGTGAAACATTTCCATCATCTGCTTCTCATCAGATAACTTCGCATACCTAACGAAGACAAAATGCGAGTGCAGTTCGTATACCTAAATAATAAGCGAGTAGGCCAATAACATCTCACACCATGACATAGTTTCATACCTGGATGGATGGGAATTAGGAATTTTGTAGCTCAACCGCAAGGAATCCTTTGGTTGCCATGGAACAACTTCTGCGATGTCATCCAAGATGTCGAACCAACACGTGTAATCTGGGTCTGTCCCTATGATGACTTGCTGTCCCAGATGGGACGCAAATGCTGAGGACCCCATTGCGGCCTTCGAACCAACCCATGCCCTAAGGTACATGCAGGTTTCTTTCTCATGTACTCAGTTGGATTTTACGAAGATTTTCAGAGGCGAAGACGATGGGGGAGGACATACCGTTGCCTTTCGAGTTGCTTCTGGTAGCTTGGTGTACGAGGAAGCGTGTCGTCGGCGATCGGTGGGGGGCTCTTCTTCTTCCGCGAGTTGGAGAAGATGACGAAGACGATGATCCGAAGGCGGGAACGATCGTTGAGGATGTCGAGGGCGGGCGGGACGAGGGCAAAAACACATACCTCGTCACCTAGGCACTATTCATCGATTCGACTTCCGCTTCCATCTACACCATACACGTGGCGGCAACAAATCCCAGCCATTTGATCTCCACCTCGAAACTCGGTGGTGGTAGGTGGTAACCCAACCGTGGTTACCGCTAACGTCCCAGCGTAACGGAGGGTTACACACGTAATCGTTAAGCATTACTCGGGGGTTTTAGCGTAATTCGCACTTACGCAGGGTTCCTGGGGTAATTACCATATTACTCAGGGTTATGGGTGTAAATATCCCTTTTAAAAAACGCAAATGTTGACCAAGTTAAAAGAAGGTGATGTAAAAAAGTTGGGGGTCAATGTATGACTCGATGTAAGAATGTGAATTCCAAACACGATTTGTTATGTGATTTTTGTACTCCTAAAAAATTTGGTGTATAATGTAAGTGTGTGAATGTCGAACGTAGGGAGATGGTGAGAAGATCCCTGAGTGTATCAATGTAAAAATGGACGGTGTTCGAGTACTTTTGTGTATTTTTGTTTTTTTTAGTTCTTATTTTTTATGTGATTTGGGTCTTTGTGTATATTTTTTATGTGTTTGAAATTTTGAAATTGAAAGAGATTTTCCAAATAGGTAGTGATATCATAAATATATTACTATATAGTAGTCCAAGGGCGTGTATGGAATGGGAGTGAAGATATGTATGTGAGTGCACAAGTGAAAGTAAACGTGTAATTATTTGAGACAGAGTGTTAGTGTTATACAAGTGAGTGCTAACGGTAAGGTGATAAATTTGTGGGTGTGAAAGTGAGGGTTAATGCAAGAAGTGTGTATAATATAAGCAAGCGTATCAAAGAAAAAGGTAGAAGCACCAAAAACTTCTCCAAACGAAGTTAACTTTTTAAAAAATGCAAATCAAATCCAATCCTTATTCAAATCAGTTGAAATTGATTCCATAAATTTGGTAATCAATTCAACTTCAAAGTTCCATAAAATTTTTCCTAAAAAGAAACCAGGAATCCTGTTAAAACATGCCACATAGATAGGCTATAACTGGAAGGCCAAATAGGTTCCTAGAAAAGGATCAATATGCAATATCAGAAATAATTGCGCACAATAGTATTAGAGAAAACGTGGGGGGATAATACAAAATTTTCCAAAGTAAGAGCGTGTTAATAGCTCAGTGTTCTTGCTTCGAGGAAGGGTAACGTTAATAGCTCAGGCTGGGAGTGGGTTGTCTGCTGTAGTGCTGTAACACACCACAGCCGCTCGCTCGAGCTTGATCGAGCGGCTGTGGTGCGTTACAGCACTGCAGCACCACAGCAGATGATCCAAACGCGGGTTTACTAGAAGCACTAGAAATATCGAACGGCAAGAACGTAGGTTTTCCTACGTTTTTTGATCAAATGATCGAGCAATGATAATTGAAATCAGATCTGACAGCCAGAATGTCTCCCTGCGTCAGAAGATTGTACATCCTATGAATCAGGAATAGACTTCCCCATTCGTCTAGTCCTTGGGTTGTTCCTTGGTCTACATGCGATGGGATTCAGATCAAATTGATGCCCAGATGCGGTAGATGATAGCTATAGGCCTTCGATTGTCTATAAGGATGGAGCGAAGGACTTGACGTTCTCGGCTCACTCACCGATGGGTCTTGTCGGAACTCGGAAACAAGAGCGACATCAGGTCGGAGCTCGGCTCACCCGACTTAGGAAGACCTGGAGAATATAAAATGATGCGCTTCTCTTCGAACCGGTCCTCAAGATGAAAAACAAGTCAAGAGATCTAACAAATCGGTTGGAATATTGCAAACCCAAAATTAGATCACATCCACAAGAAGGTCATCTCTTATGCTGCACTTTTCTAGCAAATTGATTGCATTTCCACAATCGATTCAATCGTGATTTATCCATAATGAGGAAGAGGATCCTCTGTTGTAGAGAGGATTGCAGCAGAAGTGTTGTAATCCTCTTTAGGTTCTTTTTGTGATTTTGATTTCAAAATCCAACTTTATAGATTGAATCTTAGATTGACGCTTAACATATCCTCCAAATTTCACTTAAATTCAAGATTATTTGCTATTTTATCTTAATGTTCAATTATTCAGATCTTTTTTAAATGGAGTTTAATTTGCTTAGATCTTGACCAAATGTTTGACCATTAAGATAAAATAACAAATAATCTTAAATTTAAGTGAAATTTGGAAGATATATAGAACATTAATCTAAGATTCAATATATAAGGTTGTATTTTGAAATCACAATCACAAAAAGAATCTAAATAAGATTACATCAAAGAGGATTGCATCAGCTCTGTTGCAATCCCCTCTACAGCTAGATCCTCTTCCCCATAATGAATGCCTCACCAACGGTTAACAAATAGATTCGAATCGACGCAGTTCAACCTCAACTCATTCTGACAAGTAGTAATGTAAACAATCCTTCGTTGAGTTGAGAACAGTATTGGGTGAAATGAATGAGAAGCCATTGCGATGTGGGAGATAGGACTTGATCTTAGATCAGATCGATCTGAGGGAAAAGGTGCTGAGAGAAGCGGGTGATTTTGTGAGAGAGTGGTGAATGTGTAAAAAGGTTCTCATTCGAGGAAATGACAAACAAATAAAAGTAGCAGATACAATTACGAATTACAACAGATGGTATAAAATAATAACTTAGCAGAGGGATATGAGATTACCTGCGGACGTGAACGAAGGTGAAAGGTGGATCCTCAGATGGAAGTGCCGTCCTCGATTGGTTGGGGGAGACACGGAGGTTGTGCAGCTGCTCAACGGAAATTTCGTCGCATGTGTCATATCACGAGGCATAATGCTGAGTTGTGCGACTGGCCGAGTGGGGGTACGTCAAGGACGCTCAGTGACGGATGCATCGATCATAGTTGGTGAGATCCTATTAACGAGACCTGCAGATGACGAGGATGATCCAGTACAAAAAAAGACGATGAAGAGATTACGATGGAATTCAACTCAAGAGGGAGATTGTTAGGATTAGAGTCTATATATATATATATATATAGGATATCTTTCAAATGAGACATGGTCCTTCCATCCATAAGGAAGGCCATCAATCTCAACCATTCATAATTAATCGTGTGGTAGGTATTAATGACATGTTAATATTATTTACAAATTACGCAAAAACCTATTTTGGTCTTTATACATTGTCTAAATATAGTATGTAAACAACGCAAATATCTCCTTCATTAACGTCAATTTAATTGCTTATCAAAATTAGAAACCCTAATTTCTTTGATTTCAAGGGAAAGGGGTTATGCAGCCCGTCTTCTTCTCCTGCAAGCAAAGGGCGGCGGCGGAGGTCTTTGGTCAGCAGGAGTCGACGGTGATCGATGGAGGTCAGCGAGCCTCGTACGGGCGGTAGATGGTGACAGGCCTCGCGCTTAAGGGTTGGAGCGGAGGGTTCTCGCGATGGTGGAGGGCTTTGGTCAGAGGTGGGTCGATGGCGGTGGGTCTCAGATGGTGGTGCAACGATCTGAAGCGAGCAGTTCTTCTTGGTCTCGCTGTCAGAGGTGGGTCGATGGCAGTCAATGGTTGTGATTTGCGGTCAATGGTTGTGATTTGCGGCTGGAGCAGGAGGGCGACATACGCCCTCGCACGGTGGTCGGCGGGTTTGTTCTCGCGGTGGAGTAGGGCTTTGGCCAGAGGTGGGTCGATGGCGGCGGGTCTCACACGACAGCGAAATGATCTGAAGCGGGCAGTTCTTCTTGGCCTTGTGCGGAGGAGCTTTGGTGGTCTGCGGAGGACTGCTCTCTGGAGGTCAGCGTTGTTGATCTGCGGTTGGATCAGGAGGGCAACATACGCCCTCGCACGGTGGTCGACGGGCTGCTCCAGGCGAGATGGGTCGGCTGGGCGGCGGTGATGGAAGGGGGACTCCTATGCGCATGAAATCGGTTGCTCGCTGGCGGTGGACTGCTCGCGATCGGTGGATCTGGAGGAGATGGCTCGGAGGGCTACGAAGGGGCGACACACACCCCTGGATCTTAGGAGCAATGGCTAAAGGAACTCTTGCGGTGGTGGAGATGGTGGACGGCATGGTCGAGCTTGCGATGCTCCTCGAGCAACGATGGATGGATCTCCAGGAGCAGTGGGCAGTGGCGATGATGACGTGTGTTTCATGGTGGTGACTACACAAGGAGGCCGTGCAACCATTCTGTTTTACATATTTCATGTGTATTATACATTTTTTATTTTTATTATTACAATTTTGATTTGTATTATACATATTTGATGTGTATTTTACATATCAAATGGATGCGAATGAAAAATTACCGTTTTTATGTGTATTATACTTCTTGGATATGCATTACATATTTTAGATGTGTATTATACATATTGAAAACATGTACTATAAATTTTTATAAAAAGGATTACATATTTCACATAAATCAAAAAACGTAAAAATAGCCAACGTATTGCTAATATGAATTGTATTATACAAAAAACCATACAAATTTTACAAAATGGCTAATGAAATTTGAATAAACCACACATTATACAAAAGGACATACTTTCGTTACAAAAGGAATCACGGATTATACAAAAAAATGTGTAAGGATACAAATATCTGACCCACGTTATGTCGCCCACCACAAAACTAGACATTATTTAAATATGGTATTACGAAAAAATACCAAAATTAGATCTAGCTAAATTTAGTATTTCGAAATAATAAATATTATTCGTAATTAATGCAAATTATGATGACCAAAATACCCTTTTGGACAAATAAATTTATCAAGCCGTTAGATTTGAATCTAAGGGCTCAGATCGTTGGCCTTCCTTACACATGGAAGGACCATGTCTCATTTGAAAGGCCCCCTATATATATATATATATATATATATATATATATATATATATGGGGCAGGGAGCCTGCACCCTGGGGTGTAGGAAATTCCCTGCACCCACCCCATTTTTCGACTATTTTTTATTTTTTTGAAATAAAAGTTGGGGGGATTTACTTAATATGTTAAGGGGGAATATGTGTTTCAAGTTTCATGCAAAACAAACATTCCTAACATGTTCATCTAGACAAGGTCGATTTCAGCAATTCTGAGACCGTTAAAATTTGGTAGTCTTGATGGAGATGATAAAAGTCTCGAATTAAGTTGAATTTGGAATGACAACATGATGATACGTAGTGATCTAAATACCTCGAGATTTCATTTCAAAAAAATCAAAAAATAATGAAAAATTAGGTCGGGTGTAGGGAGTTACCTGCACCCGCCGAGGCTTTTTCCCATATATATATATATATATATGTGTGTGTGTGTGTGTGTGTGTGTGTGTGTGTGTGTGTGTGTGTGTGCGGATTGGAAATCCTAATAGTAATTGAGTTGTATTCTATTTATAGTTCTATTGGGAATATGACTATGTGGTTGTATTTGAGCTATATAAAGAAGGAGGTGGAGGCTTTTCCTCAAAACCACAAGAAGAGGGAATACCAGAAAGGAAAAGAAAGAGAGAAGAGAGAGAGAGAGAGAGAGAGAGAGAGAGGGAACAGAGAGAGAGTTGTACTCGTCTTCTTATAGTGATCTTTCTTTTCCAGTGGTCGCGAGAGGTGATTGACCACCGTTATATCCGGTCTTCTTTCTTTCACATGCTTCCGTAGTGGTGGTGGTCGTTTGTGTATCTACTTTCGTATCCAAGGCTGATCATATCCCAGCAATTGGTATCCGCGAGGAGACGATACCGACGAGTCGTGTTCCCATCATATGGATGTGGATGGTCATTTTTGCCTTGAATGGATGGAGAAGGAGAGGATCTAAAATAGGTAATGGGAGTGGAGTCGGGTGGATGATGGATCTCATGCGATTGGGCACAATATCGGGTTTGTGATGGTTACAAGAAATGGGATGAAGGGGAGATGTTGACCACCGGGGTCAACACACCCAAAAGAAGCGGGCCAGTGGACCTTAAGTGATCCGGTCAATAATGCTAACCTAAAAATGTACAAATATGCTAAAATAAAAATAACTTTAAAAATAATATTAAATAAAGCTCAATCAAAAATAATTAAAATCAAAATTTTGATAATTTACTTATTTACAAGATGACTTATTTTATAATAATAAATATCATTATATTAATGAAGAAATAGGGTAATAACATGAACATATGTGTGTTATACATGTATAAGTACACATATTTTTAATTTCTTATTCCTACAAATAAATACGCATATTTTTATTTTATTTATTTAAAATATGATTCAATATACGTATTTCATTTTTAGATTTTAGGAGTTTATTTTAAAGTTTAAAATAAATAGGAATACGTATAATATAAGCATACTATACCTATGTTTTATGTTTATGATTTTATTTGAATTAATTTACAATTTTTCTTTTGTATTTTATTTTATTTAAAGATTATAAGGTAGTACAATGAGGAAAAATACAAGTCACAAGAAAATAACACTAAATAAGGATGTATATATAAGTAAACAAATTTATACAAATATAGGCACCAAAACCAAATTTTGCATATTTCCTGGGTTAACTCCCTTCATTGGATAGAGATTTTTATAACGTGAACATTTAAAGTGAATTTATCAATTTGGATTCATATGGAAAAGAAAATCAGCCGATAAGTTCGACTTTACTATTTTTGCGGTTTGAGTTCTACTAGCATTTATTCATTGAGGATTTTATTTATATTTCTCTTCCAATACTTGATATAAGATGAATTAAGTTCAAAAAATCGAGAATTGTTTAAGTATATATACAAAAGGTCAACCATGCATGAAGATTTACTTTTACCACGGAATTTTGAGGATACTTGTAATATATTATACTAATTACGATATGAAGTTCTAATGTAAACTTGATCAAGTAAAGGTTTTCTTTATAAATAATTAGGCGTCAAAGAAATTGCTAATTACGATATTCATGTATATTGATTTATCACCCTATTTTAATTTGATTTTTATTGCTAGAACTTTTAATTAATATATAATTATTAGAAATATAATAGCGATAGAGTTTTGATGAAATATTTACATATATGATCTAAATAAATTAATGAAAATTGTACAATATATTCATCGTGATGTTTTTTTAGCAAGCAAACATAAAAGAAATCAACCCCAACAAAAGATCAACAAATTATCGTGGCATAACTCAGCCTTAGGCACATAAGCATGGGTTAGACACTAAACATCGCAAGAAATTTGGGAGGCCAAATAACAACTTCAGAAAAGTAATCTCCAAAAAAGATACAATCAGTAGGAGGCCCCACGAGAATCCCCAAAACAAGAGTAGTAGCCACATTCCAAGACTACCAAAAGGAGTGGGTGGGACATCTCACATGTTGTGTAACATTACAACCTCAAATTTGATTTTACATTTAAAACATATGAAGTGTGGGCATGGGTTATATGGCAGAGACTACTTACAAATTGGACTTAAGCATTTTGGGTGGTTGTTAACGAGTCTAATTGTGTCGGTGCTCAACAAGTTGTCAGGGCAAGTTTTCTTTGATAACGGTCTGGAGATCTAAATATGGTATTAGAGCTTATTTCCCACTGATAGTAAAAAAAGGTATCCGAGAGGTGGAAACACTTTACAAAGAGATAGGAGGAAAATGCTACTCGTAGCATGTAGCTGTCACTGTTGCTGGGAATAAGTGATGGGTCATGTCGCAACGAACACGTTGCAAGTATAAGTGGGGGATGTTGCAACACCACAATCCCAAATATAGTCACAAACATCAGAAACACACGATGTTTCGTAGCAGATTATAAGAGTGGGCAATAACTACTCGTTAACTTAAGATTAAACATTTTGGTGGTTGTCAATGTGTACATCTAGATCAGAACCCAACAAGTTGTTAGGTCTAGTTTTCCTTGATAACAGGGACCTAAGTTCAGGATATTACAAATGATATCAAAGATGATTTCCTTCTGATAGTGAAAAGAGTTACCCGAGAGATGGACACCCCTATAAAGGGATTGGAGAAAAGGGCTACTTGGAGTGTGCAATCGCCACTGACATCGGCAATAAGTGATTGGTCATGTCACAATGAGGATGTTGTGAATATAAGTGAGGAAAGTTGTTTCACTCCAACCTCCAAACATAGTCCCACATCTAAAGCTCACAAAGTGTGGGTGTGGGTTATAAGTAATGGACGCTACTACTTCATAACTTGAGCTTAAACATTTTTTATGGTTATCAATAGGTCCATCTAGGCCGGTGTCTAACAAGTTATAAGAGTCAGTTTTTGCTAGATAACAATTCAGAAATCTAAGCCCAGAACGTTACTTGCTGAGTCTACTTTATTCTTGATCTTAAATTCATCGAACTAAGCTGGGTGGATAGCATGGAAGGAACAACAAAGAAATGGGTATAAGAACTAAAATTTAAAGCCAACCTAATAATATCCTCTGTAGAGTTTTGAAAAATTCCTCCTAACATCTCATGCATTTTTTTCATGCTTGCCAAATAACTCTCGGATAAATGTGGATCAAAATGGGAAAAAAATATGGGGGACGGGGACATGGATACTAATCTTTCTCAAAGATTAGGACACACTTAACTATGATAAATTTCAATGAGGTGAATTGCAGCAACATATAGGAGAGTGACTAAACGATCCCTCTTCAAAGATCTGTTTAGTCATCTAACCACAAAACAACTCAACACTATTTTAACATCTCTGAAACAAAGTTCATTCCTTGGGTCTTTTATGGATTTTTTAGTACCAACTCTAAATGGATCAAACCAAATTATTTGTGATGTGAAGAACATAACTTTGATTCTTAAAGAATGCATCCATTAATTACGATTTTGTTTGGAACAGAAAGTAAAGATTGATAGTAAAACACTGACACATACAAGAAAATCATTGACATCTTTAACCGTATAGCTCTCGAAGAGGTAATTCACATAGCCCCCTCTTGCGATCGGGGTACTCCAAAGGGATGCCTTCTTTGAACCTGTTCTGCTTCAAGGTGAAAGATAACATATATTCAAATTATTCGCTATTACAGTTCAACTAAGATGTAATATTTCACAAACGATGCACGATAGTTTATTCAGCGAAAATGCCTGTCCAAATAATACGAGACATCACCAAAGTATATTTAATGATTCAGCTGCCAACCACTCAGACTATTAGTTGATATGCATTTTAAATCAAGCAATGTATTTCGACGACCTAAGTTGGTCAAATTGGCCACTACTGGCGTCGAAGCATCTTATCGCCATACACCACATAAATATCATCGAGACTTTACTTTAAGCTAGAGATCTATCATTAAATAAGTAATCGTTTAACGAGCATTTACATTAGTTAGCTCATCATCGACTTCAAATTTTTGTAATAATAAAGAAAAAAACCACTTGTGCGATATTTTGTTACTGGCAAAGTGTACTCTGTCCAAGCACCTCTTAATAATAGGGCAACGTAAATAACCGTCAATTCCAATAATAATAGGTTACTGTGAACCGATTTTTTTGGTTTAAAAAAGAAAGACATGTCCTTGTCTAGGACCCATTCTTTGCAGAAGCTGTGCTGTTATGTATAAGAGCCTTTTAGCTTCAAGTCAGTCAACCCTGATGCCTATCCAGTTTGGTTATCCATCTCAAGTACTCTCGTTTCCATTAGGCCTTGAATTTATTTAATTATCTGATACCAACCCATAATCGATGTCTCAGGAGTCAGGTTACTGCGCATATATACATTAGGATTTTTATACTCAAGGATATCGAAGAGGAAAAAGAAGGTAGATCATGATTTGAGGACTTCCATAAGATGGTCTCTTCTTCTCCAGATCCATAGACATATATAGGGCCATTTGTTGGGAACAAATTTCTCGTATATATCGAATCGCGGAAAAATTATCAAAGTCGATAAACGAATCATGCATGGTATATCAACAACAACTATGGAAGAAAAATTTCAACCACATAAAATCAATTACAGATACACGGAGAAATTTAAACATGGAAAACCAGCAATGTGAGGGAAAAACCACGAGATTAATCGCAACCCAAATCAAGCACTATAACCGAAATAATCTCCTTTGAGGGGCTTACAGAATGCCGACCCTCGATACTGTGCTAGAAATAACCAAGTAATTAGGAATAATAGAGAGGAGAAATATCACCAAAATGATGAATTAGTTGCCAAATTCTAGGAAACGATTCTGGAGAAAAAACCGCTCCCAAAGGTTACTCCCTCCAAACTTCGCATCAACCACGAACCTTCGTTCTCCTCTCTCTCTCTCTCTCTTATTTCTTTCTTCTGCTAGGAGAGCTTATGTTGAGATGATCTTGTTTATGCACCCTATACCCCATATTTAACTCCTGGAGAATGAACAAATAAGGAAACATGAATTTCTACTTCCAATAGGATTAGGAAAAGACGAATCATAATCATAAAAAGTAATTGGTCTACTTCTCCAATTAGTAATTGATTTTTCCTTTTACAAATAGGATTACCAATATCCTATATATATGGATTAAGTTACACGTATGCTAAGAAACTCGATGTTTGCACAACCAAAGGTATTTTTGTGGATACTCTCCTACTCAGGAAGGTTATAAATGCTACCATCCTAAGTTTGGGAAAGTGCATATTAGTAAAATGTTACATTCATTGAGCATGAGTATACTTCCTTAAACATGTCCTTCTGAGGGAGAATGGAAGTAATGGTAAAAGAAATGTTCAAGATTGTCTCCTAGTAGATACTTGTGATGAATTTATAAGTTCTATAGTTAACTCCAACCATACTTCCACACATAGAAATGGAGGTTTCGTTCTCCTTAGTGGCATGAAAGTGTTTACAACAAAAAATATCAGCAAAGAATTTTGATGCAACCATTGGAAATAGAGATCAATCCTGATATTGTTCAAATCCGACAGGATCCAAGTCCCTCCACTATCAATGGTGATTCAGTCTTCAATCTTAAAAGTGATCGGGAAAATGATGTTAGTGATGATAGAGAAGATGTGGTTGTTGATGGGTTGATCATTGTTGAAGAAAATTCGATTGCATAGAGATGTAGGTTAAGGGAGATAAAGCCTCCCTCCAAGATATGCAGAATGTACCAGATATCCAATTAACAAATATGTTAGGTACTCCAAACTGATTAAAAATTATAAATGCTTTTATTTCTTCATTGCTTGCCTCTGTTATTCACAAGAATGTTGTTGAATCTGAATTTGATCTTAGTTGGATCCATGCTATGTGTTGCAGATCACAGAAGCAAACACGCATAAACATGATCAAACAAGTAAGACACAAATACATGTATTTAAGTGGATGCACTCGTAACTGTGCTACATCCTTGGGCGACGATGATCGCTTTTCACTATGTGGAGAAAGAAATAAAATACAAGGGATGTAGAGAGCTCTAACCCTAGAGAGTTTATATATAGTGCTCCTGTACAGACAGTTTCCTAAAAAATCAATGGATCCATATACCTGATTATAAATAGAACCGCTACAAAAAATTTTGCTGGGGGTGTTGCCCCTGCACCCTAACATGGGAGGGGGGGGATCGCACCTGATCCCCCTCTAGACCCTCGTCTTGTTGAGGTATGGTTCAGTTACAGGGGTTGCATACATGATTCTTCAACCTAGGTCAGATGGTTAGGATTCGGGCATATGAGCAGTCTTCATTTTGAATTGAATCCTCTAAGAAGCTTTGCCAAGCTTCATCGTTCCACCGCCATCCCCTCTTTAGGGTTACTGCCAACTATCAACATTGAGAAAGTCCAATCAGTGTTTGAACTTACTCTCAGGAACTCCCTCTGTAAATATATCGGTTGAATTATCTGTTGTGCCGACCTTCTTCACCTTGATCCTTATGGAGCCAAAAATTTGATCAATTAAGGTGGAATAAATATGCAATGTTGTTGTCCTCAATCAGACCAATTTCTCAACGAGAAAATATAAAACCACTCAACTAAATAAAGAATATGTAATGTAAGCGGTCTTCCTATTTTATTTTACCTGGTCTAGCGACCAGGGTCGAACATAAGGAGTACGATTAAAGAACTGGGTAGTCAAATTTCGAAAATAAAGATTTTTTTGTGGCTTCTTATTTTTATTTTTTTTAATTTTAAGTAAACACACAAATCACAATATGCATACATACTTTTTTTATATTTCAATTATATCAAAAATGCTCAGAAAAATCTAGAGAAAATGTTTTTGTGTTTTATATGCTTTAAAATATTTTTGGTAATTTTTATACAATTTTCAGATATTTTTGTATTTTTTAAAATCAAAGAGTGGTAAAAATGACAAACAATGAACTTCCTGGAGTAATTTGCAACTTAAAAATATTTTAAGTGCCCAAAAGTCTGAGAAATTATTTTTATGCTAATGTATAAACAAATATCTCCACACAGGAACTCAAATCACTATTTTTGGATTTTTCTACAATTTTTATAATTATTATAACAGTTTTGATATTTTGCATTTTTTTGGGATTTTGAAAATAATTAATGAGTGAAAATTGGATAGAAAATAAAAGATGATGAAATACACCTAATCTAAATTTTTTTTGGAATTTTTCAGACAATATTTGATTTTCAATGATTTTTCAAATTTCAGGCAGAGAAAATGACACTATTTTTGATTTTTTAATAATATCAGATAAATTTAAAATGCAATGAAAAATTTATACAATGATCAGAAATATAGCAGGAGTCTACACAAATTTTTGTAAAATTTTCAGAGCAACAACAACATTTATTTCAATCAAATAAACATGCAAATCAAGTCCGGATAAACAGGGGCTGAAATGCAATTATTTAATATTTTTTCATAACTTAATAACACAAAATAAACAACATGTAGAATGTACTAATTTACACAAAGAACGCGTCACATGACTTTTTCTAGCAGGGGCTTTTACGCTATTTCTGAAACCTCCAGAGGCGACTTTGCAATTTACTCAATTCTTTATTTTAAACAAACTAGGGTTCACAGAGGTTTTTGGTCTCTTTTTCTTCTCAAAGGGGTGCCACCCCCTTTCTTCTCTTAACCTCCAAGCCAAGGGTGGCGGTCGCATCAGTGGCGGGAAGGCGGGGCGGAGCAGCACTCACTACGGCAGGTTTGCGAGATGGGGGCATCGTGTTCTGTGGTGGAGGGAGAGGAAGGTGGTGCATGTGAGATCGCATGGAGGGAGAGGATGGTGGTGCATGCGACTTCCAGGTGGTGGCCGTTTCTCGCATAGAGGAGCGCATAGGCACTTCGACTCTCGCAGAGGCAGAGGGCTACACGGTAGATGGCAGAGGGTAGAGCCAGGCTACACAGGCGCTGGAGGAGAGTGGCATGACCTCTGGGTAGGGCTAGAGGAGGACGACGTCAGGCGACACATGACACTTGCAGAGAGTGGCCCAGCCGCATGGCTGGGCTGGCGGACGACGCAGCTCCTGCCGCTCGGTGGACGATGGGCGAACGTAGCGGCTGCCATTTTTTTTACAAAAACAAAAACATAAGGAAAATTATATATATGTTTTAAAACAGAACTACAGAGGTATATTTTATTATATTTTTATATTTTTTATTTTTTTGTAAATTTCTGCAAAACAAATGTTAGAAAGAGAAACTATAAATTTTTTTATTCATGCAAAATAAATGTTAGAAAAAGAACATTTTTTTATTTTTTACTCGATATCAACACATGATGATACAAGCATGACAGCTCAATCCAATAAAATTCGAACAGGGGAAAAATGTGAGCGGGTGCAGATCTGGTGAAGCGGGAGATAAATACAGAGATCTGGTCATCGTGTGTGATTGGAGACATGTGATTGTGTGAGGTAGAAAGTGAAATGTCTCTCGATGTGAGATGAAAAATCGGATTCGGAGGCTGATCAAATCAGGATGGATATTTTTTTGGAATTAGGATATAAAATTTAATCATGAAATCAAAGCATGAATTATATTTTAAATTTATCTAGAGGAATGACAGAAAATAAAATGGATCTCACCTTGGTATCGGACACGCTATGATTGCCTCGACGAGGATTGACTCCCTATCATCGTACAGCTCGGAGGCTGCGCAACCTCTTGCGACAAGAAGCTCTGGGAGATCAAGCTCCTCTCTGTCAAAGATTGATCTAGAGGTAATGAGGGAGGAGGAGCTCAATAAAAAGAAGAAGAAAAATAAAAAAAGAAATAATTACAAATAATAAATTTGTTTAGTGGTTAAGTAAATAAATTTAATTAATTAATTAAAAATAAAATTTGTAATTAAATAAAATAATTAAAATAATTAATTTACAAATTTTATTTAGCCACCTTAATGGTGGTTATTTAAGGTATAAAATCAAATCTTATATACAATGTAGGTTTTCAAATCAAATAATTAAATAAATATAAAAATCAAAATTTTGTAATTATATTAATTTAATGGGTGTTTATCAGTTGTGCCCCTCTGAGATATTGCAATTTCAGTTATGCCCATCCCTTTTTGGTTATATCAGTTGTGCCGCAAACTTCTTGTCGTTATATCACTTGTACCACCCGTTACTTAAGTCGTCAGGAATTTGAACTTAACCATGGTTTTCTCAAACCGTGGTATAGTTAAGAGGGCATATCCAGAGAAAAAAGATGGCATCCCCTTTCCCTCTTCCTCACTCCTCTTCACCCTCCAACCCTTCCTCCTCCGACTACCACCTCCTTCATTTCCTTCTCCTCCATCGTTCACCATCAACATTAGCCCCACTTGGAAAATATGGTATTCACAGCTTCAACTACAAATTACACATTGATACGCATCTTCGAACAATTTGGTATTGATTGAAGAAATGAACGTAACTAAAAAAAGCACTGAAATATCTTTAAATCTAACTGAAATCAGATGTTCGTTTCTCTTTAATTTTTGAGTAGTGAATTTCCCTATCAATCATAGGAATTCACTAAAATAAGCCAAAAGAAACTGGTTCGAGCAAGAACAACTCCAAGGAACTTCCACCAATGCCATTAAAATTCTAGTTAATATAACTCTACTTTGACTCCAAATAGAGTATTATTTCAATACTCAGAATTTCTCAAAATGTTACACAAAAAAAGCAAAAACAAAACGAAAAGATCTCACTACTTAAAATCACACACATATGCCAAGTTTAGCACATGCTACCTTCTATATTACCAATTGTTTGTAGAGTAGCATAAGGGAAGACGATGAGGAAAAGGAATAGGATCATCGATCGACTCCTCAGAACGTTAATGCCGAGCCAACAAGGTGTCGTACTTGCCATGATGCACTATCCTTCTTTGCTTGTGTGTGAAGGTTCCCTTCATTAAGCACGCATTGCAATTGCAAGGTTGATAGCTGACTTGGTATACCATGAAGACCATGAGTCCACCCAATGTAAATAAGCATTCCAGCAACCCGATTACCACAGAAAATCAAAAAAGAAGATAACTCCCCGCACAGATAATGCCTCTTCTCCAGGTTCTTGACAACTGCAACAGAGGAGCTTGGCGGATTAGGTAGAAGGGGCTAGATTAGGAGGTGGTGGTGGTCGGTGGAGGAAAGGAGTGGCGAGATAAGGAGGAGGGGCGGAGGAGGAGGGAGGAAGAAGCGGGAGAAGGGGCACAGGTGTGGAGGGGGAAGGGGGAGAAGCTCGGGATGGGGGAAGGAGCTCGGGGGGGATGGCGCACCTGGGGGGCAGGGAGGAGACGGTAGAGGAGCAGCAGGTTGGGGAGGAGGAAGAGAAGGGGAAGAAGTGGAGGATGGGGAAGGAGGAAAAGAAGATGAGAAATTTTATTTTTAATTTAATTCCCGTTATGTTCGAAAGTTAACGTCCGTTTGCATTGGGAGTGAATGATAACTAACCTGAGCGGCATAATTTATAGAACGACAAGAAGTTGGGGGCATAACTGATATTATCAAAAAGGGAGGAGCATAACTAAAATTACAATATCTCAGAGGGTTATAACTGATAAAAACTTAATTTAATTAACTAATATTAGATATTAAATTTTTGGGTGATTTTTTATATAAATAAATTAGTTATATACAAGTAATATATACATATAGTACAATATACACATGTAAAATTAATAAAATTATTTTTAAATATTTTTTTTAAAAAAATATTTTTATTTTATTTTTAATATTGATGAAAAATATTTATAATTATTTACATTATGTATAAAAAGTAATATGAATAAATATATACAATAAATAAATGGTGACATTGCAAAAATACCCCAAAATCGACTTTTTAACAATAATTCCAAATATTATGGAACCATAGCCATTTTAAAGATAATTATATTTAGAGTATAACGGAAGTTAGTTTGATTCAATTTGAGTTCGTATGGAGCCGGAATTGATCTTTCAATTGTCACTTTTACGACTTTTTCTGAGTGTGTGGATACTTTTACTCTATACATAGTTTTACTTTGCAATTATTTCTATTATTTACATAACATTTTTGTTTACAATTTTTATTTAGAAAAATCTTTCAATTGAGTTCAATTTGTATAAAAATAAAATAGTATAAGTTTTGTACAAATATACAAGGAAAAATATTTACAAAATATTTTTGGATTTTTTGATTAGAAACCCAATCTCCTTGTACTTTATTCCTGGTCGATCAGGTCAAGTCTTGAGCTTCTCTCAAGGTTCGGGTCAGTCTGCATTTATTTCATAAATACATCCTTTAATTTCTTTTTTTCTTTTCTTTCCTTTTTCTGTTCTTCTTTATTCTTTTTTCTGAATATAAAAAGTGTTAAAAATGCATATTTAACAAATGCATGCAAAATGGTAGTTTCATGAAATTAGTGGGTATTTACATGTATTTGACTAATGAAATAAAGCTTAAATAAAAGAATAATGGCGATGAATCATGGATTCATCAATCCTCTTCTCAGAATGTATGAAGTGATATCTTACATCTATGTTCTTGAACCACTCTTGATGCACATGATCCCTGGCTAAGCATATCGTACTTAGACTATCACAATATACCATATTGTGATCCTTTTATAGATCGAGATCTCCAACTAAACCATTTAGCCAGATGCCTTCCTTTGCGGCCTCTGTCAAAACCATGTACTCAGCTTATGTGGTAGACAAAGTAATGGATGGCTGCAAGGTAGCATTCCAACTGATGATCAAATTCCCTAAAGTGAAGATATAACTTGTCATTGATCTCCTCCCATCGACATCTGCAGCATAGTTTGAATCTTAATATCCATCAACCAAACACTCTGAATCACTTCTGTATATGAAACCAATTCCTGATGTTCTTCTCAAATAGCAGAAAATCCGCTTCAGTACCTACCGATGCTCCTTCCCTAGGTTGCGCATGAATCTGCTAACAACGCTCATGACATGAGCGATGTCAGGTCTTACGCATACTGTGGCATACATAAGACTCTGAACTGCACTGACATAGGGAACACATAACATGTGTTCATTCTTTGCGTCTGACTGATGTGCGAAAGATAATGAGAGATGAATATTTGCAGCGGATGGAGTACTTAGAGGCCTGGTTGTAGACACCCTAAATCTCATTAGATTTTTTTTCAACGTATTTATTATGATATAAGAAAAGTTTCCCTTATACACGATATCTAATAATCTCCATCTCTAAAATTGTCTTCGCTGCACCAAGGTCCTTCATGTCAAACTCATAACTAAGGAGATTATTCATATCATTTATGGAACTCTTCTGTTTAGCAGTAATCAGAATTTCATTAGCATACAATAACAAATAAATGAAGGAGTCATCCTCCACCTTGTTGTGGTAACCACAATAATCATATGGGCTCCTATTGAACCCATGATTAGTCATGAAACTGTCAAACTTCTTGTAGCATTGCCTAGGAGACTGCTTAAGCACATATAAGGACTTCTTCAATCTGCACACATGATCTTCCTTCTCCTGAGATGTGAATCCCTCTGCATGTCTCATAAGAACGTCTTCTTCGAGTTCACCATGCAAGAAAGATGTCATCACATCTAAATGCTCCAGCTCCAAGTCTTGATGTGCTATAATATCTAGTAGCACTCTGATGGATGTATGCCTTACAACGGGAGGGCATATATCATTGTAATACACATCTTCCTTTTGACCATAACCCTTCACAACTAGGTGTGCCTTATATCTGATCCCTTCACTGGTTAATATTAATGTCTTTTTATTGAAGACCCATATACATTAAACGACCTTCCTTCCCATTGGCAATTTGGCAAGCTCCCATGTCTTATTCTTGTAAAGAGACTCCATCTCCTCACCCATGACAGCAATCCACTACCCAGATTCTACACCAGCTATTTTTTCTTGTAAGAGGAGATCTTTGGAGACCCTACCTCCTCTACAACAAGTAGTGAAAATGCAATCATGTCTTTAAATCTATATCTCTAAGGAGGATGTATCACCCTTCGGGGATGATCTGTAACAACACTTGGTTGCCTTTCCTCTTGTTGCTCAGCTTCAGGTTGTTCAACAACTGCCTGATCATGAGTGGTGTGATGAACTACGTGATCACTACTTGGTGTCAGCTCGAATTCCACATGTTCAGTCACATCTTAGATTGTCCTTGCATCAATAGACTTACTACTCGAGTGAAGCATGGAATTCTCATCAAAAGTAACATTCCTTCTAACAAATAACTCTATGCTCATAAGGGGATCAAATTCTATACCCCTTTACTCCTACATCATAGCCAGTAAACACCTCTTTCTTTAGCCTTGGTTCTAACTTTCCTTCACTAACATGATAATAGGAAGAACAACCAACTCATAAAATAGAATAATCAGCATGATTACCATATTATAACTCCATGGAATTTTTGCAATCAATGGCAGATGCAAGACTCTGATTAACCAAATAACATGCTATATTCATATATTCAGCCCATAATTCTCTACCAAGTCCAACATTAGAGAACATGTGCCTTGTGATGAATCTCCATTTCATCATCTTTATTCTTTCATTTTAACCTTAAATTGCTAGTTAAATGCATTTATATACCATTAATTTGTGAAAAATAACACTCAATAAGTCACATAAAATACTGCATAAAATACTATACAAAATATTGTATTTAATTTTAAAATAAAAGAATAAAAGAAAGGAAAGAAAAAGAATGAAGTATCAAAGGAACTGAGTGACCCTAGACCTCGAGAACAGTCATCATGATGACTTTGTCAACAAGCAATAAAGTAGGGGGAGATGGGGTAGCCAATTGTATAGAAAACACAGCTCAGAGACCCTAATTTTATAGCCTAATTATTGAATTTTTGGGACCTATTTTTGTCTTTCTAATTTTATAACTCAAATCAGTAAATCCTTAGCATGAACATTGTATAACAAAATACAAAGAAAATTACAAAAAAAATCATTCAAAAATAATTCACAGTGTGCACTGGACACATAGACCACAAAGAAAACTTTACAGACATGTATCTTCTTCCTATAGGTTCAAAATTAACCAAAATCACTTATTGGTCAAAAAATTGAATCTATTTAATAAAGGTGATTTCATTCAATTTGGAGTTAAGTGCAAAAGTTGGCTTTTGGGCCTTTATTCTGCAATATACCTGCATAAAATAATCATTATATTTATTCTTTATATTTTTTAGGTTTATTATAGTTTTATATATTTATAAATATCACACAAAACACATGTAAATAAAAAAAAATAAACTATGTAAAAAATTAAAATGAATAAGGTACTTTAACATATAGGTAAACTATACCGATAATATACCTACATAATATATACCCCTAATTAATGAAATATATAAGTAAACTCAAAAAAATATACTGAAAATATCTAAACATGTATTTAAATAAGTTATAAATATATAAATTATCTGTATAAAAGAATAAAATGTAAAATACAAAATAAAATTAAAATACCTTAAAATATAAGTATACATACATATATACATGTACATATCAACATGCAATAAATTAGCATGTAAAAAAATTTAGATTAAAATAATAGATAAAATTACAAATATTTTTATATTTTAACATAAAATTAGATAAATCATTTACTATTTTCAAATCATTTACCAAGGGATTTAATCCCTGGAATTCTTTGGTTGGTCCATGTGGACCAACCAGAGCGACCCATGCATCGAACCCTTGGTCAATTGTACGGTCCTCACCTCCCACCTTGTCAGAACCTGGTGAACTTTTGACTTCATAGATTTTCCACTCCATCTATACACCTCCATCTTCATCGCACAACCCGACCTCCTGCAACTTGCTCTTCCCTCAACCTCGCCATGCCCTGAAATCTCGCCAACTACCATCCTCCTCCACGCAATCTCTCTACCACTTTTGCCCAAAATCCACTTATAGATAACCCTCAATTTCCCCCTTTCTCGTTTTAATCCTTATCTCTTGGTCGTAACCCCAAAAGGAGTCCTTGGTTGAGCCCCTGGTGACAACAAGTGTCGCTACCCTTCCTTCACGATGTGGACAAGGTTGAGGGTGAAGAGATCCAATCTTTGCTGGTGTAGCTCCGATGAGCTTCATCTTCTCTAGGTAAGAACACCTGTCTGAGCTGCTAGGTAGCTTTATTTAGTGCATTTTCCTTCCATTAGCTTAGAATTAGTTTTAGTTTAGTTGATTAATATTTGATTTTATTTAATTCCAAGAATCAAAATCGTTGGATCACTAGGATCCAACACAAAATTCATCGTGCCTCCACCATTCGTCAACCCACCTTTCACCTCATTCTTGATCCTCGTCGTCTTCTCCACCTTTCCACTTTATTTTCATCTCGGATCCTGCAATGATCTAAGATTCTGAGCTCTCTCCTCTGCCATCCATCTGAGATCCTCCGACCACTTCATTTCCTCGCACAACAACTTCGGTAGAGAGAAGGAGATTTCCCTTAGCGCCCTTACTCTTTTTGTGCATATATTAGGTGTTGAAGACCCACCTAGAGATGGGTCCAGGTCTAAGTTAGACCTCCGGGCAATCTCGATGTCCTGGACCACTCAGATGGGGCCCGTATCTTGTTTACACATCTACTAACGTAGTGTCATTTTAGAAAGCTCGAGCGACCATTGCAAGGAGAAAGGAGGCCGGAGGAAGGATATCTTACCAATCAAAGTTCGTCAAGGCACATGTTCTTCCGAGTTCATCCAACGTATCTCTCCGTTGTCCGATTAAGAGCGGGACCCAGATCTCATCTAGGTTCTCCATTCTACAAAGCAGTATATCTCCGTCGACATCCATCTAGCCACGTGGCGCACGCACAACCGCCTAATACAACACCATTAAGTAGGGGTACCTTAAAATTGCATGGACCCCAACCTTGTCAGATATTACATATCAATCTTGTCTCAACTCACGTCACCTGGCGTCCCACGTGAGGTAGACAAATTGCAAGCTCACTCTGTCGATTTTGTAATTTCTATTTAAAACATAAAATTTGTAATTAATAATTAAAACTATTTTTGCACAAAGCCTCATGTACTCTCTTTTTATTGCATAAATAACATTCCCATGCTTGTAAATTAGTTTATGTCTTTTTATTTTTATTTCGGTACCTCCCGTTCTTGTAAATTCATGGAAAAATCATAATAAAATGCTTCAAATGTTGCTTGTTTACTCCAAATCTTTTTAGGGATTTTATCACTTGTGCCCCTTCGAGATATCGCAATTTCAGTTATGCCCCTATCTTTTTGGTAATATCAGTTGTGCCCCTCAAAACTTTCTTCGTCATCAGTTGTGCCCTTCCGTCAGATTGACCGTCAAAAAATTAAAATAACCATGGTTTATTCAAACCATGATGTGGTTAAGAAGGGTATTATGGTCAAAATAAAATCAAGGGTCAGATCTGGGGAGGAGGGAGCAAAACATGGGGCTGGAGAAGTTAGGCCGGGGAAGAGGGGCGGAGGAGGAGCTCGGAACGGAGCTCGAGGTTGACGGGGTCTGGCCAGGGAGGAGGGGCGGCGGGCTGGGGAAGCCACTGGAGGGAGGTGCGAGTACGTGACAGGACCTCGGGACAGGGAAGGGGGGTGCAGGGGCGGAGGGGAGGACATCGGGGTGGAGGGGGAGGTATGCACGGTGGGTGGAGGTGTAGGGCATCGGGGCGGAGGGCATCGGGGCATCGGGGCAGGGAAGGGGGTGCAGGGGCAGAGGGGAGCACGGTGGGTGGAGGTGCAGGGCATCGGGGCAGGGGGCATCGGGGCGGAGGGGAGGGCATCGGGGTAGGGAAGGGGGTGCATGGGCGGAGGGGAGCACGGTGGGTGGAGGTGCAGAGCATCGGGGCGGAGGGCATCGGGGCAGAGGGGAAGGCATCGGGGCAGGGAAGGGGGTGCAGGGGCGGAGGGAAGCACGATGGGTGGAGGTGCAGGGCATCGAGGCGGAGGGGAGGGCATCGGGGCAGAGAAGGGGGGTGCAGGGGCTGAGGGGTGCAGCCGTGGGGGATGACCTTGGGGCGGAGGGGGAGGTGTGTGGGTGGGGAGAGGTGCGAAGGCAGGGGAGGGAGGTGCCGAGACGGACCTCGGGGCGGGGGAGAGGGTGCAGGGGTGGAGGGGAGCTAGGTGAAGGGAGGAGCTAGGAGGGCCTGGAGGGGGAAGGGCACGGAGGCGGGCCTGGAGGAAGAAGACGAAGAATCTGGATGGAGGAAGAAGACGAAAGTGAGAAGAAAAATATTTTTTACCCTTCATTTTTAAGTTAATTACCTATGTATCCCCAAAATTAACGGCCGTTTAGGATGAGGATTGACGGCAACTAACGCGAGGGGCACAAGTGATCATTGTGGAAGTTTTGAGGGGCACAACTGATATTACCAAAAAGATAGGGGCATAACTGATATTGCGATATCTCGGAGGGGCACAAGTGATAAAATCCCATCTTTTTATCGTTATGCATGCATTTTCCATTTTTTAAAAATCAAAAGGATGTTATTTATTACCTGTATAGCTTTAAAAATACAAAAAAATTACAAAATATCCACAAAAATTGCAAAAAAATTATATGTTATATTTTACTATATATTTACTCCATACTAAAAGTCACAACAAAAATATCAAAAGAAAACCTTAATTAAAAACCCTCCTAACCTTATAAAAATAGCAACAATTCCATAAAATCCAAAAAGTTGGCTTTCTGTTATATATTTTTCTTTATATTATATAATATAAACTACAAGTAGTTTTGATTAGTTTTGGATTAGTATATATTTTTAAAACTCAAAACAATTTATCATATTATTATAAGTCATTGTTTTAATATTTTAAATCAATTAAAACACCTGAAAATTAGCTGAAATTACAAGAAAAATCACAAAAATAGAGAAAAAAAATCAAAAAACACAAAAATATTTTACAAAGTTTAAATATATGGCTATATTTATGAATATAAAGCCTTATATGGCATACATACATATTATTACTTATATACACTTATTAATATTAATATTTTGTATAAATACTTATAAATATATTTAAAATCCTTGAATAAATAAAAAGGTTTGTTCTTGTTTGTATTTTCTGAATATTTACATATTTATATCATATTTGGGAACATTTAGTTCCCAACCTCCTTTCCACCATCAACATAGGTCTCATTCCATCCATCACATATGTATCTCATTGTATCTTCAAACTGAGTTGTAGGCCCGCATTCCATCATCTTTGTTCATCGTAGTCCGTGAAAGAGCTACAATCAATCACTCAAGCACTCTTCTAACTCATAGCTTTAGCCCCCATCTTACATGTCATATTTTTTTAGGTCAGCATCTTGGTTAGAGTCTTGGGCATCAAGACTCGTTCTTTTTGCAGGCACATCAGGTAGGTGGACGATGTGTTCAATCAAGGGAGAGGCACACCATAGTTGCATTACATAATCATATTTTGTAGATATTCACATAGAAGAAGAGAAAATTAAATGGGGGTTTAGAAAATCCTATTGGATTGCACCCCTCCTCTTAGTCCAAGCCATCTATCTCTCATTACTAGTCATTGATTGGTCATGCCTTAGCATCATAACGCCCATCCACATGAAGGCAGTCGTTGATTGGTCCTACCTTCACATGCATTAGGGAATGACCGAGACAGTCAGATCCAAGAGAACATCATGTGCACCTCACATATATGTTTGTGTGTTTTACATGCAAGTTCCCTTCAATTTTAGAAATACAAGTCCATCCCCACCTCAAGGAGTTGTATGGACTTCGACACATCGATGGGTGTTTTGTGTGGGCATGTCTACGATCTTTTTATAAAAGCATATATTCCGAAACCTTCTCGAGTTTCAACTAAGTTTAATATTTGTAGATATACCCTTGTACTTGAAGTATCATATTTTGGATAATTTTGCAAACTTTTATGAAATTATTTTTATCGGATTAAGAACTTCACATTGTGCCATGTATTAAAGTTTCATAGTTTTTTGATATATGGTTGATGAATGGTGCAGTTTTGTAATCCAAGTGTTGTATCTGCTTTTTTAAGCAATAACTTTTGGAGTGATTCACCTTTCTTCTTCCTTTATATACATATATATATATATATATGTATATCTAATATAGACAAAATTTTCTCCCAAGTTTCATCAAAAAATACATTAATTTGTGGCAGGTAGAACTTCTAGGAGATTTTGTTTATTCCAAGAGTAAATTGCATCACTAATCTTGCTAATTTCCCTTTCATCTTCTAATGATCATATTGTGATGACATTACTCTATGGTGAGGAGACCATCATATTGGACGAAACAATGGCTTCACTACTTATAAACGAGTCTCGATAGAGCCTAAAGGATGATGCAACAAATGATGAAGGTCATGTGCTGCAAATTGAGGGTAGACATTCAAGATCAAGGGAGAGAGAGTGTTCAAAGGCCGATCCAAATGACAAGGGATTATCAACTGCTTCTATTGTGACAAGGAAGGTCACAAAATAATCGTTTGTCAAAAGTGTGAGAAGAATAAAGAAAGAAAAAGATCAGATACTCTAGAGAGATGAGGGCATATTCACGATGGCTTCTGGACTCAACATGTTAGATCACACGTGCTCATCCAGGGAGTAGTTCAGTACATATCAAGCATGCAATGATAACACAATCAATATGGTAGGTGGTGAGGTTCACCATATCAAGGGAATTGGATACGTAAAAGTTCACATGTTTGATGGAGCATTACGAACTCTGACAAGAGTCAGTCACATTCCTACAACTAAGAAGAATCTGATTTCATTAGGAATGATTGAGTTATGAGGATATCGAATCACCATTTAAGGAGGATTATTGGATGAATCAAGAGAGCATTCTTGGTGATGCACGGAACGAGGATGCCGAATAGAGAGTACAAGCTCAAGAAAGGATAATGACAAGTGATGGATCTCCAGTTAATTCCAAGATGATCAGTACAATGAGAGAGCAACCTATTATTATCATCCATGTTGTAGAAGTGCTTAATAGGGATGAACGAGTGTAGTTTGTTTTTCTAGAGGATGATCACACAATCTCTAATCACGAGAGATCTGTTGTGCTACGTCAAGAAGTAGAACATTGAGTTTTGCGAGCGTGCTCAAATGGGTGATGCCAAGGTCACCCATCAATGGGTGCGTCAACAAAGGTGATGAGGTTCATGCTAATGAGATCTACATATAACGAGGATGGCCTAGTGTACACTCAATACTATGAAGAGATCGTGTTGGAATTCAACGCAATGGGGAGATTATTATAAAGGACTCATATTAGGATTGGGAATCCTAGAGGGATTGAACTCCTAATCCTAATAGTAATTAAGTTGTATTCTACGTGTTGTCCTGACGGGAATATTATAGGGTTGTAATTGGGTATATGTAGAGGGAGATGGGGGGCAATGCCTTTACCCCACACCAAGAGGGAATACCACAAAAGAAAATAGAGAGGGAGAGAAGAGAAGGGTGAGAATGAGGAAACAATGAAATTGGACTTGTTCTACTTCTTCGTGATTGTCTTATCTTGTAGTTATGAGAGGTGACCTACCACCAATATATCATAGTCTTATTTTCTTTATTCATGTGCTTCTGTGGTAGATGTCAATTCTGCATCTGCATCCATATATGATAGTTCATCTGTGCTAACCAGTATCCGAACGGATATGATATTGTCCCATATCACAAGAAAGACTTGCAACATGAGCATGACAACTAGTGCATGATGGCTTGATACATATACCAAGAGTGTCACACTAGTGGGTTAGACATGCTAGAGGTTCTCAACACATGTGAGGGGGTGTACGAACGGAAAATGGAGTTGTATTGGTGGAAATGAACTGGGTGGTGGGCCATTCATGTTGTAATGTGTGGGGCATGAGTTTGTGCTGATCAGAAGAAGCATGGGGGTGGTGCATTACATATGAGGTGCGTGCATGAATGATCAGAAGGAAGGATCATGTTGTGACGTGATATCGAGCATAACGAGGGGTTTAGGCATGTCATTGACATAAGGAGGTGAGATGGTTAGTCATAGCACATGGTCACAATAACACAAGTGTAGTTGACATCTCAAAGGAGCACCACACATGGATTCAAGAAGAAGGATAGAACTCAGTGTTGGATGGTTCACGTATGGAACCCATACCAAGATGATCGAGGCACATGCCGGGAGGAGGAATTCCTCAATAGAAAAAACATGGATCAATGCACATTGAGCCTTTGATACCATGCTAAAATCAAACAAGAATCTACCATAAAGATCACACAAAGAATGCATGTATTTTTTCCGTGAAAAACCCTACCAAAGAGGGAAAAACACATGGATACACAAATTCTATTAGGTCACTCTTCAACAATTCAATGATGTTGGATGAGTAGAACATATAAGAGACTGGACAAAGTGTCCCGCATCAAAGTCCCATTAATCATCTAACCTCAAGACAACCCCAACAATGCTTGTCAATCATCTGACAAACTAAATTCATTTGGGGTCCTCAAGGAATCTTTTAGTAGCAACTTTGAATGGATCAAGAACTGAATTATTTGTGCTTTGAAGAAATGTATCTTTGATTATCAAAAGGATGCGGCGTCTAATTAGGTTTTTTTATGTGGAAAGAAAGCAGAGATTTGCAGCAAATATGAGTGCATCACAAACATTTCAGCAATTATTTTCAAGGGATTTTTACCCGGCAGACCCTATAATCTTTGCCAATTACCTCTACGACCTTTGAAACAATGTAATTCCTCCCTACACCCCGTAAACTTGCTAACTCTTACCCTATAAACCCTGTGGTTAACCCCCATCTATTACCCGTTAAAATTAACCAGATTCCGTTACATTCTTTTATATTATACCCATTTTATTTATGGAATTTACATCAATTGCCACTATCTCAACCTCCTCCTTTTTCCCACTACCCACCACCTCCGCCGCCCACCTCCTCTCCGACTTCCACCTCCTTGTTCCTAACCTCCGGCCTTTCACTTCACCTCTTCGATAATGATCTCGACCTCCGTCACGATCTCGACCTGGACAGCGCAACACCCCGCTAGCCCAGGTCCACTACTCCATCCATATCGTGTCTCCAGGCGGCGCGCCGGTCGAAGCTACCCCCTCCCCCGGAGCGGCGCGCATCCTCTCCGCCAACATCATCGACCCATCCGAACCCCTCATCAGCGTAGCCCTCCTCTCCCTCCCTGACGAGTACCACACGCTCACCGCCGGTCTTGACGATGTCGTCGACTTCCCCACACCACGTGTTCCCGACTCCTTCGTCTCCGCAATCGAGACCCTCCGCAGCCCCTTCGAGGTCCTCCTCCACTCCCCCCGACCCGACTGCGTCATCTCAGATTACTATATGTATTGGTCCGCGGACTCCGCTTCTCTCCTCGGCATCCCACGCCTTGCCTTCGGAGGCAACTGCATGTTCTCCCATAGAGCAATGCAGTCTCTTGCGCAGTATCTCGCCAGCTTGCCTAACGAAGAAGACAGGTTCATCCTCCCAGATCTCCCCCACCGCATCGAAATGCACAGATCCTATATCCCTTCTTTCTTCTTAAATCTTCCACGCTACATTGAGAAAATTATCACTGCAAATGATAAATTCCATGGCATCATCGTAAAGAGCTTCTTCGAGCTGGAACCGGATTATGCCGTCCTGCCGGATGGCAACTGATGCTGGCTGGTAGGCCCTCTGTTCATGAAAAGCAAACCCAACTATGCTTGGGATGATGAGAGAAGAGGAGAGGGGCTTCGTGGGCAGCGAGATGATAGCGAGGGCGGTGGAGAGGGTGATGGAAAAGGGAGAGGCGGTGAAGAGAAGGGCGAGGGGCATGAAGGAGAAGGCGATGAGGGCTTCGGAGGAAGGTGGTTCCTCTTAGCAAGAGGTGCGGAAGGTTCACACCTATATGCGATCAAGGGTGTCGATCATTGGGTATGCGATCAAGGGTGTCGATCAACCGTTAGATTTTATACGGTTTGATTAACTCGATTTTAACCCACACAAGTTAGCTCAAGATATATCAATTTAACGGTAGGGTTCGTGGGGTAAGACGGAGCAAGTTTAACGGTAGGGTCCATGGAGGAATTACGTTGTTTCAAAGGTCGTAGAGGTAATTGGTAAAGATTATAGGGTCTGCCGGGTAAAAATACCTATTTTCAATTGAACATTCACTCATACAAGAAAATGATCAACATATTTAACAAGGAAGGATTCAGAGTGGTAATTCACATTGCTCCCCTCTTGCAATTGCCATACTTGGGGGATGTTTTCTTTGAGCATGTTCCTCCTTAAGAACCAACATCATGAGAAAATAACAAATATGTAAATTACTCGTTACCATAGGATGATTAAGATGTTATATTTCTCCAATCATGCGTAAGAGTGTATTCAGTGAAAACACATCTACAAACAATTTGAGACCCCCCAAAGCATATTTAATGATTCAGCTGCCTACCGCTCTAACTATTCGTTGATGTGCAATTAATTAAGCAAAGTATTCGACGACTTGAGTTGGTCAAATAGGCCATTAGGGGCAACTTCTAAAGGCGTAACAGCATGTTATCACCATCTATCACATTAATATATAGGGCACTTTGTCCCAAAGAAGCTAGAGTCTACCATAATCGAAGATAACCCTCAATTCCACACTTGGGAAACGGAACCCCAATAACAAGGGCGATATCTCGAATCGTTTTCTTTGTTTAGACAACAGGGCATGTCCTAGTCTGGGGGTCCATTGCTTGCAAAATCTGCGCTGTTATGTAATAAGAAACCTTCAGCTTAAAGTCAGTCCACCCTCATCTCTATCTATCCAGTTTGGTTAGGCTTGAGCATCAGACACGGTTAGCTCTTCCTGCTCTAATCTCAAATTACTCTCTATCTTCCATTACATCTTCTGGTTATTTAATTATCTGGCTCCAACCCAATAATTGGTATCCCATGTTAGTGCATGAATTCGGGATTTTATACATCAAACAAGTCTTTAATCCCTGAACTGTTTTTTGAGTATTGGTAATTTTATACACGTTAATGCCAGTACCGAAGGCATGATTGTTGAACTGAACAATCTTTCTCGACCATAAACATAGTTTGCATTCTATAAATATACTTTCTTTGGATGGACATCTTGGGTCGACATATACGTACAAAGAGAGAGAGGGAGGGAGAGTGCGAGGAAGAGGGAAAGATTTTCAGTGAATCAAGGTTCTTTGTACCAGAAGTTTTGATTTTTGATTTTGATTGGGGAAACTGATTGGCATATGAATTTGACCGCATCCGTTCTCACTGTCTATAGATCGCCAAGTAGCACTTATGGGAGGGCAACCATCAGTGCATTCTAAGAGAAATCGAAATTATCCCTATCATGGTCGCACTAACATGCACGATCCCAACCATTTCCATCCACCACAACAGCCGGTTCAGAGTGATAGAATGAGGAGGAAGTATGAAATCATCCCAGATGATTACCAAACACTGGAGCAGGTACAGTTTTATTATCTGGAGGTTCTTTCGCTAGGCAAGGCTGATTTTACCTACAAGAATCGACTTCATTACAATCTTTCAGGGTCGATGGTGTTTTTTTCGTGGTGCTTAGTGTTGCCTCCCAATTTTTTGAATTGACCATAGTTTTGTGGTGTTTTGATTACTATCTAGGTAACTGATGCACTTGCAGAAGCTGGTCTCGAATCTTCCAATCTAATCGTGGGGATCGATTTTACGAAAAGCAATGAGTGGTCAGGTTCATCTCCTGAACCTACCCAGAAGGCTTTCTATATGTCATGCAATCTGTTGTAGTTAACTTTATTTTTTTTTCTTGCTCAACAGTCTTATTGATGTAATTTAGAGTTTGACTTCATGAGTGACCATTGCAGGAAATAGAATGAAACCAACTTTTGTGTGCAATAAATAACTATTATTTTTATCTAGCAAACTGCATTCTTACATAGTTCGTTAAAAGTTAGATCAGTCTGTCACAGATTTCAAGAAATGTTGAATGCTATTAAAGTCGAAATTATGATTTTTCAGCAGGCTTCTGAATCATTGATTGAAATTTAAGTTTTGATTCAAAACCCCCAAAATTACTAAAATCGTTGTTTTTTAATTTGAGAATTGTTTCACGGAACACTCTGACTCCAGCTTTTCAAATGACCATTTGATTGAGAAGTTACCTTCCTGGAATCAAGTAAAGAAGCTAATTCTTATTTGAACTTCTGAAATGTGATACTTCATTGGAACCATACGGAAAGATGACAGTCTATACTATCCTTTTTAACTTCTTCAAATTAGGCCCCGTAGTCTTTCTTGTGTCTCCTTAGCTATCAAACTGTGTTTGGTTCTCACAGGTATCACATTCTAATTTTCATTGTTGTTTCATAAGCTGAAACTGAAAATTTTCTTCTAATGACTACTCTTTAGGTAAATTCTCTTTCAATGGACGGAGCTTGCATGATTTGGTACACACCCGAAACCCATACGAGCAGGCAATAACTATTATTGGGAGAACACTTTCCAAATTTGACGAGGATAACCTTATCCCATGCTATGGATTTGGAGATGGTGAGTAGCAAGTTTAAAAAAATTCTCAATTTCTAAGAGGTCATACATATTGCATGTACACTGAAATCCTTTCTCGGCACAGCTTCAACACATGATAAGGATGTCTTCAGCTTTTATCCTGATAATCGACCTTGCAATGGTTTCGAGGAGGCCCTTGCTCGATACAGAGAACTAGTCCCTCATGTTAATCTCGCAGGTCTGAAGATAATTCCATTTTATTCACCTGCATTATCATTATGTTTGAGTAACATTCAACCTCTTTGTTGAAATCAGGCCCCACATCTTTCGCACCTATAATCGAAGAAGCTATAGGTATTGTTGACGAGAGCGGGGGACAGTATCATGTTCTTCTCATAATTGCTGATGGGCAGGTTAGCAATAATTATCTGAATGCATATTCTTATCATCTGAAAAGTCAACATAAATTCCCCATATGATATATTGACAATCGATTTCTGTTTAAGGTCACAAGGAGTGTCGATACGCCAGACGGTGTCTATAGCACACAAGAGAAAGAAACAATCGATGCCATAGTTAAAGCAAGGTTACAATTTGCAATGCAGTGTCCCCTCGTTCTCTCTTCTATATTCTATTGCATATAATGATGTTTCTGTTTTACAGTGGCTATCCTTTGTCAATAGTTCTGGTTGGAGTCGGAGATGGGCCATGGGATATGATGCACAAGTTTGATGACTGTGTACCTGCGCGGGCATTCGACAACTTTCAGGTCCATAATAGACACAAATAAACTGCACATTATCTTCCAAGGAGTTGCATCATGATTGTAAATATTCTCCTTCCTGCAGTTTGTGAACTTCACAGAGATCATGGGAAGAAGCAGTTCCAGCTCCACAAAGGAGGCGCAGTTTGCTTTAGCAGCACTGATGGAAATTCCAGCACAGTATAAAGCCACGTTGGCTCTCCAACTCTTGGGGTACCAATGGGAAGCATTCATTACTATTTATTCTTCGAAGGAGCATATGTTCATGGTAGCTTCTCTATAATGCAGTAACCGAAGAGGGAATTCAAGGCGAGCGAGCCTCCCTCCCCCTGTAAGAGGTGGAGCTCAATTTCGAAGGAATTTTCCACCATCGAGCTACTGAAACACATTTACCATATCAACAAGGACCTCAGGTATTCTTCTTTAACAAGATAGTTTAGTATGTTTCTCTAGAGACTATAAACTAGTGAAGACTTGATTTGCTTTCATAATATAGAGAGATGGAGAAACAAGTAATAGAATCATTTAGAAAGTTTCAAATTTTCACATCAGAGTCAAGAATCAAAATATTCTTATTGACGTTATTGGCTGTATTAGCCAGGATGTTTTTCTTCCTCTTTTGTTTATTTCCTTATTCTCTATTTTTAGTTGCAATCCTTCAGGGTTGTTTTATATAATTATCATCTACTGGGCTCAAGGGTTTCATGCTATATAAGAAACCTTTATACTCATGAATAAAATCATCTCATTGCATTCTCTTATTTTCTCCACACGATATCTGAGCGACAATCCTATACTGGAGTTCATACATAAGAAACCCAACAACACCGTAAGCCCCTTCCCTATATCGGATTCTCTATCAGACCCAACCCTGCAACGATGCCACCCAAACCCTTAGCCTCTTCTTTGGCACCTGTGCACAATACCACACAACCCCGCTACCTACATTGCCCAATATCACATAACCATATGCCTCGCTGTGCGTAGTCCGTAAGAGGGGCCACCTCCTTCCAGGACCAGCCCCGTGACGGTCTCTCTGACATTGCCTAGATCTCTCGTGGGCCCCTTTCTATGTCGCTCACCTCTCTTGCGATGAGATAAACCCTTGCATGGGGTTTGCTACTCTAGCAGGTATCTTTGGCCCCTTATCTCAGCCAAAGGTTGCCACCCGTGACTTTCTCCCTCATCAAGCGGTCCCATCTCGATCATGAACTGATGTCCTAGATCCCTTTATTAGCCTAAATAAATCTTTTCAACACTTCATTGATTAGCTTTCCTATACATGATTGTTATGACTTCTACTAAGACCAAGCCCATGTTTTCCACATATTCTATGATGGTGAAGGGGACCTTTATCAAATTTAAGGATAGATAATTATATGCTCTGACCTTGGATTGACACATTTCTCAGCTAGATGTGAAAATTTCCTTTTCTACATGGCGATCTAGAGGAGAAGGTTTACATGTTGCAACAATCAAGTTACTTTATTGAGGGGGATTATGTATGAAGACTTTGTAAAGCCATCGGTGGCTTAAAGCAGAGTCCAAGAGCATGGTTACAAACACTTACTTTTGAGGCAGGCTTTGTGTGTTTCCATAGGACGAATTTTGGCTTTGTGTTCATTAGACAGAGTTACTCAAGTATTGTGATACATGTTATTTATGTTGATGACATGCTTGTCACTGATGGCAATAAAGAAATCATTCTAGAGAGCAATACCTTCCTCTAGAAGATTTATGTCACCAAGGACCTTGATCAATTAAAATACTTCCTAGGCAGTGAGGTGATAAGCACTACAGAGGGATTAGATTTGTCACAGACGAAGTATTGTTTGGACATCCTTACAGAAACTATCTTACTTGGATGCAAACCATCAGGAATTCCAAAAAAGTTATAGAAATATGTTACCTATACTGATCCTATATTTAAAGACGCTACACAGTATAGAAGCCTAGTAGGCAAGCTGCTTTACCTTATAGTCACTAGTTCAAATATACCATATGTTGTGAGCAGAGATAGGCAATACATGGAGAAACCTCACTATAGCCTTTGACATGATGTTCTTTTGATCCTTCAATACTTGAAGAACTCTCCAAGAAAAGACATCTTCTATCGGGCTAATGGTCACACTAACCTCACCACCTATATTGAGATGCTAATATGCTTGTTCACTTGAGGATAGACAGTCCACCACCAGTTGTGCCATATTTGTTAACAAAAAACATGTTACATGATTAAGCAAAGAGAACATATTGTCATTTCAAGATCAATCACAAAAGCAGAATATTGAGTAATGGCTTAAGTCACATGTAAGATTACACAACCCATCTCCTTTGTATAGAAACATGAACTCCCTGCTACCACTCGTGTTCCTCTTTATTTTGATAAAAAGTCCGTAACATATATTGCTACTAATCATGATTTTTGAACTAACCATATCAAGTGGATTATCACTTTATTCGAGATGCAGTACGAGGCGGAAAGATCATTAATTATTCCGCACATCTAAACAGAATTCCAAGTTACAGATATATTCACCAAGGCATATCCAAAGAAATACATATCATTATTGCCTTACAAGTTAGACATGATTGATAGATATACTCTAACTTGAGGGGGAATGTTGATGTTATTAGTTGTTTAAGACAAGATGTTCTTTTCCCTATTTTGTTTATTTTTTTTTGTTCTCTATTTTTATTTGTAACACTTGGAGGCATTTTACTGAATTTATACCTACCGATCTTTAGGGTTTCGTGTTATATAGGAAACCACATACCAGTAAATAAAATCATCTCATTGCATTCTCTTCTTTTTCTTCCCAATTCTCATGTAAACTAAATTCACCATATATATTTAACGATTTGATTAAATCCAGACTTCTAGCAAAATGAGAGGAATCAAGGGAGTTTGACTAATGATGTTCCTACCATAAAATAAATAGAAATCCAATAACTTTAAGTAAAGGAAATAGGTTGATCACGATTCAATCCCTACTTCATATGTTAGGCGATTATGGAATTCCCCACTTCCAATGTCCACCCCCATAAACATTAACATGCACATCATTATTTTCAAGGAATTTTTACCCTAATAACCCTAAGTAATTTTGGCAATAATATTCATAACCCTGCATAATCACGAATTACACGAGAACCCCCAGATAGTTACTTCATCTCACATTCATAACCATCCATTAGTTTTTCCTTTAATCGAACCATATCATTGGGTTAATCTACTTCTTATCCTATCCAATGATTCCTAAAAAATATTTAAAAAAACATCTCTGTCCTCCATCTTGCAACGTAGCCGAGCTCCCCTTCTTCCTCCTCCGTCCCTCCACCGGCAGCCATCCACTCTGCCCCATCGCCTCCCTATCACCGCCCCGTCGCCTCCTTCCCAGGCGACCCCAGGAGCCCTTCGGCCCTGTAAGGTCGACCTCCTCCCTAAGCCCCGAACCCAACCCCCCTCCCCCATGCACTGCATGCGAGCCCCCACCTCCCCAAGCCTCGACGACAAGCATCCCCTACCTGCACACCAATGCTGTTGGACATGTGAGCCTACGACGAGCCATTATGCAATAAATGTTATTGCACATATCATTCATTGATCTGAAATGAAGAATAAATAATTTGCATAAAAGGTCCCTCTGTACAATTAGGGTTATGTACAATGGCTATCTTAATGATCATACAACAGTTGATTCAATTATTGAATCATAGAGGCTGGTGCTTGGATGAATATCTAAAGGGTAAGATTGAGGACTCATCAAGCACCGTCAAATGATTGTTAAGATGTGATCTCCAGCCTGAGTAGGAGATGACAATCCTTTCTCACATAGGCTGATATCTGACCGACCTCTTGATGCAGGTCCTCTGCATAGGAATAGAGATTCAGAGGTGTCAGATTAGTTAGGTCAATGGGTTGACTTAACTAGATCGAGATAACCTAAGTCCTATGTTGAATGTTGTCACAGCATAGGCACGCATCCTCTGACCGGAGACAGATGTGTTACTATATGTCTGAGTGTGTACATTTGGCAGACCAATGGGTTGATGACCTAACCAAGGTCTATACACTGGCGCGCTGGTGTGCATATAAGGGCATATGAGTAATACGATCTCTCAAAGGGATCATACAGGTTCATTACTGAACCGGAAGACATGAGCTCACTCATGAGATATTGGGAAGAATCAAATTCCGTGCACGATCGTCTCGCTTTGGAAGCTTGATTGAATTTGTAGGTTTGATATATACTTTTGAAAAGCATATGATCAAGACCTAGGTATGATATATGCTTTTGGAAAGTATATGATCGATACCAAATCCCAATGATCAAATGAGAAACTTAGTGATCAAACCCTGAAGAAGACAATGTAAAATTGATCTTGATCTTCGGGTTGACCATGGGTCTTCTAATATGCAGGATGTACAGGTATTAGAATAACCTAAGGGTGATGTGATCATAAACGATTGTATATCCATGACGCTTCCATTTCGAGGGAGTGATGAAACATGTCTGGATTTTAGTGACTCCTTTCAGTAGAGAAGCAATCTGATCTTAGTCCAAATGTTGGACATTGGTCTGAATGAGATTCAGATACAATGAGAAGATTAGATTTGCGATCTTGATTTAATCAAGCATCTGTGGGAGGTCCGTAAGATCTGGATTTGAGATTAGATCTCAACATCCAAGTCACTATACGTGGAACAATAGAATCGCCCTGTCCTTATCTCCAAGTATCTGCGGAGAAAGCACATTATTCCTGAAAGAATTCAAGAATAATTCATTTGATGAAATGCATATCCAAGCAAGAAGGACTTGCTGATTAAATGAGATTTAATTATCAAACATAATATGAATGAGATTCATATTGTGAGAATTATTATCCGAGATAATTAAATGGAATTTAATTATCAAGGATTAGAGAATGTGGATTATACTATCCATAATATTTGTGGATTATAAATATGATTTATAATGTACATATATTGAAGAGAGAGAGAGAGAAACTATGTAAATAGCATTTGTTAATTATTAATGTGAATTGGATTCACATTAAGTAATTAATTGGAAATGTAATTTACAAATTAGTTTGGGTTGTGAATTTGATTCACATATTTTTCAATGGTATGATTGAAATATTCACAAATTAATTTGGAATTAATTTTGTGGATAATTATGTGATAATAGTTATCACAAATTATTAAGAGATAATATGAAAAGGAGATAATAAGCTCCCATTTTTAGGAGGCTACATTATCTCCATTTTATTATCTTGATTAATCTCTTAACTAATTTATTTATGTTAAATTAAAAATGTATTGATAATGTTGCAACACATATTTAATTTAATTATAAATAAATGTTGTTGGTTTTAACCAACAACATTATAGCCATTAATTTTACATGGACCAATCCTGGCCGTTGGATCCATGTGTCCCATGGATTGAGATCCATTGGATCCTAAACTAATATAAAAGGAGGTCTAGGGCAGCCTTCCAAAGTACATCATTACGAGTTGTACAAGGTTACACCTCTCTCTCTCTCTCATATTCTCGCCTTCTCTCTTTCTCTCCTCCAAAAGATGGCCGTCCATCTTATGTTGAGAAAGGAGAGACTCTCGGCTTTTTCTTCTTCGACGACTCGAGGATCTCCTTCTTCTTTGGAGTTTCTTACTCTAAAGGAAGACGACGGATTTCGTTTGACGAAATCAGAGATCCATTGCTTGGATCTTCATCGAGGATTGCGGGACGGACGCGACTCATCATCGTGCCCGCGAGTGCGTTCTTCGTGGATCGGACTTGAGACAGGAGGATCTCTACTTTGAGATCTCACGATCGCAAACACGCTTCAAGAGATATTCCTTATACTTGGTGGTTTGATGAAACGATCCGAGAAGTGTTCTCGTGATCATGTGGTTTCATCTTTAGTTTTAAAAATTTTAATTTCCACCGCGTCTAGCATCTAGTAAGACTAGTTGCTCCGATTGCATACGATGCGATTGACACGCTTCCGTGATGCACTTAAGGATACTCAATATCCTTCAAGTGGTATCAGAGCCATAGGTCGAATAAGTTTTTGGATATGATCCATAGACCTTAGACGATTTGGTTCTTGAAAGAGTTGCGAGATTTTTACTGCATTTCAATTTTCGCACCTCTGTAAAATTAATTTTTTCGGTACTGTTTAAAAAGTTTAAACATGAAATTTTCAATTGAATTTTGTTCCTCATTAAACAAGGAAACCATAGGACTTGATTTTACTAAATTTGGACTTCATTTGCTCAAGATATGACTTTTTGAATATGCCTAGATTCACTGTTGCGGGAACTGCGGATTTAAACGTGATTAATGAGATAATTACGGATTTAATCTGCCTCGAAATGCGTGAATTATTACTTGGATTATTTAATAAATTAAATAGGCAATCTTTGGAAACTTAGTTTGCATTTTTCGGATTTAAATTGATCAAGATAAGTTAATTTTAGTGATTGGGGGTCACTGCTGGAAATTAACATTTTTTGATCTTGAACCTTGTGATAAGTCATTTAATTATCATGAAGAAAATTAATTGTTAATTTTCTGGAATAATTAGTGATAAATATTTGTGAAATATTTAAAGAGATAAGTATTTCATTGAATGATATTTGTCTAAACCACAATGATGAGACAATAGATCTTGATCATTGGTTCATCAACAAATATTGATTTCATGAAAAACCATAGTTTATCCTACAATAGTTGTAGGACAACATTTACATGAAAAACCCTTTTACTTGAATAGGATTGGGGATTTGTTTAGCAAATCTCCTTATAATATAATCAAAATTGTTTTGATGTATATTATATGGTATAATTTCGGTTGAAAAACCGATGAGCATCTCAAACTACATGATGATCTATCTGGTATTATCCTTTCCCGAGGCGGATATGGTGTCTAGTCGAAGAGCATTGGGATCGCGGGTTGCAACGTATGTGGTCCGTCCCACTCTCGTCGGTACTGGTCATGACAGCGGGTAGGGACTGTATAATGCCGGAGAAAGTCAATGTGTATTTTTCTAATTATTAATATTCGAATAATACGTACTTTGAGAATATACCTACTATTAAAGTAAAAGACATGTTTGTTGATTGATGATTGGATTAATGATTAATTTAATATGATTAAATTAATTATATTCAATAAAAACTCTATTTTGAATAGATGTGTATTTCCCTAGGAAGAATTAATTATGTGAATGTGATTCACAATAATTACTTATAAAATTTGAATATGATATGGAGGACCACATAAGTGACATCCATGGTCTCCCGTCAAGGGGAAGGGTTCCGTCATCAGGGATTATATGTAGGAGACGCCTGTCCGAAGTGACAGCTCCTGTATGCAAGCGCATCTGGATCGGACTCTTTGCTTCTCGAAAGAGTAAGGCCGTATGCGTAGTGACCCCAATATCGAGTCCTCATATGATTGGGGCGATATTGGATTGCGCATTGCGAGTTCTAATCCTATTGACGTTTGGTTCAATTAACAACGAGTCAACATCATCTTAGGAGTGGTGGGCCCGGGTGTTAAAGACCGAATTAGGAATGCAAGTTGGGCTTGCAAGGCGGAATGAATTCCCGCTTCTTTTTATCGGAGTCGTAAGTTCTCATATTATTGGGATGTGACAAAGATAAGAAAGGAGATCTCAGATCTTGCTTGAGATATAATGGTAAGAATATCTCTTACATTTAAAGTTATTAAGGGAATGAACTTTCAGTGTTGACAAGGCAAGAAAACTTTGATATAAAAATTCCTATATCAAAGTAAAACATGTATATATAATATATATACACTTATGCAAATTTCTTATTTCAGATAATCCTTCATTAAACCCACTTAATGTTATACTCAATAATAACCAGTAAAATATCTTGGATTGGACTCATGATCCAGATATTGTACTTGCAATTGAACACATAATGTATGTGGTTGCAATGTGCAAGTTTCCTGAACATAATGAGGAATGACAATTAAATAAGACAATAAGACATCACCTTAGGGTTTGTATGTCTCTATGTTCTTGATCTTTCATCGAGTGTACTTTAGAAGTCACATGTCGATGGTGATCGTAATTGTCAAATAATCCCTATAAAATAAAAGAAGATATTTTGGCATACATATGTGCTCTAGACATTTAATCATGAATGACATGGTTCTCAGCATTATGCAGAATGGTGGCTCGAAAGAGATGATGTATTCAAATGTTTGAATACCTACCTAAACCTAAGTCTCTAAGAGTTAAGATGTATGTAGATATGATGAGTGTCATCATTCTACTGTCTATACTCTAGTCATTCATGAAGCTTCATATTAATCATTTTGAATGAATTTAATGAAGCATGTATAAATGTTGAAATGCTCTTGTATTGAAATCCTTAGAATTCAACATAAGAGATTCTTTGTCTTGAACAATGGTTGTTTATAGATGAAGAGAGCGCAGTGAAAGCATGGGTCGAACCCGAGTAAGAAGGAAAGTCAAAGAGTTGACCTACTTTTGTGACTTCCATATCACATCCAAAGAGTTGGATGAATGCCAATACTGCAATAAGTTAATGTGTTGATAGTATGACTATCGAGTCTATCTAAAATCCTTAACGAAGGACTCAGATAGAGCATCGGAATAATCTACATATAATCATTGACTCTGACTTTCTTATTTCATAAGATAAAGTCTGACAATTGTATCCCAATCTTCTAATGACATTTGCAATTGGTTGCATATATATTAGAAGATTAGAAATTTGATCTGAAGGTTTAGTAGTCATCTACATGGATATTGATGTAATTGTTGCAGCAATCTCTGTTAGATAGATGGACTTCATATTCTCAGTGGGAGAGCCCTTAGTCTTGGAGAATGTCTCTATGACCTAGATACTAGAATACACTCATTGTTTGTTTCTAAATGTTGGAAATAAACATGAATTCGGAGATAGAACTATCATAAAGAATTATGATGGAAATATTTCAGATAGTAATCTAACATCTAGTGGACTCTACAATCTAGAAAATTAATGAATGGTTCGTTAAGATTTATATACTGAAAATCAAACCTTATAAGATCAATAAAAGGATGAAGATCATTTGACAATGATCTGGCATCAAGTCTTGGACATATGTCTATTGATATGATCAATAGACTAGTAAGAGATGAAACTTTAGAATGTCTAAAAATTTCAAATCTTACATACTTGTGAATATTGTATTCAAAGTAAAATGTCCAATACACCCTTCTCTGGGAATGGTGTTAGATGTCGAGGTATTCAAGATCTCATACATATTGATGTATGTAGATCATCTATATCATAGTAAACATTATGGATATGTGATATCTATTGATGATTACGTTTGATATGAGATTTCTTCTCTTCACCTGAGGAACCTTTGAAATGTTCAAAGATTTCACAATTTTGGTTTAGAACCAAAGTTTGAAAGAAGATTAAATGAATTTGATCTAACCAAGGTAGCAAGTACCTATTAGATAAAATTCAAGGAATACCTTATGGAGATATGAATATCATTTCTATCTCAATCCTCCTAATACACCTAAACTTAATGGAGTTGTAGGGAGATACAATTGGATCATGTGTGACATGATTTGGTCAATGATAAATTTTTAACATAATTTCCTCTTAGTTTCCAGGTATATATATGTAGTAGAGACTACACTATATATCCTTAATAAGATTCCATGCAAGTAAGCTGGAATTTAGCACTAGAGAGTGCTACTTCATTAGGAAAATAAAGGATGGTATTGGATACCTACTTTATGACCTTGAGATTCTTAAAAGATCTCATCTCTGAGAATATGATTCTTGGAGGATTGAGACTCTTGAGAATCAAGATGAAAATGAAGTGAAGGAACTCATTTAATCTTGAGAAGATAATGAGGCTCATGAAATCAGAGACTAAAAGGAAAATTAAAGATGAAACATTAATACCTCTTCAAATGAGTTTGAAGATGTATTCCATGGGTCGATTAAGTCTGACAATGATCGGACTTCATGTGATGAAGCTCCTAAGGATCATGACATGGAAAGATGGATATTAGCAATAAAGTCTAAAGTAGACTTCTTATACAAGTGTTGTATATGGACCCTCGAGGATCCACCTATATGAGTAAGATCCATAAAGGTGTAAATGGATCTTCAAGAGAAAGGGAACTTGATGAGAAGGTAGAGACCTTCAAAGCTAGGTTCGTAGCCATAAGCTACACATCAGAAAGAGAAGACATTGCTTGCAATGAGACTTGCTCTTCGGTGATAATGCTTAAAATCATCAGAATGTTGTTGGCCTTAGCTACACAACTTTACTATTGCATCTTCAAGATGTAAGTCAAGATTGCATTCCTCTAAGAATACCTCTCTGAGGATATTCACATGAAGTAGCCCCAGAGCTTCATGGTTGAGGAAAGCAAGGTGTGCAAGCTAAAGAAACTCCATCTGTGGACTCAAATAAGCTTCTTGTTGTTGGAACATAAGATTTGATGAAATTATAAATGTTATGATTTCAGATAGAATCTTGATGTACCATGTGAAGCTTAGTGGGAGTGCCATTGTATTCATCGTGCTAAATGTAGATAATATCCTAATCATTTGGAATGATATAAGGATGATAATAAGTGTTTTATATTTAGGCTATTCCATACCTTGAGATATGATCTCAAAGATGCCTCTTGGATCTTAGTTCTGACGTCGCGCAATATAGGGTTAAAACTTAACCATTGATAAAAACATCAAATATTACAAAAAATATGAAATTAGGTAGATTGCATGAAAAAATCGAAGTTTTTACTATTTGCAAACATGTCAAAATACTTTATAAAAAACTTAAAGAAAGGCAAAATTATGAAGGATTCCCTTGGACTTCTTCTTCCTTCAACAGGGGCACGATGCTGCATGAGACTGTGGTGACGAGGAGGGGCGGCAGAGGTGTGCTGGAGGTGGTTACACATGCAAATGTGGTGGTGGTGGCGATGGAGAAGGGCAATGGAGCATGATGGGTTGAAACCCTTGTTGGGTTCCTCGATTCCCCCCACCTCTTGGTTGTCGTCCCTCCCCTTTTGTAGCTGGAGTCAAGGGAGGGAAGTTGGTAGTGATTGGTGTCAGGAGGAGGCAAACTGCCCATGAGGTTACACGATGGGGAAAGGAGGAGGCACGACGTGTGGTGGTTGTTGGTACATAAGGGAAGGACAGGGGCGATGACTCCTGTGTGGGGAAGAAGGGATTGGCGATTGACGTGAACATGGTGCCAATGGCCTCTCTTTAATTTTAGTTGTTTGAGATGTTGACGTCATGCTGACATCAACTATTTTGTCACGTAGTATTTTCTCTTTTTTCAATTGACGAGGGGAGAGAGTGTGATCCTCCTTGGGCCTCTTCCAAAAGAGACCTGAAAAATAAAAATAATTGAAATTGTTAAATATTTTAACATGGGTTTGGAGATTATGTTCAAAAATTAAAATGGAATTGTTTTTTAAATTTCTTTTGCAATGAATAATATTCAAACTTTATATAAATTTCGATGCAATGAACATGAAAATTATGAAATGAAAATTATTTTTAAAAGTAAGAAAAATGCATGGAATAAACATGCATTATTTTTCTCAAAAAGGTATATAAACATGATATATCATAGATTCATCACATGACATGCGGTCCTTCTCTGTGTCTTATTAAGTGCAAAAGAGACTTATATGAATATTTACAGTAGATGGAGTATCTAGAGGCTTGCACGTAGACATCCCCAGTATCATTAGAACTTTCTCAATGTAGTATTTTTGAGATAAGAAAAGCTTCCCTTATGCACAATCCTAATAATTTCCATTCTCAAAATCTTCTTTGCTATACCACGGTCCATCACGTTATGCTCTGAACTAAAGAGCTTCTTCAAATAATCTATGGTACTCTTTGAAGGATATGGTTAGATCCTCAAGCGCATCACAAAAGCGTGAGCATTGTATCGAATACGACGAAGAACGACTAGTCGGACTAGTTGTTCTATGCAACATAATTTAAAAAAAAAATTCATGCGACGAAATAACATGATCCAAGAACACTTCTGGGATCGTTTCGTCTAAAACACAAACAAGTAATAGGATTATCTCTTGAAGCGTGGTTGCGATCGAGTCTCTAAATGAAGAGACCTCCTGTCTCAAGTCTGATCCGATAGAGGAGACACTTGCGAGCGTGTTGATGAAACACGTGCTTTTCGCAATCCATGTTGATGATCGAAGCGGCGGATCTCCTGTTCTCGACACGCGAGATCCGACATCTTCTTCATGAGCGAGGTGCACCGAAGAAGACAGAGATCCACGGGTAGACAATCGGGCAGCATAACGACGATGTTGCAGCGATGGAGAACCTCTCCAAGGCATCCATGGTGGACGACCACATGAGAGGGAGAGAGAGAGAGTAGACATGTAGAGAGAGAAAGAGAGAGAAACTAATGTTCTCTTATGTGTAGAGAAGAGAAAAGGGGTGCCTCTCCTTTTGTAATATTTTTGGATCCATGGATCTCAATTCATGGACAACACAAATCCAATGGCTCTCATTGATTTGTGTTTCTTTCAATGGCTAGGATTTTGTTGGTAAAAACCAACAACAATTAATTTAATAAAAATCAAATAGATATTAAACATAATTTGATTTATATCAAATCAATTTCCACTGGAAAAATAGGAAGGAGGCAAACCTCCTTCCATAAAGGGGGGAGGACGGCTATGAGTCCTACAAGGACTTGGTAGCCGTCCCCTCTCCTTGTTAGGAAGGGAACCTCCTTTCCATATTACATGAGATTGCATTATCTCATGATTCTCTCCAATATTTGCAACAACTTTTGTTGCAAATTATTTGACAAAAATAAATCCAATTTATTTTGTGAATATTGCAATCATGTCATTTGAAATTCGTGAATCACATTCACAACCCAAAATAAAATGTAAGTTACATTTTCAATTTATTGTCCAATGTGAATCCAACTCACATTAACATTTGACTAACAAATGTAAATTACAAATAGATCTCTCTTATATATTATAAATCATATATATAATATATATGACTAATATGGATATTGCTATCCACATTATTCATATTCATGATAACTAAATCACATTTAATCATCTTGGATGTCTATTCTCTTGTTCTCAAATAATATGAATCATATTCATATTATTCACATCTTTGATAATTAAATCACATTTAATTTTCTTAGATAACTCTCCTTATAATATGAATCATATTCATATCACTCATGATAATTAAATCACATTTAATTATCTATTTTCTTAATGCTCGGATACTTATATCAACAATGAAATTATCCTGAACTCTTTCAAGGATAATGCGCTTTCTCCGCGAATACTTGGAGATAAGGACAGGGCGATTGTATTGTTCCACGTATAGTGACTTGGATATTAAGATCATATCTCAAATCCAGATCGCGGTCCTCCCACAGATGCTTGATTAAATCAAGACCACAAATCTAATCTTCTCATTGCATCTGAATCACATTCAGATCAATGCCCAAAAATTGGACGAAGATAAGATTACTTCTCTACTGAGAGGAGTCACTAAAATCCAGACCCGTTTCATCACTCCCTAGGAATGGAAGCGTCATGGTTATACAATCGTTTATGATCACATCACCCTCAGGTATTCCCAATTCCTGTACATCCTGTATATTGGAAGACGCAGAATAAACCCGAAGTATTAGATCAACTATATACTGTCTACTTCAGGGTTTTATCAGTAAGTTTCTTATTCGATCATTGGGAGTTGGTATCGATCATATACTTTCCAAAAGCATATATCACACCTAGGTCTTGATCATATACTTTCCAAAAGTATATATCAAACCTACAAATTCAGTCAAGCTTCCAGAGCTAGACAACCGTGCACGGAATTTGATTCTTCTGAATATCTTATGAGTGAGCTCATGCCTTTCGCTTCAATAAATGAACCTGTATGATCCCTTTGAGAGATCGTATTACTCATATGCCCTCATATGCACACCAGCACGACGGTGTATTGACCTTGATTAGGTCATCAACCTATTGGTCTGCCAAATGTACATACTCAGACATATAGTAACACATCTGTCTCCGGTCAGAGGATGCATGCCTGTATCGTGACAACATACGATATAGGATATTGGTTATCTCGATCTTGTTAAGTCAACTCTTTGACCTAACTTATTTAATACCTCTGAATCCCCATTCCTATGCAGAGGACCCGCATCAAGAGGTCGATTAGATATCAACCTAAATGAGAATGGATTGCCATCTCCTACTCAGGCTGGATAATCGTCTCTTAACAATCATTTGACGGTGCTTGATGAGTGCTCAATCTAACTCTTTAGATATTCATCCAAGCACCAGCCTCTATGATTAAGTTATTGAATCAACAGTTGTATGATCATTAAGATGACCATGGTACATAACCCTAATTGTACTAAGGGACCTATTATGCAACTTATTCATTCTTCATTTCAGATCAGGGAATGATATGTGCAATAACGTTTATTGCATAATGGCTCACCGTGGGCTCGCATGTCCAACAATCTCCCACTAGCCCAAAGAGCCATTAATGGGCTAATCATTTAAACCCGCACTCATGTAACAATCATAGGCTATTTAGAAAATAGCTAGCTAAGCTGATCAATCGCTCTGTTCCTGCTAGACTATGCCAGGTCCTTTTACGACACTTGCATATCCCCAGTAACAGTGCTCGCATCTAATGCGAATGTTGCATCATATGCAACCAATACTCAATCTTGTTGGTTATGGTGTCCTTGGCACTATAGCCTAATAATTATCATAACCAGTATTTCAATAATCCTTATCAGAGTACCCTTTTTCCTAGAGATCTCTATCTCCTATGGTATCCACAGTTAAGACCTTTTAGATCTCTATCTATAAAGTCTTAAGTTTTTTGAAGATAATACTTTGAGATCGCTATCTCAAAAAATCTTATCCTCTATGAAGATATTGTTATTACTGCAATCAAGAGTTTTATCTCCATAGTAGGATTAACAACACTTTACTACTCCCACTGCATGGCAGATATCTGGCTTTTGTACACATCTAGCTTACACTCACCTTCTTCTAACTGATGCATAAGTGCAAGCAGTTCTAGCATTCACTTCCTCAACTCTTTGAGGTGCTATCCCTTTAGATAGGTCAGTACCATATCTTATGGGGTGGAAGCCTTTCTTGGTTTTTCCAGAAAATGGAACATGTCCAAGGTGTACCATTAATGTGATAGTCCCAATACCCTCTTCTCTATGCTTCTGAACACCTTCAGAACTAAGATCCAAGAGGTATCCTTGAGATCATATCTCAAGTTATGGAACAACCAGATTAGAAAACACTTATTATTATCCTTATATCATTTTAAATGATTAGGATATCATCTACATTTAGCATGATGAACACAAAGGCACTCCCTCTAAGCTTCACATGGCTCATCCAGATTCTATCTGAAATCATAACATTTATAATTTCATCAAATCTTATGGTCCAACTTCAAGAAGCTTATTTGAGTACATAGATGGATTCCTTAGCTTTCACATCTTGCTTTTCTCAACCATGAAGCACTGGGGCTACTTCATGTGAATATCCTCAGAGAGGTATTCTTAGAGGAATGCAATCTTGATTTCTTTCTCTTGAAGATCCATTTACACCTTTATGGGTCTTACTCATATAGGTGGATCCTCGAGGGTCCATTTACACTTTTATATGATGTCTACTTTAGATTTTATTGCTAACATCCTTCTTTCCATGTCATGATCCTTTGGAGCTTCATCACATGAAGTCCGATCATTGTTAGACTTAACATACACATGGAATACATCCTCAAACTGTTGAAGATGTATTAGTATTTCATCTATAATTGTCCTTCAGTTTCCGATTTCAGGAGCCTCATTATCTTCTCAAGATTAGCTGAGTTCGTATACTTCATTTTCATCTTGATTCTCAAGAGAGTCATCCTCTAAGAATCACATTCTTAGAGTTGACATCTTTTAAGAATCTCAAGGTTATAAAGTACGTATCCAATACCATCCTTTATTTTCCTAATGAAGCTGCACTCTCTGGTGCTCAATTCCAGCTTATTTGCATGGAATCTCATTAAGGATATATAATGTAGTCTCTACTACATATATACCTGGAAACTAAGAGGAAATTATGCTAAAATTCGTCATTGATCAAATCATGTCACACATGATCCAATTGTATCTCCCTATAACTCTATTGAGTCAAGGTGTATTAGGAGGATTGAGATAGAAATGATATTCATATCTCCCTAAGGTATTCTTTGAATTTATCTAGCAGGTACTTGCTACCTAGATTAGATCAAATTCATTTTATCTTCCTTCAAACTTTGGTTCTAAATCAAAAATAATGAAATCTTTGAACATTTCAAAAGTTTCTTAGGTAAACAGAAGAAGTCTCATATCATACATAATCATCAACATATATCACATATCCATAATGTTTACTATAATATAGATGATCTGCATACATCAATATGCATGAGATTCTGAATACATTGACATCTTACACCTTTCCAAAGGAAGGGTGTATTGGACATTTTTACTTTTGTATACAATATTCACAAGTATGTAAGATTTGAACCTTTAGACAATCTAAAGTTTCATCTCTCACTAGTCCATTAATCTCATCAACATACATATGTCCAAAACTTGATGCCATATCATTGTCAAATGATCTTCATCCTCCAATTGATCTTATAAAGGTTTTAATTTTCAATATTAGAAATCTTAATGAATTATTCATTAATTTTCTAATTTTATGGAGTCCACTAGATGTTAGATTACTGTTTAAAATATATACGTCATAACTCTTTATGATAGTTCTATCTCAAAATTCATGTTTATTTCCAACATTTAGAAACAAACAATGAGTGTATTCTTATATCTAGGTCATAGAGACATTCTCTAAGAGTAAGGGCTCTCCTACTGAAATTAACAAGTCTATCAATCAAACAGAGATTGTTGCAACAATTGCATCAATATCCATGTGGATAACTATAAACCTTAAGATCAAATTTTCCAGTCTTCTAAAACATATGCAACATATCGCAAGTGTTGTTAGAAGATTGAGATACAATTATTAGACTTTATCTTATCAAATAAGTAAGTCAAAGTCAATGATTATATGTAGATTATTATGATGCTCTATCTGAGTCCTTCACTAAGGATCCTAGATAGTCCAAATAGTCATACTATCAATACATCGATTCATTGCAGTATTGGCCTTCATACAACTATCTGGATGTCATATGGAAGTCACAGAAGTGATGAATCCACGATTCATCATCTCAATATCTTGATCTTAGCAAAATCCCCGAGTTAAATCCCAGAAAAATGCACATAAAATCAATAAATTAACAAAATATCTCTTGTAAATAAAACACACTAATTATTGTATATTAAATTGTACAAAATAAATTACACATAAAAAGCCGCAAAATCAAAGGAGTTTTATACATGTAAATAGCACAAAACTTTATGTATTTTTAATAATTTAATATCAACTCCTTTTTGGCTAATTCTTTCTCCAACATGTTAATATCAATGTATATAAAAATACAAAAATACAAAACAAATTATATCTCAAATAAATGCTTCTAGATCCCAATGGGAAAAAGCCGTAAAGATCAACTTCCAAACTAAATTCCTGCTCCGTATGAACTCCAAATTCACCAAACTCACTTTTAAAGTTCAAGTTAGAAAATTATCTATCCAATGAAAGTAGTTTCATTAAAATCGGAGCTCATTTGCAAAAGTTGGGTTTTGGGACCTAGATGTACATTGTATATTATGTATATGTTCGTTCTTTCTTCATTTTTTTAATTATTAACATACAAAAAAATCATGGTGGTGTTGTATTTTGATTGTAATATTTTATTGTATTTTCTTATTGTACATAGCTACTATTAAAAAGACAAAAAAATTATAAAATAGAAAAGCAAACAAAAAAATGTACATGTTGTATATCTTCTTTTGTAAATTCTCCACTATTTCTCCTCTTTTTATTTTATTGTATTTGAAGTAACCTAATTTATTTATTTACTTATTATTTTCCCATTCTCTACAATAACTTCCATTCTACCACCAACCTCCATTAACCTCCAAGTCTTCATCAACCTCCATTCAACACCATTTTTTCATCTAACTTCCCATTCAACCCCATCACTAATTTAACCTCCCATTCAACACCACCACCATTCTAACTTCCATTTCTCTTCTCTTTATATTCATTTGTACATCCTCATTTTTCCCCATCCACCATTCTTATAGAATAAGGAGAGAGCTTGGAGTGTTTTGTTGGTGACAGCGGCGAAGCATCGTCCTCGAGCGACGACCTCCTTCAGGTGAGATCCGCGGAGCTCCGCTCCGCGTCACGAGTTCCCCATCGAGCTCGCGTAGCTTCTCCGATTTTTGTTTCGCCAATCGGATCGAGGCGACAACAGGAGTCCAGCGTAGCTGCTCCGCCAATCCGGATTGTTTATATAAATATCTATTTGGGATAATTCGCAATCTGATTAATGTGACGTTGTGGATTAATTAGGAGTTATTTACTCACTGTCACTCTATTTTCACTAAAAAATCCATAAAAAATTCATAACTTGTCAAAAAAATCCAAAAATATTATTGTAGTCTCTTTGCATCATGTTTTATTTCCAGTAATTTTTTCATAATTTTTGCTTACTGTTTGTGTGATAAATTACGAAAAAACCCATAAAAGTGTACATTTTTAGTTATTGCATTGTAACCCATAAAATTCCAAAAAAAGGTACCTTGCATTCATCTCTGGATTAGGACTCTAAGAAAAATATAATTTGGCTAAATTGGATTAATTTAACATTAAAATTAATTTGGCCTTGTTGTGTGTTTTCTTAGTGTTGTAATTCACTTGCATTTGCATTCTATTTGCATAAAAAATCTAAAAAATACCGCACTAAAATCTAAAATCTTTAATTTCAAATTAAACCCAAGTTGTTCCTTTGCCTCCCTGAGTTCGACCCCGGACTTGCCCGGGATATAAATTAAGCCGAGACACTCTTCACGGAGATCTTCTCTCGGTTCTGACTGAATCGCTAAGTACACGTATTACAACGTGACCAAATTAAACAACGTATTTAGCGACTCGTCAAGAAGTAGGTCAACTCTTTGACTGTCCTTCTTACTCGGGTCCGACCCATGCTTCCACTGCGCTCCCTTCATCTATAAACAACTATTTCTTAAGACTAAGGATCTCTTACATTAAATTCAAAAGAATTCAATGTAAGAGCATTTCAACATTTATACATGCTTCATTAAATTCATACAATATGGATATTATGAGGCTTCATGAATGACTAGAGTATAGACAGTAGAATGATGATACTCATCATGTCTACAACCATATAGACTCTTAAAACATTGGTTCAGGTAGGTATTCAGACATTCTGAATACATCATCTCTTATAGAGCTACCATTCTGCATGATGCAATGAACCATGTCATTCATGATAAATGTCAAGAGCACATATTTATGCCAAAATATCTTCTTAGATTTTTATAAGGATTAATTGACAACTATGATCACCATCGACATATCTCTTCCAAAGTACATTTGATGATACCAAGACTATAGAGAAATACAGACCCTAGGGTTGTAGTCCTATTAACTATTTAATTGTCATTCCTCATTATTATGAGGAAACTTGCACATTGCAACCACATATATTATGTGTCCAACCGCAAGTACAATATCTGGATCATGAGTCCAATCCATGATATTTTACTGGTTATTATTGAGTATAACATTGAGTGGGTTTAATGAAGGATTATCTGAAATAAGGAATTTGCATAAGTGTATATATATACATACATATTTTACTTTGATTTAGGAATTTTTATATAAAAGTTATCTTGCCTTGTCAACATTAAAAGTTCATTCCCTTAATAACATTCAATGTAAGAGATATACTTACCATTATATCTCAAGCAAGATCTGAGATCACCTTCCTTATCTTTGTTACATCCCAATAATATGAGAATCTGCAACTCAGATAAAAAGAAGCGGGAACACATTCCGCCTTGCAAGTCCAACTTGCATCTCCTAATTCGGTCTTTAACACCCAGGCCCACCACCCCTAAGGTGATGTTGACACGTCATTAATTGAACCAACCGTCAACAGGAATACAACTCGCTATGCGCAATCCAATATCGCCCCAATAATATGAGGATCCGATATTGGGGTCACTATGCATACGTCCTTACTCTTTCAAGAAGTGAAGAGCCCGATCCAAATGGCTTGTATGTAGGAGCTGTCACTTCGGACAAGCGTCTCCGACATACAATCTCTGGCGACGGAACCCTTCGCCTTGACGGGAGACCATGGATGTCACTTATGTGATCCTCCATATCATGTTCAAATTCTAATTAATCATTATGAATCATATTCATTATGATTAATTATTCTAAGGGAAATAATATCTCTATTCATAATAAAGTATTTTAATTTTAATTGGTTTCCAATTAATCTAATCATATTAAATTAATGATACAATTAATATCCAACAAACATTTTAATTGTTACTTGAAATTATGGTATTATCTCAAATATGTATTATTTCATATTTAATAATTAGAAATACATCATGATTTCTTAAGCATTATACTAACCCTACCCACTGTCATGGCCAGTACCGACGGGAGTGGAACAGATCGCACACGGTGCAACCTGCTACCCCAATGCTCCCCGACTAGACACCATATCCACCTCGGGAAAGGATAATGCAAAATAGATCACTTTGTACTTGAGATGATCATCATCGGTTCTTCAACCGAAATTATACCATATAATAATAATCAAAACAATTTTGATTAATATTTTAATGATATTTGCTAAACAAATCCCAAATCCTATTCAAGCAACACGTTTGTTGGAATGTAGATCTTGTAACCAATTTTGTGATATAGATCACATCTAATAAATTATTGGTTAAGGTTATGCCATTTAAGGAAATAATTATCATCAAATATTTCACAAATATTTATGCACAATTATTCCAGTAAATTAAACAATTTAATTTCACTAATTGATTAAATGACAATCACTAGGTTCTTGATTAGGAAAGTATTTCCAGCATTGACCCCCACTTACTAAAAATACCATATCTCAATCAATTTAAATAAAAATTAAGAAAAATAAGTTTCTAAAGTTTGTTAATTTGATTTACAACAAAATGTAAGTGGTTTGCACGCATTTCAAGGCGTCTCAAACCCGCAATTATTATCTTAATTACGTTGAGTTTCGTTGTCCCCGAAACTGTGGATACATGTTCACTAAAATGAGCATAACTTGAGCAAACGGAATCCAAATTACGTAAACTCAGATCCTAAAATTTTCTTATTTAATGGAGAACAAAATTAAATTATTGTTTTCGTGTTTAAGTAATTTAAACAGTTCCGAACATAATTTCAAAACAGAGATGCGAAATTGAAATGCAAGAAAACTTTCGCAAACCCTAATGAACCCAAGTCGTCCTCGGTTCAAGGATCGCATCCAAAATCTTCCAACCTAAGGCTCTGACACCACTTGAAGGATATGGTTATATCTTCAATCTCATCACGGAAGCGTGAGCATCATATCGAATACGACGAAGAACGACTAGTCGAACTAGTTGTTCTATGCAACAGAATTTAAAAAAAAAATTTCATGCGACGAAGCCACATGATCCAAGAACACTTCTCGGATCAATTCGTCTAAAACACAAACAAGTAATAGGATTATCTCTTGAAGTGTGATTGCGATCGAGTCTCTAAACGAAGAGACCTCCTGTCTCAAGTCCGATCCAACAGAAGAGACACTTGCGAGTGTGTTGATGAAGCACGTGCTTCTCGCAATCCATGTTGATGATCCAAGCGACGGATCTCCTGACCAGGCACACCGAAGGAGACAGAGATCCACGAGTAGACAATCGAGCAGCATAACGACGATGCTGCGGCAATGGAGAACCTCTCCAGGGCATCCATGGTGGACGACCACATGAGAGGGAGAGAGAGAGAGTAGACATGTAGAGAGAGAAAGAGAGAGAGAGAGACTAATGTTCTCTTATGTGTAGAGAATAGCAAAGGGGTGCCTCTTCTTTTATAATACTTTGGGATCCATGGATCTCAATTCATGGACAACACAAATCCAATGGCTCTCATTGATTTGTGTTTCTTTCAATGGCTAGGATTTTGTTGGTAAAAACCAACAACAATTAATTTAATAAAAATCAAATATGTAGTAAATATAATTTGATTTATATCAAATCAATTTCCATTGGAGAAATAGGAAGGAGGCAAGCCTCCTTCCATAAAGGGGGGAGGACGGCTATGAGTCCTATAAGGACTTGGTAGCCGTCCCCTCTCCTTGTTAGGAAGGGAGCCTCCTTTCCATATTACATGAGATTGCATTATCTCATGATTCTCTCCAATATTTGCAACAACTTTTGTTGCAAATTATTTCACAAAAATAAATCTAAATTATTTTGTGAATATTGCAATCATGCCATTGAAAATTTGTGAATCACATTCACAATCCAAAATAAAATGTAAATTACATTTTCAATTTAATGTCCAATGTGAAACCAATTCACATTAACATTTAATTAACAAATGTAAATTACAAATAGCTCTCTCTTATATATTATAAATCATATTTATAATATATATGACTAATATGGATTATGCTATCCACATTATTCATATTCATGATAACTAAATCACATTTAATCATCTTGGTTATCTATTATCTTTTTCTCAAATAATATGAATCATATTCATATTATTCACATCTTTGATAATTAAATCACATTTAATTATCTTAGATAACTCTCCTTATAATATGAATCATATTCACATCACTTACGATAATTAAATAACATTTAAATATCAATATTCTCAATGCTCGGATACACATATCAACAATGAAATTATCCATGAACTCTTTCAAGGATAATGCGCTTTCTCCGCGAATACTTGGAGATAAGGACATGGCGATTGTATTGTTCCACGTATAGTGACTTGGATATTAAGATCATATCTCAAATCCAGATCGCGGGCCTCCCATAGATGCTTGATTAAATCAAGACCACAAATCTAATCTTCTTATTGCATCTGAATCACATTCAGGTCAATGTCCAACATTTGGACCAAGATCAGATTACTTCTCTACTGAGAGGAGTCACTAAAATCCAGACCCGTTTCATCACTCCCTAGGATTGGAAGCATCATGGTTATACAATCGTTTATGATCACATCACCCTCAGGTATTCCCAATTCCTGTACATCCTGCATACTGGAAGACTCAGAATAAACTCGAAGTATCAGATCAACTTTATATTGTCTACTTCAGGGTTTTATCAGTAAGTTTCATATTCGATCATTGGGAGTTGGTATCGATCATATACTTTCCAAAAGCATATATCATACCTAGGTCTTGACCATATACTTTCCAAAAGTATATATCAAACCTACAAATTCAGTCAAGCTTCCAAAGCTAAATGACCGTGCATGGAATTTGATTCTTCCCAATATCTTATGAGAGAGCTCATGCCTTCCGGTTCAGTAAATGAACCTGTATGATCCCTTTGAGAGATCGTATTACTCATATGCACAACATCGCACCGTTGTATAGACCTTGATTAGGTCATCAACCTATTGGTCTGCCAAATGTACATACTCAGACATATAATAACACATCTATCTCCGGTCAGAGGATGCGTGCCTGTATCGTGACAGCATACGATATAGGACTTTGGTTTTCTCGATCTTGTTAAGTCAACTCTTTGACCTAACTTATCTAACACCTCTGAATCCCTATTCCTATGCAGAGGACCTACATCATGAGGTCGGTTAGATATCAACCTAAATGAGAAAGGATTGCCATCTCCTACTCAAACTGGAGATTATCTCTTAACAATCATTTGAGTGCTTGATGAGTCCTAAATCTAACTCTTTAGATATTCATCCAAGCACCAACCTCTATGATTCAGTTATTGAATCAATAGCTGTTTGATCATTAAGATGGCCATGGTACATAACCCTAATTGTACTAAGGGATTTATTATGCAACTTATTCACTCTTCATTTCAGATCAGGGAATGATATGTGTAATAATATTTATTGCATAATGGCTCGCCGTGGGCTCGCATGTCCAACACTCTTCTGCTTCGCAGAAATCAACATATCGTCGATGTATAGTAATAGATAAACGGAGGACCTATCCTCAACCATTTGTGGAAACACATTAATCGTGTGGGTTCATATTGAACCCGTGAACAATCATGATGCTATCAAACTTCTTGTACTATTGCCTGAGAGACTACTTAAGCTCATACAATGACTTCTTCAATTTGCACATGTGGTATTCCTTGCCTTGAAATATGAATCCCTCTGTATGTCTCATAAGAATGTCTTCTTCAAGTTCGCCATGCAAGAAATTATCATCACATCTAGTTGCTCCAACTCTAAGTCTCGATGTGCGACAAGATCTAGTAGCACCTTGTTGGATGTATGTCTTATATTTGGAGACAATATTTTGCTATAATCCACACCTTCCTTTTATTTGTAACCCTTCGCATCTAGGCGTGCATTGTATATGATGCCCTCACTACTGAGACTCATGTCCTTTTCTTGAAGACCCATTTACATGCAATGACCTTCCTCGCCTTTGGTAATTTGACAAGCTTCCGTGCCTTATTCTTGTCAAGATACTTCATCTTATCACCCATAGAAGTAAACCACTACCCATATTCTGCCCAAGCTATAGACTCCCTATAAGTGAAGGATTGCAGAGACTCATCCTCCTCTGCAACCTATAATGCAAATGCAATGATGTCTTCAAATTCGTATCTTTATGGTAGACTATCTCTGTATAGGTCCAATCAATAGTAACACTTGGTTGCCTCTCTTATGGCTTCTTAGTTTCAGGTTGTTTAGCATCAACTTGATTAGGAGTGATTTGATCAACTGCATGATCACTGCTTGGTGTCAGTTTGAACTAAACCTGTTTGCGCATATCATTACCTATCCCTGCATCAACGGACTCTCTCCTGAAGTGAAGCATGTAATTCTCATCAAATTTAACATTACTTTTAATAATAGCTCTATAATCAAAAGGGTCCAGATTATAAATGCCTTCACTCTTGTACCATAGACTATAAACACCCCTGTCTTTGCCCTTGATTCTAGTTTTCCTTCACTAATATGGTAATGGGAGGAACAACTAAAGACTCTTAAAATAGAATTATGATCATGATTATCAAACCATATCTACATTGACATCTTGCAGTCAATAGTGGATGTAGGACTCCGATTCGCCAAGTAAAAAGATGTATTCACAACTTCAACCTATAATGCTCTACCAAGTCCGACATTAGAGAGCATGCACCTTGATCTCTCTCTGGAAGCATCCTATTCAATCAATTTTCATCTCCATACTATTATGACATATATCTAATAGTGTGCTGTCCCGCAAGAGCCTCCTCCTTTCAGAACTCATTGATTATAAGGAACAAAACTCCCACCCATATCCATATGAAGAGGATTCACCTTCTTAGTATGATGGTTCATCATCATGATCTTCCACTGCTTGAAGGTCTGAAATGTATCACTCTTTTGCTTCATCATGTGCACCTAAACCACCTTTAACTAATCATCAATAATTGACTGAAAATTACGGGCACCTCCCAAAGATGGGACCTATAAATGGCCTTAATAATCAACATGGTTGTAGGTGAGTATTTCCTTCATCCTGTAAATAGCTTTACTGAATTTCTTTATGTGTTGTTTCCCAAACACGTAATTCTCTCATAACTCTAGTTTAGATAATTGAGATGCTTGATGAAACCCTTCTGATTGAGGATATTTATCTCCAACTAAGTCTTGTGTCTCAGCCACATATACCATGATTCTGAGTCTGATCACAACTTGGGATTCCACTGAAATGAAAACATATAACTATAAATCCATGCATAATGTATAATGTCTTATGGTTATTGTCCTTTATGGCAACCATACTAGCTTTGGCAGAATCTGTAACTTCACCTTCGGTTCTACACCTATATGCTCTAGAGTCCAGAACTCCATGGGATATTAGGTTCTTTCTCTAATCAAGAACGTGCCGTACTTCTATTACCATCCTCACGAACCCATCATGCATTTTGATCTGCACGTAATCGATCCCTATAATCCTTCAAGTTGCAGGATTCCTCATGAAAATGTTTCCACCATCTATCTTCTTAGGTGTAGAACCAATCTTCATAAGAGTCATATGGTAAAAATAGTCTGAATCAAGAATCCATGTGTTACCATTTTGGTCTGTGATGGTGAGAACCATACCATATTTGGAATATGCCTTTCCCTAAACCACAACATCAATCATGGCTGTCCCTTTCTTCATCGTGCAATCCTTCTTCCAATGTTTGGTTTGCAGTTATTACAAATGTCCTTAATAGTGTGATTCTTCATCTTGGAATTCTGCTTTCCCTTCTTTGAGTAGGCAGAACCAACATGACTCTTTTCATGAGTCATAATCAAATATGAAATGCTAGAGTTCTGCTTCCTGATAGACATCTAAAATAGTTCATGCATATGCAGACTCGCACGAACTTTGAAGTTCATGTTTATGAAGGCTCGTATAAACTACCTCTAAGGTTATCTATTCTCTTCCAACAAGAAATTATTGAATGAAATTCTCATCTTCAATATTAACATATACATTTCTTAAGTTCATTAACAATGTACTTGAGTGGCTTAGATATTTTTTAACATATGTACCTTCGTGCATGCCCAGAGAGAATAAACATTGCTTCAATAGCAACTTGTTGGTCAAAGACTTCGTCATATAAAGACTTTCGAGTATCAAGCACAAATTGGCTACAGAATCCTCATCGACAACCTTTAGATAATCTCATCCACAAAACACAACATGATCGACGAATGCAACTTCTCTTCCTATACCATCAACTCAGAGGATTTGAATTCCTTCGCCCGCTCCTGGTCCTACGGTGTTGTTGGACATGTGAGCCCATGGTGAGCATTATGCAATAAATGTTATTGCAAATATCATTCCCTGATCTTAAATGAGGAATAATTAATTTGCATAATAGGTCCCAAAATAATTAGGGTTATGTACCATGGCCATCTTAGTGATCATAAAGTTGTTGATTCAATGGTTGAATCATAAAGGATGGTTTTTGGATGAATATCTTAAGAGCTACATTGAGGACTCATCAAGCACCATTAAATGATTATTAAGAGAGGATCTCCAGCTTGAGAAGGAGATGGAAATCTTTTCTTTAAAGGCTGATATTTGACCGACTTCTTGATGCGGGTCCTTTTCATAGGAATAGAGATTCAGAGGTGCAAGACTAGTTTGGTCAAAGGGTTTACTTAACGAGATTGAGATAACTAAAGACCTATGCCATATGCTGTCATGATATAGGTACACATCCTCTGATCGGAGACAGATGTGTTATTATATGTATGAGTATGTACATTTAGCAGACCAATAGGTTGATGACCTAATCAAGATCTACAAATCAACCTGCTGGTGTGCATAGAAGGCCATATGAGTAACACGATCTCTCAAAGGGATCATACATGTTCATTTACTAAACCGAAAAACATGAGCTCACTCATGAGATATTCGGAAGAATCAAATTCTGTGCACGGTCGTCTCACTTTGGAAGCTTGACTGAATTTGTAGGTTTGATATATGCTTTTGGAAAGTATATGATCAACACATGGGTACGATATATGCTTTTTGGAAAGTATATGAACGATACCAATTCCCAATGATCAAATGAGAAACTTAAAGACAAAACCCTCAAGAAGACATTTAAATAGATCTAAAACTTGGTCCAAGATGATTAAATGTTATTTAATGATCATGGATATAAATACTGTAGTAGAACTTTCCATATTAATCATATATATTATAAATGTGATTTATAATATATAAGAGAGAGTTATTGGTAAATAACATTTACATTTTAAATGTTGATGTAAATTATATTCACATTGAACATTAAATTAAAAATGTAATTTACATTATATTTTGGGTTGTGAATGTGATTCATAAGTTCCAATGACATGATCGCAATATTCACAAACTAATTATGAATTATTTGTGTGAATAAATTTACAACAATAGTTGTTGTAAATTATGGTGATTTTCATGGGATAAGAGGTTGCATGAAAAAGGAAGAGGAGTGCCTCCTACCTTTTAAGGAGGATGGACGACCAACTTGAATTGGAATTCAAGGTGTGTCGACCCCCTTAAATGGAAGGGAGGCATGCCTCTTTCCTAATTCTCCTATGTTAATTTTATTTAATTAATTTATATATTTATGATTTATTGCATATATATTTAATTTAATTAAACTAATTGTTATTGTATTTTTACAACAAAATCATGGCCATTGAAAGAAACACAAATCAGTCTCATCCATTGATTTTGTGTTGTCCATGGATTGATATCCAAGGACTCCCAAAATATTATAAATATAAGGGCCCTCCTTTCTATTTAAGATAATAAAAACACAAGGCTCTCTTACTCTCTCTCTCTCTCTTTACATGTCAACCCTCTCTCTCTCTCTCTCTCATTTTGGCCATCCACCATGGAGCCCTAAACAGAGTCACCATTGCTGCAGCATCGTCATTATGTTGCTGGATTGTTTGCTCGTTGATCTATGTCTCCTTCGGTGTGCCTTGCTCGCGAAGAAGACGTCGAATATCGTGTGACAATATCAGGAGATTCGCCGCTTGGATCATCAACATGGACTGCGAGAAGCACGCGTATCATCAACGCACTCCCAAGCGTCTCTTCCGTCGGATCGAACTTGAGATATGAGGTATCTTCTTTTAGAGACTAGAATGCAACCACACTTAAATAGGTAACCCTAATACTTGTTGTTGATTTAGATGAAATTATCCGATAAGTATTCTTGGATCAGATGATTTCATCACATAAAAATTTTGAAATTCTGCTGCCTGAAGCAACTAGTGCGTCTAGTCGCTCCAGATCGCATACGATGCGATTCTCATGCTTTCGTGATGCACTTAAGGATATTCCCATATCCTTCAAGTGATATCAGAGCCATAGGTCAGAGGTTTTGAATATGATCCATAAACCTAGGATGACTTGGGCTCATCAGGGTTTGTGAAATTTTTATCGCATTTGGTTCACGCAGCCTTGTTTTGTGTTTTTTTTGGTCGTGCTTAAATTGTTTATGCACTAAATAATCACCTTGATTATGTTATATATTAAATAAAAAAATCATGGGATTTGAGTTTGCATGATTTGGAATCCTATTGCTCAAGTTATGATCTTTTTAATGAACATGTATCCACTGTTTCGGGGATGGTTAATCTTGACGTACCTAAAGAGTTAATCACTGATTTGAAACACCTAGAAAGCATGCAAATGACTTGGTTTCTGTTCAAATCAAATTATCAAACATTGGAACCTTTTTTTACATTGGAACCTTTTTTTACATGATTTGGATTTAAATTGATTGAGATATGCCATTTTAATAAGTGAGGGTTATTGCTGAAAATTACATTCCTAATCAAGAACATTGTGATTGCCATTTAATCAATTAGAGAAATTAATGGTTAATTTCTGGGAATAATTATGGATAAATATTTGAGAATATTTGATGATAATTATTTCCTTAAATGACATTGTCTTAACCAATTATTGATTAGATATGATATAGATTACAAATAGTTACATGATCTTCTCTCCAACAAACAAAATTGCTTGAATAGGATTGAGAATTTGTTTAGCAAATTTACTTATAATATAAATCAAAATGATTTTGATTATTACTGTATGGTATAATTTTATTTGAAAAAATGATTATCATCTTAAGTAAAAAGTGATCAATTTGACATTATCCTTACCTGAGGTTGATATAGTGTCCAGTCAGGGAGCGTTGGGATAATAGGTTGCTCAGTGAGCTGGCTGTCCCACTCCCGTCTATACTGGCCATGACAGTGGGTAGGGAAGAGATAATGCTTGATATATCATGATATATTTTTCTAATTATTAAAATTCAAAATAATACATATTTTTTAGATAATACCATCCTTTCAAGTAACAATCAAGTTTGTTGATTGATTGAATTAGACTGATAATTGATTTACTGTGATTACATTAATTATATCAAAATTAAAATACTCTATTATGAATAGATGTTTATTTTTTCTTGGAAGAATTAATTATATGAATACGATTCATGATAATTGATTATAATTTGAACATGATATGGAGAATCACATAAATGACATCCATGGTCCCCCGTTAAGGCAAAGAATTCCGTCGCCAGGGATTGTATGTAGCAGACGTCTTTCTGAAGTGACTGCTTTGCATGCAAACGCATCTGGATGGGGCTCTTTGCTTCTCGAAAGAGTAAGGATGTATGCGTAGTGACCCCAATACTGGATTATTGGGGTCATACTGGATCACGCATAGTGAGTTGTAATCCTGTTAACGATTGGTTCAATTAATGACAGGTTAACTTCACCTTAGGAGTGGTAGGCTCGGGTGTTAAAGATCGAATTGGGAATGCAAGTTTGACTTGCAAGGAGAATTGTGTTCTCACTTTTTTTATCCGAGTTGCAAGTTCTCATATTATTGGGATATAACAAAAGTAAGAAGGAGATCCCAGATGTTGCTTGAGATAAAATGGTAAGTATATCTCTTACATTGAAAGTGATTAAGGGAATGAACTTTCAGTGTTGAAAAGGCAATACAACTTTGATATAAAATTCCTAAATCAAAGTACTATATATATTTATGCAAATTATCTTATTTCAGATAATCCTCATTAAATCCGCTCAATACTATACTCAATCATAACCAGTAAATTCTCATGAATTGGATTCATGATCAAGATAATGTACTTGCAGTTGGACACATAATGTATGTGGTTGCAATATACAAGTTTCCTCATAATAATGAGGAATGACAATTAAATAGACAATAGGACAACAACCTAGGGTTTGTGTGTCTCTATAGTCTTGTTCTCTCATTGAATGTATGTATCAAGTGACATGGGTATGATATATGTTTTTTTAAAAGTATATGATCGATACCAATTCTCAATGATCAAATGAGAAATTAATAATAAAATCCTAAAGAAGACACTCTAAATAGATCTAAAACTTTGGTTTTATTCTTGGTCTTCCAATATGCATGATGTACATGTATTAGGAATACTTGAGGGTGATGTGATCATAAATGAATGTATAACCACGATGCTTCCATTCCTAGGGAATGATGAAACATGTCTGGATTTTAATGACTCCTCTTAGTATAAAACTGATCTGATCTTGGTCCAAATATTGGACGTTGATCTGAATGTGATTCAAATGCAATAAGAATATTAGATCTATAGCCTTGATTTAATCAAGCATCTTTAGGAGGTCTGCAAGATTTGGATTTAAGATGTGATCTCAATATCCAAATCACTATACGTGGAACAATACAATCATCTTGTCCTTATCTCCAAGTATCCACGGAGAAAGTGCATTATCCTTGAAAGAGTTCAAGGATAATTTCATTGTTGATATTTGTATCCGAGCATTGACAAAGTTGATAACTAAATATGATTTAATTATCATGAATAATATAAATTTAATTCATATTATAAGAAGAGTTATCTTAGATAATTTAATGTGACTTAATTATCAAATACGTGAATGTGATTCATATTATCTGGGAACATGAGAATAGCGGTCTAAGATAATTAAATGTGATTTAGTTATCATAGATATGAATAATGTGGATAGCACTATCCATATTAATCACATATATAATAATTATGATTTATAATATATAAGAGAGAGCTATTGGTATATAACATTTACAATTTAAATATTGATGTAAATTAGATCACATCAAACATTGAATTGAAAATGTAATTTACATTCTATTTTGGGTTGTGAATGTGATTCACAAGTTTCCAATGACATGATCGCAGTGTTCACAAAATAATTACTTTGTGAATAAATTTACATCAATGGTTGTTGTAAATTACGGAGATTTCCATGGGATAAGAGATATCATGAAAAATGAAGGGGAGTGCCTCCTACCTTTTAAGGATGATGGATGGCCACCTTGAACTGGAATTCAAGGTCTACCGTCCCCCCTTAAATTGGAGGGATGCATGCCTCCTTTCTAATTCTCCTATATTAAGTTGACTTAATTAATTTATATATTGATGATTTATAGACTATGTATTTAATTTAATTAAATTGATTGTTATTGTATTTTTACAACAATGTCATGGCCATTAAAAGAAACTTAAATCAATCTCATCCATTGATTTTGTGTTGTCCATGGATTGAGATCGATGGACTCCCAAAATAATATAAATAGAAGCGAACCCCTTGCTCTTCAAGAGAGTAAAAATACAAGGCTCTCTCCCTCTCTCTCTACACAACAACCACCCCCCTCTCATTGTGGCCGTCCACCATGGGGACCTAGAGAGAGTCGCCATCACCGCATCATCGCTATTATGTTGTCGGATTATTTGCTCGTGGATCTCCATCTCCTTCGGTACGCCTCACTCATGAAGAAGATGTTTGATCTCGTGTGACAAGGTCAGGATATTCGCCACTTAGATCATTGATATGGATTGCGAGAAGCACGCGTCTCATCAACACGCTCGCAAGCGTCTCCTCCATCAGATTGGATTTGAGAAAGTAGGTCTCTTCGCTTAGATGTAACGATCAGAGAAGTGTTCTTGGATCATGTGGTTTCATCACATGAAAATTTTTGAATTCTGCTGCCTCGAACAACTAGTGAGACTAGTCACTCCCGACCGCATACGATGTGATCCTCACGCTTCCCGTGATGCTCTTTAGGATCTTCCCATATCCTTCAAGTGCCCTAATGCCATGTTGCTTTAGTAAGGCATACATTTTGGTCTACAATAAACTGAATCCATTTCTCTCTATGAAGTTCTCGATCTTCAGATTGTGCGATACCATCTAACTTGATGATCCTAATAGATACTGATGCTATGATACTAGCTTGTTGTAAATCATGGGAACACAAACAAACATGATCAATCATGCAAGAGTGATGACACACGAATTTAAAAGATTCACCTGTAAATTAGTTGTCCTTAGGCTGAGACAATCTACTTTCACTATGTGAAGAAAGAAGAATACAAAGGATACATAGAGCACTAATCCTATGGAGTTTATATACTACTCCCGAATAAAAATGGATCCCAAATTCAGTGAGACCCCATACTAGTAGGGTATGGTGGCACGAAGAGGGGGTGGGGGGGCATCAAAGGGTTCTTCAAACTGGATCAAATGGTTATGATTCAAGGCATATCAAGAAGTATTGAGAAGTATCTTCCACTGAAGCAATCGAGCTTTAGGGAGAAGGTTTTAGAAGACTTATCTCGGGATTGTAGCGAAAGTGAAGACAAGATGTGGGAAACAGTGGCATCTTTTATCCGAAAGTAGCCAAAGAGATGTTAGGCGAGTCAAAGGGAGGAGCTCCAGGTCAAAAGGAGGCTTGATGGTGAAGTGAAGCGGTGCAGGCAAAGCTAAACATAAAAGAGCATGCTTTAAAGCTATGTCTAAGGATAGAATAGAGGAAACTGTCAAAAACTATAAAATAGCAAAAAAGGAAGCAAAAATGGATGTAAGCGAAGCTAAGTCAAAAGCTTATGAAGTTTTGTATATAAATCTCAAATCTAAGGAGTGACAGAAGGATATATTCAGTCGGCCAAAGAAAGAGAAAGAAAGACCAAAGACCTTTCTCAAGTGATATACATTAAGGATGATGAAGGTCACATGCTTGTTACTCAGAAGGATATAGAAACTAGACGGGAGCAGTACTTCCATAAACTTTTCAATGGGGAAGGAAATAGAGAGATCACTTTGGGTGATCTAGTTAGTAGAGAGAGTTACTTGAATGTGCAAGCTATAGACGGATACAAACAAAGGAAGTAGAGGAGGCTTTGAAGGTTATGAGAACTACGAATGGTGTAGGACAGGATGACATCCTTGTAGAAGTATAGAGAATTTTAGGTGAGCGCGGTTTGACTTGTCTTGTTATTTGGTGAAGTAAAAAAATGCCTGAAGATTGGAGGAGTATAGTGGTGCCTATTTATAAGAATAAAGAAGACATTCAAAATTGTTCAATTATAGAGGTATCAAGCTGATGAGTCACACTATGAAAATTTGGGAACATGTGATCGAAAAAAGGTTAAGGCAAGTTTCCATAAAAGAAAACCGATTCGAATTCATGTCACGTAGCTCAACTATTGAAGCCTTCCATTTGTTGAGGAGAACAATGGAGATTTATAGAGCTAAATGGAAGAACCTTCATATGATCTTTATTGATTTGGAGAAGGCTTATGATTTTGTCTACCAAGAGATATTGTGGAGAGTTTTTGAGAAGAGACAAATATCTGTCCTATACATTAATCTCATAAAGGACATGTATGATAGAGCTTTATCGTGTGTAAGGACCCTATCTGGGAACTGGCTATTTTGTTATCAACATTGGTTTACATCAAGGTTCAGATTTGTCCATTTCTCTTTACATTGATTATGTACGGTTTGACAAGTCACATTCAGAATGACTTACCTTGGTGTATGTTATTTGCTGATGATATTGTGTTAATTGACAGGACTAGAGATAGAGTAAATGAGAAGCTTGAGGTTTGGAGACATGAGTTGGAGGCTAAATGATTTCGTATAAGTAGGGCTAAGATGGAAAATATGGAGTGCACCTTTGATGGAAGAATGGTGAAGGAATCGAGGTGAAGATTGGTGATGATAACATTCAGAAGAGAGATTCTTTTAGATATCTGGGATCTATTTTGCAACATGATGGGGAAATTTATGGAGATGTTACTAATAGAATAAACACAGGCTGGCTAAAGTGGAAAGGAGCAATTGCAGTCCTCTGTGATGAGAATATTCTTGTAAAAATTAAAGGAAAGTTTTACAAAGCAGCCGTGAGACCTGCTATGCTCTATGGATCTGAATGTTAGCATGTAAACCATAGACATGTGCAGAGTATAGCTGCAGCAGAAATGAAAATATTAAGGTGGATGTGTGGACACATATGTAAAGATCGGATTTGGAATGATGCAATCAGAAAGAAGGTGTAAATCCGATCGAGGATAATATGCAAGAAAACTACTTAAGATGGTTTGGTCATTTGCAAAGAAGATCAGATGATGCACTAGTTTGGAAATGCGAGTGTTGGGATGTTGAGCTGGCTAAGAGAGAGTGAGGACACCCAAGAAGTGTCGGAAAGAGACTATACGATCGTTTTGTGGATATAAGCACGGGATTGATCCATAGTAGATCTAAATGGAGGCGAAGAATCCATGTAGCAGGCCCTACTTAATTGTGGGGAAAGGCTTTGTTGTTGTTGTTGGTTTTATACGAATTTAGTATGTAGTACTTTTATATACTGTAATAGGGATATATATGTAATATAACTAAACTATAGGGGTGCTGGCAAAAATAATAAAAGGTAGAGGAATAACTTGCAAAAAATACCAGGAGCCGCGTGATCGACCACGTGGTACTGCTGGATGGGAATCTATTTACAAATATCAAAAGTATTGGGGGTGGTCCTATAAAAGGACGAATAACACATGTTTGTCACGTGTTCAATCTCGAACAGATGGATCTGTGTGTGAAATAGCAAATGTCTGTGGGAATCATGCAAAATCACCCACAAAAACTCTACTATTCACATGTCTCGCATGCAAGGCATCTTGAGCGGTGGAGTGGTGGGCAAATCTGGAGCATATGATCAGGAGGAAACGAATCATCTACTGTAGGGTCTGCTGCAACAACTCTACAGTAGAGGAGTGGGACGCTTGATCTTGATCGAGCAGTTCCCACGAATTTGCACGGTAAGACCCACGATAAAGAGCCAATTCGTGAGAACCGCTCGATCAAGATCGAAAGGCCCACGCCTCTAATGTAGAGTCCACTACAATGGACCCTACAATAGAGAATCCGTTCCCATGATTCGGATGGTTACTGTATCGGAAGTTCTTCCCCAAATCCTCTTCAGGCTAAACTCCATGCCCACAAGCTGCAGATCTCGCTCGATGAAGCTTCTCTTGCTCTAGTCTATGTACTGTTGACCCAAAAATCCCCCAAGATCTGGGTAAAGGAAAAAACAAGGGTTGTTGTGAACCGAATCTCAGAACTCTATCAACTAGAAAAATCAGACCATCAAAATAAAATAATCAATCAAATGTCGAATAGCGGTCTCGCTATTTATTTAACCTGGTATTGCGACCAGAGCCGAACACAAGGAGCACGGATTGGCCAAGTGGCCAACAAAGTAGTCTAAAAATCAAATAAATAGAATAAAATGTTTTTGGTGGATTTTATAACTTTTTTATTTTTTTTATATTTTTAATTATGAGGGAGAATATAGAAAAAGGCAAAATGAGCTCAATCAACAAATTATTTAGCAACACAAATCAAGTCAGAAAATTATAATAAAAATATTTTTGGGTTTTATATTTTTAAAGTGTTTTTGGTAATTTTCTCAGATTTTTATATTTTTTTGTGTTGATTTTATAAAATAGAACAAAACAGAAAATGAGAATCGATGTGCAACCAGATTTGAAAGGCTATTTAAAAATAGATAAATAGCCTATAAAAATCTGGAGACAATTTTATATGAAACTACAAGTAAAAACTAAGCTACAGAAGAAGAAATTGCATTTTTTTATTTTTTTAGATTTTTTTGACCAGCTCCATCCTCTTCCATCCATAGGCTACAATAGAAAGGCGTACCTGACTCCCAAATATCTAGTTCTACTGCCCTCTTTAATGATTTTTATGAGATTTTTAGGTTTTTTAAATTTTTAGGGGTTTTATAAATCCAAATCAAGTGAAATTTGTACAGAAGCAACAAGACACTAAAACAAACTGTACCTAATGTTTTTAGAATTTTTGGAGGATTTTTAATATTTTTAGTTGATTTTATATTTCAAACATTAGCAAAAATGAAGGTTTTTGAATTTTTAAAAATAGAAAATCAAAACCAAAATGTCCCAAAAAGTCTTTGAAATTTTTACACAGTGGCAGGGGCAAGGTATCCAAATTTCAGTGGATTTGGAGTTAATTTGATATTTTATTCGACCAATAAAGAAGGCACAACACATATGGACCTAATCACAAAGAAAATAAGTTTTGAGGGCTTAAATCAAACACGTGCAGAAACTCTAGGGTGTTCAGTGCAAAATGCGCATAAATTTCAACACATGTTCCAATTCATTCACGCATAGGGGTATATATGCAAATATATAAAACTCAAAGTTCAATCAATAACATTCAACAAACCCAAGCCCTTACATGCAATTATCCTAGGAAAATCACGTGTCGAAGCACGTGCACCACATCTAGAGGGACTAAAATGCAAATATTAAAACTATCATGTCCAAAGTGCAATTATTCCAAAATAAAAACAACTAGGACATGTATTTACATGACTAAACTATAAATGCTAAAGAAAGAGGGGCCTAAGTGATATTTACCCCTTTATTATGATCCGACAGCTGGAAGGCGCTCCTTCTCAGATTTGATGGTGGAGAACTGCGGATGCCCCTTCGCTGATCGATGCCTTGGATCTGATCCTCCGATGGATTTGACGGTCACAAGCCTCGCGCGAACGGATGGACGAGATCTAATCTGGAGCGAGAGTCTCGATCAAACGACTCCGAAGGGTCCTCAAAGAACTGCTCACTGGCGAGGTTCATCCGGCGACTGTACGCGCTAGGGACCTCCTCCGGTGCTGATAGAAAGGGGAGAAGGAAGCTGGAGGTGCTCCGCAGCTGATGGGGGTCTCCGATGAAGCCGGGAGCAATCGTGGTGCTCCGACGACGAAGGGGACCTGAGGCTCCTATTCCTGAGTAATCGGGCCTCCAGATGAGGCTCCTTAGACTTTGTACCTGCATAGGAAGTAAGAGGGGTCGAGGGCAAACTGCCTTGACCCGTTAGCGGGTGAAGTGGGTGATCGGATGGGACGCTGTGTGGTTCTCCGACGAGCGAAGGCGGAGGAGAACCTAAGTCCAAGTTCCGGGGCGAACCAGGATGATTGGAGGGGTGAAGAACGTGCGAGAGGTCTCGTGAAGGTGTGGGTGTGGTCGGATGGTCGAAAGGATGAACAGATGATCGGGAATCGACCGGCAAAGGTAGGCGGTGCGAAACCTAAAGATTGGAATCTAAACGAAACTACGGGCTAAAGGGAGTACCTGATGGTCGAAATCGTCTGTGGTAGAGGTCAGCTACCTCCCAGGATCTTTGCCTTGATGGAGCGATGACTCCAGAGGCTCGGGCTACGCCGGTGGCGGAGCTCGGCAATGATGATCGTCGGACCTAGGGCAAACGCCTCCAATCGCTCTCTGCAACACACTCCCGCACTCGTTATCACTCGAGGAAGAAGGTGGAGGTCATGGGGGTCGAAGACGAGGGCCAAAGGTGAATGAAATGGCGGCTGGGAGGTGAAGCTCTTATACTGGTGTAGGTCCGAAAAGGCTGGAGTCGGGCGCGTCAGTCAATGCACGGAACCTTAACGAGAAGGTCGGACGAGGATCATGGATCATGGAGTGACAATCGGAGCCCGGGGTTCGAGGAAATGGATGGCAGATCACATCAGGAAAATTGGGAGAAATTGGTTCGGCACGAGGATCCTCTAAGAAGTGGTCCAGGGGGGAGAGTTGACCGGGGTCAACAATCCCCCGTGGACCAATCAGATTATTTCATTTCTGAATTATTTGAAAATTCATTTTAAAATAGTAAATAGTTTTATTTGAAAATATTCACAACATGAAAAATGTTTATTATTTTTCAAATTAATTTTTAGTGATTTTTATTTGTTTTTTTGAAAAAATTTTAATGTATATACATAATATATTATTATTTACAGGTACAAATACCTAGGTATTTTTAATTTCTATTTATATTAATTTATTTTTGTATAATTATCACTATTTTATATTTTATTTATTTACAACATATACTTTGGGATATAAAATAATTTTAATTTGATTTTTATTATGTATTTACAAGGGTAAAATAAATAGGTATATGTACATATATACATGGTATATACAAGGGTGAGAGAGAGAGAGAGAGTTTATTTTCTTTTTATTTTTTTCTAATTTTTCTTTTTTATAAACATGGACACATTATAAGGGACACAAATATATTTTTATTTTATGAAAATAAAATATATATACTAAGAGGGAGAGTATATGTACAATGGTGAATGACCCTATCTCTCTCTACTTGTTTCATTTTACGGTTAGCCAATGATTGGCCCTCCCTTGTGTTCGGGTCACTCAATATTTATTCTAAATATTTCCCTCTTTTTCTTTATTTCTTTATTCCTTTATTTTTACACAAAAACATGCTTAATTATTTCTATTTACACAAAGCATGCAGTTTGACTATGTATCATATTTATAAATATTTACATGGTGTTTTGCGAAGATTTTTAGCTAAAATAAAGGAATAAAGAGTGATGAATGGGGATTCATCACCCCCTTTACTTTACTTTTGCTAGTCCCTTAGCAAACTCTTATTCGAAAAAGAAGTGCAAAAGAGAAACAAAAGGAAAAAGATGGGAAATCAAGGTTGATTATTAAACTTTGCTTCATTAAATTGAAAGATGTAGCTCAGTCAGACCTTTGGATTATTAATTTGTCGGAACCTTATTTGGACTTAAGCTTAAAACTCAACAGCCTCAAAGTTCCACCAATCTATGGTCAAGACTCCTCAATAAACCAGATCAGAACAAGTCTACATACACAAACTCTAATGACATGAATCTTTCCTTGTACTGTGTAAGTGATATGGAGCTCCCCACCTCAGAAATGACAAATAAACAACCTCCCTCAATGAGGTAACTTTAATGCCTCAGTCTAGAAACTCTTTCCTCGAGGAGCGGGGTATTCCCTTCTAAGTTCAAGTACAACCGGCTCAAGAAGAGGGGGAAGAAGAGAATGGACCATGACAAATGTAGCCATGTATCCTTGGGAGCTCTAACTAGTGTAGCCGAGTCTCCCGCTGCAAGATTCATGAGATGGTCATGTTAGACTTGTGAGCCCTGGGCGAACCATTCTTACAATAAATGTTATTGTAATATTTAAAGTTTATCAATAAAAGTTATTGATGTTTCACTCCCTTTCTGAAATTATATGAATGAATGCACTATAAGGTCCCTCTGTACAATTAGGGTTATGTATCTTGGCCAGCTTGATGATCATATAGCTGTTGATTCATTAAATGAATCATAGAGGCTGGTGTTTGGATGAATATCTAAAGAGTTAGATAGAGGACTCATCAAGCACCGTCAAATGATTGTCAAGTGGAGATCTCCAGCCTGAGTAGGAGATGGCAATCCTTTCTCACATAGGCTGATATCTGACCGACCTCTTGATGCAGGTCCTCTGCATGGGAATAGTGATTCAGAGGTGTCAGATTAGTTAGGTCAATGGGTTGACCCAACGAGATCGAGATAACTTAAGTCCTATGTTGAATGCTGTCACAGCATAGGCATGCATCCTCTGACCGGAGACAGATATATTGCTATATATCTAAGTATGTACATTTGGCAGACCAATAGGTTGATGACCTAACCAAGGTCTATACACCGGCGAGCTGGTGTGCATATAAGGGTATATGAGCAATATGATCTCCCAAAGGGATCATACAGGTTCACTTGTGAACCGGAAGACATGAGCTCACTCATGAGGTATTGGGAACGATCAAATTCCATGCATGGTCGTCATGCTTTGGAAGCATGACATGAATTTAAAGGTATGATATATGCTTTGGGAAAGCATATGATCGATACCAAATCCCAATGACCAAGATTGAGAAACTTAATGATTAAACCCTGAAGAAGACAGTATAAAATGATCTTGATCTTCGGGTTGATTATGGGTCTTCCAGTATGCAGGATGTACAGGTATTGGGAATACCTGAAGGGTGATGTGATCATAAACGATTGTATATCCATGACGCTTCCATTCCGAGGGAGTGATGAAACATGTCTGGATTTTAGTGACTCCTTTCAGTAGAGAAGCAATCCGATCTTAGTCCAAGTATTGGACATTGATCTGAATGGGATTCAGATTCAATGAGAAGATTGGATTTGCGGCCTTGATTTAATCAAGCATCTGTGAGAGGTCCGTAAGATCTGGATTTGAGATGAGATCTCAACATCCAAGTCACTATACGTGGAATAATACAATCGCCCTGTCCTTATCTCCAAGTATCTGCGGAGAAAGCACATTATTCTTGAAAGGGTTCAAGAATAATTCTTTTGATGAAATATCCAAGCAAGGACTTGATGATTAAATGTGATTTAATTATCAAGCCTAAATATGAATATGATTCATATTGTGAAAATGATTATCTAAGATAATTAAATAAGATTTAGTTATCAAGGATTAGGAGAATGTGGATAACACTATCCATGATATATGTGTGTTATAAATATGATTTATAATATACATATATAAGAGAGAGAATTTATGTAAATAGCATTTGTTAATTAATAATGTGGATTGGATTCACATTTGTTAATTAATTGGAAATGCAATTTACTAACTAGTTTGGGTTGTGAATATGATTCACACAATATTCAATGGCAAGATTGAAATATTCACAAATTAATTTGGAATTAATTTAGTGAATATTTATTGTGATTAATTAAGGAATAATAGAATAAATAAAATGGAGATAATAACCACCATCATGGGTGGCGTCACCCATGAATTGTTCATGGGTAACGCCCCCCCCCCTTTTTAGGAGGGTGGTTAACTCCACTTCATTTATTATGTTATCTCTTGATTAATTAATTTTAAATTGTTGTTATTGAACAACAATCCTAGCCATTGATTCATCATGGACCAAGCATAGCCCTTGGATCCATGTGTCCCATGGATTGAGATCCATTGGATCCTAAACTAGTATAAAAGGAGGGCTAGGGTAGCCTCTCCAAGTGACATCATCTAGAGTTGTAGAAGACTACTACTCTCTCTCTCTCTCTAATTCTCGTGTGGTCTCTCTCTTAATATCCAAGTGGCCGTCCACTTTGCATATTGAAGAGGAGAGCATCTTGCTTCGCTTGGATCTTCGTCAGAGGATTGCGGGAAGGACGCGACTCATCATCGTGCCCGCAAGCGCATTCTCCGTGGGTCGGACTTAAGATAGGAGGATCTCTACTTTGGGATCTCGCGATCACAACCACGCTTCAAGAGGTATTCCTTTATACTTTGTGGTTTGATGAAAACGATCCGAGAAGTGTTCTCGTGATCATGTGGTTTCATCGTTATATTTAAAGTTTTAATTTCCGCCGCATCTAGCATCTAGTACGACTAGTTGCTCCGATTGCATACGATGCGATCGACACGCTTCCGTGATGCGCTTAAGGATTCACAATATCCTTCAAGTGGTATCAGAGCCAGGTTGAATAAGGTTTTGGATATGATCCATACACCTTAGACGATTTGGTTCTTGAAAGGGTTGCGAAATTTTTTACTGCATTTCAATTTTCGCACCTCTGTCTAATTGAATTTTTCCGTACTGTTTAAAATGTTTAAACACGAAATTTTCAATTGGATTTCGTTCCCCATTAAACAAGGAAACCATAGGACTTGAGTTTACTAAATTTGGACTTTATTTGCTCAAGATATGGCTTTTTGAATATGACTATATTCACTGTTGCGGGAACTGCGGATTGAACGTAATTAATGAGATGATTACGGTTTTAATCCACCTTGAAATGTGTGAATTATCACTTGGGTTCTCTAATAAATCAAATAGGCAATCTTTGAAAACTGAGTTTGCATTTTTTTGGATTTAATTGATCAAGATAAGTTAATTTTAGTGATTGGGGTCACTGCTGGAAATTAACAATTTTGATCTTGAACCTTGTGATATGTCATTCAATTATCATGATGAAAATTAATTGTTAATTTTCTGGAATAATTAGTGATAAATATTTGTGAAATATTTAAATAAATAATTATTTCATTGAATGACACTTGCCTAAACTACAATGATGAGATATTAGATCTTGATCAATTGTTTCATCAACAAACATTGCTTTCATGAAAACAATAGTTTATCCTACAATAGTTGTAGGACAACTTTTACATGAAAAACCCTTTCTTTTGCTTGAATAGGATTGGGGATTTGTCTAGCAAATCTCCTTATAATCAAAAATGTTTTGATTTGTACTATATGGTATAACTTCGGTTGAAAACCGATGAACATCTCAAAGTACATGATGGTCTATCTGGTATTATTCCTTTCCCGAGGCGGATGTGGTGCCTAGGCAGAGAGCATTGGGGTTGCGGGTTGCAACGTATGTGGTCCGTCCCACTCTCGTCGGTACTGGCCATGACAGCGGGTAGGGATTGTATAATATCGGAGACAGACATATGTATTTTTCTAAATTATTAAAATTCGAATAATACGTATTTTGAGATTATACCTACTATTCAAGTAAAAGACGTGTTTGTTGATGATTGGATTAATGATTAATTTAATATGATTAAATTAATCATATCTAATAAACACACTATTTTGAATAGATGTGTATTTCCCTTGGAAGAATTAATTATGTGAATGTGATTCACAATAATTAATTATAAAATTTGAATATGAGGTGGAGGATCACATAAGTGACATCCATGGAATCCCGTCAAGGCAAAGGATTTCGTCGCCAGTTGTTGTGTATGGGAGACGCCTATCCGAAGTGACAGATCCTGTGCATGATTTAATTGGATCGGGTTCTTTGCTTCTCGAAAGAGTAAGGCCGTATACGTAGTGACCCCAATATCGGGTCCTCATATATTGGGGCGATATTGGATTGCGTATAGCGAGTATTAAGCCTGTTGACGGTTGGTTCAATTAACAACGGGTCAACATCATCTTAGGGGTGGTGGGCCCGGGTGTTAAAGACCGAATTAGGAAATGCAAGTTGGACTTGCAAGGCGGAATGTGTTCCCGCTTCTCTTATTCGAGTCACAGGTTCTCATATTATTGGGATGTGATAAGGATAGAGAGGAGATCCCAGATCTTGCTTGAGAATATAGCGGTAAGTATATCTCTTACTTTGAAAGAAAAATAAGGGAATAATCTTTCAAAGTCGACATGGCAGGACAAATTTGATTTAAAATGCCTTAATCAAATTATTCTTAAAATGAATATATAATTATTCTAATATAGTGCATTCTTAATTTCAGAAAATGAAGTCCATGAACCCACTTAGCAGGCTTCTAGAGGTCAACCAGTTGACCGGACCAAATTATTCGGATTGGATCCGAAATTTGGATCTTGTTCTCTGTGCAGAGCGCATCTCCTACGTGCTTAGCAAGGACAAGATAGCAAACCCTATGACTGATGAAGATAAATCATATAATGATAAATATGATGAAGATAATAATATGGCAAGGTGTTACATCCTTGGGTCATTGTCCAATGTGCTTCAGAAGCAACAAGTGGAAATGAACCATTGCCAAGAGATTATGCTGAGTCTGAAAGAAATGTTCGGTGACATAAACCGCACACAGCGTTACAATGTGATGAAAGAGCTTATTCGCTGCAAGATGCAGGAAGGGACCTCTGTCAGAGAACATGTACTCAAAATGTTTGGGTACCTCTCTGAGCTGGAAACCCTGGGAGCCTAATTGGATTCTGAAATGCAAGCTGATTTCATTCTCCTGTCGCTCCCTAAGTCTTTCAACAACTTTGTTGTGTCTTACCACATGAACAAAGGTGACTTCACAAACGCTGGGCTGTTAGCTGCATTGAAGTCTGCAGAAGACGTCATGAAGAAGGATGGCCCCCTGCTAGTGCAATGGTTGCACAGGTGAGAGGAAAGCGCGGGGGGAAGCAAGGTTCTCAGAAGGGCCCAGCCTCGAAGAGAAAGAAGAAGAATCAAGGACTTGGTTCATCTTCTAGTGCTTCCACACTGATGACATCGAAAAAGACCGATGTCTGTCACCACTGCAAGAAGCCGGGGCACTAGCGGCGTAACTGCCCAGACTACCTGAAGTCCACTGACAAAGGTAAAGCCCCAGCAGGTATGAAATCTACTTTCATCATTGAAACCAGCTTTCTCGTTGGACGAGAAGGAAGTTGGGTTATAGATTCTGGTGCTTCTGTTCATGTATGCAATTCATTGCATTTGTTTCAGGAAACTAGGAATCTGGAGCATGGGGAGATAGTTATCCAGATGGGATCTGATGCAAGTGTTGCAGCAGTCGCCATCGGGACATGCATACTGTCATTATCTAGTGGTCGAGTCCTAGTACTTAAAGAGTGTCTTTATGTACCTGAGGTCAGGAGGAACTTGATATCTGTGTCTAAGCTTGTTAGACATGGGTACTCTTTCCTGTTCTGTAATAAATTAGTCATTAATAAATATGATAAATTTGTTGCGGAAGGTGTTCTGACTTCTAGTGGACTCTATGAATTGTGCATTGATGAATGTGTCATAAATGTCACTACCACTGATAATAAAAACCCCAAGAGATCCAGGGAGAATGGAAATCATTCGAATATGATTTGGCATCAAAGGCTCGGTCATTTATCTGTTGATAGGATCAATAGATTGATAAAGGATGGACCTTTAGATTTTCTACAGGTTCAAATTTTACCTACCTGTGAACATTGTATTCGAGGTAAAATGACCAGGATGCCTTTCCGTAACAAGGTTACGAGATGCGAGGGTATTCTCGACCTAATACATACTGATGTATGTGGTCCCTTCAATACCGCGACTAGAATGGATATCGATATTATTTGACGTTTATCGATGACCATTCGCGATACGGGTTTATCTTCCTGCTACGTCATAAATCTGAAACCTTTGAAAAGTTCAAAGAGTTTAAGGCTTTGGTTGAGAACCAAGCCGACAGGAAGATTAAACGGATTCGATCTGACCGAGGTGGTGAATACCTCTCAGATGAATTCAAGGAATACCTTAAAGAGAATGGAATTGTCTCCAATCTCCTCCTCCTGGAACTCCCCAACTTAATGGTGTTGCTGAAAGACGCAACAGGACCATCATGGACATGGTCCGTTCAATGATGAGTAAAGCACATTTACCTCTTAGTTTCTGGGGATATGCAGTAGAGACTGGAATATATATCCTAAACAAGATTCCCTAACAAGTCTATACCAAAGACTCCTCACGAGCTATGGTATGGAACCAAACCTAGTGTCAATCACTTGAGGGTTTGGGGATGCTTGGTTCATGCGAAGAACGTGGACGCAAGTAAGCTAGAATCTCGCACTCGTGAGTGTTACTTCATTGGGTATGCTAAAGATGGTATTGGATACCAACTTTATGACCCTGAAACCCAAAAGGTTTTTGTCTCTAGGGATGTGAAATTTCTGGAGGATGATTTCCTTAAAGGTCAAGACAAGAATGAAGTAGAGGAGCTCATTGAATCCCCAGAGGATTCTGAGATTCCTGAACCAGAAACTGAAGAGATAAATGAAGATGAAACACCCATACCTCTTCGAAGGAGTTCGAGGGTGGTTGCACCACCTGAAAGGTATGGATTCCATGTGTCAGGTGAGACTGACAATGATCCTTCTTCATATGATGAAGCACTTGCGGATCATGACATGGATAGATGGCTGCTAGCAATGAAGTCAGAGATTGACTCCATGCATAAGAATGGTGTATGGACCCTAGAGGATCCACCTAAAGGGGTAAAAACCCATTGGGTGTAAATGGATCTTCAAGAGAAAGAGGGGACCTGATGGGAAAGTAGAGACTTTCAAGGCACGGCTCGTGGCCAAGGGCTACACACAGAGAGAAGGCATCGACTACGATGAGACATTCTCTCCTGTGGCCATGCTTAAGTCCATCAGGACACTGCTGGCTATAGCTGCATCTCTTGACTACGACATCTGGCAGATGGACGTCAAGACGGCTTTCCTCAATGGATACCTCGAGGAGGATATCTATATGGAGCAGCCCCAGGGCTTCATAGCTGAGGATGGTAAAGTGTGCAAGCTGAAGAAATCCATCTATGGGCTCAAACAGCTTCTCGTAGCTGGAACATCAGATTTGACGAAACCATAAAGAGTTATGATTTTATGCAAAACCCTGATGAACCTTGTGTGTACAAGAAGCTTAGTGGGAGCGCCATTGTGTTCATCGTGCTTTATGTAGATGATATCCTTATCATTGGAAATGATACAGGAATGATGACCAGTGTGAAGATTTGGCTATCCCATACCTTCGAGATGAAAGATCTTGGAGAAGCCTCTTACATCTTAGGCCTGAAGTTGTTCAGAAACCAAGAAAAGAGAATATTGGGATTATCACAACATGGATACATCAAGAAGATTCTTGAACGATTCCGTATGGATAGTTCGAAGAAAGGATTCCTCCCCTTAGGACATGGTATCCATCTGTCCAAAGGGATGGCTCCTCAAAGTGTTGAGGAAAAGAAGGCCATGGCTGGATGCCCTTATGCATCAGCCGTAGGAAGCTTGATGTATGCCATGATGTGTACTAGGCCAGACATCTGCCATGCAGTGGGAGTGGTAAGTCGTTACCAATCCTGCTATGGAGAAAAACACTGGAATGCAGTAAAGAACATATTCAAATATCTAAGATGGACGCAAGATTACATCTTGGTCTATGGGGATGGTGATCTCCAAGTCTTGGGAATATACAGATTCAGACTTCAGTCAGATATTGATGATCGAAAGTCGACATCAGGGTTTGTATTCCTGTTGAACGGTGGTGCTGTGAGCTGGAGAAGCAAGAAGCAGGACACTACGACGGATTCAACAACAGAAGCCGAATACATTGCCGGCATCGGATGCTGCAAAGGAGGCGGTGTGGTTGCGCAAGTTCATCTTGGAACTTGGCGTAGTTTCCTCTGATACTACCGTCCCGTTACTCTGCGATAACACTGGAGCCATTGCCCAAGCAAAGGAACCCAGGTGCCATCAGAAGAGCAAGCACGTGGAAAGGAAATACCACATCATTCGGGAGATTCAAAAGCGTGGTGATATCATCATCACCAAAGGTGGCCTCTGCCGACAACATTGCTGATCCTCTTACCAAACCTCTGACACAGAAGGTTTTTGACCAGCATGTAATGAGTATGGGTTTACGGATTGTACCTGAATGGTTCTGAGGGCTAGTGGGAGATTATTAGACTTGTGAGCCCTGGGCGAACCATTCTTACAATAAATGTTATTGTAATATTTAAAGTTTATCAATAAAAGTTATTGATGTTTCACTCCCTTTCTGAAATTATATGAATGAATGCACTATAAGGTCCCTCTGTACAATTAGGGTTATGTACCTTGGCCAGCTTGATGATCATATAGCTGTTGATTCATTAAATGAATCATAGAGGCTGGTGTTTGGATGAATATCTAAAGAGTTAGATAGAGGACTCATCAAGCACCGTCAAATGATTGTCAAGTGGAGATCTCCAGCCTGAGTAGGAGATGGCAATCCTTTCTCACATAGGCTGATATCTGACCGACCTCTTGATGCAGGTCCTCTGTATGGTAATAGTGATTCAGAGGTGTCAGATTAGTTAGGTCAATGGGTTGACCCAACGAGATCGAGATAACTTAAGTCCTATGTTGAATGCTGTCACAGCATAGGCATGCATCCTCTGACCGGAGACAGATATATTGCTATATATCTAAGTATGTACATTTGGCAGACCAATAGGTTGATGACCTAACCAAGGTCTATACACCGGCGAGCTGGTGTGCATATAAGGGTATATGAGCAATATGATCTCTCAAAGGGATCATACAGGTTCACTTGTGAACCGGAAGACATGAGCTCACTCATGAGGTATTGGGACCGATCAAATTCCATGCATGGTCGTCATGCTTTGGAAGCATGACATGAATTTGAAGGTATGATATATGCTTTGGGAAAGCATATGATCGATACCAAATCCCAATGACCAAGATTGAGAAACTTAATGATTAAACCCTGAAGAAGACAGTATAAAATGATCTTGATCTTCGGGTTGATTATGGGTCTTCCAGTATGCAGGATGTACAGGTATTGGGAATACCTGAAGGGTGATGTGATCCTAAACGATTGTATATCCATGACGCTTCCATTCCGAGGGAGTGATGAAACAGGTCTGGATTTTAGTGACTCCTTTCAGTAGAGAAGCAATCCGATCTTAGTCCAAGTATTGGACATTGATCTGAATGGGATTCAGATTCAATGAGAAGATTGGATTTGCGGCCTTGATTTAATCAAGCATCTGTGAGAGGTCCGTAAGATCTGGATTTGAGATGAGATCTCAACATCCAAGTCACTATACGTGGAATAATACAATCGCCCTGTCCTTATCTCCAAGTATCTGCGGAGAAAGCACATTATTCTTGAAAGGGTTCAAGAATAATTCTTTTGATGAAATATCCAAGCAAGGACTTGATGATTAAATGTGATTTAATTATCAAGCCTAAATATGAATATGATTCATATTGTGAAAATGATTATCTAAGATAATTAAATAAGATTTAATTATCAAGGATTAGGAGAATGTGGATAACACTATCCATGATATATGTGTGTTATAAATATGATTTATAATATACATATATAAGAGAGAGAATTTATGTAAATAGCATTTGTTAATTAATAATGTGGATTGGATTCACATTTGTTAATTAATTGGAAATGCAATTTACTAACTAGTTTGGGTTGTGAATATGATTCACACAATATTCAATGGCAAGATTGAAATATTCACAAATTAATTTGGAATTAATTTAGTGAATATTTATTGTGATTAATTAAGGAATAATAGAATAAATAAAATGGAGATAATAACCACCATCATGGGTGGCGTCACCCATGAATTGTTCATGGGTGACGCCCCCCCCTTTTTAGGAGGGTGGTTAACTCCACTTCATTTATTATGTTATCTCTTGATTAATTAATTTTAAATTGTTGTTATTGAACAACAATCCTAGCCATTGATTCATCATGGACCAAGCATAGCCCTTGGATCCATGTGTCCCATGGATTGAGATCCATTGGATCCTAAACTAGTATAAAAGGAGGGCTAGGGTAGCCTCTCCAAGTGACATCATCTAGAGTTGTAGAAGACTACTACTCTCTCTCTCTCTAATTCTCGTGCGGTCTCTCTCTTAATATCCAAGTGGCCGTCCACTTTGCATATTGAAGAGGAGAGCATCTTGCTTCGCTTGGATCTTCGTCAGAGGATTGCGGGAAGGACACGACTCATCATCGTGCCCGCAAGCGCATTCTCCGTGGGTCGGACTTAAGATAGGAGGATCTCTACTTTGGGATCTCGCGATCACAACCACGCTTCAAGAGGTATTCCTTATACTTTGTGGTTTGATGAAACGATCCGAGAAGTGTTCTCGTGATCATGTGGTTTCATCGTTATATTTAAAATTTTAATTTCCGCTGCATCTAGCATCTAGTACGACTAGTTGCTCCGATTGCATACGATGCGATCGACACGCTTCCGTGATGCGCTTAAGGATTCACAATATCCTTCAGGTCATGTGTAACATAAGCTTTGATTTATTTGGCTATATACACTCCGGTGGGTATTTTAATTTCAATCAGACCCACCACTTTTTTGAGTTTTTCTTTCTTCGCACAATTTTTTTGATGTGCATATGTACAACATATCTACATGATGCATCATATATACGTAAGGAGTTTTTCTCTTGAGCCAGTAGACTATCATTCTTTTGAAGCTTTATTGCAACCCACAACTCCTGTCTTTAGACTTCATCACCACCAGACCAAGTTGAGACGCACTTCCTTCACTATAAGAAGAAGAGAGGTTCCGCCTAGAACTACTAACCTCATATGCTACCCCAACGAAAGGAAACTGCCTCCTCACCACCTCATCCGTGGAGAGCTATGTGTAAAGTGCTGGTGCAAGAAAAGCCATTGTCTCTGAGAGTCATGTGTGCGTTGTTAAGTGCTCTACTTAGGTTCATCAAGATGACATATGCTCATAGACTAGTGGACTCAAAGAATTAAGTCCCAATGGACATGAAAAAGTCTTAATCCTAAGCCCTATAAGGTTCCTCTTAGAATTAGGTGGATTAAGGTCTTAACCAAGCTCCATTTTCTAATTTAATTCCAGGCTAGTTTAAATGTCAACTATGATTTGGAATAACTATACAAATATTTACAAATATGCAAATTTTTACAAATTTTTGAAAATGTGCAAAATTTTTGAAAAATATTTGAAAACATGGATGTGTGCATGAATGCGAAGTTTTGCAATATTTACAAAAATTTACACAAGGTTTTTGCAAACTTCTTGTCTTTCGAAACATGTTACAAAAATTTTGTACTATATACATAATTTTTATATCAAAATATTTACAAACTATTTACACAAATTATTTTTACAATCATTTGTACAAAAATAATTTTTATAAATAGCTATGTATGTGCAAGAAGAATTTTATGTATAAGGAAAAAAATTTAAATTTTTATGGATTTTTGGCCATTTTATTTATTAACACACTCACACAAAGTACGAGTTATGGCTAAAGTATATAAGAAATCTATACGACACCCCACTATACTTAGCTCGAACGATGTCCTCAGAGTGAATCAAGAGCGATGAAGAAGACATAACTCGTGCTGAGTATAGGGAAGTTAAAAGGAATGGTATATACAAAGATGAATCAAAGAATAGAATGAAGAGGACTCGGTGTTTTCTCCCCATACTTAGGATCAAGTAATCCTAAGTATAATAAGCTGTACATGAAGGGAAATCTGAGTGGAAGGATGTACAGGGTCTACCCCCCATATACTTAGGGTAAAATATCCCTAAGTATAGGTAGCAAAATAGAGGTAGAAAGAATCAAAAGAATACCCGAGAATCCTACACCCCCATACTTAGGGTAAAGTACACCCCTAAGTATAGCAAAATCATAAGATGGAGAAGGGGTGTGGGACTAAAGAATGTAGTAATATGGATAATTAGATCTATACAAGTCGGAAGAACAGTGATAATCAGGCGTGAGATGCAATAGATGTGAGCCTAGAGACCACATCTCATGCAAAGTGAATAGGGGCAACGTCAATGACCCACGGCTTATGATCTAGATATGGTTTGAGTCGTTGACTGTTAACACGAAAGGTAGCATCAGAAGACAACTCAGATATATCGATACTTCCATTGTCATGTACCTTTCAGACCAGATAGGGTCCCTTCCATTTTCTCTGTAGCTTCCCTGCAAATAAACGAAGCCTAGCATCAAACAACCATACTCTCTGTTCTGTCTCAAACTGCTTGTGGCTGATTTGAGAATCATGCCACTCCACTCTCTCCTTATACTGTAGGCTGCTCGAAAAGGCTGTATCACGAAGCTCCTTCAGGGCTGCTAACTCTGCCCTCCTCTAATCTCCTACACTCACTGGATCCATAAGTATATCAATGACTGCCCAAAGTGACCTATGTCTCAACTCAACAGGTAAATGGCAGTGCTTGCCATAAACGAGGCGAAAATGAGATGTACCCAAAGGAATCTTGAAGGACGTCCTATATGCCCACAAGACCGAGTCCAAAGGCTGTGACCAATCCTTTCGGTCAGGGCGGATGACCTTCTGCAATATAGTCTTGATCTCCTGTTCAACACTTCAGCAAGACCATTCGTCTAAGGGTGGTATGGAGTGGCTACTCGATGGTCTATGCTAAACTCGCTAGCAAGGGCCTTTACCTTGTCGTTTACGAAATGAGACCCCTTGTCAGATATCAACACTCGAGGTACCCCGAACTGTGAAATGATATTCTTCCTCAAAAAGTCAGCATACAGTCCTAGCATCTGCGGTTCGGGCAGGGATGGCCTCAACCTAACGACTCACATAATCCACGGCCAACAGAATGTACTTGAATCCCTAATTCTTAGGAAATGGACCCATGAAATCGATTCCCCATGCATCAAAAACCTCACAGAAGTGAATGAGATGCATCCACAAGTGCCCATCCTCTGACAGTCAGTACACCTCTTCACGAACTCATTAGAGTCCTTGAAGAGAGTAGGCCACCATAGGCCGTATTGGAGCACTTTCTGTGCCGTTCTCCTCCCAGAGTGATGTCCTCTTGCCTCAAGCTTGTGGCAGTAAGTGAGGACGCTATGGTGCTCCTCCTGAGGAATGCACCAACGCCAGATGCTATCCCCTCCTTCATGATAAAGGACGGGATCCTCCCAATGGTAAAACTTGGCCTTCACGAGGAAGGTCTCAAGTTTCTGTCTGGGCCAATCTTGTGGAACTTTCTTGGTGACAAGATAGTTCACAATATCGGCATACCATGGGAGAGAGTCAATAGCAAGGATCGCCTCATCTGGGAAGGTCTCACAAATAGGCTCAATCTTCTCAGAATCCTCAAGATACTCCAATCGGGAGAGATGATCTGCCACCACATTCTTAACTCCAGGCTTATTCCCTATCTCATTATCAAACTCCTGGAGTAGAAGGATCCATCTGGTCAATCTGGCTTTGGCATCCTTCTATCTAATGGCATTATGATCGGTATATATGGTCACTCTAGATCTAATGATGTAAGATCTGAACTTATCTAGGGCGAAAACTACGGCTAGCATCTCCTTCTCAGTGACAGTGTAGTTTCGATGAGCGTCATCCAAAGTACGACTATCATAGTGAATAACAAAGGGGACTCCATCCCTTCTCTGTCCCAGCACAGCCCCTACGGCAAAATCGGAGGCATCCGTTCTGATCTTGAATGGGAGAGACCAATCAGGCGGCTGTAGAACAAGAGCCTCTACAACTAGACTCTTGAGATTCTCAAATGAAGCTAGACACTTATCATAAATAAGGAGCTCGGTGTCTTTCGTCAGTAGATCAGTCAACGGCCAGGCAATCCTATTGAAATTATGAATGAATCGTCGGTAGAAACCGACGTGCTCTAGAAAAGACCGTAACTGCCGCAAGTTGGACGGTGGATAGAGTTTTCTAATGACATCCACCTTGGCCGGATCAACCTCCATGCCCCTGTTGGAGATGATATGGCCAAGCACCGTCCCTTGAGTCACCATGAAGTAACTATTCTCCCAAGACAACACAAGGTGAATCTCTATGCATCGCCAAAGGACACGGTCTAGGAAGTCAAGACAAGAATCGAATCCATCGCCATAGACCGACAAATCATCCATGAAGACCTCCAAGCACTCCCCAACCATGTCCAAAAAGATGAACAACATGCACCTCTAGAATATCGCCGGAGCGTTGCACAATCCAAAGGGCATGCGTCTGAAAGCATATGTCTCGAAGGGATAGGTCAAGGTAGTCTTGTCTTGGTCCTCGGGCGCAATGCACACCTGATTGTATCCGGAGTACCCATCCAAGAAACAGTAATGGCTCTTCCCTGCCAGCCTCTCTATAATCTGATCAATAAAGGGCAAGGGGAAATGATCCTTCTTGGTGTCCTGGTTCAATCGTCTGTAGTCCATACAGACCCACCAAGAAGTGGATACCCGGGTAGCGATCTCCACTCCAGACTCACTAACAACTGTGGTGATGCCCGTCTTCTTGGGTACCACATGTAACGGACTGATCCATTTGGAGTCGGAGATGGGGTAGGTAAAATCAGCCTCCACCATTTTGAGATCTCCTTAATGACAACATCTCAAAGACTCAAGTTCAGGACTTGATAGAAGCTCCATGAATGCTTTATTTTCGAAACAATGGAGATGCTATTACTTGATGCTTCTCGAAGAGGATCTGATAGGCTGTAGTTATGGTACTTCTTGTTACGGCCAATCACCAAGTGATCAACAGAGCTTCATTCTCTAGACGATGCAGTGCTCCTTCGAATGCAGACCTCTAGGTGCCTCTCTATATCATGTCATTGATGGTTTGACGAGGAGGTTAGTCCAGATAGGGGGCCTCCTCCCCGATCGAGCTCACCCACTGCAACACGGAGGATGATCATATCTCTGTATCAGATGCTTGATTCAAATCTACTGGTGTTTGATTGCAGGTATTTTGTCTAGGTCCTGTAATGCATCTGCAAGAAAAAACTCGACTCAAGCACAAGACTTGGTTCACATACAAACATGAAAGGTGAGTGGCATAACTGGTGGTGGCAGAGGACACTTTGGCCACTAATCGTGACCGGAGGGGTTCATACATGATGGGTTAGAATAGAATCGAAGAGGACTTTGAAGGTGGAATGGATTATCGAGTTGGGAAGATCGTTGTATTGATTTTAAAATCGATTTAAAGAATAAACAAAGGAGAAGAGCGAAAATGAAAAGGGGAGATGAGGATCAGACATGAATAAGGAGAGAGAATAGAAAACCTTGATCTATTGACCAATAAATGGTGGATGAGCTCGTGTAGGAATCAAGCTCCGATGAGTTCGATAATCACAACCTCGACCGACGGTGGGTCTGGGAGGCTACACGTAGCATCGCAGGAGGGCTTCTCCAAGGCAGCGACGATCTCATCGATCTCTTTCTTGCCTCTCTTGCTTGATGAAGAAGGAGGTCATGTCACCCGCTCTCGCTCTCACGAATTGAAGGTGGAAGGAGTTCTAATGGCAGATCGAGTTTGAATCTTGGAGGGAGGAGGTCATTTATAGACGGAGGAGAAAGGTAGGTGAGGTGGTTCTGGCATCGGTTGGGTTAAAGAAAAAGGAGTAGAGAAAGGCGAAAGAAGAAGAAGAAGACGAGAGGAAGAAGAGGGAGGAGAGGAGGAGAAGGAAAGGAAGAATAGGAAGAGGGTTGAATAGTCAACCCTCTCCCCAATAGGAAGGCAACATGTGGCAATGTCAACTACAAGAAAAAAGGTACAAGAGGACAAACAACATATATACGAAATAATAAGTACACTATAAATTAGATATTAAATAATAAGTTGATTTAAAGAAATATATATTACAAATAAGAAATTTTAATAATTTTGAAAATAATTTAATGATGCATTGTAATAAATTAAATAATTTAATTTAAATTGTTAAAAAATATAAAAGTATAATTTACATGTATAAATTACCTGTATACATTAGTTTATTAATTGTTAATTTTTTATTTTAATAAATAATTTATTTATTATATATTTTATTAAATTAATGTATTTTATGAGGACTATAAATATATTTTTTTAAATTTTTTAACAACATTATTTGAATAGTTTAAGAAATATACATAGATAAAATATATGTATACTATACTTATATAATAAGCATATTTATATATTTTTAGTTCTTTTAAGCTTTAATAATTTTATCTCTATTTTTTTATAAATATTCCAAAATATAAGGAAATGGTAAAAATCTAAATAACAAAAAATTACAAATTATAAAATATTAAGAAATAATGTAGAGTTGTACGTATATCATGTTGCCCCAAAAGGTTAACTTTTGCATGTTAAATCCATTTTAGATGAAACCAATATCACTTTAAAGATAATGTAATTGAAAATTCAATGAAAGTGAGTTTGGTAAATTTTGAGTTCATATGAAGTAAATATTTAGCTTTGAATGTTTATTTTACATCTTTTTCGATTGTTTGGACAATATTATCTATACATTTAAATACTTTTATATTATTATTATATATTAATATACATTATTATAAACAACATCAAAGAAGAAAATATTTTGTTTTGAGTCTATATGAGTGTTGATAGATGAATATGTACAAGGTGACTTATGTGTATATGTACATTTGTTATTTATATTTTCTGATATTTTTATAGAGTATGATGCTTATCTCTCCCTACTTATTTATTTTGTCGATCAAGTCAATATTGACGTTGTCTCGAGGTTAGGATAAGTTTGTACATATTTACATATTCACATACATCATTCTTTTATTTTTATTTTTTCTTTATTCTTTTATTTGTATTAAATAAGTATTTAATATGTAATATTGATAAATGGACTTAGTATATTAATTAGTGATAATTAGCTGGTATATACATGTATTTTACCAAGAATTTTAGATAAAATGAAAGAATAAAGACATGAATCATGGATTCACTGATTGTACAGATGTTATATCAAGAAGAGTTTATTGTATATAATTTATACCAACAATAGATACATGCATATTATAAAAAGAAAAAACATATATTGGGCATATGTTATATGGAGAACACATATGTAAATATATATATTTAAGCAATAATCTATATATATATATATATATATATATATATATAAAATACAACCATTATAGAAAGAGCATGTATATTTTGTGCAAATAAAATAAGAACAATATCTTATTCTGGGTAAATGTTATAGCAAGAACTTGTCAATATTATGCATATTCCATATGGAGAAATTATATTTTGTGTAGGTTTTATTGTAATAGGAAAAAGTTATGTTTTGTGCATATGTTATTGAAATGTGGAATAACTTGAAGCAAATTGAATATTCCTTGAGAAATAATTTGAGCTAAGGTGATCTATGGAAATTGTTACCTATATAATTTAATGATAATATAATAAAAATCAACTAACAAACTCATGCATAAAGTAACCAAATTTGCATTTATTTTGCAGATTTTATAAGAAAAACAAAAGGGAAACACATTGATTAGATGGTTTTACAATAATAGTTATATTTTATGGACACTAAAGCAAGATTTATATATATAAGGTGTTTTTGAAATAAGAAAGTTATATTTTACAAAATATATGGCAAGAACATGTCAATATTATTTTAATAATAATATAATATTGTGCACATGTCATTGTAATGTGAAAAAACTCGATGCAAACTGAATTTAGTAGAAGGAATGCAATCTTAGTAATCTAATAACGAATATATTCTATAAGAGTTATTAAAAAATAGTTATGTATTGTGCATATATCATAGCAAGAATACACACACACATATACATATACATATACATATACATATACATATACATATATATATATTATATGTCAATATGAAATTAATGCATAATAAAAGGGATTTTTAACTTATGACAATTTCTCACTAGAAATTAAACTAATGGTAATCCAATAACAAAATGTGACCAACATGCTCAAACATAACATTTGCACCACATATGAGACATGACATGTGCATAATATATATCATCTAACATGTGGTGTGTACATACATCTACATATGTGAGAAAACATGTTTGGTCCAGTCGTCTAAAAGAGACAGACAACATTGCTATGTCGATAGAACAATATTCACAGAAAAATTTGCTTGTTTTATTTATACTCCTAAGCTAATGTGTATAGTGATCGTACGGGAGTGTCGAACTAACGGAGGTAAAACAGTAGAAGCTACGAAAAAATAGTAGAGTGAACTAAGGTATAGGGTTTTCTGAATTTTTATTTTTAGTGCATTTTTTATTTTTAATCAATTTTATGGATTTGTTATTATTTTTAAGTATTTTGTATACCTATATATGAAGTAGTATAAGTATTGTTTTTTATATTTTTATCTGATTTTAATTTTTAGATTTTTATGTTTCCAAATTTTACTATTTTTATGTATTTTTAGGTTGTTTTTATTTTTAAAACATGGAAGTATTTTTTATTTTTAAAATAGTAAACATGAAGAAAATATTTTTATTTTAACTAATAATTAGATTAAAATACCTTTACTTAAAGGTAATATACATATTTATATGATTTTTATTAAATTATCTATGTTTTTTTAAGGTTTATGTATTTTAGAATTTTAATGATTTTAATATTTTGTTTTTATTTTGTTTTTGGTTTATTATGTGGAGTATAGTAAAATATACTATAAGTAATTTTTGTAGATTTTTTGAGGTGTTTTGATACTTTTATATATTTTTGTAGTTTTTGTATTTTTTTGTATTTTGTAGATTTATTAAAAATAGAATTTTTTTTCATATTTGAAAACCAATATTATAATGTTTATAGTATACTTTTACGTGTTAATATGTAATTTATTATATTTTTATATTGCATATTTTATTTAATATGTATATAATATGTACTATATACACATGATAGGGGATATATACGTGATTATGTGTATTATAGGGGTGCCCACAAATGATGGAAAAATTGAGGGTTATTATGCAAAAAATCACAAAATGTGCATACACCAGCGCATGTGCATCAACTTAGCCGGGATCTATTTAAGAACTACAGAAAGTCCATGGGTAATATGCAATTGATCTAAAAAATCTGCTTGGTTCATGAGGCGCATATGATGCCCTAAGAGGTGGGTGGCGGTTGATTTCAACTGCTCAATCAGTTGATGATCAATGATTGTTATTTCATCAGTAGAATTGGGGGTTTGTTCTTTTCCAATTCTTCTTCCCAAGCGATGACATCATAGTTGTGATTTCACTACAAAGCAGCGATCGACGTTTATGATCTCGATCGTGGATGCTACTCATGCTCATGATCTGGTGTGGCAGAGCTCAGATGAAATGCTGCTTCGATTCTCAGATGGCCTCAAATCCATATCTGAGGTGATGGATCTGCTTCGTATGCTATGAATGGTAGAGCTTCGAGGTGGTGAAAAGTTTGATGATCCTAAATATGAATGTGCTTGATGATGATATATCAGCTAATCGGGTATTATTCATGCCTCCAAGCTATCCTTCAGTTACAGGTGATGGAGACGATTGTTTCAGATGCGACTGGTTTTGTAATATTTCAATGAAGCATAACTACTCAAGGATGAAGCCTTATCCTCACGACGAACAAACATTGGGTAAGCATGTGTGGGAGGTTCTAGTGGAGGCAATGGAATGTAACCTCGATAGATCGAAATGAGATGGAGTCAGAAGTTGATCGGTACAATTTATGTATGGAATTATAGAGAAAACTGAGGAGAAACGAGGGATTGAGAAGAGAATTGATAAAGAAGAGAAAAAGAGAAGATGATATCTACAACAAACTAACATGGAAATGGATGAAATGATTTGATGGAGGAATCACCTGGGATTCTGGAGCTTAAGCTCTAGAAGGTTGTGACCTCAACTAGCGGTTGCTATGGGAGGTTGAATCGCAACAGAGGTGCACGGTGGTGGAGCACTCGAGAGATTAGGTCTCGTCATCTTCCTCGCTGTCTGTCGCTTGACGAAGAAGGTATGTTGTCACTGCTCTCTCTCTCTCTCAGAGCTCACGGAGAAGAAAGTGGAAATGGCATATTGGAGTCCGGAAGAGGTGGAGTTGCTACATATATGGAAGGAGAAAGGAGCTCGTCAGAGAAAATGAAGAGGTTGAGGAGTTATTGGATAACATAACGCAGTTGGAGAAACAACAGGGGGAACACAAGGATGTTGGCAATTGAAGAGAAGCTCGAAGAGAAGAGGAGAGAGGGAGGAAATAACATGCGTGTGGAAGAAAGAAGGAAGAAGGAATGGTTTGACCGGTCAAACTTCGGTTTGACATGTCAAACCAAGGTTAAAGGAATAAATAATTTACTAATAAATAATAAAATCAATAAAAAATAAAAATTATAAATAATTTAATGAATAAATTGATGATAAGTTTAATTGTATAAAATATATAATTAAATTAGTTAAATAAGTAAATATATAAATAATAAAGGTATAGTATACCTTTATAATTGATGTAATGTATTATTTGAGTTATTTATTTTTTAAATAAATTATATATATTAATATAATAATAAAAAATGTTAATAAGGTACAAACTACAAGAAAAGACAAAAATTAAATAGAATAAAAGTAAGATTTATTATACAATTATACTAATAGTGTCCCAAAACCTATTTTTTTGCATATTAACTCCGTTTTTAGTGAAATCACTTTGTGATAGACGATTTTATAAAATGAATTTTAAAAGGGAGTACACGCAATTAATAGTTCATATATCCGAGTTATAAAGTTCGAAAGTTCGGCTTTACAACAATTTGGTTTTATAATTTATTCGTATTTATTAGAAATTATTTTTTGTTATATTTTTATACTTTTATATTGATTTTTATAAATATTTTAGAAAAAGAATTAAGCTAATCAGAATTAAGAATAATTTTATAAAAATAAAGAAGTTTTATATGAATATAGTACATATATACAAAGGGGTCCAAATGCCAAAACTCAAATGTTTTATTTTAATATTTTTTGATATTTTTAATAATTAGAATTATTTATAAAACAAAGTTTAAAAGTGAGTCTGATTGATTTGGAGTTTTCTATAAATAGATATGAACTATGGAAATTAACTTTTACAGCTTTTTTGGTTAATCATAATTATTTATTTATACATTAAATATATTTTCTAATATTTTTATAATTTAATATATATATATATATATTAATCAACTTTGATGAAGAACATATTTTTATTTGAGATTATCTAAATGATAAATAAAACAGATGAACATATGTACAAGGTGAAAAATGTGTAAATGTACATTGATGACATTTATTTTCCGATATTTTTTTGAGATCCTTATCTTCCATTACTTCTTTATTTTGTTTGTCAAGTCAATATTGTCCTAGTATCGAGGTTAGTGTAAGTATGTACATATTTGCATAAATACATCCTTCTTTTTTTTTTATTTTTCTCTTTATTATTTTATTTTGGATAAAACAAGTACTAAATGTGGAATATTAACAAATGAGGTTAGATTGTTAATCAAATGGGATTAGTGAATATTTACATGTAATTTACCAAGTATTTTAGCCAAAATGAAAGAATAGAGGAGATGAATCATGGATTCATCATTCCTCTATACTTTACCTTTGCTAGTCCCTTAGTAAACACTTATTCTAAAATAAATAAAAGACAAAAAAAGAAAAGAAAAAGGATAATAAATGAAATTATAATATGATTGTTTAAACCAAACTTTACTTAACCAAAAATCAATAACTTGGAATGGCCTTTGGATTAATAGCTTGTCGGTATCTCATTAGAATTAGGATTCAAGTCTCAACAATCCTCAAGTCACACAAATCCCTATCCAGGTTCACCTTAACTGCCAGCTTAGATCCACCCATCCATCACATGAATTATTCAACTTTGAAATCAATTTGTACTATGTGTGAAAGGTGTTAGCTCTTCCTGCTTGCGGAGGCGAAGTACTGGCCACTCCAATAATACACCCGTTGCATCCTCATCTAGCTACTCTTTCCTCTGTGAGGGGGGTATTCCCTTCTGAATTCAGGTACATGTTGTGTCTATAATCTAAAGGGGAAAGAAGATAGAAGAATGGGGAAAGAAGTGGAGTGTGACAGGTGTAATTACATCTCCAGTGAGGCTTGGCCTGTTTAGCCAAGTCTCCACCAAGGTGTACATGCTCTTGGAAGCTTGGACCATTGTGGTTATATATGTATTTTGTGTTTAGATTCTTTTTGGTGGGAAATATTATTGTACTACATTAATCTTTTATGCCCCGATGAATATAGAATCATTTTTCTGCCCATAATCTGGGGTCTTAGAAAAATTGTGCTATTAGACCATCCCTCATCCTAAGCTTTATTTCAACCCACACTCCCGTATTTAGACGTAAATGTCAATAAACAAGGGTGAAAATGCACCATTAAAATGAAATACCCTTGACAACCCCATGCAAGTCAAGCTAAGTGTAAAGTGCATGAGTTCAATATTGGTTCAAACGATGAAGAGTTAAATAGATGACACTAGGTGTCCTACTTAGGCAAGCTTAAGTTGAATTCTTAACACGAACATGCTAGTGAAAAGAATATTGTACTACAACAACTAAAAGAATAAAGAACAAAAGTTATTCATTCCATCTCAACTTAGAATAAACTAATCCTAAGTAGAAAAGACTCAAAAATGAGGATGATTGGGGTCAAAAGAATGTACACAATCAATGATGCGGCTTGTCCCCCTATACTTAGGGTAAAATATTCCTAGGTATATGGAAAAATATCAACAGGTTAGGGACAAGCGAGAGAGCAGATGATACACAAATAAAAAACAATAAAAAAGTAAACGAGTAATATTAAACCCCTTACACCTAGGGTAAAGCACACCCTAAGTATAAGCAACAACAATGGTAATAGAACATGACAAATGTGAACTACACAATGTCTACACCAACCCGAGACTTGGTATAAGGTGCATCCTAAGTATATAAAAAAATCCCAAGTGAGACCCGTGGTGTAAAACAAATGAAAGAAAGAATAAAAAATTGAAAACATGCATGTACAAGGTGAAAAGAATGAACAAATCAAAAGAATTGTACAAGCTCAAGAATGCCGAAGATTGGTCTTATTGCGCAAACAAATAAAAATAGAATGTACAAGAGAGATGTCCACATCAGAATCTAAGACAACAAAATCCACAATGAATTTTGTGCTTTATACCACCATGACAACGTCCTGAAATATACCCTTCCGTCTCTTAACCGATCTGTCTAGAAACTGAAGAATCATTCTAGCTCTCTTGATAGGCTCTAAATGAAGTGTCTCAATAATATGGAAGGGTAAAATATTCACTAAAGACCCAATGTCTAATAAGGTTTGGTTGAACTCGTGATATGTTTGTCAACTGATAAATGGCGCTCCTATATCTTTCCTTTTCATTTTAGGAAATGTACAACATGTGGCAATGATCAATATTTTTCTGAGAAATGACTTCTCCTCTTTTTTGGGTGTAGTATGCTGCTTCAAGAACTTTTGGAGAAGAGGAATGTGTGCCAATACCTCTGAAAGAGTGATCTTGATTTCTATTTTGTTTAACATCACTTTTGTGAAATTCTGAAGATGGGTCTTTTGAGATTTTCTAATTTCTCTCCCTTCCCTAGATTCAGAGCTTTTGGGAAGGGTATATATACATCCTCCTCAATAATATGTACAACCGAAGGATAAGAAGAATATTTTTTTGCCAAATTGAGACTGGCCATAGGTACATCCTCATTAGAAGAGGGAGAAAAACTAACAGAAGATGTATTGCCTTTATTCATCCTTTTGGATTTTCTCTTTTTCCAATTTTTACGAGATTTTGTGACTTTTCTACATGAAGAATCATGATGAATATGTACCTCTGCGTCGTTGTATACTATATACTCCTCATTCTTGAATGTCTCAACAACTGAAGGCTATCTCTTAACATTGTGGAAAATAGGACTACCTATACTCAACAACTCAGAAGTCGGTTGATGATAAGGCTGAAAATCGGTTTCGCGACTTTTTGAAAGTAACGTGGTCGATGTAGAAAAAGCCACGAAACAAGAACGATCTCAACTTATCAAACAAATTCGGTTTTCCAAAAGAGAAAACCTACACTAAATATTTATCCAGGTGAGTGTGCATGGGTCGACCTCAAGGAGGCAGAATAGATTGCTTTTGATTTTTCAAAAGGTTGTTGTTGGCGATTTTAATTTATCTCTTCTTAAAATAATCAGAGTAAGAGAGCACTTTTTTATTTTATCTTATTTTTTTATCTGATTTTTAATCTTTTCAAATTTTTATTTAATTTTCAAAAAGGGAGATTTTTCAAAAAGATTTATTTATTATATAATAGGTGGAATATATGTAGGTGATACAATTTAGTAGGTAAAAAGCCGAGCAACGAGCTTGGATGACACACGAAAACAAACCAAAATGGAGTTGGTTTGCGACAAATCAAAACATGAGGAAAACACGAGAAAAAGTCACGAAAACTTAATACGAACTAGATGGGGTAATTATGTAACTACCCTAAAGAAATTGTCGAAAAACAAAGGTCAAACGAGGTCAAAACAATCCCTACAGCCCAGGGGCATAAGCGTAAAAAACTATTTAAATTTGTTCCGCAAAAAGGTCCTTCAGGGACTGTTTTGAAAGAAAAATACCAATAATTTACATTTAGGTCCTTGTAGAGGGACCTAAATGCAAATATCAGAAACCTGAGGGGCGGAAGTTAACTCTGAGATGTTTGCTGGATTAAGTGTGTAATTTTCACACCCCTTCGCAATCAACGGCGCATATTAGAAGATGCGCGCGTCGATCGGACGGTTCTGCTGCTGCCACGTGTCGTGCGCCTGTACTCCTAGTGTTCTTGAGGTTGTTACGAAGCTTGGCGACGACGTCTCTTCTCTGAATTTCTCCGGCCAACCAACAGTATCTTTGGCACTCCGGCAGGGCCAGAGGGGTGGCTCCTCCACCCCTCGAGCTCGCCCGCGGTAGGGTGGTGGCGGAGGCTGCTCCGAGCGCCAGAGATGGCGCGATGAAGACGGCGATCTCGTGCAATGGTGTCTGTTTGTCAGTTGATACCGTCATCTTCGAATGTGATTTCCCTGAAGATCGAAGCCTTCCAGATGTGAAGAAATGGCTCGCGATGATGCCTGATCTGCAAATGAATGATATATGTGCTCGATCCCCAAGGAATCGGCCGATGGATTATGAATTCGCAAGATCAAAACATGGAGAAAACTTCGATTTCAGATTTTATTGCAAACAAACGTGAGAAAGGAAGTGAATGGCGTCGCAATTCAAGTGGATTCTACACGATTTTGAGAGAAGATTTGGACCTAGCAATTAACCTAGATGATTAGGCTAACTAAATCAGAGATTAGCGTTGCTAATCAACACACGAGAATCGAGATGAAAAAGCTAAGAAGATGGAGGAAGAGGTCTGGGGATTTGAGGTATATTACCTGGAAACGTTGGTCGACGGGCGACCCTTGACCGGAGCTCTACGCGCGCTGGGCGGCGATGCAAGGCTCAGCTTGGTCTTGGAACCTCCTCCGACGTCTCCTCCTCCTCGTGGGCTCCTCCAAGGTGCTGTCACCACCGTAGGTCAGCCGGAACAAGGCTCGGAAGTTGGGGGATCGGGCTTCTGGATCTGGGTGTCTCAGATAGCTAGGAGAGTTGGTTGGCGATGGCGACCTTTGGAGGTATTTATAGGAAGGATTCTGTGGGCTCCAAGTTTGATCCAAGGTCAGTCGATGGAGTAGGTTGTTAGAGGAAGATATCGGATGGCTTAGATCTCCAAGAGGGGTTAGGAATCGCGTGGGAATATTTATGGAAGTCGGCAGGTTGGTACAAAAGTCGGGTGGAACATACTTTTGGAGAAGAAGACCCAGGTGCTGACAAGTGTCAGCACCTGGTTGGTCCAGAGGCTGAATATTCTTATAAATTAAGAATTAAATATTAAATGGAGTTATTTTAAATAAGTATAAATACAAAAAATGTATATAAATTAATTATCTAATTTATGGGCTAATTACTTTGAATAAATAATAAATATTATTTAAAATATAAATATTATATTAATAAATATGTATTTATAAATAGGTTTTAGATTTCTAATTTAATAAATAAATACTTAAAAATTAATTTTATATTTTCTTAATTATTAGAATATTAGATAAGGTTTATACGAATTTTTATAGATTTTAATAAGTTAATTTTCATATTTTAATAAATAGAGGTATAAGTTCTCTAGTTCATTTATACATATATTTTAGGGTTTTTTTATTTTATTAAAATAATAAATAAGGTCCAAAAATTATGAAATAATTTATGGTGAAACTACAAGATCATGAAATAATTTAAAAATTATAAAATTAAGAAAACTATAAATAATGTGTGTTACATAAAATAAATAGCCCAGAAACCCCGTTGTCTTTTGGTCCCAAAACCGACTTTTTGCAAACGGACTCCGTATTCGATGAAACCACTTTATTAATTAGAGAATATTATTTTATGAACTAAAGGTGAGTAGAGTGAAATTGGAGTTCGTATGAGGAAGTTATGATGTTCGGAAGTTGATATTTTGACAATTTACAAGCTGAGTTTCTTGGCATATGATACATGGTAATATTTTTAACTTATTTTTATATTTTTATATACATTTTTAGAAATAATTAGGAGAAGAGTTTAGTGAAAAATATGTTCATATGAAATAATTAAAAATCTTTAAAGTTTTGTATTTATTTTATAAATAGTGGAGAATGTATGTATTAAATTATTTTTTATGTTTTCTTTCCTTATCTCCCCCTACTTATTAGTTTGTCGACCAATCCATGCTGACTTGGCCTCGGGGGTTGGGCTATAAATATATCTTACAGCTATATTTATATTTTAAGTCAGATTGTATATATTTACATATATTCAATATGCGCTTTTCATTCTTTTTCTTGTTCTTTATTTATTTACATGATTTTAGTGATTAAAAGTGAGTATTTATATGTGAATGGTGATTTGTTAAAAGATGGAAATTAATGGATATTTACATCTATTTGTTAAGGGTTTTAAGACAAAATGCGACAGAAAAGTTAATGAATCATGGATTCATCAGTTGACTAGTAGAATATGATCATTGCTTTGCAACAAAGCTGGCTACTAACTATCGAAGAGAATCCATTTGTTCCTTATAATTGGCATCAATCTCCTAAATCAGATGGACTAAATACTCAAACCCAAAGCAAAATCTATTTGTTGAGAAGCATCGGAATATCTGAATGATTCATTGAGGATATGCTCCTAAGGTGAAGAATGCACATGACAATGGTCGTGATATGGAAACTAAATAGACTGAGAGAATGGCTGAAACAATGTAGGATCCTGCTCTGTAAAGTTCTGATATGGCCCAAACTCTGACTGTAGAACAAACGTAGGTTGAACTGGTAACTAAAAAGTTGAACTCTCTACAAATATCTGGACATTCATCATCTATGTTGCCTTAGTATCGACATCAACTATCTGATCTATGATCTCTGAATCATTACGAAGTTGATCACACCTGATTGTTCCTGCATCTCGCTCGTGTGATGCCTTGACTACATACTCTCGAAGAGAATGAGATGTCAATGAGAAGTTGGACATCTCCATGAAGAGAGTCCAAAGTGAGTCAGTGTCAAGACTACAGTGTGAACCAGCACATGAGGTATCGACCAATGCCTGTTTCTCTACGGTTACCCCCTAATATATCAAATTTGGAGATACCCTAATCTAGGAATCTCCTCAATAGAACATGAAAACAGAGCCACATGTCGTAAAGTGGCTCAAGGAGATCATGTGAAAAGTCTTTGATAACCAACTGCATGAAATTGGCTCGACTAATGGGGTAAAACTTGCTAAGAAAAGTAGCTCGTAACGTACCCCAACTAGCTCGCTCCTTTCCCAACCTCGGAACCATCTAGCGACTCTGTCCTTAAGCATGAAGGTAAAGGTCTTCATCATATCATCCTAAGGTGTAATATATGAATAGAATCGAGTATCTCATATCTCCTCAAACTCGACTAGATGCTTGTATGTCTCCACATATGACTTGCCGTGGAATCTCAATAATAATGATATAAAGTTTGAATCAATAATAAAAGTCAGTGAACTCAATGTAGAAATTTACTTTGCTCATGAATCGTATGTAAACTGCCAGTCCGCACTCTTTTCATAGAAACTCATGGACCCAAATCACTCATATGATTTGCACTCGGCTTACGAGTCTCACAAATCTACCCAGTTGTGACATGCATAATCAGAGGTTGGATTTGACTGATAGAAGTAGTAGAAAGAAATAGAGATGACAAAGAAATAAAGGGAGACGACTCTCCAGGATCGGAGTAATACCTGGACAAAGATACATAACATGATTGTGGTTCGAGAAGGGGACGTCCCTAGCTGACGTAGATAAATGGGCATGTGTGCATGGAAGCGGTGCTATAAGAATCCGCCTAAGAGATTGCGTACCCATATTCATGACTCAAAACTACAAAACGAAATGAAATGTGAAATAAGAGAAGACTGATCAGTCAAAGACAACAAGTGAATGCTAGAACTCAAATCGATGAACACATGGATTACACCAAGCACAACCAACACAATGCGAACCCCTGATTCACCTACTCAACTCGGTGATGATCGTGAAATCTTAGTTGTTAATCTTTTTATTTTAAAGTTAGGTTATCAAACAATTATATTGCCACAAGCTCACAGTTGTAGTCTTCTAGAGTAGACCATGAACAAGTCGATAAATCCCACATGTAGAGAACTATCCATGTAAGAGCTCGAGATTATTTCTAAGGAAATCCACCTCCCTATTCACGCAACTACTTCTGCTAATGTCTGAGGTAAGTGATTGCAACAACAATAATAGGTCTCGAGAGTCAAATTCCTAGTGATGAGGGCACAAGTCCAGGGCTTTGGGCTCTACTTATTTGTACATGCCTCGCTTAGTCTGGAGAGTACCTATGGCCAAGGAGGGGATTACTCTCCCAAATCAATGAAGGATGTCTGTTACATTTAATTTTATGGTCAAGTGAAATTAAGCAATCCCAATTTTATTTTTGGTTATAGTTTTTTTATCTTTTTTATTTGAAAAAAGAAACGTCTAATGATTTTTTTTTGTTTTTCCTTTTTTCTTAAGTGAAGGAAAACATGGGTAGAAGACAAAAATACAATGTACGAAAATCAGTAATGCATGTAGAGATAGAAGTGTGTACTTGAATCCAATACTCTACATGCATGGTGATTCGAGTAGAAAAGTAGGTATGCCCTAGATGCAAGAAAAGTGAAAAATAAAATGTGTAATCTAGAAAAAGTGAATAGTTCTACTGGGAAGAACCGATTTATTTATCTAGATTATGCAACCTTATGTCTAATTACCATGCATTGCTCAAACAAGAAAGAAATAAAATCCTAATCAAGCACCTAGTCACTCACAGAAAACCATGGAAAACAAATAAAAAGGTGATGAAAACAAAACTACAGTAAGGTCCCTCCAAACGCACCGGCACTTAGCAAAATAGATCCAGGAAAAGAGAGTAATGGTTGGGTACAAGTCGGGATTCCCTTATGGGGCCCCTTCTACAAAATGTAAAAATAGGCAAGTTCCCCTTCCTCTCTCACCAAAGAAAACACAAAAAGGTAAGCAAAAGCGACTGCGCGACTCTTTGTATCCGCCTTGTGCTTCTACTCAGCAACCACCTCACGATGAACACCAGTCTCTACATATCTTATCTACTTGGCTCCCGAAAAAGTCTACCTCGATACCTAGGCCCTGCAACACAAAGCAAACAAAAAGCTGTAAAAAAGAGACGAAGAAATAAAAGAGAGAGAAAGCAAATGAAGTAAAAGAAACTATAAAGAAAACTGAAACAAATGAAACATATGACAATGTATGAAAGAAGAAACCTTGAAAACGTAATGATTTATCTAACTACCCAATCGATGCCTCCTTGAGGATGGTACCATATGAAAGAACATGTCAAGTCTAGTCGTCAAAAGTGATAGACATTGTCACTTTTTGGACTAAATGATATTCACAGAAAAATTTGTTTATTTTATTTATACTTCTAAACTAATGTGCATAGTGATAGTATGAGAGTGTCGAACTCGAGGAGCCAAACTATAACAACCAAGGTAAAAAAGTCGAGTGATATAAGGTATAGATATTTTTAAATTTTTATTTGTTTTAATGTTTTTAAGATTTTTAATTGCTTTTATGGATTTTATATTATTTTTAAGTTTTTTGTATACATATATGTATGGTAATATATGTATTATTTTATAATTATTTTATTTTTGACATTTGATATCTTTAATTTATTTTACTATTTTATGAATTTATAGGCTATTTTTAAAAATTTTATGGATTTTGAATATTTTTAAAGTCGAAAACTAGGTTTTAAAGAAAATGGAAAAGTATTTTTATTTTTAAAATAGTAAACAAGAAGAAACATTTTTATTTATTAATACTACTAAGTATGTAAAAATACAAGTCCAATAAGATATTATATGTACTTATATGATTTTTATTAAACTATTTCTGAATTTATAAAGCTTTATGTATTTTAGAATTTTTAATGATTTTAACATTTGATTTTTATTTTGTTTTTGTTTACTATGTAGAATATAGTAAAATATTCAGCAAGTAATTTTTATCAATTTTTTAGAGGTGTTTTAATTTTTTATATATTTTTGTACTTAATGATTTTTTATAATTAATGATTTTTTGTTTTTGTAGATTAATTAAAAATAGCAGGAACTTTATTTTTGAAAACTAATATTATAATGTATATAGTATATTTTTAGGTATTTATACGTATTTTTACTATATTTTTAAATTACTTATTTTATTTAATATGTATATAGTATGTATTATATTTAATTTACTAAATAGGGATCATATATGTAATTATGTATATTATAGGGGTGCGCATAAATCATGGAAAGTTGGAGAGTTATTCCATAAAAATCATAGAAAGTGCTTGCGCATGCGCACGTGTTTGAGCTCAGCCTAGATCTTTTTGAGAATTATAGAATGCCCAGGAGGTTATATACAACTTAGCCAAAAAATATGCTTGGCATGCGAGGTGCGCGTGATGGTCCTTAGCGGTGGTCTTTGGTTGATTTCATCTATTCGATCTATTGATAATCAATGGTTGTTATTTCATCTGGAGAATTGGGGGGGTTTTCTTCCTCAATTCTTCTTTGCAAGCAACAATGTCGAACTATGGTTTCGTGGTAAAGCACCGATCGACAGTTGCGATCTCGATCGTGGATGCTACTCATGCTCATGATATAGTGCGATGAAGCTAGAATGAAATGTTGCCTTGATTTTCACATGGCATCAGCTCCAGATGTTAGGCAATGGATTTGCTTCGTATGCTATGAGCGACAGAGCTTAGAGGTGGTGAAAAGTCCATTGGTCCTCAATATGAAGGTACTTGATTATGATCGATTGGCTCATCTCTGATCAAGTACTATTCGTGCCTCCAAGCTATTCTTTAGTTCCAGGTAATGGAGACGATTGATTCAGATGCGACTGGTTTTGTAATCTTGTAAGGAAACAAAACTGCTCGAGTGATCAATCTCCATTTCATCAACTTTATTCTTTCATTTCAACCTTTAAATCCTAGCTAAATGCATGTAAATATCATTATTTTGCATAAATTAATATTCATTATTTATTGGAGAAATATTATATAAAATATTGTATTTCAATATAAAATAAATAATAAAGAAAAGAAAAAAAGAATGAATGTGAAAGGTATTTTATGACCCTAAACCTCGAGACCTGGGCATCATGATGACCGGGTCGACAAGGAATAAAGTAGGGGAGATTATATTTAATAACACAATAAAAACCCCAATTATTTATATACAACGAATTTTATTCTTTATTATTTATACCTCAAATAAAGAAACTTTGTACATGAAAGTTGTAGAAAAAATACATAGAAAAGTTCAAAATTTACTTCACATAAAAATAATACAAATTGTACGTTCCACACTCAAAATAAAAAGTAAAAACACAAACTTCCCAAACCCATATCTTCTCCATATGAACTCCAAATGCATCAAAACACCATTAATTATATATAACTTTTAATAAACCATTTAATGAAGGTGGCTTTACTTAATTTGGAGTTAAGATGAAAAAGTTAGGTTTTGGACCCGTATTGTATAGTTTGTCTGAATAAAATATTTATTTTATTATTTTATTTTTATGATTTTATAATTTTATAATTTTGTAAATCTTATTTATAACACTTGCACATAATTACAATAAAAGAAAACAATTAAAAATATAATAAAATAAATATATGAAATTCAATACATTGATGAATACACTATACAAGTACCTACATAATTAATACCTATATTTAATAGTCTACAAATAAACTCGGAAAAATATAATAGAAATATATTTGAGAGTATTAAAATAAGTTATAAATATATAAATTATGTATATAAAATAATAAAATAAAAAATAAAATAAAATATATATCATAGGTAAATATACATATAAATGAGCCTCTAAAAAGTAACCTATAGAAAATTAAGTTGTAAAAATAAATAAAAATCACATTAAAATACTACATGAATTAGAAAACACCTTCCATATTTTAACCAAAAATTAAATAAATCAATTTCAATTTTATTTCGAATTATTTCCAATTTTATTTGTTGATTTTTTGCACTTGACGTGGCCAAATCAGTGCCCATCTTCCGTTGACCTGTGTCAACTCCTCTGACCCTAGGTCTAAGCATGTTTGACATCATTTGACCTCCTTTTCCTTGACTTTTTCCACTCTATTCCTTCACATTTTTAGGTCGATTCCTTCTTTGAATGTTTACCTTGATTCTCCACCTTTCACGCCAACTTCATACATCGATCTTTGCATCACCGGATCGAGTGTTCACCTCGGTCTTCTCATACCTGCACATAACCCCTTCATCGGAGCTCAATCGAATTTGTTCCCTTTTGCTCCACTTCTTTCCCCAAATTTGTGCTCTTGGGCTAGAGCTAGGTGATAGCGAACTCACCCATCCATTTGCGGCGAAAAGAGGGTTGTAGAGGTGGTTCCACTTATCTCCGGTGAGCTCCGCCGTCGAGGTTCACCTTCTTGGCTTCGGCCAAGTTGAGGTCAGTTTCCTTTGCTTTTAGGTAGATTTTAGTCTCTTCTTTTATTTCCTACCGTTAGATTTAAGTTTATTTAACTGCTTGAGCATAGAATCAATCCCACATAGTTCGTTAGAGCTTAACTCCGACCAACGTTCCACCATCATCCAGCCACTACTCTGACCCCACTTCACCTCCATCTCGTCCCTCGTCGCTCCTTCTGCGCCATGCATCCCTTCATTCACCCCGATCCTCTCTAGATCAGGATATTGGGTCTTCTTCTTCTGCCCCTTCACCAGAGACCTCCGCCCCACATCATTTCACATCCGTTACCCACTAATAATGTCCAAGACCCTACTCTTTGCATTCCTAATTCTTTCTATCTGCGTTGCGGGTCTTGAAGAGCCCATCTGAGGGCTTATTTCATCAAGAACAACCCCCAAGTCCTTTGCCAGAGCCGTCAACCTAGATGGCATGATCTGTGAGATCTGGACCCATTTAAAGGTTCAGGGAGACGTGTGGATGCCGCAGGAATGTGAAGAGCCCATCAACGGTGTTCTAGGAGGTCAGAGGAGCGAGCTACATCAGATTCGAACTAGCCAAGTATGAGTTCATCTTTTATTCTCCCAACATCCTCAAGCACCATACGATCAAGTTCACCCTCCTAGGTGTACAACAACCATTGGATGCAAGAGCTAGTTACAGCTGATCTCCTCCTAGGGATCTAATCTCGGCTGCATCTGATGAATCGTCATCGTGCCATCCAGAGATGACACGTTGATAATTGAGCGTCTGCTCACCATTGTATTTAACGCATGTGGGGTAAATTACATATTATCTCCCAACTTTTTGTTGCAATTTTGTTTAGTGCAATAATTTATTTAATACACTTTAGATTTTGTGGGTTATTTGCAAGCGAACCCTTAAGCTTTTTGATATTGCATTTTAGTCCTTATTGTCGTCCCTCGTGAGCTGGGCCTTTTGCATAGTAACACCTACAGGTTTTTGTATTTGTAGTTTAATATTTAAAGTTTGAATATTAATTGTAAACTTTTAGGTAATTTTCAATATAGCCTTGACTTTATTTTAATTACAAATATACCCCCGCTAGTTTAATTATTTTTTATGATTAGTTTCTATTTTTCCAAAAATATTAAAAAATTATGAAAAAATAGGGTTTTTGTGCTTGATAGCTTGTTCTTTCATGATATATTTTTTATTTTACATTTTAGGCATTTTTCCTCTTATTAAAAATCAAAATAACATGTTTTAATTTCTATTTACTTTAAAAATAAAAAAATTATAAAAATATATTTAAAAATTCCAAAAACTGTCTTTTACTTATTATTGTATTTTAAAGATTGATCAAAAAATTCCTAATAATAGAAAAAATGATAAAAATTTAAAATCTCCAAAATCCTTTAAAAATATAAAAATTCTTCAAAAATTTCAAAAATATTAGTTTCTATTTGATAATTTTATTTATATATATTAGTACATATTAACATTAATTTTGGATTTTTTGACTTTATATAGTATTTTGAAATCTTTAAACAATTCAACCTATCCCTGTTTTGGGATATTTTAGACTTTAAAATCCCTAAAAATTATTTGAATACCTAAAAAATTACAAGAACATCATAAAAATATAAAAATCACAAAAATATTATATTAATTTTGATTATTTCTAATTGTATTTATAATTATATTATCTTGTATTGTATAATTCATTATTCGACACACTAATGGTAGAGTTATAATAAATTTTAACTCACTCATTGATCTCTTAATTTTTGTGGGTTGATTGTTGTTCAAAGGCATACTCGGTCACTCAACGATTGCTAATCGTGTTTGGTTAGCAGACCAATGCAAAATGCCTCAATCACCGAGGATGAAGCCATGACCTCATGATAAATAAACATTGGTAAGCACGTGTGGGAGGTTCTAGTGGAGGTGATGGAATGCAACCTTGATTTTCATATCCGTGACGATATGAGATGATCAAGCTACGGAGAGATGATGCATACAAATGGATAAGGATCAAAATAAGATCGGGATTATTTGCGTATGAAATTGTAGAGAAAATCGAGGAGAAAAGAGGGATTGAGAAGAGAATGGAAGGAAAAGAGCATAAAAAGAGATGAGATCTATAATAAACTAACTTGGAAATGGATGAAATGATTCAATGTAGGAATTGCCTAGAATTCTAGAGCCGAAGCTCCAAAGGGTTGTGATCTCATGCCATAGTGGCTCTAGGATGTTGAATCGAAGCGGAGCTGTATGGTGATGCAGCACTACGACGATGAGATCTCACCGTCTTCCTCTCTCTATTTCGATGAAGAAGGTATGTTGTCACGTCTCTCTCCCTCTCTCTCTCTCTCGATGAAGAAAGTGTGTTTTCACCTCTGTCTCTCTCTCGAAGCTAATAAAGAAGAAAGTGGAAAATGACAGATTGGATACCGGAGTGGGTGGGGTGCTATATAAGGAATGAAAAAGGAGCTCATCGGAGAAGACGAAGAGGTTGGGGAGTTGTTAGATAACGTAATGTGGTTGGAGAAATGACGGGGACCATCGGGTTGTTGGCGATGGGAGAGAAGTTTCAAGATATGGGAGAAGTGGAGCGGCGGAGGAAACAATAGGCGTGGGGAAGAAAGGAGGAGGAAGGAAGGGTTTAACTAGCCAAACCTCAATTTGACAAGTCAAACCATGGTTAAAATAATAAATAATTAACTAATAAATAATAAATTAAATAAATAAATAAAAATTATAAATAATTTAATGAATAAATTGATGATAAGTTTATTAGACAAATAATATGATTTAATTAGTTAAATAAGTAAATATAAAAATAATATAGGTATATTATACCTATATAATTAATGTAATTTATTATTCTAAGTTATTTTATATTTTTAGTAAATTTTACTTTTAATTTTTTATAAATAATACAATAATAAAAAAAATGATAATAATGTAGAAAAGTAAAAGAAATGATACAAACAAATAAAATAAAAGTAAGATTTATTATACAATTATACCAATAAGTTCCCAAAACCTACTTTTGCATGTTAAGTAAAACCATTTATGTTTGATAGATAATTTTATAAAATGAATATTAAAAGTGAATACACCCAATTCGAAGTTCATGTGGTCGAGTTATGAAGTTCGAAAGTTCAACTTTACAGCTTTTAGTTTTGGAATTTATTGCTATTTAATAGCAATTATTTTTATATTATATTTATATATTTTCTACTGATGTTTATAAATATTTAAAAAAGAAATTAATTTAATCAGAATTAAGGATAATTTTATAAAAAATAAAGATTTTTTTATATTTATATAATACGTATATACAGAGGTGTTCAAATGCCAAAACTCACACATTTTATTCTAATATTTGTTGGTATTTTTAATAAAAATAGTATTATTCATAAAACATAGTTTAAAAGTGAGTTTGATTGATTTGGAATTTTCTATAAATAGATATGAACCATATTAGTTAACTTTTACATTTTTTTGGGACATCATAATTACTTATTAATACATTGAATAAATTTATGATACTTTTTGGGGTTTATTATATATATATATATATATATTATAAACAACTTTGATAAAGAAAATATTTTATTTGAGACGATTTAAATAATAAATAAAATTGGTAAACACATGTACAAGGTGAAAATATGTAAATTTACATTGATGATATTTATATTTTGATATTTTTCTAGCGACGATCCTTATATAACATACTTATTAATTTTGTTAAACAGGTTAATATTTCTCTGGTCTCGAGGTTAGGATAATTATGTACATATTTACATATCTACATCCTTCTTCTTTGTTTTCCTTTTTCTCTTTCTCTTTATTACTTAATTTTAGATAAAATAAGTGTTAAATAGGGAATATTAATAAATGAGGCAATAATGTTAATTTAATGGAATCAGTAAATATTTACATGTATTTTACCAATAATTTTGGTAAAAATGCAATAATAATGAAGATGAATTATGGATTCATCGGTGTGCGTGCATGCATGTGTGATGAAAGAAAAAAACGTAGAAATTCATGGAGACAAGCACATAAAAACTTTATATTTATATATTAAGTATATAAATTATAAAGATAAGGAATCCTATATGATTTTGGCGTTTTCAGAAATCACCCACAAAATGGCCACTGCTTGGATCTTCAAGGAGACATGCACATTGCTCATTCTCTCAATTGGGTCCTAAAAACATTAGAAACTTTTTGTTTCCACACTGGTAAGAGCAGTCACCGCCCAAATCTTTCTTGACAATGCACAAGTAAAAAAAGATGAACAATGTCTTCCATGCCTTCCATGCAACGATGACAAGAGCCAATGAACAATCGATCCCTTCGTGCACCCTTCACGATCGACAACCTTCCAAGTAACAACATGAGTACCTTGACCCACCATGAGATATTCCAAGACCAAAATTGACCCAAGTTGGGCATGGCAATCCCACGATCAAAAACCAATGAAGCGTAAAGAGGCGTATACGTCTTCTTCACTGAGAACTAGCCATCCATCCAAACCTAATGGTCTTACCCAATCAAAGGAACCCCCACTCTAGATAGTGTCTCCCTCATGTTGTACAAGTCCACCATTAGCTGCTATGAAAGCTTTGATCTAAAATACGGTGGCCAAACACCACTTTACCAAACATCTACACTCGTGCATGATGATTCATCACAATGAAAATAATCCAGAGATTCGGTCCTAAAAAAACCCCTACCTAGGCCAATCATACAACTAGAAATGTAAAGTGTCTTGGCATCAAGGAATGACCGTAAAAAAAGAGACATCTAGGAACCCATAGAACAGATTCCACTCCTAAAGTTAGGGAGGACAAATTATAAAACATCAAACACAGGCACAAATTATAAAAAAGAATAATATATCCTTTGTTGATGTGTTAGCAAGAACTGACATGCAGTGTACATGTTTTAGCAAGAATTTATATATTATATAAACATTGTAAAAAAAATATGATCAAGACTATGTAGATTTTGGAAATACCAATGGAATAATATATGAAGTTTACTCACTGGAAATTTTGCTAGTAGTTATCTGATGTCTACGGTTATCATATGAATAATTATGAATACTTAAGTTAAGTTCCTAATCAAATGCATCCAAAATCAAATAAAAGCAAGAAATTAAAAATTAGATTAAAATAGTTGCAATTAGGTGTTAACGACATGCCTCATCTTGAACTAAGAAAATAGCAAAAAGTAAGGATAAAAAGAAGAAATCGTTGAATGTATGATTCATGTGTACTATTAAAAGAAAAAAATAAGATAATAAAATAATTTGAAAATTTTGTTTTATCACCTTAAACCTAGAAATCATATAAAACATAACTGATAAAATGAAAGTAAATAAAATTGAAACAAAAACTAATTCATCTTAAATTGTATATAATCATAGTTCAATTACATGCAAACTTTGATAGAATGTTTTAAATGTTTTTATTTACAAGTCGAATTCACTTTTTTTTGTATCTTAAAAGTAAAATAAATTTAACTTGAAAATAAATCTAAGAAAAATCCTACCAAAAATAAATAACCACTTAAACCAAACCTGAAGTTTGTAAATATCTTAAATCTCAAGCCTATAACTATTTATAGTAAGCTCAAATTAACCTTTATTCACTTTTGAAGTTATCATCCAATTAATAACTATAGTGAAAAATATTCAAGAAAATTTATAAACCTTAAAAATAAAAAATAGGTTGTGTAACACTACACAATTGGTGTATATATAAAATATGGGATTTTTACCCGGCAGACCCTATAATCTTTTGCAATTACCGCTACGACCTTCGAAACATCGTAATTCCTCCTCCGACCTCGTAAACTTGCTCCGTTTTACCCAACGAACCCTGCCGTCAACTTTAACTATATTTGAGTCAAATACTTGAGTTAGTATTGAGTTAACCTAACCAATTTACAATTGAACGGCTAAGATTAGCCAAAATTAAAAAAAGAATAGAAAAAAAATCATGCAGTTGTTCTTGCTGGGGGCCGAAGCAAGGGGAGGGCTGCCATCGTCCGCGACGGAGGGAGTGGGGGGGGGGGGGGCAGCAGCGGCGGCCGGAGACACGGGGGGTAGGACGCGAAGCAGCAGCTGGGCCACTTTCCGGGGGGGCATCGCACGCGGGGTGGGGGGGCTTCATTGCAATGGCCGGAGCGGCAGGCGAGGGGGGAGCCTCCATGGCGCGGAAGGTGGAGGACGGGGTGGGAGATAGTCGCGCGCGGGGTGGACGGGCTCCATCGCGCGCGGGGCCGCGGGGTGGGGGGGGTGGGGAGGGCGCCATCGCGCGTGGTGTAAGGGGAAGGGCTCCATCGCGCGGCGGGCGAGGGGAGGGAGCCTCCAGCTTCATCGCGCGCGGCAGCAGCGGCCGGAGCGGCATACGAGGGGGGAGCCTCCATCGCGCGGAGGGTGGGGGTGTTGGACATGTGAGCCCACGGCGAGCCATTATGCAATAAATGTTATTGCGAATATCATTCCCTGATCTGAAATGAAGAATAAATAATTTGCATAATAGGTCCCTCTGTACAATTAGGGTTATGTACCATGGCTGTCTTAATGATCATACCGCTGTTGATTCAATGATTGAATCATAAAGGCTGGTGCTTGGATGAATATCTAAAGAGTTAGATTGAGGACTCATCAAGCACCGTCAAATGATTGTTAAGATGTGATCTCCAGCCTGAGTAGGAGATGGCAATCCTTTCTCACATAGGCTGATATCTGACCGACCTCTTGATGCAGGCCCTCTGCATAGGAATAGAGATTCGGAGGTGTCAGATTAGTTAGGTCAATGGGTTGACTTAACGAGATCGAGATTACCTAAGTCCTATGTTGAATGCTGTCACAGCATAGGCACGCATCCTCTGACCGGAGACAGATGTATTGCTATATGTCTGAGTATGTACATTTGGCAGACCAATAGGTTGATGACCTAACCAAGGTCTATACACCGGCGAGCTGGTGTGCATATAAGGGCATATGAGTAATACGATCTCTCAAAGGGATCATACAGGTTCACTACTGAACCGGAAGACATGAGCTCACTCATGAGATATTGGGAAGAATCAAATTCCGTGCACGGTCGTCTCGCTTTGGAAGCTTGACTGAATTTGTAGGTTTGATATATACTTTTGGAAAGTATATGATCAAGACCTAGGTATGATATATGCTTTTGGAAAGTATATGATCGATACCAAATCCCAATGATCAAATGAGAAACTTAGTGATCAAACCCTGAAGAAGACAGTGTAAAATAGATCTTGATCTTCGGGTTGACCATGGGTCTTCCAGTATGCAGGATGTACTTGTATTGGGAATACCTGAAGGGTGATGTGATCATAAACGATTGTATATCCATGACGCTTCCATTCCGAGGGAGTGATGAAACAGGTCTGGATTTTAGTGACTCCTTTCAGTAGAGAAGCAATCCGATCTTAGTCCAAGTGTTGGACATTGGTCTGAATGAGATTCAGGTCCAATGAGAAGATTGGATTTGCGGTCTTGATTTAATCAAGCATCTGTGGGAGGTCCGTAAGATCTGGATTTGAGATGAGATCTCAACATCCAAGTCACTATACGTGGAATAATACAATCGCCCTGTCCTTATCTCCAAGTATCTGCGGAGAAAGCACATTATTCTTGAAAGGGTTCAAGAATAATTCCTTTGATGAAATATCCAAGCAAGGACTTGATGATTAAATGTGATTTAATTATCAAGCTTAAATATGAATATGATTCATATTGATTATCTAAGATAATTAAATTGGATTTAATTATCAAGGATTAAGAGAATGTGGATAACACTATCCATGATATATGCATGTTATAAATATGATTTATAATATACATATATAAGAGAGAGAATTTATGTAAATAGCATTTGTTAATTAATAATGTGAATTGGATTCACATTTGTTAATTAATTGGAAATGCAATTTACTAACTAGTTTGGGTTGTGAATATGATTCACACTATATTCAATGGCAAGAGTGAAATATTCACAAATTAATTTGGAATTAATTTAGTGAATATTTATTGTAATTAATTAAGGAATAATAGAATAAATAAAATAGAGATAGCAACCACCATCATGGGTGGCGTCACCCATGAATTGTTCATGGGTGACGCCCCCCCTTTTTAGGAGGGTGGTTGACTCCATCTCATTTATCATGTTATCCCTTGATTAATTAATTTTAAATTGTTGTTATTGAACAACAAATCCTAGCCATTGATTTATCATGGACCAAGCATAGCCCTTGGATCATGTGTCCCATGGATTGAGATCCATTGGATCCTAAACTAGTATAAAAGGAGGGCTAGGGTAGCCTCTCCAAGGTACATAATCTAGAGTTGTGAAAGACAACTTCTCTCTCTCTCTCTCTCTAATTCTCGTGTGTGATCTCTCTCTTAATTTCCAAGTGGCCGACCACTTTGAATATTGAAGAGGAGATCATCTTGCTTCGCCTTCGACGCTTGGATCTTCGTCAAGGATTGCGGGAAGGACGCGACTCATCATCGTGCCCGCAAGCGCATTCTCCGTGGGTCGGACTTAAGATAGGAGGATCTCTACTTTGGGATCTCGCGATCACAACCACGCTTCAAGAGGTAATCCTTATACTTTGTGGTTTGATGAAACGATCCGAGAAGTGTTCTCATGATCATGTGATTTCATCGTTATGTTAAAAATTTTAATTTCCGCTGCATCAAGAGCATCTAGTACGACTAGTTGCTCCGATCGTATTCGATACGATCAACACGCTTCCGTGATGCGCTTAAGGATACTCAATATCCTTCAAGTGGTATCAGAGCCATAGGTTGAATAAGGTTTTGGATATGATCCGTAGACCTTAGACGATTTGGTTCTTGAAAGGGTTGCGAAATTTTTTGCTGCATTTCAATTTTCGCACCTCTGTAAAATTGAATTTTTCGGCTCTGTTTAAAATGTTTAAACACGAAATTTTCAATTGGATTTTGTTCCCCATTAAACAAGGAAACCATAGGACTTGAGTTTACTAAATTTGGACTTCATTTGCTCAAGATATGGTCTTTTGAATATGCCTATATTCACTGTTGCGGGAACTGCGGATTTGAACGTGATTAATGAGATAATTACGGTTTTAATCCGCCTTGAAATGCGTGAATTATCACTTGGGTTCTTTAATAAATCAAATAGGCAATCTTTGGAAACTGAGTTTGCATTTTTTGGATTTAAATTGATCAAGATAAGTTAATTTTAGTGATTGGGGGTCACTGCTGGAAATTAACAATTTTGATCTTGAACCTTGTGATATGTCATTCAATTATCATGATGAAAATTAATTGTTAATTTTCTGGAATAATTAGTGATAAATATTTGTGAAATATTTAAAGAGATAATTATTTCATTGAATGACACTTGCCTAAACCACAATGATGAGATATTAGATCTTTATCATTGGTTCATCAACAAACATTGCTTTCATGAAAACCATAGTTTATCCTACAATTGTTGTAGGACAACTTTTACATGAAAACCCTTTTGCTTGAATAGGATTGGGGATTTGTCTAGCAAATCTCCTTATAATCAAAAATATTTTGATTTATATTATATGGTATAACTTCGGTTGAAAAACCGATGAACATCTCAAAGTACATGATGGTCTATCTGGTATTATCCTTTCCCGAGGCGGATGTGGTGCCTAGTCGGAGAGCATTAGGGTAGCGGGTTGCAACGTATGTGGTCCGTCCCACTCTCGTCGGTACTGGCCATGACAGCGGGTAGGGACTGTATAATACCGGAGACAGACAATGTGTATTTTTCTAATTATTAAAATTCGAATAATACGTACTTTGAGTATATACCTACTATTCAAGTAAAAGACATGTTTGTTGATTGATGTTTGGATTGATGATTAATTTAATGTGATTAAATTAATTATGTCCAATAAACACTCTATTATGAATAGATGTGTATTTCCCTTGGAAGAATTAATTATGTGAATATGATTCACGATAATTAATTACAATTTGAATATGAGGTGGAGGATCACATAAGTGACATCCATGGTCTCCCGTCAAGGCGAAGGGTTCCGTCGCCAGGGATTGTATGTAGGAGACGCCTGTCCGAAGTGACAGATCCTATATGCAAGCGCATCTGGATCGGGCTCTTTGCTTCTCGAAAGAGTAAGGCCGTATGCGTAGTGACCCCAATATCGAGTCCTCATATTATTGGGGCGATATTGGATTGCGCATAGCGAGTTCTAATCCTGTTGACGGTTGGTTCAATTAGCAACGGGTCAACAACATCTTAGGGGTGGTGGGCCCGGGTGTTAAAGACCGAATTGGGAATGCAAGTTGGACTTGCAAGGCGGAATGAGTTCCCGCTTCTTTTTATCGGAGTCGTAAGTTCTCATATTATTGGGATGCGACAAAGATAGGAAAGGAGATCCCAGATCTTGCTTGAGATATAATGGTAAGAATATCTCTTACATTGAAAGTAATTAAGGGAATGAACTTTCAGTGTTGACATGACAAGACAACTTTGATATAAAAATTCCTAAATCAAAGTAAAACATGTATATATAACATATATACCATTATGCAAATTTCTTATTTCAGATAATCCTTCATTAAACCCACTCAATATTATACTCAATGATAACCAGTAAAAATATCTTGGATTGGACTCATGATCCAGATATTGTACTTGCAATTGAACACATAATGTATGTGGTTGCAATGTGCAAGTTTCCTCAAGATAATGAGGAATGACAATTAAATAAGATAATAAGACATCACCTTAGGGTTTGTATGTCTCTATAGTCTTGATCTTTCATCGAGTGTACTTGGGAAGTGACATGTTGATGGTGATCGTAATTGTCAAATAATCCTTATAAAATAAAAGAAGATATTTTGGCATACAAATGTGCTCTAGACATTTAATCATGAATGACATGGTTCTCTTCATTATGCAGAATGGTGGCTCGAAAGAGATGATGTATTCAAAATGTTTGAATACCTACCTGAACCTAAGTCTCCAAGAGTTAAGATGAATGAAGATATGATGAGTGTCATCATTCTATTATCTATACTCTAGTCATTCATGAAGCTTTATGATATTCATATTGTATGAATATAATGAAGCATGTATAAATGTTGAAATGCTCTTACATTGAATTCTTTTGAATTTAACATAAGAGATCCTTAGTCTTAAGCAATGGTTGTTTATAGATTAAGAGAGCGCAGTGGAAGCATGGGTGAGACCCGAGTAAGAAGGAAAGTCAAAGAGTTGACCTACTTCTGTGACTTCCATATGACATCCAAAGAGTTGGATGAATGCCAATACTGCAATATGTTGATGTGTTGATAGTATGACTATCAAGTCTGTCTAAAATCCTTAGTGAAGGACTCAAATAGAGCATCGAAATAATCTACATAAATCATTGACTCTGACTTTCTTATTTCATAAGATAAAGTCTGACAATTGTATCCCAATCTTCTAATGACATTTGCAATTGGTTGCATATATATTAGAAGATTAGAAATTTGATCTTAAGGTTTAGTAGTCATCAACATGGATATTGCTGTAATTGTTGCAGCAGTCTCTATTGGATAGATAGACTTCATATTCTCAGTGGGAGAGCCTTAGTCTTAGAGAATGTCTCTATGACCTAGATAGTAGAGTACACTCATTGTTTGTTTCCAAATGTTGGAAATAAACATGAACTCTGAGATAGAACTTTCATAAAGAGTTATGATGGAAATATTTCAGATAGTAATCTAACATCTAGTGGACTCCACAAAATTAGAAAATTAATGAATGGTTCATTAAGATTTCTAATACTGAAAATTAAACCTTATAAGATCAATAGGAGGATGAAGATCATTTAACAATGATCTGGCATCAAGTCTTGGACATATGTCTGCTGATGTGATCAATAGACTAGTAAGATATGAAACTTTAGAATGTCTAAAATTTCAAATCTTACATACTTATGGATATTGTATTCAAAGTAAAATGTCCAATACACCCTTCTCTAGGAATGGTGTTAGATGTCGAGGTATTCAAGATCTCATACATATTGATGTATGTAGATCATCTATATCATAGTAAACATTATGGGTATGTGATATCTATTGATGATTACGTATGATATGAGATTTCTTCTCTTCACCTGAGAAACCTTTGAAATGTTCAAAGATTTCACAATTTTGGTTCAGAACCAAAGTTTGAAGAAAGATGAAATGAATTTGATCTAACCTAGGTAGTTTGTACATATTAGATAAAATTCAAAGAATACCTTATGGAGATATGAATATCATTTCTATCTCACTCCTCCAGATAAACCTGAACTCAATAGAGTTGTAGGGAGATACAATTGGATCATGTGTGACATGATTTGATCAATGATGAATTTTAGCATAATTATCCTCTTAGTTTCCTGGTATATATGTGTGGTAGAGACTACAATATATATCCTTAATAAGGTTCCATGGATGTAAGTTGGAATCTAGCACTTGAGAGTGCTACTTCATTAGGAAAATAAAGTATGGTATTGGATACCTACTTTATGACCTTGAGATTCTTAAAAGATCTCATCTCTGAGAATGTGATTCTTGGAGGATTGAGACTCTTGAAAATCAAGATGAAAATGAAGTAAAGGAACTCATTTAATCTTGAGAAGATAATGAGACTCCTGAAATCGGAAACTAAAATGACAATTAAAGATGAAACATTAATACCTCTTCAAATGAGTTTGAGGATGTATTCCATGTGTCAGTTGAGTCTGACAATGATCGGACTTCATGTGATGAAGCTCCTAAGGATCATGACATGGAAAGATGGATATTAGCAATAAAGTCTAAAGTAGAATTCATATACAAATGTTGTATATGGACCCTCGAGGATCCACCTATAAGGGTTAGACCCATTAAGGTGTAAATGGATCTTCAAGAGAAGAGGGAACCTGATGAGAAGGTAGAGACCTTCAAAGCTCGGTTCGTAGTCATAAGCTACACATCGGAAGAGAAGACATTGCTTGCAATGAGACTTGCTCTTCAGTGGCCATGCTTAAAATCATCAGAATATTGCTAACCCTAGCTACACAACTTGACTGTTGCATCTTCAAGATGTAATTCAAGATTGCATTCCTCTAAGAATACCTCTCTGAGGATATTCACATGAAGTAGCCCCAGGGCTTCATGATTTTGGAAAGTAAGGTGTGAAAGCTAAAGAAATCCATCTGTGGACTCAAATAAACTTCTTGTTGTTGGAACATAAGATTTGATGAAATTATAAATGTTATGATTTCAAATAGAATCTTGATGTACCATGTGAAGCTTAGTGGGAGTGCCATTGTGTTCATCGTGCTAAATGTAGATAATATCTTAATCATTTGGAATGATATAAGGATGATAATAAGTGTTTTATGATCTGGCTATTCCATACCTTGAGATATGATCTCAAGAATACCTCTTAGATCTTAGTTCTGAAGTTGTTCAGAAGCAAAGAGAAGAGGGTATTGGGACTGTCACATTAGTAGTACACCTTGGATATTTTCCATTTTTTTGAAATTCCAAGAAAGGCTTTCTTACCTTAAGATTTGATACTGACCTATCTAAAGGGATAGCACCTCAAAGAGTTGAGGAAGTGAATGCTAGAACTGCTTGCACTTGTGCATCAGTTACGGAACGCTAAGTGTTTGCTAGATGTGTACGAAAGCCAGACATCTGCCATGCAGTGGGAGTAGCAAAGTGTTGCTAATCCTACTATGAAGAGAAAACACTTGATTGCAGTAATAACAATATCTTCAAAGATGATAAGGCTTTAGAGATGGTGATCTCTATGTCTTATTTTTAAGAAGTTAAGACTTTATAGATAGAGATCTAAAGGGTCTTAACTGTGGATACCTTGAGAGATAGTGATCTCCCGGAATAAGGGTATTCTGATAAGGATTATGGAAATACTGGTTATAATAGTTATTAAGCAATAGTGTCAAGGACACTATAACTGCTTTGACTAGATTGAGTATTGGTTGCATTAGATGCAACATTCGCATTGGATGCGAGCACTGTTACCTATGGATATGCAAGTGCCGTAAAAGGACTTGGCATAGTCTTTTGGGAACAGAGTGACTGATCAGCTTACCTAGCTATTTCTAAATAGCCTATGATTGTCACATGAGTGTGGGTTTAAATAATTAGCCCATTAATGGCTCTTTGGGCTAGTGGGAGATTGTTGGACATGTGAGCCCACGGCGAGCCATTATGCAATAAATGTTATTGCGAATATCATTCCCTGATCTGAAATGAAGAATAAATAATTTGCATAATAGGTCCCTCTGTACAATTAGGGTTATGTACCATGGCTGTCTTAATGATCATACCGCTGTTGATTCAATGATTGAATCATAAAGGCTGGTGCTTGGATGAATATCTAAAGAGTTAGATTGAGGACTCATCAAGCACCGTCAAATGATTGTTAAGATGTGATCTCCAGCCTGAGTAGGAGATGGCAATCCTTTCTCACATAGGCTGATATCTGACCGACCTCTTGATGCAGGCCCTCTGCATAGGAATAGAGATTCGGAGGTGTCAGATTAGTTAGGTCAATGGGTTGACTTAACGAGATCGAGATTACCTAAGTCCTATGTTGAATGCTGTCACAGCATAGGCACGCATCCTCTGACCGGAGACAGATGTATTGCTATATGTCTGAGTATGTACATTTGGCAGACCAATAGGTTGATGACCTAACCAAGGTCTATACACCGGCGAGCTGGTGTGCATATAAGGGCATATGAGTAATACGATCTCTCAAAGGGATCATACAGGTTCACTACTGAACCGGAAGACATGAGCTCACTCATGAGATATTGGGAAGAATCAAATTCCGTGCACGGTCGTCTTGCTTTGGAAGCTTGACTGAATTTGTAGGTTTGATATATACTTTTGGAAAGTATATGATCAAGACCTAGGTATGATATATGCTTTTGGAAAGTATATGATCGATACCAAATCCCAATGATCAAATGAGAAACTTAGTCATCAAACCCTGAAGAAGACAGTGTAAAATAGATCTTGATCTTCGGGTTGACCATGGGTCTTCCATTATGCAGGATGTACAGGTATTGGGAATACCTGAAGGGTGATGTGATCATAAACGATTGTATATCCATGACGCTTCCATTCCGAGGGAGTGATGAAACAGGTCTGGATTTTAGTGACTCCTTTCAGTAGAGAAGCAATCCGATCTTAGTCCAAGTGTTGGACATTGGTCTGAATGAGATTCAGGTCCAATGAGAAGATTGGATTTGCGGTCTTGATTTAATCAAGCATCTGTGGGAGGTCCGTAAGATCTGGATTTGAGATGAGATCTCAACATCCAAGTCACTATACGTGGAATAATACAATCGCCCTGTCCTTATCTCCAAGTATCTGCGGAGAAAGCACATTATTCTTGAAAGGGTTCAAGAATAATTCCTTTGATGAAATATCCAAGCAAGGACTTGATGATTAAATGTGATTTAATTATCAAGCTTAAATATGAATATGATTCATATTGATTATCTAAGATAATTAAATTGGATTTAATTATCAAGGATTAAGAGAATGTGGATAACACTATCCATGATATATGCATGTTATAAATATGATTTATAATATACATATATAAGAGAGAGAATTTATGTAAATAGCATTTGTTAATTAATAATGTGAATTGGATTCACATTTGTTAATTAATTGGAAATGCAATTTACTAACTAGTTTGGGTTGTGAATATGATTCACACTATATTCAATGGCAAGAGTGAAATATTCACAAATTAATTTGGAATTAATTTAGTGAATATTTATTGTAATTAATTAAGGAATAATAGAATAAATAAAATGGAGATAGCAACCACCATCATGGGTGGCGTCACCCATGAATTGTTCATGGGTGACGCCCCCCCTTTTTAGGAGGGTGGTTGACTCCATCTCATTTATCATGTTATCCCTTGATTAATTAATTTTAAATTGTTGTTATTGAACAACAAATCCTAGCCATTGATTTATCATGGACCAAGCATAGCCATTGGATCATGTGTCCCATGGATTGAGATCCATTGGATCCTAAACTAGTATAAAAGGAGGGCTAGGGTAGCCTCTCCAAGGTACATAATCTAGAGTTGTGAAAGACAACTTCTCTCTCTCTCTCTCTAATTCTCGTGTGTGATCTCTCTCTTAATTTCCAAGTGGCCGTCCACTTTGAATATTGAAGATGAGATCATCTTGCTTCGCCTTCGACGCTTGGATCTTCGTCAAGGATTGCGGGAAGGACGCGACTCATCATCGTGCCCGCAAGCGCATTCTCCGTGGGTCGGACTTAAGATAGGAGGATCTCTACTTTGGGATCTCGCGATCACAACCACGCTTCAAGAGGTAATCCTTATACTTTGTGGTTTGATGAAACGATCCGAGAAGTGTTCTCGTGATCATGTGGTTTCATCGTTATGTTAAAAATTTTAATTTCCGCTGCATCAAGAGCATCTAGTACGACTAGTTGCTCCGATCGTATTCGATACGATCAACACGCTTCCGTGATGCGCTTAAGGATACTCAATATCCTTCAGGGGGACGGGAGGGAGATAGGGCTTCATCGCGCGGAGGGGGTGGGGGGTGGGGGGCGCCATCGCGCGCGGAGGGTGGGGGACGGGTGGGAGATAGGTTTCCTGAAGCGGTCAGCTGTAAATTCCATTCTACTGATTCGCATCGAAACCGGAGATTGCTCAGTTTCCTTCCATCTTCAAGGAGTTCAGTCGCCTGAATCTTTGATCGAGCTCAGCCATCACTGCAGGCTCCAGCTTTTTCCTTTGCTTCGTTATAGTGTTGGCTGTCATTGAACCGATTTTGTCGAAAGCAATCATGGTGGGGGCCTCCATCGTCGGTCGAGGAGGGGAGCTTCTGTAGCAGCAACAGCGGTCGGGAGGACCTCCAAAGTAGGGGCCGGGGGGAGCTGAGCATTGGGCCTCCATAGCTCGTGAGGGTCTGGGATGATGAGTGGCACTCAATGTAAATTTAATAAACAAAATGGGTATAGTATAAAGGAACATAACGGAATATGGTTAATTCTACCGGATAAATTAACGGAGCTTAACCGCAGGGTCTGTACGGTAAGGGTTAGCAATTTTACAGGGTCAAGGGAGGAATTAAGATGTTTCGAAGGTCGTAGCGGTAATTGCAAAAGATTATAGGGTCTGCCGGGTAAAAATCTCATAAAATAAAGATGGATATCCATATATATTTTTCATAAAATTAAAATGAACTAATTTCTTTAATCAATATGCATCTTATAACTAAATTTTCATGGTTTCGATAGCTTGTGTCTTTCTTATCTAACCTTCATCCTTCTTTAAGCAATGGCTTCCATATCTCAAGTACACACCACACACAATTTGACCTCTTGTCATCGATTCTCATATCACTATACAAGTTTAAAAATGGACAAATTTGATTTTGGATGTAAATTATTTATTTAAGAACTACTACTTTAACCAAACCTGATATTATCGATAAAAAAAATGGCATCATTCTAGGGAAGGCATATCTTTGTGTACATCTACCATTGATTTTTAGTTTGCATTTTATCTTATATGGATATGATATGATATGTTTTGTTTCTTACTCGTGTACTTGCAGACCAGTTTGGACCAATTCTATCTAATTATGCGACTATCTTGTGCAGAGTTCAGTTCTTCTATCTCGTCGACCGCGATATGACACGTGGAGATGCATGGGCAAAGGATTATTGCCAGTATTTGTGCTTGTTGTAGAATCAGATTGTATTTCCTACACTTTTATTTCTTCTGTTACCTAGTAAAGTGCATGTGGTGTACATGTTTGGCTACAAAGCAGATGGGACACCATTTCTTTCCTCGCATTTGATTTTCTGCTATCGTTTTCCAACTTTTCTATAGTAACATTTACATGTACAAGTTATTGACCTTCTAAATTTTAAAAACTTGAAATTTTTAATATTGGAAATGAACTCAACAAAAACATTCTTCCATTAGGCGTTACTGTTAGGTTGCATTACACATATGATAGATTTTAATATCTTGTCTTGCATTCTACACAAAGATTACTAGAGACGAGATACTTCTTTTGATCTTTCATCCATAGATAGTCCTAATAAAAACATGCTTATTTCATACCCGAATACAGTTATAAGTGTTCTTGCGCCTAGATATCCTAGGTTGATTTGCAAAAGTTACCTATACTACGAGAATAATTGTGGGAAAAGGCTTTGTTGTTGTTGTTAAATGTGATTGAGGCAAACAAATCAAACGATGTGTGTGCGTGTATATTAGTGAGTATGAGTTGATCACATATAGACATGAGAGATGATATGAGTTTCTCTCTTTCTTTTCTACTTAAATCAAGGATTGTGCGAGAAGAGTGATCAAAATGTAGTTCTGCTGCAGAAGATTAGACAAGTTTAAGGACCTGTTTGGTTGCTAGGATACACCTGCGTATCCTGCCATATCCCTACCTCCAACATTGCATTCATGGATTGAGTTTAATATGACACATAATCAATGTCATATCACATCACAGTTATAATTTCAACCATCCTAGCCCTTCAAACTACTACTATTTGCATGAGGATATCTCAACCCAACCCAACCCAATTACGTACTAAGTATAAAAACTTGGTAACCATGAAGGTGTAATCATGTATGCAACTGATTCAACAAACTTAATTAAAGTAGCATTTCTAGCACGACTGAACTGGAGAAATCCGATAATACACTAGTGGAATATGTGTCATTTTCGGTTGTCGCCAAATGCCTTGAAAAGGTAATAACCGCCGGAAAAACTTCTCGCAGCAAATGCCTTTTGCAGCAGTAAGTACATATTCGCCACATGTGTTGGTCGCCGCATCCATCTAGACTGCTGCAAAACAACTTTCGTATTTTCGGAATTTATAAATACGCTCTGCCGTTTGAAGCGCTTACAAAAACCGCTGCAAATTATGTAAATATAGAAAATAAATTTCTTTTCGTGGCGGTTCAGTTGAACCGCCGATATCTTTTCCATTTTTAAAAAAAATTAAATCCAGCAAGCAGGTGATCATGCTGAACCTGCACAAGCACATAATCGAAAAGGGCAGCAGAAATTATCACAGGTTCCACACTTTCATTTAAGAAATTCCAGGAGAACGTTCAGATAATATCGTATAGTGCTGTCCGAAAAAGTGCATAACAGTAACCTCAAACCATGTAAATTAAAGCATCCCAACTTCATTTTTCAAACCATGTATCAAACCACTTCAGCAAATCCAATCGTTAGTTTACAATAGTCGAAAATTGTGTGGTAGACTCCCATGAAAATATCCCCGAGGATCCTGCAAGACAAGGCACATTTAAAACATATTAAAACAACTTATAATATATGAAACATTCAGTCCTGCAATTTGCATCGATCTACAGTTTTTAAGTTTATGGAAATGCATATATTGGACTGTTCAAGTATCAATGCAGCAACCATGTAATTGAGGTAGCGATGCAAAGGCACAGGTATTGGAAATAGCATAGAGCATCACGGGGAGGTGGAACATCCATAACAGTAAATCCACTGATGCACTGGGTAGCAGCACTGTCGCCAACCTTATGTACAACTCCAAGACAGAGAGCACAAAAGTCGGATATTTTCAAGTCAGTCCACCGCAACAAACAACCATGATGTACGTACAAGAGGTTTTTCATAAACAAATTAACAAGAGGTTTTCATAAGCAAATTATCGTTCTCCTCTGTGCAAGATCGAATCCCTTGTAGCAAGTATGCATGTTGTCTGACCCAGTAAGAGGGTTTCAAGCAAGTATTGCATCAGTCGCAACATTGTGATAAATGAACATTCTATATATGTTGATCAAACATTAATGTAATGATATTAAGTAATCTCATTGTTATCTATATATCCAAGATTAGATAAACAGGCATTTAACTCGGATCTGAACCTGGGACCATATTCACAGTTATGGAGAATGAATGTAAAGTCTTCCCCGTTCAGTGGCATATACATCCTCGTTGTCATCGTTCTCACATACACGATATTCCTGATCAGACATTTTTTTTAGAGGAAAAAGGGTGAACTCCCGAGTTGGGACTCACCGCCAAACCTTTAATTTATAAAAATATAAAGATATACAATTACCTTGTAGACCAAAATCGATAAAGAGAGATACGAGAAGCGATTACATTTTCGGAATAAAACCTTTGGTTCTTAAAAATCAGATCATTTCTTCCTCCCCATATGGCCCAAAGAGCCGCAAATGGCAAAAAAACGTCATCCGTCGAGTTCATCCCCACCGACCTAATAGATCTCCAGAAATCAGTCGTGCCACCATGCAGTAGCCATGCCATGCCTATCTCCTTCCAAACATGATCCGATGCAGGACAAGTAAAGAACAAATGCTCTGCATCCTCCGTCTGTGCACCGCATCTATCACACTGTGTATCTGGAACGCCAAACAGTCTTCCTCTTCTTGCTTTGTCCCAAATCCTTCCTCTTCTGAAGCACCATAGAAAAAACTTGACTCTGCAAGGGATCCAGCTTGCCCAGATAATCTTCATATCCTGCTTCAGTTCGGTTTCCAAACCATCACTTCTCCCTCTAAACATATTGTATGCCTTTTTCACCGAGAATTTCTCTCCCTCCTAAGCAAAATGATCCTTACCCTACGAGATGCAATCAGGAGAGGGCAGCTCAGATAGCAGTCAGTCCAACTCCTCCCTTCTACATCCAGAACGATCGTGCAGGAACTGAGGAACCCACGAACCAGAGATTCTGACCTGAGCCACTGAACATTCTTTGATTTCTGCCAAGCAAAGAGTCTTGGGAATCTACTGCATAAAGCACCCTCACCCGTCCAATTGTCTAGCCAAAAACGAAAGACCTCCCTGGATCCCATTCTTGGCACCATCCTCGATCTTAGCTGTGGTAAAATATCACGGATCCCACTCCAAAGGGAAGACTCGAATCTCACTCTACCAGCTTCTAGTGATCCGTTAACCCCATAGATCTTTCGTACAAGGTGGATGGCCAATCTATCTGCATCACCCCAAGTCTGCACCACCCATTTAGCCAAAAGTGCTTTGTTCATACAAGAGACATCACGTATTCCAAGGCCACCTTCGCTCCTTTGTCTTGTGATATCCTCCCACCCTACCAGATGTACGCCTGCTCTTTGTTGTTTTCCATCCGACCATAGGAATCTTCTCATCATTACCTCTATCTTCTTCCTTACCCCGACCAGCATCAAACGGGTAGAAAAGAAGAAAATAGGAATTGCCGACAACACATGCTTTTGGAGAACCAACTTTCCACCTTTAGAAAGAGTGACCGCCTTCCATCCTGCAAGTCTCTCCTCAAATCTTCTGAGGACCATATCCCATTCCGCCTTCCTGAGCCTACCCACCACTAAAGGTAATCCAAGATAGGTAATGGGCAGCTCACCAGGAGGGCATCCCAAAAGAACCGCCCTTGCTCTACTCACCTCCTCATCCAACCCAAATGGGATCACTACAGACTTCTCTCTATTGATCTTGAGTCCTGAAATGCTGCTAAATATTTCTACCAGTTGCCTCGACCTTCTATGCATTTCTTCTGTACCTCCCAGGAAAATCACGATGTCATCAGCATATTGCAGAAGATGAATAGATATGGACCCCATACGGAATCCCTCACACCACCCATCATCGACCGCTCTCCTGAACATCACCGCCAGCGCATCCGCCACCAGGACGAAGAGCATCGGCGCTAGCGGGCAACCTTGTCTCACACCTCTTTGTGGCTGAAATTAGCTGCCTTCTGGTCTTCCATTCACCAGAATTGAGTAGGAGGAGGTAGTGACACACCTCTTCATCCATGCTATCTAGAGGTCACTGAAGCCGCGTCGCCGAAGCGATTCCCAGAGGAAGCTCCAGTCCACGCAGTCATACGCCTTTTCGAAGTCAATCTTCCAAATCAAGCCCTTAGCATTTTCTCGACGCCATTGGAGGCAAATCTCAGAAGCCATAACCAATACGTCCGCCATCTGCCTACCAGGAATAAAAGCAGACTGGTTCTGCAGGATTACACCATCCAGCACCCGTCTATTCCTCAACAGACATAGATATTTAAGCAATTATGCCAAGTTAATCAGGTTATTTAGCATTAATGTGATCTGTGCCTTCTTTCTTTCCGCTACGTAGTCTGCACACCTTCTTTCATTTGGCTTCTCCCTTGGCATATAGGTGGAGAAATTATAAACGACTTGTGCTAAAAGCAATGTGATAAAAATCCCACCATCCATTAAAGATGGCATGCTCGAATACGATCTCTCTCCCTCACTCTCTCTCTCTCTCTCTCTCGCTCTGACACACACACAAGAGTCCATTTAAGCACTTCTTGCATGAACAAAGAATTTTCTCATAGTTTACTCTTTTCGGAATCTTTTACGATCATCATGATATACTCACTCTAATCCAATTGAATGCACTGGCCTTATAAGAAGGATAATCTGTACAACACTTTGTTAACCTTTACTTGTCCATGTTCATACCTTAAGAGTACATGTTAGTGACGAAGGTTATAAGAACATGATATTCAATTTGCATCGAGATACTTAGACAAGACCATCCACTGATATACAACTCATAACCGCATCTTATCCAAGACTAACAACTTCATTACTAAAACTTAAACCCAACCCTAGATACATAATGTGCCTAGACCTATTTCACCAACTCTAGGAGATGAGAGGAGAACTGTATTTATTGACATTATCAGTTGAGCTCATCCATAAAGATTCAACCTCTAATATAAGATGATGTTTGTCACATGCTAGTCTACATCTAAGCAAATTTCCGTAGCATAACCCTGCACTCGCTCATCATACCTCAAACCAATCATGATCGTTTCATAAAATTGCCACTGAAAGTGACACCTGCAAAAGTCGATCAAGATTGATTTGATATACCAAGAGTAGATGATTTATGACACCAAAATGTGTGCTCAAATAAAAAATATTTTGAATGTAACAATGATCATCTTATATTTAGGTTTGAATCTTTGTGGATCCACTTAGTTCAGGATCTATGAATTAAGGAAAGTCAATAGAAATACAATATTATACAAACACCATATATCTTCATAAGTATGTGCTACATATGAGAATAACAAGATGTCTGTAAAATAGTTGGTCATTTATGTTGACCAGACATTTATGTGAATTTAGCTCCTTAACAATAGGGATAAGGAACTCCATGACCCTAAATTTCTATATAAGTAATGTGACATTATAAAACTATTTTGGGAATTAATTAATCTCCATTTCATCACCTTTATTCTATCATCCTGGCTTTAAAAACCATAGCTAATGCATATAAATAGCATTATTTTGTACAAATTAATATTCATTATTTAGTCCATATAAAATAGAGTTTTTAATGCTAAAATTATAAAATAAAGAAAAGAAAAGAAAAAGAATAAAATTCTAAAGGTATTTTATGATCCAAAAGTCTGAGACCTAGGCGTCTTGATGACTGGATAAACAAGGAATAAAGTTGGGGGAGATAAGGGCCAAAAATCAAATTAACATTCTTTTATTCATCAATAGTTTAATTTTGGTTCCTACTTAATTTTCTATTATTTATACCTCAAATAAAGAATCATTATATATGAAAGTTGTAGAAAAAAATACAAATAATAATAAAAAATTGAGTTTATACAAAAATAATATACAATGTACTTTTTGAACTCAGAATAAAGAGACAAAACCTAAACTTCCTAGACCCATATTGATGAATCTCCGATTCTCATTCTTTATTCTTATATTTTAGTTTTATCTTTTATCAAAAACATTTATAAATATGTGTAATACAATAAATTATCATTGTTTATGTCATTGTTAATATTGCATAATTAACACATATTTTCCAAAATTAAAATATTAAAGAAAAAAATAAAAAGGAAAGAAGGATGCAATTATGAAATAAGTATAGAGTGACCCAAACCCCGAGAGAGGGTCAATCATTGGCGTGATCAACCAGGAATAAAGTAGGGGGAGATAAGGTCCTTGTATATTCTTCACTTTTCTTTCTATGTACATATCACTTCATCTATTTTGTTCAACAATAAAAAGACCTCAAATACTACTATTTTCTCAATAAAATTGTACATAAAATGTTTTCTAAAATAATAAAAATAGTTACGAAATAAATCATTGTACATAATACAAATAAACCTCTCATAAAAAGTAATAATAAAATTAATGATCAATTCTGGCTCCACATGAACTCACATTCTTCTAAAATCACGTTTATTGGATTCAAAATTGAATTATCTTTCAAATGAAGGTGGTCCATAAATTTTGGAGCTGTACGGTAAAAATTAGCTTTTTTTGTGCTGTGTATAGTTACATATATATAAATAGATATTTTTAATTATTTTAATTCTTTTTTTGTACACTTGCACATGCCCTTAATAATATACACATAAAATATAAAATACAAAATACAAAATAACATAAAAATAAAATCAAAACATCATTAACCACATATGTATATATTGTATATAAACACATGTTTTTTATAGTTTTATTTAATTTATTAAAAACAAATAAAAATCATTTTATACTCGTTAAATTATTTTATGAATAAATAAAATACAAATACAAGATATTTATATAAAAATACTTAATAAAAATAAAAAGAATAAAATATAAGGTATATTATACCTATACATAGTACAATATAATGTATATACAATGTACATAATTTCATAGAAATAATTAAAAATCATAGAAAAATAGTATGAAAAATAATAAACAATTTTCCTTTTGAATTCAATTATTATTTTATTTTAACTATTCTTTGATTTATTGATCTTGAATTTTCTTATTGGCTGGCCCGGGTCCGTTGGCCCGTGTCGAGCTTCTCCTGTACCAGACCTGACCCGATAATTAAGTCCCCAGACTGATTTCTCCTATTTTTCTCGGTCGGGTCCGACCTCCATCGCCCTTAATTTAGGTGCCTGATTTCCCTCCTAGGATATGTGATCCTCGCAGATCCCTAGGAAGAGCCACATCTTGCAATGGTTTCTCTCCCTCGCCTGATCTTTCCAGACCCTGGAAAAGTTCTATAAATGCTTGCCTCTTCCACCATTAATCAGTAGCTCGTGACTCGCCGCCTTCCTCCTCCCTAGCCACCTCCAGCTGAGTGACTGTCTTCCGGAGAGCCCTTTGGAGTGCAGTTTGGTGGTTGACTGGTTGTCGCTTATGACATGGCCAGACCTCCTCTGTTGCGTACATGCTCCCCCACCTTCTGCACCAAAGTAGAGGCCAGGACCTCCCTACCCCCTCACCACACTTCGCTGACCACTGTATATAGCTTCAGGTATCCCCATTTCGCCTGCATTCCATGCATTTTTACGATTCATTCTATTCATTTCGCCTTTAGCTCATCACCTCCGATCAGTTGGTTAGAAACATGTTCCATCCATCGACCTGCTCCGATCACACCACTTGTTCACCCTCCATCTTCCAACGCAACCTAATCCCCTTGGATCCTGCTCACCTGAGCAGGATTAGACTATGTTTCACTCCTCCGCCTTCACCAGAAACCAAAGCTCCATTCCACAGTCACCTCTCTCTACTTTCATATGCAATGACCCGATCGGAGCAAAGCCTCGAGTCCCATTTACAGGTTCAGGAGCGTTCGAGAAGACCCTTTCTATGCTCCATATGCTCAAGGAGGGCATCTTCAGGAGGAGTAACACTACCACCGTGATCCAACCGTTCATCGCCCCTTCTGAAGATCCCAGTCAACGTGGAACACTTGCACGAAGCAGCTAGACCTCGTAGCGAGATCATCAAGCCTATGGATCATTTTCCACACCCAAGGGAAGCTCACCTATGCCTTGTTCTTCCAACATCCTCTCGTACCATTCGATCTGGAGATGGAGCTCCAGATTTGATCAGGGCCATCCGAGAGCGCCCAATCTGTAGCCCTCTGATAAGAACTAGACCTCATATGTACCGTACGTCAGAGCAACCTTGCAGATCGTTGATGAATCCTCATTCATCACTCTATTCTTTTATTTTAGCTAAATATCTTGCCAAAGCATCATGTATATAGCTGTAAATACAATAAATTACCAATAAGCATGCATTTGTTAATATTAAATAATTAGCATGTATTTGTGCAAAAATAAAAGAATAAAGAATAAAAGAAAAAGAAGGAAATATTTAGAATAAATATGAGTGACATGAACCCAAGAGAGGGTATGATCGCCAAATAAAATAAGTAGAGAGAGATAGGGCCACTCTACCTTGAACATACCCCTTCCTATGTATATATTTTATTTTATTTTATAAAAATAAAAAAATAAAAATGTGTTTATAATCCCTTGTATATATTTCTAAAAATAAAACAAAAATTAAAAAAATAAAATAAAAACAAAATTCTTTCTTTCTCACTTTGTCCATAGTACATGTAAATATGTATCATATACCTATTTATTATACACTTGTAAATAAAAAAAGAATAAAAATTATTTTACACTCCAAATAATATGTTGTAAACAGGTAAAATATAAAATTGGGATATTTTACAAAAATAAGAAAATAAAAATAATTATATAAAATACATAGGTATTTTATACCTGTATATGATATAAATATACTGTATATAGATTAAATTATTTTTTTATAAAAATAAATAAAATCATAGAAAATTTTTTGAAAAATAATAAACATTTTATATGTTGAACATTTTTTAATTTAAAATCATTTTCTTTTTTTTATTGATTTTAGAAATCTTTTTGACTTCCTAATTTCTGATTGGTCCAAGAGGGATGTTGACCTCGGTCAACTACCCCTCTTGGACCTTCTCCTTCGCGGATCCGGTTCTCACGTCTATTTCTCTGAATTATGTCGATCGAATTCCGCATCCTTGTGCTTCAATTTCCAGCCCGCTTCTCCCCAGTGGATCAGTGATCCTCGCAGATCCTTAGGGAGATGCGGATCTCCCTCGGTTCGCGCGCATGTTCTGATTCCTTGACCTGCCTTGGATTTGCTATAAAATCACTTCATCGCCTCCCCAGGAGCTCAGCTCGCGCCGCACACTTCGATGCTACCCTAGAACCCTCCCCCTTGGTGACAGCAATCGGATTGGACCCTTGGTGACTGGAGAAGACCGCTGCAGCCGACGCTCGAGATTCGTAGTCGGATCACCGCCGCTAAGAGCCTCCCCCACCTTCCGCAGTGAGGTTTAGGTGACGACCCCCTTCGACAGCACCCCCTAGAGCTCTGGATTGACTTAGGACCTTCTGGTATCCAACTCCTTGTATTAAGCTCCCGTATCAATCGAATCTTTCATCTCCATCATTCCGTCGCTCCGCCAGCTCCGACCCGCCGGTCAGAGCCTCATCAATCACCCTAATCCGTTCTGATAGATACACCAGCTCACTGTCACCCTTCTTACACACCATGATCATCCGAATCTTAGCTATCCAAGCCGAGATTAGGCTTTAGGTTCCCTCTATCGCTTCGCAGGAACCCCCATTCCATTACTGTCGCTTCCCTTTTGTCTTGGGTCAGATAACCTTGACTGGAGCCTAGCTCCGAGTTAGGGCTTTATTCTGCAGGTCTTTGCACAGGTAGATACACCCCAGATCGCCTTCTCCTAGCTTCGCCGGAGCTCATCCAGGTCCAGCCACCAGCCATGAGATCCGATCAGTGGCTAGCCCATCCGACTGACGCTCCTGACATGGAGGAGCCTCACGAGTCATTCATCGACGTGCGGTCGTTCATCAGATTGTTGGATCACCGCTAGTGCTCTGGTGAGCTTCGCCCATGCAGAGTTCGTCTAGAGCCTTCCCCTGCTATTGGATCGACGCCTTCGCCCAGATTCCATCTTCGTCGTCCCTTCAATGCAGCTGTCAGACCGTTAGATCTGACATCTAACAGCCCCGTACATCCCACGTTCGCACCTCCTGAGGTCCATTGGATCTGCCAGCTGCAGGTGCTAGAGCCGCACGTCTTCGTCCATTCAGAGCACGCCACCTGTACGCCCCACGCATAGCTCATGCGCTGCATGGGTAATTTGCTCCTCCACCCCTGCAATTAATTTCTTTTATTAGTTAGTCTGTAAAATAAAAAGTATATAGTGAGACTTTTTGCATCTGTGCCCCTACAACTTTTCGTATTTACATTTCAGTCCTTCTTATGTGGCCACACGTGCTTCGTCACATGTTAGTTGGGTTAATTGCATGTACTGTCCTGGATTTCTTCTATGTTATGAGTTGAATTCATAGTTTCGGTATTTGTATTCATACCCTTGTACGTACTGATTTTGGACATGTGCTGATATTCATGTGAATATTCCAGATAGGGCCTTGTACTTTCTATGTGTGTTATTGTTTGGTCCAGGAACATGTTTTTGTTGCTAATCAGTCCCTGTATGCTGTGTGTTTGATTTTTGTTTTAACAAATAGCAAATTTTGTCCAAAAATCACGAAATTTTGACACATGGCTGCTGCCATGATGTTGGAATTTCTATGAATTTTTGGTTGCATTTTGTTTCCATTTATTATTTCTTAACAATTTAAAAACCCTAAAAATTGCTACTGTTTGTTTTTGAATATCAATAAAAATATTAAAAACCCTTAAAAATCTTAAAAAATCTTGTTGTCTTATTTTGAGTTGTTTTTATTACAGTTCAAGTTTTGTTGCATTTTCATTTATAAAAACCACAAAAATTGAAAAATACTAAAAACCTTATACAAATCATTAAAAATTCATCTAAATTCCAAAAAATGCATCTTAGGTTTCTATAGTTATCTTTTATTTTATAGTTCATCAAAAAATTGTTGCTTGAATTTTATAGGCATTTTAAGTATTTTTAATTTGCCTTTAGATTCTAGCTTTATATTGTTTGTTTTTCTGCTTTTATTTCATTTTTAGAAAATCAATTAAAATCATAAAAATCCACAAAAACATTTGAATATTTTAAAAACCCAAAAATATTTTTAGTTATATTTTTTGAGTATTATTGGTGCTTTGAATAATTGATTAAGTGTCGATTTTTCACCTTCTTTACACTTTTTCTTAATATTAAAAATTTAAAAAAAATTGAAAAATTAAACACCACCATTTTTTATCTTTTTGGGATTTTTTACTACTTTGTAGCTTTCGCATATCGTGCACCTTGTATTCGACCCTGGTAGCTATACCAGGTAAAAATAAATAACAAGATTGCTTGCCACATTGCTTGTTTGATTTTTAATTTGGTGGTCTGTTTTTCTTGTTGGCTTAACTTTGTTATGCGGGTCGCAATGATCGTGATTATTACTTAACCCGAGTTTCAAGACTTTTGGGCCATCAATCGTTGATCAACCCCTAGCATATCAGATATGAGCCACACGTCCCCGACATCCTCTACTTGTCAAATTCTTTTGCAGGAGTCCATGAAAGTTGTCATACCTCCATGTGGATGTCATGTGCCTCACCTGGTTATATTTTCATTTTTCCGTGCATGTATGTTTATTTTGTTTTAGTCTAATAAATATAAATTGTAGCTAAGAACTTTTGCATTAAGGTCCCTATAGTTTTTTATATTTGCATTTTAATCCACTTGAGTGGTAGTGTATCCTCATGTGGTTTTCGAGCGTATTTGCATGTTTTATCCTACACTTTGAACTTGTTTTGGAATGAAGTGAATGTTTTGAAAATTTACACTTAATACCCCCTGTGTTGGTTTCACGTATTGCGTGTGATTTTTGTGGATAAAATTCTTAGAGGTTGTTAGACTTTTAATACTTGTTATCTACTAGGCCATAGGACTAAAAGTAATTGCAGATTGATCACTAGGCGCTAATTTAATTACAAGTATTTAAAAAATACAATAAATAGCAAATTAACTTCAAAAAATACCTAAAAATTACTTGTGACTCCGTATTGCATGTGTTATTTATGGTGATCTTTGCTTACTTATTTTCATGAATTTTCTATTATTAAAAAATCATAAAACCCTAAAAAGCCCCTGTTTGTTTCCGAAAATACATAAAAATTCTTAAAATCATTTCAAAATTCTATTGAAATTATTGTATTTGCATTTTGTTGTCTTTTAGCTCTTATACAATTTTTGTTGAAAATTACTTTCTAAGAACCAAAAAAATTGCGAAACACTTGAAAGCATATAAAAATTATATAAAATCAAGAAAAAAAATCCTAAATTTGTGATTTCTATTCTGTTTATAGATATTTCTTTCTAGTCTATCATAGCATTCACTTATAGGAATTTTGAACCTCTTAATTATTTTAAATTGCAAAACATTCCTAGATGTGCAATGTTTTCTTATCACAAAATTATTTGAATTTTAGAAAACCACAAAAACAACTGAAAAATATATAAAAATTACTAAAAAAACACTACAAAACATGCAAAACCCAAAAATATTTTTACTTCAATTTCCTGAGTATTTTTAACCTATCTGAAAAATACAAAAATATTGTTTGTGTGCTTGTTAGATTGTTGTGCATCTTTTCTTAAAGTTGAAATTTAAAATTAAAAACCACCAAAAAATAATAAAAATCCCTTGATTTCTGAAATCGACTACTTAGTGTATAATTGTGCTCCTTGTGTTCGACCTTGGTCGCTATACCAGCTTAATAAAAGTAGCAAACCGCTCGATTTTTTTGTTTGATCTATTAGTGGTTTATTTTCTCGTTAATCGATTTTGGTTGATTTAGGACAACAACACTTGCTTAATTGAATCCACCTGAATCATATCGATAACCGGTTATCAAATATCTCCTCAATAAAAACTCAAAATGTACAAAATCACATTTAGTTGTATATAACTTTTAATAATGTGTTTAATTATGGTGGTTTCATTTAATTTGGAGTTAAGATGCAAATGTTAGGTTTTGCATCCCTATTGTATAGTTTACCTGAATAAAATACTCATTTTATTTATTCTGTATTATTTTTATAATTTTATACTTTAATATTTTGTTAAATATTATTTATAATATATATACATATTTAGAATAGAAAAAACCATAAAGAAAACAAAAAATAAAATAGCTTTCTAAATACATAAATCAAATACCTATACTTATATAATTAATAAATCTATTTATTCAAGTATACAATTTCTATCAAAAAAAGAAACTAAAAACATTTTTGTGTATAAAAACAAGTTATAATTATAATTAAGAAAATAAATAATAAAATCAAATATATAAAATAAATACTTAATATACAAACCATAGGTAATTATACCTAAAAATAAATCGTAAAAATTAACATGTAATAAGTTAACTTCTAAAAATAAACAAAAATCATAATAAAATACTATAAAAAATAAAAAAATGGTTTTTATTTTATAACTAAAATTATCTAAATAATTTACTATTTAATATTGATCTTACTATTAATTTAGCTTCCCTTTTTTCTGGTAGCTCTACGTGGACCAACCAACAGGAGTCAAAAGTTGACCTTGGTCAACTCTTCTCCCCGGGTGCGTAGCCCTAGCAGAGCTGGTATTTGACTCGTTTAACCTTTTTCTCCAAATTGATGTGATCATCGAAATGGATAGATTCTTTCTTCACTTTTCTTCCTCATTCTTCTCCCTTTGATGCATCACTCATGTCTTGATCTTTGCATCACTGCATCGTGCTGCACACCTTGATCTTTGTCACATGTTCACCAGCCTCGACATAATCTTCCTCCTCATCATTTTTCACGATGGTTCCCATTTCTCCACTCTTAACCCCTCGAGCTTGTTCAAACACCTTCAGCAAGGTGACAACAAACTGTTGGTGAGGCTTACAACGAGGAGGAGCGCCAAGGAAGGAGTTCCTACCATCTTCGAAGAAGTTTGCCATCGAGGTTCTTAAGTCCTGGCTTCGACCATTTGAGATATGTTTTCTTCGATTTTTAGTTTAGACTTTAATTTCGATCCTGCATTTTATTTTGTGCTTTAATTTTGTGTTTTAGCTTAGGATTATAATTAATCTTCATCAGTGCTCTGGAGCTTAGACCAGTCTATTCACCGTGAACTGCTTTGCCGTTTCCACCCCATTTCGCATATCTTTCGCTTCTCTACCTCACACTCCATCAATTTCACCCAGATCTACATTAATTTAGATCTTTGAGGGCCACCTCTTTCACACCTCGTCGGACCTTGTCGCCTTCAACCACTTCATGCCCATCTTCCACCAGATAAATGTCAACACCTCTTCCCTCCCCTCGTAGAGTCTTTTATATCTTGTGCAAGTGTTGAAGGACCCTTCTGCTAGTTGATTTTGTTGAAGAAGCCTTCCCAGGTTCGCTAGAGAAAAATTAATCTCGTGAGACCATACCATGGTTTCCAACTATCCATGAAGAACATGGTAGTTGCTGAGCAACATCAGGAATGAGGAGCACCCATCGGAATGCCCCCAAGTTATCAGAGTTGCATGTACGGTATGATCGAAGCTTACCTTGGGCAAGTTCATCGGTCATTATTCTAGCCACTCAACCAACGATTGGATCATTTGGCATGCTCCAAATAGCACATCGACCAGAGGATCTCCAGAACCCTCCACCGTAAGATCCTATCTAAAGATTTAATCCAGACTTTCGGCTGCGATGGGGTATCACGCCTCCTGCGCGAGATGCGTGGCAAGTGACGTGCCCACAACCATTGAATCTGGGGCACATTAGGGGCTAGTTTACACCATATACCATTGTTTTTATTTTATTTGCATTTTAGTATTGTAATATGATTTATATGTTTTGAACTTTTTGCATTTGAACCCTTTTATATTTAATATATTTACATCTGGGTCCAATCTAGCTCAACTCACATGGCTCCCACGTAACTTAAGCATTTTGCAGGGACACCCTTATGGGTTTTGTAATTTCTATTTAGTATAGAAACTTTCATCGACCAATGTAAAAGTTTTGGTATTTTGTATAAACAACCTCGTATCTTATTTTACTTGCATAAATGCCTCTACTAGTTCAATAACTTTTATGCATGTGTTCCATTTATTAAAATATTACCCGTTCTCCAAAAATTCTCAAAAATAGGATTAAGTGCCTACTAGCATCTAGTTTCACATTACATTTTTATTTTTGCATTTAAGGCACTTTCAAAATTTATTAAAAACCAAGAGAGCTCAATTTTTGTCCTTGTTTAACTTATAAAATACCAAAAAATATTGAAAAGATCCCAAAAATATGTTTTGTGTGTTTTATTTTTTTACAACTTCGTACCAAAAATTTGTAAAAATAGAAGCGAAAAATCATAAAAATAAAAAGAACCAAAGTTTTTTTATAAAAAGATAGGAATATACCAAAAAACTCTAAAAATACTACTTTCTGTTCTTTAATTTTCTTTTTAGTATCTATTATATATTAAATATGATTCGGAAAATTTTAAACATTTCTACTATTTTTAATTTCATAATTAATCCAGCCTATTTATTGAATCCCTGATTTGGGATATTTTTTACTTTTAAAATATAAAATAAAGAAAAACTCTTTAAAAAATCATAAAAATAGTAAAAAACTTATTTAAATAAAAAAACATTTTATTTCCTATATTTTGGTCATTTTTAATTGTATTTATAATTATCTCACTTTATATTATATATAGCCTCATTTATTCTTATATTATATATTTAAAAAGAAAAAGAAAAATTTGGAAAATATAAACACAAACTAAAAAAATATAAATATAAAAAAAATTAAAAAATAATAAAATTTTAATCTAAAAAAAATTAAAAAGCCAACACAAAAACAAATAAACAAGAAGAAGACAAATTTTATCAATCATTACATGATCTATCTAGTTTGCCCTCTATGTTCGACACTCTACACATACGTACACCTATACATAGATTTGTAGAGTTATAATAAATTTTAACTCCATATTTATTTTTGCTTTTATTGTTATATTCATTTGTGGGTAAATTGTTGACTGACATGAGATTTCGTGAGTGGTCGCCTCATTGATATTTTTGTCTTCTCTTTCAGTAAGGATAATTATTATACCCTCGTAGAATCCCCTGCTATCAAATAGTATCATTGCAGGGGAGTAACTGCGCATAGATTGGATTTATTGATTTGTGCCTTCTTGTCCCTTTGGTTTATATTTTTTCTTTATTCAATTTCTATTTTATTTGATATTATTTTGTGAATTGTCTAACCACCCTCTTTGTTTTAATTTCTTGCAAGGATCCGCGGATCTAGGAAGATACTCCTAGTAGCACCTGCACACCCACATGAAGTAGAGTCGTTTTTTCCCCTAGCCGATAGGAGAAGTAACAAGTGAGGAAATTCGAGGGCATTTTTATTTGTATTTTATTCATTTTATAATTCAAGTAAGAGAGAGACATATTATTGTAATAACTTGGACACTCCGGGACTCTTCACACTTCACGAGGTTCAGTGCTCGAGCAATTGTTTGCTTGGGGGCCTTGTCACTTTTTACCGTATATTCTTCGCTTTTCTTTTTTATGGTTTTCATGATTTTATTTTTATTTGTTTTGTGTGATTGAGCCATGGCTTAGGAGTTTCTTGTTGATAGATCAATGTCCAAAGCCATAATTATAATTTTAAGTACCTATAGTTCGTTTTTTGGACTTAGTTAAATTGAATAGTTGATTCCCACCGTGAGAAACATCATACTGCGCTTGCAAGACCCATTGTGGTGGGCACCGAAAGGTTTCCAAGAATGGGCCCTTGGTTTCTTGTCTATATATTCATCTCTTATTTTTCATGATAATATAAATCACTACTCTAGGGAGATTTAATTGGATTGCATTTCCATATAAATAGGCATTCTTGCATGAAGAGAGATGGAGGCAAGGTAAGCATTTCTACTTAGCATTCATAATCGATTTTGCTTGCATTTCTTTTCTACTCTCTCCCTCTGATTTGATCATTTAGGATCTAAAAATAACTGACTCCTCATTAGGTTCGTGCATTATTATAAAAATACAAAAAAGTGATAACAAATAAAATTGGGACTGATAACTTTCCTCGACCCTTAAAATCAAAACAAAAATTTCTTGTCTTGGGGAGAGTAACCCCCTCATTGTCTGTGCATTTTATTTTGATATGTACACATTGAGGACTAGTGCCCCAATCTCGGGCTTACCTACAAATTTGTACAACTTTGTGTTTATCACTTAACTTTAAATTTGAAAAGATTAAAAGACCGAACTTTCATGGTCCTCACTGTGTTCAGTAGGGGAATTGAGGGGTTTGTTTTGTGTATATTTATTTCTGATTATTTGTGTGCATACTCGATCTTCTCTACACATTTGTGCCTTTTCTCACTTATCTTGATTTGACCTTTGTGTCTCCTGATCATATTCTTTTGTTTCGGAGATGGCCAACTGGAGTGATTTTTATCCAAACTTTACGGACCCCTCGTACCTTCCATCAGGTCCTTTTCTATTTTATCAGGAGCACTTTTCTCCTGATTTTTCTTCTTATATATATATATATATATCTTCCTCAACCACAGTATCATACCTCATATTTTTACCAACCACAACCCTCACATTTTCCACCATTCAACTCACCCAAGACTGACCTATTGGAGTCACCTATCATGGAGTCCACTCTTGAGCACTTGACCTAGATGATGGAGAATATGAAGAATAAGATTGATGACCTCACTAGCAAATCAAAGCTACAATGCCACCGCACCATTCGATGATATGAGTTCATTCGAGGATTCCTATGAGAGTTTCCAATCACCAAAATACAAAAAATGAGGAAAATTTTAAATTACAAAAATATTTTGGGAGACACACATTCGAGTTAGCTTGTGAGGAGATGGTACCCATGCCGGATCCTTTGACTACACACATTCACTCCACAGTTCCCACCCTTGACCCCAAGGATGACATTATACAGACTGCTCTTAGTCATCCTTGTGTAGATGATGATTCTGATATCTTTCCTTCTATGGAAGAGATCCAAAATGTAATAAAATTATTGACTGAACTAGAAGTGGTGGCACCTATTCATGAGATCATTGAAGCACCACTTCACAAGGACATGACCCAATTATCTTCTCCTAAGCTAAAGAAGAGAAAGCGAAGGAGCATATCCGAGCGACACATTTTGCCCATGTCCACTAACCACGCCATCTCTCACTGTCAACCCTCCAGGAAAGGGAACACTATCACAACTCTTGTGGGTTCTACGATTTCTGACTATTCTTGTGACAACATTCTCCTCGACGGCGATCCTTCGATTAATATAATACACTTATTGTTGGTACAGTCTATGTAGGGCCTCTCGAGAAGACCGAGATGATTTGCTAATGTGTTGATGGATATATAAAGAGGTAGAATGGTATTGTAGAGAACATCATCATTCAGATTCAGGGCATGAGCTTCACTGCTGACTTTGTCATATTGGCCACAGAGACCTCCACCCCTCTGGAGTGTCCCCCATCCTGGGACAACCTTTTCTCACCTCTACAAGAGCCATTATTGATTATAGATCTGGAGATATTCACTTCTGTTCTGAATGTCGAGAGCGAAATGTTGATCACTACAATCACTGTTGACTGGAGACCCAGATCCCACAAGAGTGTGCCCCTGTTAGCCGATCGCGAGGACTACGAACTTGATGATGATATCAAAGAGTTTTGTTGTATGTTGGATGATATTGAGACCCTGAAAATCATCTACGAGGAGGAAGACTCAGAAAGCATAGACATTGGAGTTACCCCTTTTGGTGGGTGGTGACATGTTTATGACATTTGTGGTATCTACACTATAGACACTTTAGAGTGGAGAGTAGATTTAGAATAGACCGCTTCATCAATGAATTCGGGCCTTTTGATGATGACCTAATGGAGACTTCTCAGGCCGAACATGACCACACTACTTCCATATACCAGTTCGCACCTTTCCGCTTTGAGATTGATGAGGATCTTCGTCAGGTCGATCCTGATTGATTTCGGTCCGTTGATGACCTCAATATCGACCTACCTTGTCTTATAAATTCCTCAACGATCATGTAAGAAGGTCCGTAATCTACCTTCTTGACGTGTGTATATCCACCTCTTTATATATATGCTTTTGCTTTCTTCGTTCCATCTACTATTTTTGCTCACCCACCTCATTCTATGTGTTTTGGCTTCCTTAGGACGTACTCAGTCCTAAATATAGGGGAGGTGGATGAGTTAAGTGATATTCCTTCTTTTTCTTCTTTTCTTCTATTCGTTTTCATTTTTCTTTTGTTCCAAACAGTGTCTCACCTTCTTCACTGCTATACTTAGGATGTACCTTGTCCTAAATATAGGGAGTTGTGTACCCCGAATTATTCATTCTTTTATTGCCTCCACTATCTCCTCTTCTTGTCTATACTTATTGATATCCTACCCTAATTATATGGAGATATAGTATGAGTTGTGATCTGTTCATTCCCACCTTCGACCCTCCCTGCCTTGTGTATAGTTTGCTATACTTAGGATTATTTCATTGTAAGTATGAGGGGACGGTCGAATTCTCATTCATTCATTGATTCATTCCTTCATTATTTACTCGATCGTTATAATATAGGTTTTTCTATAATCAGTACAAGTTATGTCTTCTCTTTTTCCCTCTGGTCTATGAGGACAAAGAGTTAACTAATTATAAGGGGTCGTATATACTTTAGCCATAACTCGTACTTTCATATTTTTAATAATTATTGCTATACTACTATATATACATATAGAATTCATTAAAATCAAATAATAAAAGGATGTATATTATTCCTCAAATTATTTTCATATATACTGATGAATAAATCAGGTAAAACGTTTTTGCAAAATGTTTAAAAAATAGTTTGATAACTATTTGAAAAAACTTTTGAAAGCTGTTTGGAAAATATTTTGTAAAATATTTTCAACCTTTGTACTATGGTTTTGATTTGTAAAAATTTATTTTCTTTATGTGAAATAAAAATGTTTTGAAAATCTATTTGAAAGTGGTTGCAATAATATTTTAAAAATCTTTGAAAAGTGGTTTTCGAATGTTTTTAAATGTTTGCAAAATTATTTGCTAATATTATTTTGAACTTTAGTTCTCAAAATTGCTCGTAATATTATTTTTAAATAACTTTGAGAAATGTATACATAATCCAAATAAATAAACATTTTTCACCAAATGTATATATATAAATCTATATAAAAACAAATAACATATATTTTGTGTAAATCCTTTAAATCTCAACTCTTGTAAATAATAAAAAGCACTCCAGTGTGAATATTTTACATATCTTTTCTTCCAAAAAAATATTTTGTTTTGAAAACTTCCTAAAAATTTGCAAAATTAAAATCCTAAAAACATTTGCAAAATATTTTTGAAAATTGCATAAACATTTGCAAAACCTTTTTCAAAAATCCATAAATTTTCAAAATATGAAAATATCGTAATTTTTTGCATCGTGTATAGCATTTCATTGTTTGGATTGAGTTTGATAATTGAACAATTCCAAAAAAAAATCTAAAATTGGATCTTGATTGGACTTTAAATTTACCTAATCACAGGAATGTTATAAGAACTAGAATTGAGGTACTTCAGGTCAATAGACTTAATTCTTTGAGATCGTGAGACTTGGTTCGATGTCGTCTTGATTGCATAAGTAGAATACTTTCAAGCACACGCATGACTCTTATTGACAACGACTTATCTTGTAAACTTACACCTTTCACTTTGCTCACTTCAATTGAAGTGGCAGAGGTTTGGATTTGTTGGCAAGAGACACAAGCCAATTAAAACATCGAAAGTCATACATTTGTTGCCATTGTACAAACAACCGGATCCAGTAGCCATGAGGTGTAAAGACAGAAGTTGTGGGTTGCAACAAAGCTTCAAAAGAGGGATAGTCTATTGTCTCAAGAAGAAGAAATCCATATGTAAATGTTGTTGTATATGGTATTAAAAAATGAAAAAAATGAAAAACTCCAAAAAAGGTAGATATGCCTGATTGAAATTAAAATTTCTACAAGATGAAGATATTTTGTATAGTCAATAAGCAAGCTTGAGCTTCTAAGTCATATGTATGTGAGCATGCAGTAGGGTGGCTTGGCTACACTGGTCAAGCATACTAGGATATGTAACTACACTGGCTACCGTTAATTGTTCTCTCCACCTCCTCTTCTTGAGCTAGTTGTCACTTGAATATAGAAGGGAATACCCCACTTCTCGAGAAAGAGTTGTTGGACTGGGGAATTAGAGTCATGACGAGACACGATATACCCTACCTAATTCAGTTGTGTTAATGATTGAATTAAATGTTGTCATTCGTTGTAGTTAGGTAAATCGAGACATATTAAAAACCACTTCAATTAATATTTAATTAAATGCGAGTGACAGATTTTTATTTTACTTGGACAAGACCAAGGTCGAACTCAGAGCAAATTTTCAGTTGATTCTGAGATTAGATTTTCAGAAGAATATTTTTGGTCTTTTCATAATTTATTTTGCGATTTAAAAGAAAAACCATGCAATTTCAAGTCAAATTTTAAGGTTAAATTTGAAAGATGGCCAAATTAAGTCCAAAAATTATGAAACTTGCCCAGAATATGAAATGTAATGAAATTAAGCTACTGTAATTTTTTTTGGAATTTTTAACTCTAAATGAATTTACTATGAATTAAAGATTAATGTAGGGTGATTTTTGCAAAATTAATTTTAATAAATACCAAATTGAATTATTTTCAAGAACTCAACATCCTAGATGACTATATGTGAGATTATTCCAAGAAAATTGTTAAACCTTAAAAATAATTAATTTTGGATTTATTAAAAACCAATAAAGGAAAATACAAATTAATTTATTAAGGGCTCGTAATGCATGCAAATGCAATGATTTGTGCATAATGTAGAGTAACCTATCTTAAGTCTAATGTGATTTTATTGTGATTTGTAGAGCAACAATGAATTTGATAGTAAATAAAAGGCTCACGGTAGGCAAAATATATCAAAATTCACCAAAATAATGTTAAAAAATTCAAGGTGGCTCACAAAAATAAGACACATATCACACAAGATAGAGGACAAGTTAAACTATAACATGCAATTATTGGGACTTAAAAATAATGAAATATGGACACCTAAATATGCATGCAAAGACTGGGGCCAAAATGCAAATAATGAAAATACAATTTCTTAAAATAAAACATGCTGACAGGGATGTAAGTGCAATTACCTATAATATAGGGGGTATGGATGCAAAATGCCAATTGGAGCATGTGCTACTCACGTGGAGCGCCTGGCAGGGACCAAAGTGCAATTTTTGAAATGTTTCAGGGCCTCTCTGTAATTTACCAAGCCCTCACGTGAGAGACGCGTGAGGGGGCTAGGCTCAAACGATGTTGGAGGCTCGTGCAGAGGCGTGGATGGCTCTGGAGGCTCGGGCTAGCTTCGGATCAGCTTCAGATGCTCCGAGCCAAAGGTCGGGGAAGAGGCTCGGAGGCTCCATGTGGCTACGGCTGGGCCTTCAGATCAAAAGTTAATTCAATGGTTATGATGGATGGCTACATATCTCAATGCGGACCGTTAGATCCTCCTAATCCAACGACGACTGAAGCTCGACGGCGAGGAAGACGTATCGCAATGAGGACCTTTAGATCAAGGATTACTGCAAACTGAAGTAGTGCACTGGATTTCCTAAGAGGTCCGAGATTAAGCCGCACGTATAGTGCTGCAGGCATCAAGTTAATTGAGGAGCCGTTATCAAGGAGAGTGCGTGCAAACGCAGTGTCATGGACATGACTCACCACATAATGTGCACCCATGTCTCTTCGTTTCCTCGTAAACACATTCTTTATTCCGCAAGTAGTGGCGACTGACAGAACGTGTTTCTCAACATGGCTTTTGGACTTCCTTCTAACCCTAGTAGGGGTGCATGTCATCTTAAGGTACTTCTGGAATGCAGGTGTCATTTCCATATACTTATCGAAAGGGATTTTGACCTTGATGTATTTGTTACATAATTCTGCCATCTCAGGGTCATCTTTTGTATTTTTTGGTTTTCTTCTTTCCACCCTTGAGATCTCGGGGGAAAGGGATTATTGATGCTAACTTAGATTCCAAAACTGAAAGATTTTCACTGAACAGAGGAACTGAGTTCTGTACATGACTCTGACATCGATACTGACTCAGACTCTGACTCTGACTAAAAGGAAATTTCTATTGCGAAACCGGTGATGCGTCTTCCGCTACTGCTGGGACATCCTCCTCAGATGGAGGTGCGGGCTCCTCATCAGCCTCGCCAGACTCACTACGGGTGTTATTCTCCTTCTTATTCGAGGACTTGGAGGTCCTCTTCTTCTGCCAGTAGTGGTGGTGGTTCTGCTCCTCTGCCTCCAACTTCTCTTCAGGTAGTGACTTGGCGGCGTGTTCCTCTGGTGCCCATGCCCGCTCAGGTACGATCATGGTCCTTCCGCTCCTAAGGGACATATGATTAATATTATTGTTTGAAAGGATCTTATGTTCAGATAAAGATTTATCTGAATAGTATACCTGATCTTGAGGTCGGTTCTGACCCTGATTCAGGTTATTTGGGATAGCTTGAACCTGGGCGGGAATTGGGGTCCTTGGTGCCATTTGCAGATCCTGGTTGCGTGAAACGCGATTCAGATCAGTCCTGATATCCATATATTCATTATGCATCTCTGAACCCTATCGGTCAGGGTATGGATCGCCATGGTGAGGGACTCCAATTCGCTTGTGGGCGGGTCTTGTTGCTGTTGACTAGAGGATGAGTTCCTATATTGACCCTGCTGGCCATGACGATACTGTTGCTGATGGGAAGATGGTTGAGGGTCCTTGTGGCCCGAGTGGAAAGTACGCTGCTGCTGGTGTTGCTGAGGTTGGTACCCTTGTACAAGATGAACTCGGTGTACAGTTACATGTCGTACAGAAGGGGCAGGTAGCCGTATCTTGGCTACCTTCTCAGTTAGTTCCTCCACTTGTTTTGGCAATCGCGAGAGTGCCTCAAGGTCAGTGATCCTCTTGTGAATCTGCTCGACCGTGGTTAACTTGTTAGCTTTTATCCCCATACTGGGGATTAGGTCCTCTGTCAGATCCGCTACAGTCCTCCTAGTTGTCTCGTTTGATAAGCTGAGGGAGACAACTGATAGGCCCTAATGGCCTGAGATCTGCATGTTTACACCATCTGCTCTAGAATATTCCATACGACATCTTCATTTTTGTTCATATAGCTTCCTCCACAGGCAGCACACACTAACCCCTGCATCTCTGGGGTCATGCCACAGAATAAAGTCTGCACTGAGATCACTTTTGTAATGTCGTTGCAAGGGTATTTATGTGTTAAGTAATTAAATCTATCTCAAGCTTCATGGAATGGTTCATTTGGTCCCTGGGAAAAACTTGTGATCTTGGTTCTCATATGATTAGTACTACTGAGTGGGTGGAACTTCTTTAAGAATAGGTCCTTGAACCGCATCCAGGCCTTACATCTCACCCCGAGATTTTTCAACCAATTAGTGGCCTTATCTCCTAAGGCAAATGTGGTGGTCTTCAGCCTGATGTAGTCTTGCCCATCCCTAGGGTGACTAAGGTTGTTTCAAACCATATTGAATTCTCTAATGAAGGACTATGGTTCTTCGTTGGTGTTTCCATTGAACTTCGGCAGCAGGATCATAAAGTGGAGCTTCGGCTCGAATGCTTCAGAGAGGACCTCAGGTACTAGCAAGCTATGTATTTCATTCTCCATGAGATCGTAGGTGTATACCATGGGTCAGTCAATTCCTTCAGCCTCGATCACCTATCCCATCCTAGCCATTAGTTCTGCATTCAGTTGCTCGGCTTTTGCTAGCCGGGCCAGGACTTGGAGCATGGGATCCTCTCTGTGTTCCTCCTCGTCAAGGGTTTTCCTTTAGCATTTTTTCCTCTTTTCATGGGTAAAGAAGACGATCTAGGTTAGAGGATATATCAAAGAAGACATTCTCACCGAGCCGATGGTCATCCTCGGTGAGATCAGAGGAGAGAAAAGGGTTGGTTTGAGGGTAACTACCCTAGGAGTGATGGATCTCAAACTCAAGAGGCTCATGAGCTCGGGTTGGCCCAAGTTGTGCTTGGGCCAGTGAAGATGAACTTTATGAGGGGCTCAAAAAAAGATTTGCGAAGTGGGAATATATATCCCCCCAGTCAGTCATCTTGGATGGCGAGAAGAAGAATCGGGATGATAAGATAGGATTTTACTCCTACCTGAAGCAAGCAAGTGAATCCAAACCCTGATTTTGACACTCAACATGGTGAAGGACTCGAAACCGAGTGCGATTAATCTGGTTGATTTTAAGTGTGAATTTTCAAGCAAGTAGCAGAGGTTATGTGGCCTATAGGGAAGTCGGCTCAAAGCCGGATGTGTCTTCCTTGTTTAACCGGTCTCCTAAGATACCGGCGCCATTCCTTTCTTCGCTCCTATCCCATGTTGATGAGTTCAAAGACCTTCCCCTATCTACCTGCAAGCAGGTGGAGGCTGATAAGGCCGGGACTTGACCCCGAGAGGTTACTAGCAACTTGTCACGAAGCACCGATGGTTCATCCCTATCTACCTGTAAACAGACAAAGGTTACTTGATGCTATTCAGTGAACCTGAAAAATTCAACTCATGATATTTGCTAGGATCGGTTGGTACGTGATATGGAAGGCGGGGATTTTGGCTCTACCTTAGGGTGTGCACACTCACTCAAGTACCCTCACTCAGCTTGAAAACAAGGTCGGGTTTAATCTCCCACAAGCAGAATTTCGATTTTATTGATTTTTTTATCAATTAAGAGCCGTTCCGGTTTTAAATTTAGGTGATCACTTGATTAAGCCAACCATAAAGCACGCCTATCGTCTAGTCCCAATTTCTTTTTTATCCTAAGTTTGAAAAACCAAGGGGAAAGGAGTTAAGAAAAGCCGATGCACGATAAAATTATGATGAAATGCCAAGTAAAGAAGACTTATAGTCATCCCTTCGCTTTTTATGCAGGATGCAAAATAGAATTGAAAACTTTATACTATATGCAATGCAAACGATAAAAGCCGCTCCTAGACAGGTATTTCTATTATCGAGTGAAGCACATATTGAATTTGGCTTGATCTGTGGTCTAAGTGCATCTTTTAAGTACGAAGTGTGGTCCTAGAATTTTATGAGCACGAACAAGTCCTAAAGTAGCTCTAAGAGCCGCAAGTGCAAGCCTATTCTAAATAAAAGCAATCCACACAACACACGTGGACACATTTCCACTATACTTACACACGTGAGAACCCAAATGGGAATCATTGGAAAAAATGCAAAAAACAACAGAAAATTACAAGTCCTCATAGTCACCCAAATTATTTACATGCAATTCCTCGGGTTGTCTGGCGAAGCGCCTTTGACTCCTCATTTTCCTCACACAAAAATAAATAGAGGTCAGATAAAAGATGATATAAAATAGATGAAAATAAATGACAGAGAAATATTCACAAGAAAAGTTGCGACTCAGACTACCCGGGGATGGAAAATCAACACTCAAAATTTCTCTAAAAATTAACCTAACCGTGCCTCCCCAGCAACGACGCCATTTGACGAGACACGATATACCCTAGCTAATTAAAGTGTGTTAATGATCGAATTAAATGTTGTTGTTCGTTGTAGTAAGGTAAATCGAGACTTATCAAAAACCACTTCAATTAATATTTAATTAAATACGAGTGCCATATTTTTATTTTACTTGGGCAATCCCAAGGTCATACTCAGGGAGGCAGATGTCTCCTTAGGCAAATTTTTAGTTAATTCAGAGATTAGATTTTTAGAATAATATTTTTTGGTCTTTTTATAATTTTTTTATGCAATTTAAAAGAAAGACAATGAAATTAGAAACCAAATTTTAAGGTTAAATTTGAAATATGGTCAAATTTAGTCCAAAAATTATGAAACTTGGCCAAAATATAAAATTTAATGAAATTAAGCTACTGTAAGTTTTCTGGAATTTTTCGACCCTAAACGAATTTACTATGAATTAAATATTAATGCATGGTTATTTTTGCAAATTAATTTTAATAAATACCAAATTGAATTATGTTCAAGAACTCAAATTATCCTAGATGACTCTAAGTGAGAGGATTCCAAGGAAATTGTTAAACCATAAAAATAATTAATATTGGATTTATTAAAAATCAATAAGGAAAAATACACATTAATTTATTAAGTCCTCGTAATGCGAGCAAATGCAATGATTTTTGGGCGCAATGTAGAGTAACCTATCTTAGGTCTAATGTGATTTTATGGTGATTTTTAGAGAAACAATGAATTTAATAATAAATAAAAGGCTCACAGTGGGAAAAATATATCAAATTTCACCAAAATAATGTTATTAATATCAAGGTCGCTCACAAAAATAAGACACGTGTTACACAAGATAGAGGACAAGTTAAACTACAATATACAATTTTTGGGGATTAAAAATAATGAAATATGGACACCTAAATATACATGCAAAGATAGGGGCCATTGGCCAAAATGCAAATACTGAAAATAAAATTTCTTAAAACAAAACATGCTGACATGGACTTAGGTGCTATCTATAATGCGATGGGTATGGATGCAAAATGCCCACTGGAACACATACCCCTCACGTGACGCCCCTAGTAGGGACCAAAGTGCATTTCTGAAATGTTCTAGGGTCTTTGTGTAATTTACCCATCCCTCACGTGAGAGATGCATGAGGGGGCTAGGCTCGGACGACGTTAGAGGCTCGGGCAAAGGCTCGGATGGCTATGGAGGCTCGGGATAGCTTCGGATCAGCTTCGGATGCTCCGAGCCGAAGGTCGGGGAAGAGGCTCGGAGGCTCCACGTGGCTACGGTTGGACCGTCAGATCCGAAGTTAATCCAACGGTGCTGATGGATGGCTACGTGGCTCGATGCGGGCCATTATATCCTCCTGATTCAGTGGCAGTTGATGCTCGAAGGCGAGGAAGACGTCATGCGACGAGGACTTTTAGATCAAGGTGATCCAACAACAGTTGTACGTCGCCTTCTTTGGTCCACCGCCTCCTACGGTGGACATGGCAGGACTCTGGCGAGGTAGCTCTGACTCCGCCGCCCTCCCTCATGCTCGATGAAGCTCACCAATGGCTCCTAGTTTGCTCGGATCGGTCGTGGAAGTGACAGGAAAACGTCGGGATGTCTGGAGGAAGAGTAGGCAGTCCGAAGGCTGGAGATTTCGAAGCTTGAATGCAGCTCCGGTAAAGCTCCGTCTAATGAAGAGGGATCTCCTATAGGGTTAGATCATGCCAAAAACAAATGGTGCTCATGACCGTAGGAATGCCTGCGTGTGCGGTGAGGCCTGCGAGCGGGGTAAAAAGTGATCCGGTGACTTCCTTCACCGTGAAGGTGAAGCTTTGGTCCGAGGAAATGCGAGGTATCGTATGGACGAATGAAAGGATGCGCGAAGACCAAATCTTCAAGATGAAGCTCGATAGATAGTTAAGGGAGGGTGATCTCGATCAGAGAAGGCGAAGAAATTGCGAGAAAACTCAAAGGAAGAGATAAAGATAGAATGGATAATGGGTGAAGCTACCTGGGGTTGGAGGCTCGTTGAAGTGGCTCCGGTCATCGCTAGAAGGTCAGTAGCGGTCCTCAGCACAAGCAGCTTGCTGGAGGAGCTGCAGTGCGGTGAAGAATCACCACGGATCTCGCCGGAGGTGGAGACCTGTCGTCGCTCGCTTACACACTCAATTGTTGTCACCAATGAGAAGCTATGAGCTCTAGAACACCTCTCGCTATGGAGGATGTCGTGGAAATTGGTCGGTAGTGGAGAAATTAAAGGGAGAAGGTGGATGTGCAGGTGATGGGATGACGAGTTTCATGGATCGTATGGAGCGACATGGACGGGCGTTATGGAGATCATGGAGGCCGATGAGGATGAGGGACGATTGTGGAGGTAACAAGGGGCGGAGTAGGTGGCTGGAGTTGTACCAAAAATAGGAAGGGGGTGGAGTCGTCACAAGGTAGGCGACGTAGGCGAGGGTTCTACAGTGGTAGACGACAACTTCTCAGCCGTTGGTCTAGTGATCCAACGAGCAGGAGGTAGGTGTGAGGAAGCGGCCAGGATTAGATCGGAGCGGTGCGATCGGAGGGACATGATGTAACCACGTTGCATCATGAGAGTGTGGCGCTGAAGAATGGTGGAAATCAGATATGGAATGGGATTGAAGGGTTGTGATTGATCGGGTGAGAACTAATCATCAGGGCAAAGATCCAATGGCCATGAGCGTGCCACAGGTAGTGCTATGGTTGAGGCGGGCATTAACGGTAGAGATGAAGTCTGGGGGAATGATCGGGTGGCTGTGGTGAGTTGCAAAATGGAGGGTCGATATCTGAAGGAGGCAAAGGCGATCTATCAGCCCAGAGGCGAGGCGTGTGGTGGCCAATGGAGCGGCCCGCGTGGCACAACCAGAAGGCGTCACATGGCACAACCTGGTTAGTCGATAAAGAATGTGAGATAAGAGGGAGAAGATGGCCAAATTTGGAAAAACTCAAAACATAAAAGTTGTAGATCTCGATGAGATCTGCAAGTTTTGTGATGTTCAAAAATGGGAATGAGGTCAGATAAAGTACTAAAATACAATGGGTACAATTACACACACATACATTTCACAATGGGGTCCCAAAACCCAAGTTTTGCATAAGAACTCCGATTTAAATGAAATTTATCTTATTTTGAAGGTCTCTAAATGTGTATTAAACTAAAAGTGAGTAGACCTGGATCAGAGGCTGTATGTGAGAGATATGTGCATTCTAAGGTCTACGGTCTCCAACTTGGTTTGGAGTTTTATTGAGCAATTATTCAAGTTAGCAATTTTTTTTGGTATTTTACTTATATTACTTGTTAGTAATATATACATTATAAAGTGAATTTATTAAATTTTTAGTTAGTGTAAAATATATACATATGAGTGATTTTTACAAGTGAGCTAGGCTTCTTATTTAGTGCATATACGAGTGTTAAGATGCAAATCTTATCAATGCAAGCATGAATGCTAATTATGCAATTTTTGTGGAAATATGATACTAATTACTCAGGAACAAGGCGCTATTTTCAACTTTGAGTGATGAATCACTGATTCATTAGGTCACCATATTGGAGAAGAATAGCTTTTATCGCTTCAACCAAGGAGGGTTACATATCTCACATAATGTCCAAGATAGATTGATAGTCACAAGGGTTTGCGTATGAGTTGATTTGTTCTGACCTCGCTATTGGGAACACTTGAGCAGAGTTTTGTGACTCTCAGAGGTTGTTGTGTTTTAAATCCGTTTGCCAATAAGGTTCCGACTGCACCTAAAATCCAAAGGACCGACTTAAGCTCCAAACTTTGATTTTGTGAAGACAAGTTTAAGAATTAAAATCTATCCAAGTTCTCTCTTTTTCCTATCCTTATTTTCATTTTCTACACTTATTGCATAAGTGTTTGCTAGGGACTAGCAAAGGCAAGTATGGGGGGGGGTGATGACTCTCCATTTCATCACCTTTATTCAATCATTTTTGCCTTAAAACCTAGCTAATGCATGCAAATAGCATTTGTACAAATTAACATTCATTATTTATTCCAAATAAAATATACTTTTAATGACAAAATTATAGCATAAAAAATAAAAGAAAACGAATAAAATGCTAAAGGTATTTTATGACCCTAAACCTCGAGAACTAGGCATCATGATGACTGGGTAGACAAGAAATAAAGTTGGGAGATAAGGGCCGCAAATCCAATAAACTCCCATTCTTTTATTCATCAGTAATTCATTTTTAGGGACTTTTTTTATTATTTATACCTCAAATATAGAGGCATTGTACATGAAAGTCGTATATAAAAAAATAAAAAATACAAAGATAAGTTTACACAAAAATTATATATACCGTACTTTTTATACTCTGAATAAGAAGCCAAAATCCAAAATTCTCATACCCATATCTCCTCAATAAAAAATTAAAATGTACCAAAATCATCTTTAATTGCATGTAAATTTTAATAAGCTATTTAATGAAGGTGGTTTCATTTAATTTAGAGTTAACATGCAAAAGTTAGGTTTTGGACCCCTATTGCATCGTTTACCATAATAAAACATTCATTCTGTTTATTTTTTATTATTTTTGTAAGTTTATAGTTTTATAATATCGTAATATTATTTATATATGTACATATTGATAATAGAATAAAATCATAAAGAAAACACACAAAAAAACAGTATATTGAAATACATAGATGAAATACCTATACTTATACCTATATAATTAATAACTCTATTTATTTATGTGTACAAATTATATGAGAAAAATAAAATAAAAACATATTATGTGTGTAGAAATAAGTTATATTTACATAAATTAAGAAAATAAAACAGTAAAATCAAAATACACAAAAAATAAAATAAACAAACCATTGGTAATTATACCCATAAAGAAACCTTAAAAATTAACATGTAACAAGTTAACTCTTAAAAATAATTAAAAACATAATAAAATAATATAAAAAAATATTAAATATTTTTTATAACTAAAAATTAAGTAAATCATTTGAAATTTAATATTGATATTACTAATAATTTTAGCTTGCTTTTTTTGCTTGGTCCACGTGGACCAACCAGGAGGAGTCGAGTTTATCCTGGTCAACTCTTCTCCCCGTGCACAAAGCCCTGGCATAACTGTATTCAACCCATTTTCACCTTTTCTCCAAATAGATCTGATCATCGAAATGGATTGATTCTTCCATCACTTTTCTTCCTCGTTCTTCTCCATTTCAAGCACCATTTATTTCTTGACCTTTGCATTGTTGCATCATGCTGCACACCTTGATCTTTGTCATCCGTTCACCAGCATGTACATAATATTCCACCTCGTAATTTTTCAAGTTGGTTCCCCTTTATCCATTCTTAGAACCTCAGGCATGTTCAAACACCTTCAACATAGTGACAACAAGCTATTGATGAGGCTCGCAACGAGGAGGAGCGTCGAGAAAAGAGTTCCCACCATCTCCAGTGAAGTTCCCGTTGAGGTTCTTATCTCATGGCTCTAACCATTTGAGGTATTTATCTTCACTTTTTAGTTTAGATTTAGCTTTAGTTCGATTCTGCATTTTATTTTATGTTATAATTTTGTGTTTTGGCTTAGGATTAGAATTAATCCTCACTGGAGCTCTAGAGATCCGACCACTTTGTACACTGCGAACTGCTTATCGCCGACCATTGCTTCCACTCCAGTTCGTATCCCTTGGCTTCTCTACCTCACACTCCATCGATTTCACCCAGATCGACATCGATTTGGATCATTGAGGTCCACCACATCCACACCTCGCCGGACCATGTCTCCTTCACCCACTTCACGCCCATCTTCCATCAAATAAATGCCAGCACCTCTCTCCTTCCCTCACAGAGTCTTGTATATCTTGTGCATGTGTTGAAGGACCCTTTTGTGGGTTGATTTTGTCAAAGAAGCCTCCCCAGGGTCGCCAGAGAAACCTTGAGATCTTGAGACCATACCATGGTCTCTAGCTTTCCTTTAAGCACCTGGGACGTGCAGAGATGCAACAAGAACGAGGAGCACCCATTGGAAGGCACCTAGATTGCCGGAGTTGCACACACGGTCAAATCAAAGCTCACCTTGGGCGAGTTCTTCAACCGTTGTTCCAGTAGATTTGGTTCAATTCCTTCATTTCATCTTCGTTTCTCTCTATTTTCATGTCGTCTATCAAGATCTATATACTTTCTCATCTTAATGTGCAAATCCATCTGATTTCCTTCAGGACTCCATCCACTTCTGATCATCTACTGTCGTTAACCTTCGCTTATCCGTACTCCATTCATATCTATTCATCTCAGATCCACTTGGATTTGACCTCTGATCCTTAGCAACCCAACATGCAGAGGATCACCCATTTACTTCTCCAACCGTGTAACTAACAACAAACTGAGAATCAAATTTTAAGTCGTAGCATTGTTTGCATGTTTGGAATCGATTCATCTGCAATCAGATTAATTTGTAGAGTACTAAGTCAAGTGTCTAGATTCGTCACTCCTATTCGATCGTCATCGAGCATTTCGAGGAGAACCTAAACATTTGAAACATAGATTTTATCACCGTTGACCTAGAGATCCAGTGTAAGTATCATAGCCAAACACATCCGATCATCGAAGCTTGAATCGCAGTGAATCGATATCTCCAATGAGACATTCAAGTATAATAAATCCATCACATGTGTTAATAGATATGAACACAATCGTCTCAAAGTAAGCTTCAAAAAATTACAGATCTGGTCAATTCAAGTCACCACGAATCACAAGCATCCCCTCAGAGATCAAAGTGAGGACATTGTCATCACCGCCTCAATCTGAATGAAGCAATACCACATCAAGGGAAAGGATACACATCAGGACCTGGAGGATGACTTCATTTACATGGAGTGAATACGTCAATAGTCTGAAATCTGATGCACCTATGTCTTCGTCTTCACATGCAGAGGAACATCGGATACGTATGCGAGCAGCCGTGAACGAAGGTCAGACATGAACGAGCACAACCTCCATCCTCAAAGTGAGCACCACATGGAGTCCTTCGATTTGTAACCATCTGATAATTGAAGAGGAATTCGAACAATCATTGGATTATATTGTGTTTCCAACCATTGGATAGGCATCCAACGCTACATATCCAAGTCACCGCTCCACCACTTATGTGTCGAACGTGCTTTGCACGTGCATCACCAATATTTTTGGCCATTTTGTAGTTTGTCCCCTTCACGTTTTTCGTTTACAAACATGACCTCTGTAGCAACTTTTGCACGTGGTCTGGTACGTGAGCCTCGGTGAATTTTATGCGAATATCCTCCACTGTTCTTTATTTTCATGTACAATCCTACAATTTTTTTATATTACGTATATACCCCTATGCTATTATATTAAATATAATAGTATTCTATACATAATAAATAAAATAATAATAATAATATAAAAATACCTAAAAATACAGAGTGTTGTAGTACATATAATATTAAATCAATTTTGAAAAAATAAAAAGATATTTTGCAATTTTAATAAATCCTAAAGATACAAAAAAATACACAAAATTAGAAAATAAATAAAAATAGAGAAACATCTCTAAAAAATCAAGAAAAAGTATATACAATATATTTTACTATATTTTTTCACAATAAACTAAAAACAAAATAAAAATTTAGTATTAAAATCAATAAAAATAAAAATATATAATAACTTCAAATATATATAACTAATTCAATGAAAATCACAAAATTACGTACAATGCCTCATTGGAAAAGCCTTTTTTTACCGACATCGTGATAAACAGAATAAAAATATTTTCATCATGTTGCCTATTTTCAAAATAAAAAATAAGTCCATGTTTTCAATAAAAGGTTATTTTTCACTTTAAGAATAATCCAAAACCTATGAAAATCCTAATAAGAATTAAAACATATTCAAAGATAGGAAATTAAATTAAAAATATAAAAATAACAAAATAAAAAGAAAATAAAAAATTATAAAACACAATACCTATATTTCTTTACTTATAGATATATAAAATCATAGAAACAATATAAAATTCATAAAATCGAATAAAGATCTTGAAAAAAAACTTAAAAATAAAAAACATGCAACCCATTTATCTTAGATACTCTACATATTTCCTTCATTTTCTACAGCTTTCCTCCTTAAGTTCGACACTCTTGTACTTATCATTATACCATTGTTTTTAGGAGTATAAATAAAATGTAAAATATTTTCTAGTAAAATTCACCTGATTGATTTAGCGATACTATTTTTCTTTTAGAGTAGTAGATTGGGTGATTTTTCAGATGGCGTCATTGTCGAGAGGCAACGATTAGGTAGATTGATAAAGCCTTAGGTTTTAGGGTTTCATTTTCTCTACTTGTCATCTATTTCATCTCATTTTTGTTGAATTTTTTTAGTTTATTTTATTTTTCTCTCTGTCATATTTTTCTTGTATCTTTTTATGGCTTTTGCATTTGATTTGTGTTGCATGGCTTAGGTATCGAGGTCGGATTCGTCAGGGGACGAGCAATCGAGATACTTGGAGACTGGTGTTCTTTGCGAACCAGTTGCAGAGGAGCATCATGAGGTCGATAAGATACTCATATTATTTCTATTTACTTTTCATTTTCTTGAGTCCCTATAATGGGTAGGTGATCTCTTAGGCCGACTCTTGCGACACTGCTTTCATGCGCAATTACCTATTTATCTGGGTCGGTTCCGGTTGAACCTCTTCTTAAACCACAATCTTGTTCTGTCTCACCCTTGAGGCTTGACTCTGACCATGGAGAGTTCTCTTCCCCTTCACATACTTCTTTTTCTCCATCTCCTCTGCCAGTTCCATAGATACACATAGAGTTATCATATTTTAAACTAGTTCAGCAGATCCAGATCAAGCAACGATCAATGCCAGCTTGCTTTCTTCTTTAGAGGCAGTACAGAGAAAGGAGCAAGGGTAGTTGATGATTGATATGAGAGCAGAGTTGACTCAATTGAGAGAGATTCACTTTCACCCGTTACACAGTCTTCAGTACAACAGATACATTATTTTGAGCCCGAATCTATATTATTCCCTCCTGTTCATGAGACCAAGCCTCATCAAATTCAGATTTCTACTCAATGAACATTAGATTCTCTCTTGCATTAGCCACCTAAGCAGTTTTTGGATGAATCATCTAGTTCTCTAGGATATTTCTATGAGAGCTTGGCTTTAGATGATCTTGTGCGTAAGATTACATACCAGTATGCGATGTATAGGTGATATATGGATGAGTTCAATCAGCAGATTTCAGATTTAGTATATGATGAGGCCGTCATACACATACAGATGATAGATTGTACTTCTTAGTTACAGATGCCACCAGATTATGTGGAAGATGTTGATTTCATATCTCTTAGGAGTGGTAGAGTCCCAATTAGCGGTGACTCAGTTGGGCATGTTACAGATGCTGTAGTGGATGGTACCTTTGATCTAGTTGAGCATGAAATTTGTTGGGCATGCGAGCCCACGGTGAGCCATTATGTAATAAATGTTATTGCACATATCATTCCCTGATCTGAAATAAAGAATAAATAATTTGCATAATAGGTCCCTCTGTACAATTAGGGTTATGTACCATGGCCATCTTGATGATCATACAACTGTTTATTCAATAATTGAATCATAGAGGCTGGTGCTTGGATGAATATCTAAAGGGTTAGATTGAGGACTCATCAAGCACCGTTAAATGATTGTTAAGAGATGATCTCCAGCCAGAGTACGAGATGGCAATCCTTTCTCACATACGCTGATATCTGACCGACCTCTTAATGCAGGTCCTCTACATAGGAATAGTGATTCGGAGGTGTCAGATTAGTTAGGTCAATGGGTTGACATAACGAGATCGAAATAACCTAAGTCCTTTGTTGAATGTTGTCATAGCATAGGCATACATCCTCTGACCGGAAACAGATGTATTACTATATGTCTGAGTATGTACATTTGGCAGACCAATAGGTTGATGGCCTAACCAAGGTCAATACACCGACGAGCTGGTGTGCATATAAGGGCATATGAGTAATACGATCTCTCAAAGGGATCATACATGTTCACTTATGAATTAGAAGACATGAGCTCACTCATGAGGTATTGGGATCGATCAAATTCCATGCATGGTCGTCGTGCTTTGGGAGCATGACATGAATTTGAAGGTATGATATATGCTTTAGGAAAGCATATGATCGATACCGATTCCAAATAACCAAGATTGAGAAACTTAGTGATCAAACCCTGAAGAAGACAATGTAAAATTGATCTTAATCTTCATGTGGACCATGGGTCTTCCAGTATGCAGGATTTACAGGTATTAGGAATACCTGAGGGTGATGTGATCATAAACGATTGTATAACCATGATGCTTCCATTCCGAGGAAGTGATGAAACAGGTCTGGATTTTAGTGAATCCTCTCAGTAGAGAAGCAATCTGATCTTGGTCCAAATGTTGTACATTAGTCTGGATGAGATTCAGATGAATGAAAAGATTAGATTTGCGGTCTTGATTTAATCAAGCATCCGTGGGAGGTTCGTAAGATCTAGATTTTAGATAAGATCTCAATATCACTATACGTTGAACAATACGATGGCCCTGTCCTTATCTCCAAGTATATGCAGGGAAAGCACATTATTCTTGGAAGGGTTCAAGAATAATTTATTTGATGAATTATATATCCAAGCAATAAGATGTTGATAATTAAATGAGATTTATTTATCAAGAATAATATAAATATGATTCATATTAAGAGAATGATTATCCAAGATAATTAAATGGGATTTAATTATCGAGGATATGCAAATTGTGGACAGTGCTATCCATAATTTATGAGTATATATTATATATGTGATTTATAATATATTAGAGAGAGAGCACCTTTGTAAATAGCATTTGTTAATTGTTAATGTGTATTGGTATCACATTATGCAATTAATTGGAAATGTAATTTAAATTTTAGTTTGGGCTGTGAATATGATTCACATACTTTCAATGGCATGATTGAAATTTTCACTAATTAATTAGGAATTAATTTAGTGGATAATTTTGCAATAAATATTCACAAATTAATTGGCAATTAATTTGGTTGATAATTTTGTAATAGATATACGCCAATTAATTGGGAATTAATTTAGTGGATAATATTGCAAACAAATAAGAGATAATTGGATTAAATAAAAGGGATGGATAATACGCCACCAAATGAGGTGGCATCACCCATGACTTGGTCATGGGTGACGCCCCATCTATTTGGAGTAAATTATCATCTCATTTCATTTTCATATTATCGTGTATTTATTAATTTATTTGTTGAATTAAATTATGTTGATAATTATGCAACATATATTAAATTTAAAATAAATTAATATGTTGTTTTTGAACAACAATTATCATGGCCATTGGTTTAATATGCGTATCAATCTAACCATTGATTTTGTATATGCCATGGATTGTGATCCATGGACTTCCAAACTAATATAAATAGAGGGCAACCGTAGCCTCTACATGGTACATTATTAAGAGTTGTACAAGGTTACTACTCTCTCTCTCTCTCATTCTCACCTACTCTCTCTCTCTCTCAATTCAAAGGTGGTCGTCCATCTTGTGTATTGAGAAGGAGAGTCTCTCGCCTTCGCCTTCGACGACTCGAGGATATCCTTCTTCTTTGGGGTTGCTTGCTCTAAAGGAAGTCGATGGATTTCGTTGGACGAAATCAGTGGATTCGATTGCTTGGATCTTCATCGAGGATTGCAGGAGGATCGTGTCTCATCATCGCGCCCGCAAGTGCATTCTTCGTGCATCGGACTTAAGACAGGAGGATCTCTTGTTTGGGATCTCATGATTACAACCACTCTCCAAGAGGTATTCCTTATACTTTGTGATTTGATGAAACGATCCGAGAAATGTTCTCGTGATCATGTGGTTTCATCACTTGAATTAAAAAAATAATAATTTCCGCCGCATCTAGCGACTAGTTGCCCCGATTGCATATGATGCGATCGACACGCTTCCGTGATGCGCTTGAGGATTCTCAATATCCTTCAAGTGGTATCAGATCCTTAGGTCGAATAAGGTTTTGGATATGATCCATAGACCTAGGACGACTTGGGTTGAAAGGGTCGCGGAAGTTTTGTCGCATTTCAATTTTCGCACCTCTGTCTAATTGAAATTTTCAGAACTATTTAAATTGTTTAAACACAAAATTTGCAATTGGATTTTGTTTTCCATTTAATAGGAAAATCATAGGATCTGAGTTTACGAAATTTGGATTTCATTTGCTCAAGATATGGCCTTTTGAATATGCATGTATTCACTGTTGCTGGAACAACAGATCTAAACGTGATTAATGAGTTAATTACTGTTTTGATGCACCTCGAAATACCTGAATTATAACTTGGGTTCTTTAATAAATCAAATTGGAAATCTTAGGAAACTGATTTTGCAATTTTTGGATTTAAATTGATCAAGATAAGTTAATTTTGGTGATTGAGGTCACTGTTGGATTTTGACAATCTTGATCATGAACCTTGTGATAAGTCATTCAAATATGATGGTGAAAATTAATGATTAATTTTCTGAAATAACTAATGATAAATATTTATGAAGTATTTGAAGAGATAATTATTTCATTGAATGACATTTGCCTAACCATAATTATAAGATAATTGATCTTGATCATTGGTTGATATGAATTCATCAACAAACATTGATTTCATAAAAAACCCTAGTTTATCCTACAATAGTTGTAGGACAACTTTTACATGAAAAACCCTCTTGCTTGAATAGTATTAGGGATTTGTTTATCAAATCGCCTTATAATATAATCAAAATTGTTTTGATGTATATTATATGGTATAATTTCGGTTGAAAAATCGATGAGCATCTCAAAGTACATAATGATCTATCTGGCATTATCCTTTCCTGAGGTGGATATGGTGCCTAGTCGGAGAGCATTGGGGTTGCGGGTTGCAACGTATGTGGTCCGTCCCACTCTCGTCGATACTGTCCATGACAGCGGGTAGGGACTCGATAATGCTGGAGAAGTCAGAGTGTATTTATCTAATTATTAAAATTAAAATAATACGTTCTTTGAGATTATACCTACTATTCAAGTGTAATAAAGTTTGTTGATTGATGATTGGATTAACGATTAAATAAAAGTGAATTAATTATATCCAGTAAGAATTAATATATATGTAATTAATAAAAGTGAATTAACGATTATGAATATATATGTATTTCCCTTGGAAGAATTAATTATGTGAATATGATTCACGATAATTAATTATTAAATTTGAATATGAGGTGGAGAATCACATAAGTGACATCCATGGTCTCCCGTCAAGGCGAAAGGGTTCCGCCGCCAGGAATTGTATGTAGGAGATGCTTGTCAGAAGTGACAGCTCCTGTATGTAAGCGCATCTGGATCGGGATCTTTGCTTCTCGAAAGAGTAAGGTCGTATGCGTTGTGACCCCAATATCGAGTCCTCATATTATTGGGGTGATATTGGATTGCGCATAGCGAGTTCTAATCCTGTTGATGGTTGGTTCGATTAATGACGAGTCAACATCACCTTAGGGGTGGTGGGCCCGGGTATTAAAGACTGAATTGGGAAATGCAAGTTGGACTTGCAAGGCGGAATGTGTTACCGCTTCTTTTTATCGGAGTCGCAAGTTCTCATATTATTGGGAAGTGACAAAGATAGGAAAGGAGATCCCAGATCTTGCTAGAGATTTAATGGTAAGAATATCTCTTAAATTCAAAGTAATTAAGGGAATGAACTTTCATTATTGACAAGGCAAGGGAACTTTGATATAAAAAATCCTAAATCAAAGAAAAATATGTATATATAAATATATACACTTATGCAAATTTCTTATTTCAGATAATCCTTCATTAAACCCATAAATGTTATACTCAATGATAACTAGTTAAATATCATGGATTGGACTCATGATCCAGATATTGTACTTGCAATTGGACACATAATGTATGTGGTTGAAATGTACGAGTTTCCTCAACATAATGAGGAATGACAAATAAATAAGACAATCGGACATCACCTTAGGGTTTGTATGTCTCTATAGTCTTGATCTTTCATCGAGTGTACTTTGGAAGTGACATGTCGATGATTATCGTAATTGTCAAATAATCCTTATAAAATCTAAGAATATGTTCTGGCATACATATGTGCTATAGACATTTAATCATGAATGACATGGTTCTCTACATTATGATGAATGGTAGCTCGAAAGATATGATGTATTCAAAATGTTTGAATACCTACCTGAACCTAAGTCTCTAAGAGTTAAGATGTATGTAGATATGATGAGTGTCATCATTCTACTGTCTATACTCTAGTCATTCATGAAGCTTCATAATATTCATATTGTATGAATTTACTGAAGCATGTATAAATGTTAAAGTGCTCTTGTATTGAAATCTTTTGTATTTAACATAAGAGATTCTTTGTCTTGAACAATGGTTGTTTATAGATAAAGAGAGAGCACAGTGGAAGCGTGGGAAAGACCCATGTGAGAAGGAAAGTCAAAAGGTTGATTATACTTCTAGTACTTCCATATGACATCCAAAAAGTTGGATGAATGCCAATACTGCAATAAGTTGATGTGTTGATAGTGTGACTATCAAGTCTGTCTAAAATCCTTAGTGAAGGACTTAGATAGAGCATCGGAATAATCTACATATAATCATTGACTTTGACTTACTTATTTCATAAGATAAAGTCAGATAATTGTATCCCAATCTTCAAATGACATTTTCAATTGGTTGCATATATTATTAGAAGAAGTCATCTACATGGATATTTATGTAATTGTTGCAGCAATCTCTGTTGGATAGATAGACTTCATATTCTCAGTGGGAGAGCCCTTAGTCTTGGAGAATGTCTCTATGACCTAGATATTGGAATACACTCATTGTTTGTTTCTAAATGTTGGAAATAAACATGAATTCTGAGATAGAACTATCATAAAGAGTTATGATGGATATATTTCAAATAGTAATCTAACATCTAGTGGACTCCACAAAAATTAAAAAAATTAATGAATGATTCATTAAGATTCCTAATACTGAAAATTAAACCTTGATAGATCAATAGGAGGATGAAGATCATTTGACAATGATCTGGCATCGAGTCTTGGACATATGTCTATTGATATAAGATATGAAACTTTAGAATGTCTAAAATTTCACATCTTACATACTTGTGAATATTGTATTCGAAGAATGTTCAATACACCCTTCTCTTAGGAAAGGTGTAAGATGTCAAGGTATTCAGGATCGATACATATTGATGTATGTGGATCATCTATATCATAGTGAACATTATGGATATGCGATATCTATTGATGATCATGTATGATATGAGATTTCTTCTCTTCACCTCAGAAATCTTTGAAATGTTCAAAGATTTCACAATTTTGATTTAGAACCAAAGTTTGAAGGAAGATTAAATGAATTTGATCTAACCAAGATAGCAAGTATCTATTAGATGAATTCAAAGAATACCTTATAAAGATATGATTATCATTTCTATCTCAATCCTCCTAACACACCTAAACTCATTGGAGTTGTAAGGATATACAATTCGATCATGTGTGACATGATTTGATCAATGATGAATTTTAGCATAATTATCCCATAGTTTCCAGGTATATATGTGCATTAGAGACTACAATATATATCCTTAATAAGGATCCATGCATGTAAGCTGGAATCTTGCACTTGAGAGTGCTACTTCATTAGGAAAATAAAGGATGGTTGATAACCGTCTCCCGCACCCTTGTTAATTCGGTCAGATTAATGTCCAAATTAATTAGATGTCGTTCGTTGCAGTCGGATACGAGAGGGCTAATCAAAAACCACTTTAATTAGATTCGGGTTAATTTCAAGCGGCATTTTTTTTACTTGGTGAAGTCCAAGGTCGAACTCAGGGAGGCATCTGTCTCCTTAGGTGAATTTTCAGCAAAGTCCAAGTGTGTGATTTTTGGGGAATTATTTTTGGTCTTTTTTAGTTTTTTTATGCAATACACATGCAAAATCAGGCCAAATTAAATGTTAATTCAGAAATATGGTCAAATTAATTCCAAAAATTATGAAACTTGGCCAGATTATGAAATGGGATGAAATTAAGCTACCTTATTTTTTTGTAATTTTTAGATGAACGGATAATAAAATATGCAGACTTTAGTGAAAATGACTAAACCAATTTTAATAATTGCCAAACGATGATATTTCTCAAAAACAAAATTAATCCAAATAGATCTAATTAAGAGCTATCCAAATCAACTTGAATTTCCTTAAAACACTTCACGGTTGATTAATTAAAAATCAATTAAGGTTTTCACTAAATGATTTTTCTAGGACAAAATATGTGCAAATGATTTGATTTTTGGATATGTTGTAGCATAAACTTAGATCTATCAATGATGATTTTTCAGAGATTTTTCGATAAGCAGATAATGAGCAATAAATCAATCAATCAACATGGGCAAAGTATTGCAATTTTCACCAAATTAATTTCCATAAATATTCTGCAGATCAGAAAATACAAATAAATGCTAAAATAGTAGAACAAGAGTTATGCTACACAATGCGACCTTTGGAATCGAAAATGGATGACAAAATGATGACAAAATAAACGTGCAAATGTAAGGGTATAAATGCAATACAGAGAAAAGAAATATGAGATTAAATGAGAACAAAGACTTACATGTAATTATCGGAAACTTCAAATTTTTTTAAAAACTTGCAAAGAGGTGCAAGTGTCCCCTTTGCAAATACCCTTTTGTCCTTATTATCCGATAGCCTTCTTGTGTTTCCTTCGTTTGAACCGGGGAATGGAGATGGAGGATCTTCACGTGAGGAAGGCGGCTAAGGCGGCGGCGCCTCCCCTCGCCTTGGAGGTGGCCGGCGAGGAGGTGGCGGGGGGGGGCGCTGTCGCGTGGAGCTGGGGCGTAGCCTTAGCGTGAGGTGGCGGGGGACATGTGCGGCTAGGCATGGCTTCAAGGGGCGGCACGGCCGCTGGTTGGTCGTGTATGTTGCGCGCACAGATGGTGGTGGAAGTTGGAGGCGGCGTGGGGAGCTGGTGCGTGGAGGTGGCCAGCGTTGGAGGGGCGGCGCGCGGTCGCGTGATGGCTGAAGGAGGTGCGCGCTGCGAACGGTGATGGAGGATCTCGCGTGGAGGGTGGTCTGGCTGCTCGTTGGGGTTATCGGTGGGAAGCTCACGACGACGTGGAGACGGTGAAGGGGCGGCCGTGGAGGTGGCCAACACACGGCCAAGGGTCGTCGGGGCAGAGGAGGCGTCGACAGTGCGGTTGGTGATGGTGTGTGTGCGTGGTGAGCGTGGTGAAGAAGAAGAGAAGGAGAGAGATCGTGGGGGAAGAAGGCAAGTAACAGGGGAGTTCACCACCTCCCCTGTTACTCATGCATTTGTTTAGTGAGGGTTAAATTTTAGATTAATTGATTGATGAAAGTTTGCCAAAAAATTCAAGAAAAATCACCGTTGCATTTGCAACGTGTTTTTTATCCGTGGAAGTGGAATTGGTTTTACGATTTGGATGATGGAATACGGAGAATCGAGGAGAGAGAAAGGAAATGAAGATGAAGAAGAAGAAGGAAGTTACCTGTAGTGTAGACGGATAAGATGCCTGGGAGGAGGAGCGAAGTTGCTCCTGTCGTCACTCAACGCGCGGCAAGCAGAGCTCGAGCAGGCCTCGTGTGAAGCTTGCAGCGGCGAAGGTTGAAACCTCGCCGGATTTCGCCTGGAGGGGGATCGTTGTCGCTCGATGGGAACTCTTGGAGCTGTCACCTACAAGATCTCAGAGCTGGACCTATCTCCTATTGAGTGGCGGATGGGTATGAATGGAGGGATAGAGGAGATTATAAAGAGGAGAAGGTGGAGGTTGGAGATGGCATGGAGAGAGTGGGAGAGATGGAAGAAGGAGTGGATAAGATGGGATGGGATGAAAGGTGTCGAATAGGCCTCTCCCTTAAGTTAAGGGAGAGTGGGGAGGAATGGGTAGAGAGGAGAGAGATGATGCCAATTGGCACGCTAGGGTGCGGCCATGTGGCATTTATTTAATTAGTAGCCAAAATCTATGGAGTTGACATGTGGCGGCTTCCGGAGTAGCCACATGTCGCTCCGAGAAGAATTCACAATAAAAATCAAAAAAGAAATAATAGAAGTGGTTAGATCAAAAAGTGATCAACATGAATGTTGCTCGTCTCGACGAGATCTAAAGAATTATTCTTGAACCCTTTCAAAAATAATGTGCTTTCTCCGCAGATACTTGGAGATAAGGATAGGGCGATTGTATTATTCCATGTATAGTGACTTGGATGTTGAGATATTATCTTAAATCCAGATCGAACGAACCTCCCACAGATGCTTGATTAAATCAAGACCGCAAATCCAATCTTCTCATTGAATCTGAATCCCATTCAGACCAATGTCCAACACTTGGACTAAGATCGGATTGCTTCTCTACTGAAAGGAGTCACTAAAATCCAGACTTGTTTCATCACTCCCTCGGAATGGAAGCGTCATGGATATACAATCGTTTATGATCACATCACCCTTCAGGTATTTCCAATACCTGTACATCCTGCATACTGGAAGACCCATGATCAACCCGAAGATCAAGATCATTTTTATACTGTCTTCTTCAGGGTTTAATAATTAAGTTTCTCAATCTTGGTCATTGGGATTTGGTATCGATCATATGCTTTCCCAAAGCATATATCATACCTTCAAATTCATGTCATGCTTCCAAAGCACGACGACCATGCATGGAATTTGATCGGTCCCAATACCTCATGAGTGAGCTCATGTCTTCCGGTTCACAAGTGAACCTGTATGATCCCTTTGAGAGATCATATTGCTCATATGCCCTTATATGCACACCAGCTCGCCGGTGTATAGACCTTGGTTAGGTCATCAACCTATTGGTCTGCCAAATGTACATACTTAGATATATAGCAATACATCTGTCTCTGGTCAGAGGATGCATGCCTATGCTGTGACAGCATTCAACATTGGACTTAGGTTATCTCGATCTCGTCAGGTCAACCCATTGACCTAACTAATCTGACACCTCTGAATCACAATTCCCATGCAGAGGACCTGCATCAAGAGGTCAGTCAGATATCAGCCTATGTGAGAAAGGATTGCCATCTCCTACTCAGGCTGGAGATCTCCACTTGACAATCATTTGACGGTGCTTGATGAGTCCTCTATCTAACTCTTTAGATATTCATCCAAACACCAGCCTCTATGATTCATTTAATGAATCAACAGCTATATGATCATCAAGCTGGCCATGGTACATAACCCTAATTGTACAGAGGGACCTTATAGTGCGTTCATTCATATAAATTCAGAAAGGGAGTGAAACATCAATAACTTTTATTGATAAACTTAAATATTACAATAATATTTATTGTAAGAATGGTTCGCCCAGGGCTCACAAGTCTAACAATCTCCCACTAGCCCTCAGAACCATTCAGGTACAATCCGTAAACCCATACTCATTACATGCTAGTCAAAAACCTTCTGTGTCAGAGGTTTGGTAAGAGGATCAGCAATGTTGTCGGCAGAGGCCACCTTGGTGATGATGATATCACTACGCTTTTGAATCTCCCGAATGATGTGGTATTTCCTTTCCACGTGCTTGCTCTTTTGATGGCACCTGGGCTCCTTTGCTTGGGCAATGGCTCTAGTGTTATCGCAGAGTAACGGAATGGGAGTATCAAAGGAAACTACGCCAAGCTCCAAGATGAACTAGCGTAACCACACCGCCTCCTTTGCAGCATCCGATGCGGCAATGTATTCGGCTTCTGTTGTTGAATCCGTCGTAGTGTCCTGCTTCTTGCTTCTGCAGCTCACAGCACCACCGTTCAACAGGAACACAAACCCTGATGTCGACTTTCGATCATCAATATCTGACTGGAAGTCTGAATCTGTATATCCCAAGACTTAGAGATCACCATCCCCATAGACCAAGATGTAATCTTGCGTCCGTCTTAGATATTTGAATATGTTCTTTACTGCATTCCAGTGTTTTTCTCCATAGCAGGATTGGTAACGACTTACCACTCCCACTGCATGGCAGATGTCTGGCCTAGTACACATCATGGCATACATCAAGCTTCCTACGGCTGATGCATAAGGGCATCCAGCCATGGCCTTCTTTTCCTCAACACTTTGAGGAGCCATCCCTCTGGACAGATGGATAACATGTCCTAAGGGGAGGAATCCTTTCTTCGAACTATCCATGCGGAATTGTTCAAGAATCTTCTTGATGTATCCATGTTGTGATAATCCCAATATTCTCTTTTCTCGGTTTCTGAACAACTTCAGGCCTAAGATGTAAGAGGCTTCTCCAAGATCTTTCATCTCGAAGGTATGGGATAGCCAAATCTTCACACTGGTCATCATTCCTGTATCATTCCCAATGATAAGGATATCATCTACATAAAGCACGATGAACACAATGGCGCTCCCACTAAGCTTCTTGTACACACAAGGTTCATCAGGGTTTTGCACAAAATCATAACTCTTTATGGTTTCGTCAAATTTGATGTTCCAGCTACGAGAAGCTTGTTTGAGCCCATAGATGGATTTCTTCAGCTTGCATACTTTACCATCCTCAGCTATGAAGCCCTGGGGCTGCTCCATATAGATATCCTCCTCGAGGTATCCATTGAGGAAAGCCGTCTTGATGTCCATCTGCCAGATGTCGTAGTCAAGAGATGCAGCTATAGCCAGCAGTGTCCTGATGGACTTAAGCATGGCAACAGGAGAGAATGTCTCATCGTAGTCGATGCCTTCTCTCTGTGTGTAGCCCTTGGCTACGAGCCGTGCCTTGAAAGTCTCTACTTTCCCATCAGGTCCCCTCTTTCTCTTGAAGATCCATTTACACCCAATGGGTTTTACCACTTTAGGTGGATCCTCTAGGGTCCATACACCATTCTTATGCATGGAGTCAATCTCTGACTTCATTGCTAGCATCCATCTATCCATGTCATGATCCGCAAGTGCTTCATCATATGAAGAAGGATCATTGTCAGTCTCACCTGACACATGGAATCCATACCTTTCAGGTGGTGCAACCACCCTCGAACTCCTTCGAAGAGGTATGGGTGTTTCATCTTCATTTATCTCTTCAGTTTCTGGTTCAGGAATCTCAGAATCCTCCGGGGATTCAATGAGCTCCTCTACTTCATTCTTGTCTTGACCTTTAAGGAAATCATCCTCCAGAAATTTCACATCCCTAGAGACAAAAACCTTTTGGGTCTCAGGGTCATAAAGCTGGTATCCAATGCCATCTTTAACATACCCAATGAAGTAGCACTCACGAGTGCGAGATTCTAGCTTACTTGCATCCACGTTCTTTGCATGGACCAAGCATCCCCAAACCCTCAAGTGTTTAACACTAGGTTTGGTTCCATACCAGAGCTCATGAGGAGTCTTGGGTACAGATTTGATAGGAATCTTGTTTAGGATATATATTGCAGTCTCTACTGCATATCCCCAGAAACTAAGAGGCAAATGTGCTTTGCTCATCATTGAACGGACTATGTCCATGATGGTCCTGTTGCGTCTTTCAGCAACACCATTAAGTTGGGGAGTTCCAGGAGGAGTGAGATTGGAGACAATTCCATTCTCTTTAAGGTATTCCTTGAATTCATCTGAGAGGTACTCACCACCTCGGTCAGACCGAATTCGTTTGATCTTCCTATCGGTTTGGTTCTCAACCAAAGCCTTAAACTCTTTGAATTTTTCAAAGGTTTCAGATTTATGAAGTAGTAGGAAGATAAACCCGTATCGCGAATGGTCATCAATAAACGTCAAATAATATCGATATCCATTTCTAGTCGCGATATTGAAGGGACCACATACATCAGTATGTATTAGGTCAAGAATATCTTCACATCTCGTAATCTTGTTACGGAAAGGTGTTCTGGTCATTTTACTTCGAATGCAGTGTTCGCAGGTAGGTAAAGATTGAACCTGTAGAAAATCTAAAGGTCCATCCTTTATCAATCTATTGATCCTATCAACAGATAAATGACCAAGCCTGTGATGCCAAATCATGTTTGAATGATTTCCATCCTCCCTGGATCTCTTGGGGTCTCCATTATTAGTGGTAGTAACATTCACGACACATTCATCAATGCACAATTCATAGAGTCCACCAGAAGTCAAAATACCATCCGCAATATATTTATCATAACGGTTTATGATTAATTTATTACAGAAAATGAAGGAATATCCATTTTTAACTAACTTAGATACAGATATTAAATTCCTTCTGACTTCATGTACATAAAGACACTCTTTAAGTACTAGGACTCGACCACTAGATAACGATAGTCTGCATGTCCCGATGGCGACTGCTGCAACACTTGCATCAGATCCCATCTGGATAACTATCTCCCCATGCTCCAGATTCCTAGTTTCCTGAAACAAATGCAATGAATTGCATACATGAACAGAAGCACCAGAATCTACAACCCAACTTCCTTCTCGTTCAACGAGAAAGCTAGTTTCAATGATGAAAGTAGATTTCATACCTGCTGGGGCTTTACCTTTATCTGTGGACTTCAGGTAATCTGGGAAGTTACGCCGCCAGTGCCCCGGCTTCTTGCAGTTGTGACAGACATCGATCTTTTTCGATGTCATTAGTGTGGAAGCACTAGAAGATGAACCAACTCCTTGATTCTTCTTCTTTCTCTTTGAGGCTGGGCCCTTCTGAGAACCTTGCTTCCGCCCGCGCTTTCCTCTCACCTGTGCAACCATTGCACTAGCAGAGGGGCCATCCTTCTTCATGACGTCTTCTGCAGACTTCAATGCAGCTAACATCCCAGCATTTGTGAAGTCACCTTTGTTCATGTGGTAAGACACAACAAAGTTGTTGAAAGACTTAGGGAGCTACAGGAGAATGAAATCAGCTTGCATTTCAGAATCCAAGTATGCTCCCAGGGTTTTCAGCTCAGAGAGGTACCCAAACATTTTGAGTACATGTTCTCTGACAGAGGTCCCTTCCTGCATCTTGCAGCGAATAAGCTCTTTCATCACATTATAACGTTGTGTGCGGTTTATGTCACCGAACATTTCTTTCAGATTCAGCATAATCTCTTGGCAATTGTTCATTTCTACATATTGCTTCTGAAGCACATTGGACAATGACCCAAGGATGTAACACCTTGCCAGATTATGGTCTTCATCATATTTATCATTATATGATTTATCTTCATCAGTTATAGGATTTGCTATCTTGTCCTTGCTAAGCACGTAGGAGATACGCTCTGCAGAGAGAACAAGATCCAAATTTCGGATCCAATCCGAATAATTTGGTCCGGTCAATTGGTTGACCTCCAGAAGCCTGCTAAGTGGGTTCATGGACTTCATTTTCTGAAATTAAGAATGCACTATATTAGAATATATAGATTAAATATATATTCATTTTAAGAATAATATGATTAAGGTATTTTAAATCAAATTTGTCTTGCTAGGTCAACTTTGAAAGATTATTCCCTAATTGTCTTTCAAAATAAGAGATATACTTACCGCTATATCTCAAGCAAGATCTGGGATCTCCTTTCCTTTCTTTGTCACATCCCAATAATATGAGAACTTGCGACTCCGATAAAAAGAAGCGAGAACTCATTCCGCCTTTTGCAAGTCCAACTTGCATTCCCAATTCGGTCTTTAACACCCGGGCCCACCACCCCTAAGATGATGTTGACCCGTTGTTAATTGAACCTACCGTCAACAGGATTAGAACTCGCTATGCGCAATCCAATATTGCCCCAATAATATGAGGACTCGATATTGGGGTCACTACGCATACGGCCTTACTCTTTCGAGAAGCAAAGAGCCCGATCCAGATGCGCTTGCATACAGGAGCTGTCACTTCGGACATGCGTCTCCGACATGCAATCCCTGGCGACGGAAACCCTTCGCCTTGATGGGAGACCATGGATGTCACTTATGTGATCCTCCACCTCGTATTCAAATTTTGTAATTAATTATCGTGAATCATATTCACATAATTAATTCTTGGGATATTTACCCAGCGAACCCTGAAATCTTTCAAAATTACCTCTACGACCTTTGAAACATCGATATTCCTCCCTCGACCCCGTAATCTTGCTCCGTCTTACCCTATAGACCCTACCGTTAATTTGATATTTTTTAAGTTAACTTGTTTGGGTTTAAGTTGAGTTAATCTAACCCTAGCAAATCCAAGGGCCCTCCTTTCTTCTTCTCTCCCCGTCCTTCTTCTTCCCCACTCCCTCCTTCTTGCGGAAATGGACCGGCGTCTCCTGCTCCTCGGGCCGGGTCACCTTCCTGAACCTCCGGTCCCTCTCGCTCTCCGGTTCTCTCCCCGCCTCCTCCCTCTCCCCCCTCACCTCCCTCCGCTCCCTCTCCCTCCAGTCCAACTTGCTCACCGGTCCGCTCCCCTCCCCCCTCCCCTCCTCCCTCCAGGAGCTCTCCAATTGGGTTTCTTCATTCTCAAGGTAGGAGGGTTTCGTCGCCCCCCTCTTTCTCCCACGCGCAGCTGCAGGATGCGCTATGGCGGGGCGGGCTCTGGATTTGGCAGGCGTCGAGGCACATTCAGGAGCTCTGCCCGAGTTCCATTCCCAGGAGACATCACTCATTTCGTCATTCCTTAATCCATGTTAGATCTCCCTTCTTCTCCCTCTCGTTTCCTCTTTTCTATTTCCTCCTCCTAATTCTTCAATCTCTCCTCTATAATCCCCTTCTATTCTCTTCTTAATTTCCCTTCTCTCTCTCTCTCTCTCTCTCTCTAAATCTCTCTTTCTGCAACCCATCCGATGATCTGGATCTGCTTTTGCCTTTGATTTGTTTCTGTTTTCACATTATCAATCAGCTTCCAATCTATCACCTCCTAAGGATGTTAATCCCATTAATAATCTCTATTTTGTCATGTCCAACCGAGCCTCGAGCTCGTGTCCATGTGAGTGACTGCAGGAATAAGTACTAAATCAAGAGCACAATGAGAAGTAACACTGCAATCTGGAGATCATTATCGCACATCAACCCCGATTCGATTTGCGTTCCTCAGGTGCAGACCCTCATCTGGAAACCGCCTCCGCTAATCGCCATCTCGGCAGGGGAGCCGGGAGCGAGGGGCGGCGCGCGGTGGTGGGGGGAAGGGGTTTGAACACGGGACCTGGGCTGGGGTGGGGGATGATGAAATGGCATTCAATGTAAATTTACTAAACAAAAAGGGTATAAGATAAAAAACTTAACGGAATCCGGTTACCTTTAACGGATAAACTAACGGGAGTAAACCACAGGGTCTATAGGGTAAGGGTTAGCAAGATTACGGGGTCGTGGGAGGAATTATGATGTTTCAAAGGTCGTAGAGGTAATTTTGAAAGATTTCAGGGTTCGCTGGGTAAATATCCCTTAATTCTTCCAAGGGAAATACACATCTATTCAAAATAGAGTGTTTATTGGATATGATTAATTTAATCATATTAAATTAATCATTAATCCAATCATCAACAAACATGTCTTTTACTTGAATAGCAGGTATATACTCAAAGTACGTATTATTCGAATTTTAATAATTAGAAAAAATACACATTGTCTGTCTCCAGTATTATACAGTCCCTACCCGCTGTCATGGCCAGTACCGACGAGAGTGGGACGGACCACATACGTTGCAACCCGCGACCCCAATGCTCTCCGACTAGGCATCACATCCGCCTCGGGAAAGGATAATACCAGATAGACCATCATGTACTTTGAGATATTCATCGGTTTTTCAACCGAAAATTATACCATATAATATAAATCAAAATATTTTTGATTATAAGGAGATTTGCTAGACAAATCCCCAAACCTATTCAAGCAAAAGGGTTTTTCATGTAAAAGTTGTCCTACAACTATTGTAGGATAAACTATGGTTTTCATGAAAGCAATGTTTGTTGATGAAATAATGATCAAGATCTAATATCTCATCATTGTGGTTTAGGCAAGTGTCATTCAATGAAATAATTATTTCTTAAAATATTTCACAAATATTTATCACTAATTATTCCAGAAAATTAACAATTAATTTTCATCATGATAATTGAATGACATATCACAAGGTTCAAGATCAAAAATTTTAATTTCCAGCAGTGACCCCCAATCACTAAAATTAACTTATCTTGATCAATTTAAATCCAAAAAATGCAAACTCAGTTTCCAAATATTGTCTATTTGAATTATTAAAGAACCCAAGTGATAATTCACGCATTTCAAGGCGGATCAAAACCGTAATCATCTCATTAATTACGTTCAAATCCGCAGTTCCCGCAACAGTGAATATAGTCATATTCAAAAAGCCATATCTTGAGCAAATAAAGTCCAAATTTAGTAAACTCAAGTCCTATGGTTTCCTTGTTTAATGGGGAACAAAATTAAATTGAAAATTTCGTATTTAAACATTTTAAACAATACAGAAAAATTCAATTAGACAGAGGTGCGAAAATTGAAATGCAGTAAAAATTTCGCAACCCTTTCAAGAACCAAATCGTCTAAGGTGTATGGATCATATCCAAAACCTTATTCAACCTGCCTCTGATACCACTTGAAGGATATTGTGAATCCTTAAGCGCATCACGGAAGCGTGTCGATCGCATCGTATGCAATCGGAGCAACTAGTCGTACTAGATGCTAGATGCAGCGGAAATTAAAATTTTTAACTTTAAAGATGAAACCACATGATCACGAGAACACTTCTCGGATCATTTCATCAAACCACAAAGTACAAGGAATACCTCTTGAAGCGTGGTTGTGATCGCGAGATCCCAAAGTAGAGATCCTCCTATCTTAAGTCCGACCCACGGAGAATGCGCTTGCGGGCACGATGATGAGTCGCGTCCTTCCCGCAATCCTTTGACGAAGATCCAAGCGTCGAGGCGTAGAAAAAAATGATCTCCTTCCTAATACACAAAGTGGACAGCTACTTGAATATTAGGGAGACCCCACGATAATGAGAGAGAGAGAGTAGAGTTCTTCAACTCAAGAATGTTGTCACTTGGAAAGGCTACCCTAGCCCTCCTTTTATACTAGTTTAGGATCCAATGGATCTCAATCCATGGGACACATGGATCCAAGGGCAATGCTTGGTCCATGCTAAATCAATGGCTATGATTGTTGTTGGTTAAAACCAACAACATCAATTTAAATATTAACTAATTAAGAGATAATGTGATGAATGAAATGGAGTCAACCACCCTCCCTAAAAAAGGGGGGGCGTCACCCATGAACAATTCATGGGTGACGCCACCTATGGAGGGTGGTTTATTTTGCTCCATTTTATTTATCTTATTATTCCTTAATTAATCACAATAAATATTCACCAAATTAATTCCAAACTAATTTGTGAATATTTCAATCTTGCCATTGAATATTATGTGAATCATATTCACAACTCAAACTAATTAGTAAATTGCATTTCCAATTAATTAACAAATGTGAATCCAATCCACATTATTAATTAACAAATGCTATTTACATAAATTCTCTCTCTTATATATGTATATTATAAATCATATTTATAACACACACATATCATGGATAGTGTTATCCACATTCTCTTAATCCTTGATAATTAAATCTCATTTAATTATCTTAGATAATCATTTTCACAATATGAATCATATTCATATTTAAGCTTGATAATTAAATCTCATTTAATCATCAAGTCCTTGCTTGGATATTTCATCAAAAGAAGTATTCTTGAACCCTTTCAAGAATAATGTGCTTTCTCCGCAGATACTTGGAGATAAGGAAAGGGCGATTGTATTATTCCATGTATAGTGACTTGGATGTTGAGATATTATCTCAAATCCAGATCGAACGAACCTCCCACAGATGCTTGATTAAATCAAGACCGCAAATCCAATCTTCTCATTGAATCTGAATCCCATTCAGACCAATGTCCAACACTTGGACTAAGATCGGATTGCTTCTCTACTGAAAGGAGTCACTAAAATTCAGACCTGTTTCATCACTCCCTCGGAATGGAAGTGTCATGGATATACAATCGTTTATGATCACATCACCCTTCAGGTATTCCCAATACCTGTACATCCTGCATACTGGAAGACCCATGATCAACCCGAAGATCAAGATCATTTTTATATTGTCTTCTTCAGGGTTTAATCATTAAGTTTCTCAATCTTGGTCATTGGGATTTGGTATCGATCATATGCTTTCCCAAAGCATATATCATACCTTCAAATTCATGTCATGCTTCCAAAGCACGACGACCATGCATGGAATTTGATCGGTCCCAATACCTCATGAGTGAGCTCATGTCTTCCGGTTCACAAGTGAACCTGTATGATCCCTTTGAGAGATCATATTGCTCATATGCCCTTATATGCACACCAGCTCGCCGGTGTATAGACCTTGGTTAGGTCATCAACCTATTGGTCTGCCAAATGTACATACTTAGATATATAGCAATACATCTGTCTCTGGTCAGAGGATGCATGCCTATGCTGTGATAGCATTCAACATAGGACTTAGGTTATCTCGATCTCGTCAGGTCAACCCATTGACCTAACTAATCTGACACCTCTGAATCACAATTCTCATGCAGAGGACCTGCATCAAGAGGTCAGTCAGATATAATCCTATGTGAGAAAGGATTGCCATCTCCTACTCAGGCTGGAGATCTCCACTTGACAATCATTTGACGGTGCTTGATGAGTCCTCTATCTAACTCTTTAGATATTCATCCAAACACCAGCCTCTATGATTCATTTAATGAATCAACAGCTACATGATCATCAAGCTGGCCATGGTACATAACCCTAATTGTACAGAGGGACCTTATAGTGCATTCATTCATATAATTTCAGAAAGGGAGTGAAACATCAATAACTTTTATTGATAAACTTAAATATTACAATAACATTTATTGTAAGAATGGTTCGCCCAGGGCTCACAAGTCTAACATATCATGCCAACGCTTCACCTTGTCCTTGTACACCAAACTGTTGTCATATGCGCGGTTTCTGACTTCCACAAGCTCATTCAGATCCATGTCTCTCTGCTTCTGCCCCAGGTGCGTGTTCCAGTTGACCTTCTTAATTGCCCATTCTGATTTGTGCACTAACTCTGCGGGCAAATGGCACAGCTTTCCGAATACCATTCGGAATGGGGAGGTGCCTAACGGTGTCTTGTAAGCCGTCCTATACGCCCAGAGGACTTGATCCAAGATCTGAGACCAGTCCTTCCTATCCGGGCGGACAAGCTTTTGCAATATGGTTTTCACCTCATGATTCGACACCTCAGCCATACCATTGGTTTGTGGGTGGTATGGATCACGACACGGTGTTCGATGCCATAGTCCTTCAAGAGTTTCTTTACCTCCCGATTCACAATGTGGCTACCCCCGTCTGATATCATCATTTTAGGGATCCCGAACCTAGAGATGATGTGCTCTCTGATGAATTTACAGACAGTCCTGCTGTCTGCGGCTCGGGTCGGGATAGCCTCCACCCATCTGGATAGATAATCGACCGCAAGAAGGATATATTCGAACCCGTGGCTACCAGGAAATGGGCCCATGAAATCGATGCCCCAGGCGTCAAAGACATCACAAATGGTGATCGGCTGCATTGGCATCTCATCCTTGGAACCGACGGTTCCTCCCATTCTCTAGCATACTGGGCACGACTTCGCGAAGGCGGTGGCATCGCAAAATAGAGTCGGCCAATAAAAGCCACACTGAAGTACCTTCCATGCGGTCCTCTTCTCGGAGTGGTGTCCTCCTGCCTCTAAGCTGTGGCATAAAGAAAGGACACTCTGGTATTCCTCCTGAGGAATACACCGTCTCCAGACACAATCCGGTCCTTCGAAGAAAAGGATCGGATCCTCCCAATGGTAGTGTCTAGTGTCCGACTTCAGTCGATCGATTTGGCTCTTGGGCCAATCTTCGAGAACTTTCTTGGAGACAAGATAATTCACGATATTGGCGTACCATGGGAGTGAATCGATAACAAAAATCGACTCATCAGGGAAGGAGTCTCGAATAGGGGTATCCTCGGAAGTATTAATATTTTCGAGACGAGAAAGATGATCGGCTACTACATTCTTCTTTCCAGGTTTATCACGAATATCCAAATCAAACTCCTGGATAAGTAAAATCCACCGAAGAAGATGCGCCTTCGCGTCCTTCTTTTCCATCAAGTATCGTAGTGTCGTATGGTCAGTGAACACAGTTACCTTGGATCCAATGAGGTGAGATCTGAACTTGTCCAAGGCAAACACTACCGCAAGCATTTCCTTTTCCGTAACTGTATAGTTATGCTGAGCGGTATCAAGCACTTTGCTTGCGTAGTGAATTGCAAACGGTACGCCATCTCTTCTTTGTCCCAACACAGCCCCAACAGCATAGTCTGAGGCGTCCGTCATGATCTCAAAAGGTAGAGACCAATCTGGGGCTTGTAGGATGGGTGCGTCCATAATCATTCCTTGCAAAAGCTTAAAGGCCTCAAGACATTTGTGATCAACAATAAACTCCATGTCTTTGCCTAAAAGCTCAGTTAGCGGCCGGACAATCTTAGAAAAATCCTTAATGAACCTTCGATAAAATCCAACATGCCCGAGGAACAACTGCAACTGCTTAACGTTGGTTGGTGGCTGGAGTCGTCTGATCACATCCACCTTGGCAGGGTCAACCCCCATTCCTCTATTGGAGATGACATGCCCCAACACTATGCCCTCTGTTACCATGAAGTGACTTTTCTCCCAAGAGAGTACCAGATTGACCTCACAACATCTTTTTAGGACTCGGTCCAGATTCCTAAGACAGGAATCGAAGGAATTGTCGTGGACCGAGAAGTCATCCATGAAGACTTCCAGGAATTCGTCGACCATTTCGGCGAATACAGCAATCATGCACCTTTGGAAAGTACCTGGAGCATTACATAACCCAAAAGGCATGCGCCTGAAAGCATAGGTACCAAAGGGGCATGTGAATGTGGTCTTTTCCTGGTCCTCTGGAGCTATGGCTACTTGATTGTAGCTCGAGAACCCATCTAAGAAGCAGAAGAACTCTTTCCCCGCTAGTCGCTCTAAGATCTGATCAATGAATGGTAGGGGGAAATGATCCTTCTTCGTCGCGGCATTCAAGCGTCTGTAATCCACACAGACGCGGCACGACGTGGGTACTCGCGTCACGATCTCCTCTCCATCCTCGTTGGTGGTCGTCTGAATTACCGACTTTTTCGGGACAACATGGATTGGGTTCACCCACTTAGAGTCGGAGATTGGGTAAATGAAACCCGCGTTGCACCATTTTTCTATCTCCTTCTTCACAACCTCTCGTAAATTTGGATTCAACCGGCGTTGGAATTCACGAGAGGGTTTGGCTTCGTTCTCCAAGTAAATATGGTGCGAACACAGAGCGGGATTTATCCCGTAGAGATCGAAAATGCTCCAGCCTATTGCCCTGTGGTTTTTCTCTAGGATCTCTAGCAAGCGAGATTCCTGCTCCTCGGTCAATCGCGAACTGATGATGACCGGAAGTTTCTTATCTTGTCTCGCAAGGAAGGCGTATTTTAAAGTTGTGGGTAAAGGTTTGAGCTCAGGAATAGTGTGATCGTCTAAGAAGTCTGGTTCAATCTGATCTGGCTCGGTGTTGGAAGTGGCTGGATCGTTCTCTTGTGATAGCTGCCACCAAGTTGTTCAGCTCAGGAGTCGGATCGTCAAAAGTCTCCATGCAATCGGCAAAAGCCACGTCCGACTCATCATCCTCATCTTCCGATTGTCCTAAAGAGGGGAGGACAGACATGCCCAACTGGGACTCTATGTCATCGAAGATGTAGGGCGATGCAGGTTCTGAGATGTACTCGTCTCTGAGGACCTCGCAAACTGATTCATGAACTGGATCATCTCCGGAGGGGAGGGACTCATCGGCGCTGGCTGTGTTCTGTCTCCATGGCCCAACTGTGTCTATATGATCGCAGTCTGTTCCGTTAGAAGAGTACTCGGTGCTGGATTCTGAATCCGGTCTCTGCCATCTTGTCTGCTTCATTTCGAGTCCCTCATCTCCGCCTGGAGTTTGGAACTGAATCTTCCCGATCTTATAATCAAATAAGGCCCCTGTTGTTCTGAGGAAGGCCTACCTAGAATGATCTGGGAGTCTCTCCAATTACGAGGGGTTTCCATATCCAGAACAGTGAAGTCCACCATGTATTCTTGTCCCTCGACTTTGATCACAATGTTCCTCAATTCTCCCTGGGACCTCTTGGTTGATTTATCAGCAAACTGTAGAAGGGCTTTAGATTTCCTAAGAGGTCCGAGATTAAGCCGCTCATAGAGGGTTGTCGGCATCAGATTGATGGAGGAACCATTGTCCAGGAGAGTGTGTGCAAACGCGATGTCATCAACATGACTCGCTACATAATGTGCACCCATGTCTCTTCGTTTCCTTGGAAACGAGTTCTTTATTGCACAAGTCGTGGCTACTGATAAAACGTGTTTCTCAACATGGCTTTTGGTCTTCCTGCTAACCCTAGTAGGTGTGCATCTCACCTTAATGTATTTTTGGAATGCAGGGGTCATCTCCACGTACTTGTCAAAGGGGATTGTGACCTTGATATATTTGTTGCAGAATTCAGCCATCTCAGGGTCATCTTTTGGATTTTTTTGGTTTTCTTCTTTCCACCTGTAAGATCTCGGGGAAAGGGATTATTGACTCTAACTCATGTTCTGAAAATGAAATCTTTTCATTGAAAGCTGGAACTGAGTTATGTACATGACTCGGACTCTGAAACAGATTAGGACTCTGACTCGAACTGAAAGAAACATGCTGGGGTGAAATTGGCGATGCGTCTTCCGCTTCTTCTGGACGGTCCTCCTCAGATGGAGGTGCGGGCTCTTCATCAGTTTCGCCGGACTCACTAATGGTGCGGGAATGCTGCTTCGAGGACTCAGATGTCCTCTTCTTCTGTCGGTGATGGTGGTGGCGGTGCTGCTCCTCTTCCTCCAAGTTCTCCTCAGGTAGAGACTTGGAAGTTCCTTCCTTCTGTGCCTGTGCCTGATCAGGTATGGTCACGGTCCTTCCGCTCCTGAGGGACATATTATTTACATTATTGTACGAAAGGATCTCATGTTCAGATAAATAATTATCTGAAGAGTATACCTGATCACGAGGTTGGTTCTGGCCATGGAGTATGTTGTTCGGATTGGCCTGAACCTGTGCGGGAATCAGGGTCTTTGGCGCCATCTGTTGGTCCTGGGTACGAGAGACACGATTGATATCGGTTATCATATCCAGATAATCATTCTGCATCTGTTGGACCCTATCAGTCAGGGTCTGGATCGCCAAGGTGAGGGACTCCAATTCAGTGGGCTGGGCTAGCTGATGTGCAGATGAGGTTCTGTATTGGCCCTGCTGGCCATGCCGATATTGCTGTTGCTGATGGGACGGTGTTGGCCCCTGCTGATAGGTGTGTTGCTGCTGCTCGTACTGCTGAGGCTGGTACCCTTGTTCTGGCCTGGACTAAAAGCGCGGTGTGGGAACGGGCCTGGTTTCTTGGTAGGCTGGGGATGGGCGGTGAGGCTGATCCTTCCCCATTTCGGCCTGCCTGACAATCGGGTCACGGCTATACCAAAGCCCGTTGATCTCGTACACTTGCGGAGGCTCCTCGTATCCGGTCTCTACTTGTGGGGGTGCATGCTGGTCCTGTTGGGTGTAAGTCTGATCCCAGCTACTCTGAGGCCCCGGTGCCTGTTCCTGTACAAGATGGACTCGATGTACCGGTACAGGTGGTGCAGAAGGGGCAGGTAGCTTTATCTTAGCTACCTTCTCAGAAATTTCCTCCACTTGCTTCGGTAGACGTGAAAGAGACTCAAGTTCCGCAACTCTCTTGTGGATCTGCTCGACCATAGTTAACTTGTCAGCAATCATCCCCATGCTGGGAATGAGATCCTTGGTCAGATCCGCTACAGTCCTTCAGGTTGTCTCGTTGGATAGGATTGAGGGAAACAACGCATAGGCCCTTTTGGCCTGCGACCTGCCGGTGTCCGCCATCTGCTCCAAGATCTTA